>LR738709.1:76948261-76998770 GCA_902687465.1 Secale cereale
CCCCCCCCCCCCGACGGAGCTCCGGAAGAGGCCCCAAGATGGGATCTCATGGGAACAGAAGGTTGTGGCGGTGGAATTAGGGTTTTCACTATTGCTTCGATGTTTTCAGGGTGCATGGGTATATATAGGAGGAAGGAGGGCATCGGGGGAGCAAAATGGGGCCCACGAGGCAGGGAGCGCACCCCACACCCTCGTGGACGCCACATGTCCCTTCTGCCTTGGTTCTCAAGTCTCCCGTGAAGATATCGTTCCAAAAATATCTCTCCCGAAGGTTTCATTCCATTTGATATTCCTTTTCTGCGAAACCCTGAAATAGGTAAAAAACAGCAATCTGGACTGGGCCATTGGGTTAATAGGTTAGTCCCAAAAATAATATAAAAGTGTATAATAAAGAGCATTAAACATTCAAAACATCATATATAATAGCATGGAACAATAAAAATTATAGATAGGTTGGAGACGTATCAAGCATCCCCAGGCTTAATTCCTGCTTGTCCTCGAGTAGGTAAATAATAAAAACAGAATTTTTGATGTGGAATGCTAACCAACATAATTTTCAATGTAATTCTCTTTATTATGGCATGAATGTTCAGATCCGAAAGATTCAAGACAAAAGTATATATTGACATAAGAAATAATAATACTTCAAGCATCCTAACAAAGCAGTCATGTCTTCGAAAAATAACATGTCCAAAGAAAGTTACCCCTACAAAATCATATAGTCTAGCTATGCTCCCTCTTCATCACACAAAATATTCATATCATGCACAACCCGATTTCAGCCAAGCAATTGTTTTCATACTTAATTTTTTCAAACCTTTCAACTTTCACGCAATACATGAGCATGAGCCATGGATATAGCACTATGGGTGGAATAGAGTGGTGGTTGTGGAGAAGACAAAAAGGAGGAAGATAGGCTCACATCGACTAGGCGTATCAATGGGCTATGGAGATGCCCATCGATAGATATCAATGTGAGTGAGTAGGGATTGCCATGCAATGGATGCACTAGAGCTAAAAAATGTATGAAAGCTCAACAAAAGAAACTAAGTGGGTGTTCATCCGACTTTCTTGCTCACGAAGACCTAGGGCATTTGAGGAAGCCCATCGTTGGAATATACAAGCCAAGTTCTATAATGAAAATTCCCACTAGTATATGAAAGTGACTAAACATGAGACTCTCTATCATGAAGAACATGGTGCTACTTTGAAGCACAAGTGTGGAAAAGATAGTAGCATTGTCCCTTTTATTTTATTTTTTTATTTTTTTCTTTTTTGGGCCTTTCTTTTTCTTGGCCTTTCCTTCTTTTCTTTTTTTATTTGGGACAATGCTCTAATAATGATGATCATCACACTTATATCGATTTACAACTTGATATTACAACTCGATACTAGAACAAAGTACGACTCTATATGAATGCCTCCGGCAGTGTACCGGGATGTGCAGTGAATCAAGAGTGACATGTATGAAAAATTATGCATGGTGGCTTTGCCACAAATACGATGTCAACTACATGATCATGCATGGCAATATGACAATATGAAGCGTGTCATATGAACGGAACGGTGGAAAGTTGCATGGCAATATATCTCGGAATGGCTACGGAAATGCCATGATAGGTAGGTATGGTGGTTGTTCTGAGGAAGGTATATGGTGGCTGTTTTGAGGAAGGTATATAGTGGGTGTATGGTACCGACGAAAGTTGTGCGGTACAAGAGAGGCTAGCAAAGGTGGAAGGGTGAGAGTGTGTATAATCCATGGACTCGTCATTAGTCATAAAGAACTCATATACTTATTGCAAAAATTTACGAGTCATCAAAACAAAGCAATCAACGCATGCTCCAGGGGGGAGGTTGGTAGGAGTTAACCATCTCGCGCCCCGACCTCCACACAAAGGATGACACTCTACAAATACCTTATGCTCTAATTTCGTCACGTAGCGGTTCACCATACATGCATGCTACGGGAATCACAAACTTTAACACAAGTATTTCTCAAATTCATAACAACTCCACTAGCAGGACTCTAATATCACTATCCTCATATCTCAAAACAATCATCAGGTATCAAACTTTTCATCATATTCATCGCACTTTGTATGAATTTTTTTACTACATTCATCTTGGATGCCTATCACATTAGGACTAGTTTTATAACCAAAGCATATTACCATGCTGTTCTAAAATACTCTCAAAAGGATATAAGTGAAGCATGAGATATCAACAATTTCTACAAAATAAAATCACCAGCGTTCTCTAAAAGATATAAGTGAAGCACTAGAGCAAAACTATTTAGCTCAAAAGATATAAGTGAAGCACATAGAGTGTTCTAACAAATTCTAGGCCATATTTATCTCTCTCAAAAATGTGTGCCCAGCAAGGATGATTGTGGCAAACTAACAAGCAAAGACTCAAATCATACATGACTCTCCAAGCAAAACACATATCATGTGGTGAATAAAAATATAGTCCCGAGTATAGTTACCGATAGATGAAGACGAAAGAGGGGATGCCTTCCCGGGGCATCCCCAAGCTTAGGCTTTTGGTTTTCCTTGAATTTTACCTTGGGGTGCCTTGGTCATCCCCAAGCTTAGGCTCTTTCCACTCTTCGTTCCATAGTCCATCAAAGCCATACTCAAAACTTGAAAACTTCACAACACAAAACTTAGCCAAAAATCTCGTGAGCTCCGTTAGTATAAGAAAACAAACCAACACTCAAAGGTACTGTAATGAGCTCTTTCTTTGTTTATATTGGTGTTAAACCTACTGTATTACAAGTTCTCTATGATTCATATCCTCCAATACTACTCATAGATTCATCAAAATAAGCAAACAACACACGAAAAACAGAATGTGTCAAAAACAGAACAGTCTGTAGTAATCTGTAACTTTCGCATACTTCTGTAACTCCAAGAAAATTGATATAAATTGGTAAACGTGAGGAATTTGTATATTAATCATCTGCAAAAGGAATCAACTAAATAGATCTCTCCAGTAAAATCTGGCGACTATTCTAGTGAGCACTAATGTTTCTGTTTTTTACAGCAAGATCATATAAACTTCACACAAGTCTTCCCAATGGTTCTACTTGGCACAAACACTAATTAAAACACAAAACCACATCCAAACAGAATCTGGATAAAATATTTATTCCTAAATAGAAGAAAAAACAAAGAAAATAAAATTGGGTTGCCTCCCAACAAGCGCTATCGTTTAATGCCCCTAGCTAGGCACGATACAAGGATAGATCTAGGTATTGCCATCTTTGGAAGAAAATTCTTTAATTAAGCACTTATAATTCTTAGGAACTTCTTTATTCCTATTGATAATCAAACTTTTGCGCAAGAAATCAAGAAATTCATTCGTATCAAAAAGGTTCTCTTGCGAAAGTGAGAAAATTAGGATGAACACTTATAGATTTAAGATCCGCGATTCCCTTACTAGATGATTCATCCTTATTTTTAGGAACATACATAAGCTTAGCCAATTTTGTGGTAGAAGGATTTGAAGTAGTTTTCATAGCAGAACGAGCAAACACTACTTTAGTAATGATATTCTCAAGTTTATCGATTCTAGTGGAATATTGATCTATTGTTTCTTTAACTACGGGTTCCTTTTCCTTCAAATAATTCAGAATAATCCCTACCTTGGATCCATATTGGGTAATTAGATTGCGGATCTTCCTATCCACATTCTCAACCAACTCTACAGTAGCAACTTTGTTTTCAGTGATTTCAAGCCTTTGCATAACATGTTCCAGAGTTAAAACGGTCCCATTAACCATAAGAGGTGGTGAGCCAAATAATTCATTCATAGCAATATAAGAATCAAAAGTATGGCTACCCAAGAAATTCCCTCTGGTAATGGTATATAAAATATATCTATTCCATGGAGTTATGACAACATAAAAATTGCAAAGAAGCACAGAAGTGGAAAGCTTCCTAGTAGATCTATTTTGAGCATTGCAAATTCTATACCAAACATCTTTTAGATTTCCTCCTCTCTTTGTTTAAAATTAAGAACCTCACTCTTGGGAATATTGATAATGATAGGTGTGATAGACATGGTGACAAGCAAGCAATCCAACACACAAGCAAACAAGAAGCAAGCGAACGATAAACACACGGCAAAAACAAGGGCAAATAAAACGGCAAGGGTGAAGTGGGGGAGAGTGAAATGAGAGGCAAAAAATGGAATGCGAAGGATAAGGGTTTGTGATACGTACTTGGTATATGAATTTTGCGTAAGCCTCCCAGGCAGTAGCGCCAAAAATTATTCTTGCTACTTCTCGAGCTTGCGTTGTATTCCCTCGAAGAGGAAAGGGTGATGCAGCACAGTAGCGTAAGTATTTCTCTCAGTTTTTTAGAACCAAGGTATCAATCGAGTAGGGGACCACACGCGAGTCCCTCGCACCTTCACAAACAAATAAGAACTTCGTAGCAAACGTGATAAGGGGTTCTCAGTCCCTTTACGGTCACTTACGAAAGTGAGATTTGATAAATAGGATAGTTAGGTATTTTTGGTATTTTTGGATACAAGAACAGAAAGTAAAAACAACAAAGTAAAGTAAATTGTAGATTGATATGTTGAGAATAGACCCGGGGGCCATAGGTTTCACTAGTGGCTTCTCTCGTGATAGCAGATTTCTACGGTGGGTGAACGAATTACTGTCGAGCAATTGATAGAAAAGTGAATAATTATGAGAATATCTAGGCATGATCATTATATATAGGCATCACGTCCATGACAAGTAGACCGAAACGATTGTGTATCTACTACTATTACTCCACACATCGACCGCTATCCAGCATGTATCTAGAGTATTAAGTTCATAAGAACAGAGTAATGCTTTAAGCAAGATGACATGATGTAGAGGGATAAACTCAAGCAATATGATATAAACCCCATCTGTCACTATACGTGCCTTGCTGCCCCTGCTGTCACTGTGAAAGGACACCACGAGATTGAACCCAAAGCCAAGCACTTCTCCCATTGCAAGAACTATAGATCTAGTAGGCCAAACCAAACCGATAATTCTAAGAGACTTGCAAGGATATTATAATCATACATAAAAGAATTTAGAAAAGAACCCAATATTTCTCGTAGAAAATCTTGATCATAAACCCACAATTCATCGGATCTCGCTAAACACAACGCAAAAAGATTACATCGAATAGATCTATCCGAAGACCGAGGAGAACTTGGTATTGAGATCCAAAAAGAGAGAAGAAGCCATCTAGGTACTAACTATGGACCCGAAGGTCTATGGTAAACCACTCACAACTCATGGTGAGGCGATGGTGTTGATGTAGAAGCATTCCGTGGAAGATCCCCCCTCCGGCGGAGCTCTGGAACAGGCCCCAAGATGGGATCTCACGGGAACAGAAGGTTGCGGCGGTGGAATTAGGGTTTTCTCTGTTGCTTTGATGTTTTCAAGGTACATGGGTATATATAGGAGGAAGGAGGGCATCGGGGGAGCAACATGGGGCCCACGAGGCAGGGGCACGCCCCCCACCCTTGTGGACACCACGTGTCCCTTCTGCCTTGGTTTTCAAGTCTCCCGTGAAGATATCATTCCAAAAATATCTCTCCCAAAGTTTCATTCCGTTTGGACTCCGTTTGATATTCCTTTTCGGCGAAACCCTGAAACAGGAAAAAAACAACAATCTGGATTGGGCCTTTGGGTTAATAGGTTAGTGCCAAAAATAAAATAAAAGTGTATAATAAAGCCCATTAAACATCCAAAACATCATATATAATAGCATGGAACAATAAAAAATTATAGATACGTTGGAGACGTATCAATCAGTGATGCTCCATTATCAGAAATTCTGAAAAATTGAGATGCCACCGGTCGAGTGGCCAAATGGGTGATTGAACTTCTTCGTTTAGATATCAAGTTCTAGTCTAGGAAAGCAATCAAATCACAGGAAATAGCAGATTTCCTCGCAGAGTGGATTGAACAGCAGCAACCGACTGAGGTTCATGTGAAACATTGTACCATGTTCTTTGATGGATCTAAGATGTTGAACGGGTCTAGCGCTAGAGTAGTCCTGGTATCCCCAAGAGGAGATAAGCTTAGCTACGTCCTCCAAATTCACTTCGACTCCTCAAACAACGAGGCTATGTATGAAGCACTTCTTTATGGGTTGTGTATGGCCATCTCACTCGGCGTCCGTCGCCTGATTGTCTACGGTGACTCAGATTTGGTGGTAAATAAGGTAATGAAGGAGTGGACCATCAGAAGCCCTGCCATGACTGGTTACTGCAATGTAGTGAGAAAGTTAGAGAAGAAGTTTGAAGGGTTGGAGCTCCACCATATACCACGACTCAAGAATCAAGCACTGATGATCTGGCGAAGATAGGCTCCAGTCAGAAGTTTATTCCCAGTAATGTGTTCTTGGAGCATCTCCATACCCCATCAGTCCAAGAAGATCCATTTACAGAGGAGCCCCCGCAATCGATAAGTTCAGCAAATCCGATAGAGATTGAAGTTCCAGCAGTAGTCGACTTGATCATGGAGGTTTTAGCGATCACTCCCGACTGGATGGTGCCATATATTGCATACCTGCTCAGGCAAAGATCATGTTCAGATGAAGCCAGCCAGATCGTCTGCAGATGAAGCTCGCCAGATCGTCTGCAGATCCAAAGCCTTCACTTTGATAAGTGGACAACTTTATAGAGAACGTGTTACCGGAGTCACTCAGTGTTGCATCTCACCAGAAGGAGGCCGAATGATCTTAAATTACATTCACTCGGGGACCTGTGGCCACCACGCATCCTCTCGGACCATCATAGCCAAAGCATATCGAGTAGGTTTTTACTGGCCCCGTGCAAATGAGATGGCCAAAGATATAGTCGACAAGTGCGAGGGTTGCCAGTTCTACTCACACATGTCTCACAAGCCTGCATCCGCCTTGATAACTATTCCACTCATCTGGCCTTTTGCAGTTTGGGGACTAGAAATGGTTGGACCTTTCAGGACTGGCAGAAGCGGATTCACTCACTTGCTCGTAGCAGTCGACAAGTTCACCAAGTGGATCAAAGCCAAACCTATCAAGAATCTTGACTCAAGCACCGCCATCAGTTTCATCAGAGAGCTAGTGTTCCGATATGGATTCCCTCACAGCATTATCACAGACAACGGCTCCAACTTCGATTCTGACGAGCTTAGAGCATTTTGCGCTTCCTAAGGCACTCAGGTTGATTACGTTTCCGTTGCACACCCGCAGTCGAATGGGCAGGATGAAAGAGCAAATGGTTTGATCTTGCAAGGATTGAAACCACGATTGATGCGTGACCTCCAGCACGCGGCGAGAGCTTGGGTAATAGAGTTGCCATCTGTTCTGTGGGGATTGAGAACAACTCCCAATCAGTCGACTGATCGAACGTCTTTCTTCATGGTATATGGAGCTGAAGCGGTGCTTCCGAGTGATTTGTTGCATGATACATCTCCAACGTATTTATAATTTTTTATTGTTCCACGCTATTATGTTATCTGTTTTGGATGTTTAATGGGCTTTATTATACACTTTTATATTATTTTTGGGACTAACCTACTAACCCAAAGCCCAGTGCAAATTGCTGTTTTTTTGCCTATTTCAGTGTTTCATAGAAAAGGAATATCAAACGGAGTCCAAACGGAATGAAACGTTTGGGAGGATCGTTTTTGGAACAAACACAACCCAGAAGACTCGGAGTACATGCCAGGGAAGCCACGAGGTGGCCACGAGGCAGGAGGGCGCTCCCAGGGGGGTAGGCGCGCCCCCACCCTCGTGGGGCCCTCGTACCTCCACCGACATACTTCTTCGTCATATACATACTCATATACCCTGAAAACATCCGAGAGCACCACAAAACCCTATTTCCACCGCCGCAACCTTCTGACCTGTGAGATCCCATCTTGGGGCCTTTTCCGGAGCTCCACCGGAGGGGGAATCGATCACGGAAGGCTTCTACATCAGCACCATAGCCTCTCCGATGAGTTGTGAGTAGCTTACCATAGACCTTCGGGTACATAGTTATTAGCTAGATGGCTTCTTCTCTCTCTTTGGATCTCAATACAAAGTTCTCCTCGATCTTCTTGGAGATCTATTCGATGTAATACTTTTTGCGGTGTGTTTGTCGAGATCCGATGAATTGTGGGTTTATGATCAAGATTATCTATGAACAATATTTGGTTCTTCTCTGAATTCATATATGCATGATTAAAATATCTTTGCAAGTCTCTTCGAATTATCAGTTTGGTTCGGCCTACTAGATTGATCTTTCTTGCAATAGGAGAAGTGCTTAGCTTTGGGTTCAATCTAGCGGTGTCCTTTCCCAGTGACAGCAGGGGTAGAAAGGCATGTATTGTATTGTTGCCATCGAGGAAAAAATATGGCGTTTATGTCATATTGCATGAGTTTATCCCTCTACATCATGTCATCTTGCTTAAGGCGTTACTCTATTCTTATGAACTTAATACTCTAGATGCATGCTGGATAGCGGTCGATGTGTGGAGTAATAGTGGTAGATGAAGAATCGTTTTGGTCTACTTGTCTCGGACGTGATGCCTATATACATGATCATGCCTAGATATTCCCATAGCTATGCGCTCTTCTATCAATTGCTCGATAGTAATTTGTTCACCCACCGTAGAATTTGCTATCTTGAGAGAAGCCACTAGTGAAACCTATGGCCCTCGGTTCTATCTTCCATCATATTAATCTCCAGTCAACTATCTATATTTTATTTTGCAATCTTTACTTTTCAATCTATAGAACATAAAATACCAAAAATATTTATCTTATTATCTCTATCAGATCTCACTTTTGCAAGTGGTCGTGAAGGGATTGACAACCCCTTTATCGCGTTGGTTGCAAGGTTCTTATTTGTTTGTGCAGGTACGAGGGATTTGAGTGTAGTCTCCAACTGGATTGATACCTTGGTTCTCAAAAACTGAGGGAAATACTTACGCTACTTTGCTGCATCACCCTTTCCCCTTCAAGGGAAAACCAACGCATGCTCAAGAGGTAGCAAGAAGGATTTCTGGCGCCGTTGCCGGGGAGATATACGCGCAAGTCATATACCAAGTACCCATCACAAACTCTTATCCCTCGCATTACATTATTTGCCATTTGCCTCTCGTTTTCCTCTAACCCACTTCACCTTTGCGGTTTTATTCGCCCTTTTTTCGTTTGCCTTTTTCGGCTTGCTTCTTGTTTGCTCGTGTGTTGGATTGCTTGCTCTTCACCATGGCCCAAGACAATACTAAACGGTGTGACTTTTCCAATACCAACAATAAAGATTTTATTAGGACTGCGATTGCTCCTATTACCAATGTTGAATCTTGTGAAATCAACGCTGCTATGTTAAACCTTGTTATGAAAGATCAATTTTCCGGCCTTCCTAGTGAAGATGCCGCTACCCATCTAACCAACTTTGTTGATTTGTGCAATATGGAAAAGAAGAGAGACGTGGATAATGATATTGTTAAATTGAAGCTATTTCCATTTTCGCTTAGAGATCGTGCTAAAACTTGGTTCTCTTCTTTGCCTAAAAATAGTATTGATTCATGGAATAAGTGCAAAGATGCCTTTATCTCTAAGTATTTTCCTCCTGCTAAGATTATCTCTCTTAGAAATGATATTATAAATTTTAAGCAACTTGATCATTAGCATGTTGCACAAGCTTGGGAGAGGATGAAATTAATGACACGTAATTGCTCTGCGTTCAGAACTTTTATGTTGGATTGAATTTTGCTTCTAGAAATATTTTAGATTCGGCCATGGGAGGCACTTTCATGGAAATCACTTTAAGAGAAGCTACTAAACTCCTAGATAATATTATGGTTAATTACTCTCAATGGCACACCGAAAGATCCACTAGTAAAAAAGTCCATGCGATTGAAGAGATTAATGTTTCGAGTGGAAAGATGGATGAACTTATGAAATTGTTTGCTAATAAGAGTGTTTCTTTTGATCCTAATGATATGCCTTTGTCCACATTGATTGAGAATAATAATGATTCTATGGATGTGAATTTTGTTGGTAGGAATAATTTTGGTAACAACGCTTATAGAGGAAACTTTAATTCTAGGTCGTTCCCTAGTAATTCCTCTAATAATTATGGTAATTACTACAACAACTCTGATGGAAATTTTAATAAGACGCCTGCTGATTTTGAGACTAGTGTTAAAAGTTTATGAATTCGCAAAAGAATTTCAATACTTTGCTTGAAGAGAAATTGCTTAAGATTGATGAGTTGGATAGGAACGTGAATATAATTTCTCTTGATGTTGATTCTTTGAAACTTAGATCTTTTCCACCTAAGCATGATATCAATGAGTCTCTCAAAGCCATGAGAATTTCCATTGGTGAGTGCAAATAAAGAACAGCTAGGATGCGTGCTAAAAGAGATTACTTTGTGAAAGCGTGGTCTTCTAGTTTAGATGGTAATAAAGATGAAGATCTAAAAGTAATTGATTTGTCTCCTATTAAATCCTTGTTTTCTAATATGAATCTTGATAAAGATGGGACTGGAGATGAGTCAACTTTAGTTAAAAGTCGTCCGAATGATTCTGAGTTTTTAGATCTTCATGCAAAAATTGTTAAAAGTGGGATTGAAGAGGTCAAAACTCTACATAGAAATGAACACACTATTTCGGATTTCAAGGAATTTAATTATGATAATTGCTCTTTGATAGATTGTATTTCCTTGTTGGAATCCGTGCTAAATTCTCCTCATGCTTATAGTAAAAATAAGGCTTTTACCAAAACTTGAATTAGAAGTTTCTATCCCTAGAAAACTTTATGATGAGTGGGAATCTACTATTAAAATTAAGATTAAAGATCATGAATGCTATGCTTTGTGTGATTTGGGTGCTAGTGTTTCCACAATTCCAAAAACTTTGTGTGATATGTTAGGTTTCCACGAACTTGATGATTGTTCTTTAAATTTGTATCTTGCCGATTCTACCATTAAGAAACCTATGGGAAGGATTAATGATGTTCTTATTGTTGAAAATAGGAATTATGTGCCTATAGATTTCATCGTTCTTGATATAGATTGCAATCCCGCATGTCCTATTATTCTTGGTAGCCATTTCCTCAGAACGATTGGTGCAATAATTGATATGAAAGAAGGAAATATTAGATTCCAATTTCCGTTAAGGAAAGGCATGGCACACTTTCCTAAAAAGAAAATCAAATTACCTTAGGAATCTATTATGAGATCCACTTATGGATTGCCTACCTAAGATGGCAATACCTAGATCTATTCTTTATCATGCCTAGCTAGTGGCGTTAAACGATAGCGCTTGTTGGGAGGCAACCCAATTTTATTTTCTTTCCTTTTACTTCTGTTTAGTTATAAATAATGCATCTAGCTTCTGTTTAGATGTGGTTTTGTGTTTTAATTAGTGTTTGTGCCAAGTAGAACATTTGGGAATACTTGGGTGAAGTCTTTGCGATCATGCTGTAAAAAACAGAAAATTTTGCACTCACAATATTAGCTGCCATTTTTTACTAGAGAGTGATTTTAGGTTGATTATTTTTGCAGATGATTAATAGACAAATTCCTCACGTCCACCAATTTATTTCATAATTTTCAGAGTTACATAAGTATTTGAAAGTTACATATTGCTACTGACTGTTCTGTTTTTGACAGATTCTGTTTTTCGTGTGTTGTTTGCTTATTTTGATGAATCTATGAGTAGTATTGCGGGGTATGAACCATAGAGAAGTTAGAATACAGTAGGTTTAACACCAATATAAATAAAGAATGAGTTAATTACAGTACCTTAATGTGGTGGTTTGTTTTCTTATACTAACGGAGCTCATGAGATTTTCTGTTAAGTTTTGGGTAAGGATTTGATGGACTACGGAGAAAATAGTGCCAAGAGCCTAAGCTTGGGGATTCCCAAGGCATCCCAAGGCAAAATTCAAGGACAACCAAAAGCCTAATCTTGGGGATGGCCCGGGAAGGCATCCCCTCTTTCGTCTTCGTCCATCGGTAACTTTACATCGGTTATAAAATTAGTCCTAATATGATAGGCATCCACGATGGATATAATAAAAACTTTCATATAAAGTGCATTGAATACTATGAGAAGTTTGATACTTGATGATTGTTTTGAGATATGAGGATGGTAATATTAGAGTCATGCTAGTGTAATAATTGTTAATTTTAGAAATACTTGTGTTAAAGTTTGTGATTCCCATAGCATGCACGTATGGTGAACTGTTATGTGATGAAGTTGGAGCATGATTTATTTATTGATTGTCTTCCTTTGTGTGGAGGTCAAGGTCGCGCGATGGTTAACTCCTACCAACCCTTCCCCTAGGAGCATGCGTTTAGTTCTTTGTTTTGATAACTTGTAGATTTTTGCAATAAGTATATGAGTTCTTTATGACTAATGTTGAGTCCATGGATTATACGCACTCTCGCCCTTCCACCATTGCTAGCCTCTCTTGTACCGCGCAACTTTCGCCGGTACCATACACCCACAATATACCTACCTCAAAACAGCCACCATACCTACCTATCATGGCATTTCCATAGCCATTCCGAGATATATTGCCATGCAACTTTCCATCGTTCCGTTTATTATGACACGCTTCATCATTGTCATATTGCCATGCATGATCAGGTAGTTGACATCGTATTTGTGGCAAGGCCACCATGCATAATTTTTCACACATGTCTTGCACATCCCGGTACACCGCCGGAGGCATTCATATAGAGTCACATTTTGTTCTAGCTTCGAGTTGTAAGTAAATAAAAGTGTGATGATCTTCATTATTGGAGCATTGTCCCAGTGAGGAAAGGATGATGGAGACTATGATTCCCCCACAAGTCGGGATGAGACTCAGGACGAAAAAAAGAGGCCATAAAAATGTAGAAAAAAAAGAGAAAGGGCCCAAAATAAAAATAAAAAAGAGAGAAGGGACAATGCTAGTATCCTTTGTCCACACTTGTGCTTCAAAATAGCACCATGATCTTCATGATACAGAGTCTCTTGTTTTGTCACTTTCATATACTAGTGGGAATTCTGATTATAGAACTTGGCTTGTATATTCCAATGATGGGCTTCCTCAAATGCCCTAGGTCTTCATGAGCAAGCAAGTTAGACGCACACCCACCTAGTTTCTTTAGTTGAGCTTTCATACACTTATAGCTCTAGTGCATCTGTTGCATGGCAATCTCTACTCGCTCACATTGATATCTATTGATGGGCATCTCCATAGCCCATTGATACGCCTAGTTGATGTGAGACTATCTTCCTCCTTTTGTCTTCTCCACAACCACCACTCTATTCCACCTATAGTGCTATATCCATGGCTCACGCTCATGTATTGCGTGAAAGTTGAAAAGTTTGAAGAAATTTAAGTATGAAACAATTGCTTGGCTGAAACCGGGGTTGTGCATGATTTAAATATTTTGTGTGATGAAGAGAGAGCATAGCCAGACTATATGAGTTTGTAGGGATGAACTTTCTTTGGCCATGTTATTTTGAGAAGACATAATTGCTTTGTTAGTATGATTGAAGTATTATTATTCTTATGTCAATATTACACTTTTGTCTTGAATCTTTCGGAACTGAACATTCATGCCACAATAAAGAAAATCACTTTGAGAATTATGTTGTGTAGCATTCCACATCAAAAATTCTGTTTTTATCATTTACCTACTCGAGGACGAGCAGGAATTAAGCTTGGGGATGCTTGATACGTCTCCAACATATCTATAATTTTTTATTATTCCATGCTATATATTATATGTTTTGGATGTTGAATGGGCTTTATTATACACTTTTATATTATTTTTGGGACTAACCTATGATATGTCCATTTTGGATCATGCTTATATGTTGATATTTATTGCATTATGGGCTGTTATTACACGTTATGTCACAATACTTATGCCTTTTCTCTCTTATTTTACATGGTTTACATGAAGAGGGAGAATGTCGGCAGCTGGAATTCTGGGCTGGAAAAGAAGCAAACTCTCAAAACCTATTCTGCACAACTCAAAAAGCCCCGAAACTTCACAGGACACCGCTTCAGAAAATATAAAAAATATCTGGCGAAAGAAGATCACCAGGGGGCCACTAGCTGTCCACGAGGGTGGGGGCGCCCCCCTCTCTGGGCGCGCCCCCTACCTCGTGGGCCCCCCGATGGCCCCACGATGCCCATCTTCTCCTATATGAGGTGTTTTGGCATGGAAAAAATCATAAGGATGCTTTCGGGACCAGACGCCGCCGTCTTGAGGCGAAATCTTGGTGGAAACCAATCTAGGGCTCCGGCAGAGCTGTTCTTCCGGGGATACTTCCCTCCGGGAGGGGGAAATCATCACCGCCGTCATCACTAACAACTCTCCCATTTTGGGGAGGGCTATCTTCATGAACATGTTCACCAGGACCATCTCCTCTCAAATCCTAGTTTATCTCTTGTATCAAATCTTTGTACCCAAACCTCAGATTGGAACATGTAGGTTGCTAGTAGTGTTGATTACTCGTTGTAGTTAATGCTAGTTGGTTTATTTGCTGGAAGATCATATGTACAGATCCATTATGCATATTAATACCCCTCTGATCATGAACAATATTATGTCTTGTGAGTAGTTACTTCGGTTCCTGGGGACATGGGAGAAGTCTTGCTATTAGTAGTCATGTGAATTTGGTATTCGTTCGATATTTTGATGAGATGTATGGTGTCTCTCCTCTAGTGGTGTCATGTGAACGTCGACTACATGACACTTCACCATTATTTGGGCCTAGAGGAAGGCATTGGGAAGTAATAAGTAGACGATGGGTTGCTAGACTGACAGAAGCTTAAACCCTAGTTTATGCGTTGCTTCGTAAGGGGCTGATTTGGGTCCACTTGTTTCATGCTATGGTAAGGTTTACCTTAATACTTCTTTTGTAGTTGCAGATGCTTGCATTAGAGGTTAATCATAAGTGGGAGGCTTGTCCAACTAAGGACAGCACCCAAGCACCAGTCCGCCCACATACCAAATTATCAAAGTACCAAACGCGAATCAGATGATCGTCATGAAAACTAGCTTGACGATAATTCCCATGTGTCCTCGGGAGCGCTTTCCTTTATATAAGAGTTTTTCCAGGATTGTTCTTTGCTGCAGAAAGGATTGGGCCATCTTGCTGCACCTTATTTACTTTTACCTTTTGTTACTTGCTACCAATTACCTTATCACAAAACTATCTGTTACGTATAACTTCAGTGCTTGCAGAAAATACCTTACTGAAAACTGCCTATCATTTCCTTCTGCTCCTCGTTGGGTTCGACACTCTTACTTATCGAAAGGAATATGATAGATCCCCTACACTTGTGGGTCATCAAGACTCTTTTCTGGCGCCGTTGCCGGGGAGTGAAGCGCCTTTGGTAAGTGGAATTTGGTAAGGAAAAATTTATGTAGTGTGCTGAAATTTATTGTCACTTGTTACCATGGCTCATAATCCTTTAAGGGGCTTGTTCGGGGTATCTTCTCCCCGACAAGAAGAGCAAAGAGTTGCTCCTCAACCTACTACACCTATTGAAAATGTTTGCTTTGAAATTCCTTCGGGTATGATAGAGAAACTGCTAGATAATCCCTTTACAGGAGACGGAACACTGCATCCTGATTTACACCTAATCTATGTGGATGAAGTTTGTGGATTATTTAAGCTTGCAGGTATGCACGAGGATGTTATCAAGAAGAAGGTATTCCCTTTATCTTTGAAGGGAGATGCATTGACATGGTTTAGTCTATGTGATGATATTGTATCTTGGAACTATAATCGTCTGAAGTTGGAATTTCATCAAAAGTTCTACCCTATGCACCAGGTTCATCATGATCGTAATTATATCTATAATTTTTGGCGTCGCGAAGGAGAAAGCATCGCTCAAGCTTGGGAGAGGCTTAATTCAATGTTATATTCATGCCCCAATCATGAGCTCTCAATAGAAATGATTATTCAAAAAATTTATGCTCGTCTTCCTCTCAATAATCGCTCCATGCTCGATACTTCTTGTTCTGGCTCTTTTATGATGAAGACTATTGAATTCAAATGGGATTTATTGGAAAGAATTAAATGCAACTCTGAAGATTGGGATCTTGATGAGGGCAAGGAGTCAGGTATGACCCCTAAGTTTGATTGTGTTAAATCTTTTATGGATACCGATGTTTTCCGTGAGTTTAGCACTAAATATGGACTTGACTCTTAGATAGTAGCTTCATTATGTGAATTATTTGCTACTCATGTTGATCTTCCCAAGGAGAAGTGGTTTAAATACCATCCACCCATTGAAGTAAAAGTAGTTGAACCTGTTAAAGTTGAAGAAAAGACTATCACTTATAATGTTGATCCTATTGTTCCTACCGCTTATATTGAGAAACCACCTTTTCCTTTTAGAATAAAGGATCATGCTAAAGCTTCAACTGTGGTTCGTAAGAGTAATACTAGAACACCTACACCCTCTGAGAAAATTAAAGTTGAACCTAGTGTTGCTATGGTCAAAGATCTCTTGGTAGAGGATTTAGATGGACATGTTTTTTACCTCCAACAGGAATCTGCTAGAATAGCCAAACCTGATGCTAGGAATAACCATAGACCTATTGTGGGCATGCCTGTTATCTCTGTTAAAATAGGAGATCATTGCTATCATTGTTTATGTGATGTGGGTGCTAGTGCGAGTATTATCCCTCATACCTTATATCAAGAAATTATGCATGACATTGCACCTGTTGAGTTAGAAGGGATTGATGTTACTATTAAACTCGCTAATAGAGACACTATATCACCAGTTGGGATTGTTAGAGATGTTGAAGTTTTGTGTGGGAAATTTAAATACCCCGCTGATTTCCTTATTCTTAGTTCCCCACAAGATGACTTTTGTCCCATTTTATTTGGTAGACCCTTCTTGAATAGTGTTAATGCTAAGATTGACTGCGTGAAAAATATTGTTACTGTTGGTTTAGGGGATATGTCTCATGATTTTAACTTTGATAAATTTCATAGACAACCCCTTGATAAAGAATTACCTAGTAATGATGAAATTATTGGTCTTGCTTCTATTGATGTGCCTCCTAATGATCCTTTAGAACAATATTTTCTAGACCATGAAAATGATATGCATATGAATGAGAGAAGGGAAATAGATGAAATATTATTTAATCAGGGACCCGTATTGAAAAACAGCTTGCATGTTGAAATCCTAGGGGATACTCCTCCACCCAAGGGTGATCCCTTGTTTGAACTCAAACCTTTACCTGATAATCTTAAGTACGTTTATCTTGATGAAAATAAGATATATCCTGTTATTATTAGTGTTAACCTTTCAGAGCATGAAGAAGAAAAATTATTGAAAATTCTGAAGAAGCACCGTGCTGCTATTGGGTATACTCTGGATGATCTTAAGGGCATCAGTCCCACTTTATGCCAATACAAGATAAAATTGGAAGAAAACGCTAAACCGGTTATTGATCATCAATGATGGTTAAATCCTAAGATGAAAGAAGTGGTAAGGAAGGAAATTCTAAAGCTTCTAGAGGCAGGTATTATCTATCCAATTGTTGATCGCCAGTGGGTAAGTCCTGTCCATTGTGTCCCTAAGAAAGGAGGTATGACTGTTGTTCCTAATGATACAGATGAATTGATCCCGCAAGGAATAGTTACAGGTTATAGGATGGTAATTGATTTCCGCAAATTAAATAAATCTACTGTCACACGCTGCATTTTGTAACATGTTATTTGCATCAATGAAGCATGAAAATTTGGACCAGCAATTTTTTTGGCATCATTTGGCTTTTATTTGGAATTGAGTTTTTCTTCATGTGCTTTTCATGTGCTCATTAAAGTCAACTACTACCTCTTGTGGAATTCATCTCCATATCCAAAACTTCTGCCCAATGATCATGCCAAGTGTTATATAGCAGTATAGTATTTTATTATAAAAATAATTTGGCCAAATTGTATTTACAAAATTTAGTTTTCCAAAAACCCCTGAATTGAGGTTTGCATTGCAAGTGATTGATTTAGGGTGAGAAAATTATTTCAAAAAGTTTATTTGGGACCTAGTAGTTATAGGACTCCCAGAAACCACAAATGTATAATTTTAAAAGTTATTTTCCTATTTTATTTAAAAGCTTTTTCTTAAGGCCAGAAATGGTCTTTAATAGGGAAAAATTATATAAGTATTTCAAAAATATTTGCCAAAATTCAGGGAGACTCATAGGACATATATTGTCCATATATAAGATTTTCAACACTTTCTCATGTTCAAAATAATGGGCTAATCCCTCCAAAACCCTTTCTGGATATTTCAAGCTTTTGAAATATTTGCAAAAGAAATATTCTCCAAAAATTCCAGGAAAATTCTATCATGTCATATATGACATATTTGATGATCTTGCCAAGCCCCATGCCTTGGGAAGCAAGATAACATCCTCATACCCTTCAAAACCATTCTGTCCATATCTGAAGTTTGAGCAACTTTACATTGCCAAACATGTCCAAATGCTCTCAAACTTGGTGCACATGCTAGAATGGCCTGATAAGGCATCTAGACCAAATGGCACAAGATTTGGAGTAGGGCAACATGATCAGAATACCCCAAAACCATTTCAATTCAAATTCAAATTTGAACAACTTTACATTGGCTAGTTTCAAAAGTTACACCAAGTGATGAAACTACACCAAGTGGTGCATCAAGGGGAGATGATTAGATTGACTTAAACAAGATGAAGCCATTTTTGTTGATTTCTAGGGTTCACCAAAGTTACACTGGCTAGTTTCTTCAAATGAGCCAAAATTTGGTGAAACACCCTATTTCCATATGACATTCAATCCTGTTAAGTGCCATGGCTAGTGGAGATCATTTGTTTGTCCAAAACTTGATCAAACACCTTCTGCCATTTTACCAAAACCATCTTCTTGACCTCTTTTACCATTTACTTTTGCCACAGCTTTCTACCACAGGTTCACCTAGTTACATTCTACCTCCAGTAACTTCCCCATGTCCACAGCTCCATGATTGAGGGGTGAAAACCCTAAGTTACCATGCTAGACAGCCAAGTTCTATCCATTTACCAGCTTCACTCCTCTCTCACTGCACCTCCAGAGCATCCAAGGCCACACCTGAGTTGTTTACCTTGTGCTGGACCCCCCAGACACGACGGACACGTCCAGTGAGCCAACGGCATGCCGTGGCATGTAGAAGTAGCGCTCCAGAGGGCGCTACAGTGCGCACCCGTACTGTAGCTTCGCCCAATCGCTCGCCCCCGACCACCTCGTGCTCCCCCCTCGCGCCAACCGATGCGCCTCGACGTCCGCGACCACCCCCGGCGCTGTCCCCCTCCTCCTTCTCCCTCCAGTGGCCGCCCTCGCACGCGCGCTGGCCGCCCGCGAGCTCCACTCGTCGGCCTCACACGCCACGCCCTTTGGAGCCTTCCCCGCTCCTTCTCTTCCCTCTACTAGGCGTAGACCTCACCCATGAACCTTCCCGACTCGAATGCGAGCGCCTGCACGGCCTCTGGCCTCGCCCGTGACTTCGCCGGCGCACGAGTCCACGGTGGACCGGGGCTCGGCTATATAAGCACGCCCCGAGCCTCTCCAGCAGCACCCAACTCCTCCCCGTACTCCCAGTAGCACACGAGCACCACCCATTCGCCCTTAGAAAGCCTCAGTGCTCGGGATCGACCGAAGCTCCGCCGCGTCGGGCAACCGGAGATCTCGCGGTACAGCCCCTCTCCGGCCCAACTCTCGCTCGATCTGGAGCCAGCAGACCTCACTGACTCGTTCCCCTCCTTCTCCCACTCCTATTGCAGCCTGGAGTGAGCCAGCCAGGATCTTCCCGACACTCCTCCGCCGTTTCACCTCGCCGCCAACGAACCTGGCCTCTCCGGCGGCCAACTCCAGCACCACTACATCCGCGACTCCTCCCTGAGCACGACCGTGCCCTCAGTTTGCCCCGCCGTGCACGGAATCGCCGCCGGTGAGCTCGCCGCCCCTCTGGCCGTGAGGTTGAAGATGACAGGCGGGCCCCGCCTGTCATCCTCACCGCTCTCTCTCTCCCCTCTCTGCCACTGACCGTCGGGCCCCACCCGTCAGGTTCAAAAACCTGGCGCGCGCGCTGGCTCCCGTGCGGTGGGCTAATCGCCCTAGGCCGTGCACTGTGGCCGTTCTGGCCCAGTGGCATAGTGCCTTTTATCTTTTTCTTTTTCTGTGATTATTTCAAATAATTTCATAGAAATAAATATTTGTCCAAATGAATTAATTCCAACTCCTAAAATCTTGTAAAATTCCAACCTATTTAATGGTGTCAGTTTCACACATATCCATGAACCTTTTCTGTTCTGTTCAAATTTAAATTCAAATTTGAACATTAAAACTCATGTTCAAAAATCCTAAGATCCCATTCTGCAACTCCAAAACTCCAACTAAGAATTTTTGCCATCTTAGTTTTCCCTCTAGTATTTAACAAAAATAAGTTGACATTTTTCTGAGCACTTTGATTTTTCTGTTTTTATTGTGGTCTTATTTTCCCGTTGTTATTTTGCGACGAATAGATACCGTATTTGACGAGGTTGCTGAAGAAGAAGGTGGGCAAGGATTTGAAGACTTTGAAGACCAAGCCAATCCAGGCAAGCAGCCCTTTGACCATGATACACTTGTGTTCTTCGGAACCCGTTTGTTTCCAAATGCATGATGATAAGAGTTACGGTGGTGACCTAGTTATGAACCACCACATGATGCATGCTTATTCATGATCTTGCTATGTGCTAGATGTCATGCAAATGGTTAGTAGTGATACTTAGTGATGCATGTGTGTCATGAAACCTTCGTGGTTGAAATCTTTTCATAAACCCCATCGGGTGGCCCTAATGCCCGAGGGTGATGTTGAGTTAGGTCATCACTTGAGTAAGAAGTGATGTGCCGGTAAAGATCTTGTGCATGAGTGAAATGATGGATTAGATTTATGTGTGACTACCGTCCCAACCAAACATGTGCAACCACTCTACCCCTTATGGGACTGGGCTTTATTGATTACTTAGGCCGATACTAGCATGGTGCCCGCATTACTTGTGACGGGAAGACTTGAGGTCTTTCCCGGGACGGGGTCGTGCTTGGATAGACGACCATGACTGTTTTCAAAGGGCACCGGACACACCGTTGGTCCCTTCGTGTACGCGTGACATTGAAAATAGGGCAAGTCCCATGATCTATTGTTTGTACTCGAGGGCTGTGCACCAACGAGTGGACTCTATGTTAGTGTCGTCTAAGGAAAGATAATGACCGGGTGCTTCCCCCCGAGTACTTGAGGTACTGCGGGATCGTGTGTGACACGAAAGCTTCCCGGATCTTGTGGGTAAAGTGTGCAACCTCTGCAGAGTGTAAAACTATTCGAATAGCCGTGTCCACGGTCATGGACAGTTGGGTGGTGCTACTTAAACTATGTCCAGAGTTTTACTACATCGGTGAAAGTATGTGTGTGATGAGTCAAGGTGGTGACTTGACTCGTTGAACCCTATTCATGTTGATATCGGTAACCTATCCTCGAGGTTACGTGAATTTTATTGATGCATACACTTGATGGTAGAATATTTATTCTAGCTCGTTGCTAGATTGCTCATTGTTGTTCAATTGCATTGTTACTTTGAACCAAATCATGGGTTGCTTGCGAGTACATCTAAAGTACTCATTGGCTTGCCACTGGTTATTTAACTGGCCAGGCATGGAGGAACAGGAATATGAAGAAGAGTTCATTGGAGACGAACATGCGAACTAGGAAGCTATCCCAGTCAGAATGCATGTAGGGTTAAGGCAGATGGCATGGGTTCTACTTATCATCGAAGACTTCCGCTATTTGAGTTATTTGCTATTCACCCCTTGAGGCTTTATGTATGTAAGACTTGGCCATAATGGCCTTAATTTGTGTAAGACGGTATGTATGGATGTAAGACTCTTGTTATTCAGCTTCTGTGTGTTCAGTGAGCATTGATCTCTGGGATCACTGTACACGTGCATTCGGTGATCTCGACTTCTAAGTCGGGGTCCCCACAGAGCTGGTATCGGAGCCATCCTGACTGTAGGAAGCCTTAGTTAGCATGGGTGTTAGTTAGATGAGACCCCTTTTCAAAACCTTCTGAACCTCTCTTCTTTTCTAAACCTTACCAACCTGAGATATCATCATCTTATTAACCTCTCCTATTCCACCTTTGTAGATGGCCGCTGTACCCGAAGAGCACCTGACCACTGGGTTTCCCTTGCTTCTCGAGGATAGCCTCCAGGAGTGCCAGTTCCACCGAGCGCCCATCCTCACCTACCTTGAGCATTGGATTAGCGACACTGAGGTGGAGTACCATGTGGAAGTGATCGTGAAGGCGAACGATCCTCCCACGAGCTGGTTCTTTGAGGGACCCCAGATGGCAACACTACCTCTCGCTGTCGAGTCTGCTGCACTCAAGGCACTAATCCGTCTCCGCGAGCTTCTTCCGGAGATGGCAGCCAAGATGATGACCCGCTTCTTGCCTTACCGGAAGGAAGCTGAAGATGAAAGCAGCGCACTAGCCCCTCCATTGAAGGAAGGACTCCCGCTTCGATTCCAGACCTACTTCACTCTATGTGCCGACAGCCTGGCACAAGATTTGGCCTCGGAATTGATGAAGCTCCGAGAAGAACTTCCCAAGACCAAGGCACTTCTTCGTCGAGCACAAGAGAAGACGGATAGGATCATGAAGGAAGGTGCGCCTCCAGGACAGTCCACTATCGTATACCGAGGCGGAAGGCCCTCCGGAGATGTATCTTCCAAGGATGAAGAACCACCTCAGCGACGTCGTATGACGGCGAGGGAATATCGCAAGCTTTTCTCGGCACCACCGACAAAGCACCGTCGTATCCAACTCCTCCACTCCCCCACACCCTCAAGTGACAAGGGGTCCTAGATAAATGAAGACAAGGAGGAAGACCCCGAAGAGCCAGAATACGCGACCGAGCATTCCGCCGCTTAGGCATTATTCGCTACTAGGATATGCCAGTTCGTGACCTCTACGGTAGGATAGGTCGTGTAACCCCTATGCGCAGTCGAGTCCTTGTATGGTTCATATGAAACCATCTAGTGTTTGCTTTTGTTGTGTTTGGATGTATGTCGTATTCTTCCTTCGGGAATGTGTAAACGACTGCATCACCCGTTTGGATTTTAATGAATGTGTCTGGCCCTTTCGGCCCTTGCATGATTTGATTAGTGTCACACCCACCCCCTTACTAGGCACCCATCTATATTGCTTTCCCTCTTCCTAGTCATGAGACCTTTTACCGCTCTAATAGGATGCCTGTTGTAACTCGTACTGGTACCTCTACCCAGCAGCCTGAAGCCGGATCATCCGCTCAGTCAGAGGCCGGCCACGACCAAACCAACGACCAAGCTCTACCACCACCACCTCCTCCGAACATGGACATGGCTCAGCTTCTCCAAGCTTTCCGAGAGGAACGCCAAGCCAACACCGCAGCCCTTCAGTTGATTGCTCAAGCTGTCACCAACAACCGCCAGCCGGGGGGGAATGGCAATGGACGTTCCACGTTGGCAGAGTTCAAGAAGCATGCACCGCCAACTTTCATCGAGACTGCTGAACCCCTGGATGCAGACGACTGGGTCAGCACCATTGAGGACTTGCTGGAACTAGTCGGATGCACCGAAGACCGCGAGAAGGTGGCTTATGCAGCCCACTGCCTCGAGGGGGCTGCGAGAGCTTGGTGGGATGGATTCAAGGTCATGCATGCTGGACAAGACATCACTTGGGACAACTTCAAGGCAGAATTCCGCAAAGCCCACATTCCTTCCGGAATCATGGCTATCAAAAAGCGTGAATTCCGAGGTCTGAAGCAAGGAAGTGGCACTGTCAAGGAGTACATGCAGAAGTTCAGTGTTCTGTCAAGGTATGCCCCTGAAGATGTCAGCACTGATGCTGCAAAAAGGGAGCGCTTCATGGAAGGCCTCATTCAGACTCTGCAATACTCGCTTGTCGTGTGTGACTGCCCAACCTTCCCTGACCTGGTGAACAAAGCACTCATGCTTGAAGACAAGCGGCGTGCTCTGGAAGACACTCGCAAGCGCAAGATGGTCAGCAAGGGGAGTTCCAGCAACCAGAAGCCTCGCCCGTGGCAGTCAGCCCCGGTCAAGCCAACCTATCAGCAACCACGAGCTCCTGCACCTCGCACCAACTATCAGCCTCAGCAGTATGCCAACCCAAGGCCAACTTTCAACCCCAATAACAGTGGTGGCAACAAGATCAACAATCCAAACCAAGTCACTTGCTTTGGATGTGGTCAGTCAGGACACATCTCAAGGGCGTGCCCCAACAAGAAGCCTGATGCCCCATGCCCCAATGCGCAGAACCCAGGACAAGGCTGCGGGATGCCACCAAGGAACCCAGCTCCTCGCAACCCGCCTAACCATGGGAAGGGACGTGCGAATCACGTCACTGCTGAAGAAGCCCAGGAAGACCCGGACGTCGTGCTGGGTACGTTCCTTGTCAACTCAGCACCTGCAACTGTCTTGTTTGATTCTGGAGCCACACATTCATTTGTCACTCAAAGATTTGCATTAAAAAGTGACATGACCCCTACACCCCTGAATAACCCCATGGTGGTACAAACCCCCGGAGCAGAGATGAGAGCCAAGATAGGCTGTAAAGGAGTCAGTATTACCATTAACGGTGTAGACTTCCTAGCAGACCATATCATCCTAAGATCGCAAGGCTTGGATGTGATCCTAGGGATGGATTGGCTCAGGAAGCACCAAGGCTTGTTAGACTGTGCCAATCGGACTGTCACTGTGACCAATGACCAAGGAGTCGAAGTTAAGTTTGCTCCCAACTCCTCTTCCGCTCAAGTCATTCAAGTCAACTGTCTATATGAAGTTGGGCTAGAGCAAGTACCGGTGGTATGCGAGCATCCCGATGTCTTTCCGGATGAGCTACCGGGAATGCCTCCTGACCGTGACACTGAGTTCATCATCGAGCTCGTGCCTGGAGCAGGACCCATCTATAAGAAGCCTTATAGAATGGGGACGGAAGAATTAGCCGAGTTGAAGAAGCAACTGGAAGAGCAGCTAAGGAAGGGATTTATCCGCCCAAGTGCCTCCCCTTGGGGATCACCTGTTCTTTTTGTGGCAAAGAGGGACGGTACCATCCGCTTATGCATTGACTATCGTTCCCTCAATGAAGTTACAATCAAGAACAAATATCCACTTCCCAAGATTGAAGATTTGTTTGATGAGCTCAGCGGAGCCAGGGTGTTCTCCAAGATCGACCTCAGATCTGGGTACTACCAGCTGAAGATCAGACCCCAAGATATTCCGAAGACGGCATTCGTAACTAGATATGGCCTGTACGAGTGCACGGTCATGTCCTTTGGGTTAACCAATGCCCCAGCTTACTTCATGTATCACATGAATAAAGTCTTCATGGAATACTTGGACAAGATTGTTGTTGTCTTCATCGATGACATTCTTGTCTTCTCGAAGACGGAGGAAGAACACGAGCAACATTTGAGGATGGTCCTAGACAAGCTTCGGGAGCACCAACTATATGCCAAATTCAGCAAGTGTTAGTTCTGGCTGCATAAAGTTGGATTATTAGGTCATGTCTTGACCGAAGAAGGATTATCAGTTGATCCCGCGAAGATCGAAGCTGTGACCCAATGGCAATCTCCAACGACCATCAAGGAAGTCAGAAGCTTCCTCGGACTTGCGGGCTACTACCGCAAATTCGTGGAAGGATACTCTAGCATTGCCCGGCCGATGACTCAGCTCCTCAAGAAGGACAAGAAGTTCGAGTGGACGCCAAAATGAGAAGAGAGCTTCCAAGAGCTCAAGAAGAGATTGACCACTGCCCCAGTTCTGGCAACACCTGCTATTCACAAGGAGTTCGTGATATATTGTGATGCCTCTCGAACCGGATTGGGAAGCGTTCTGATGCAAGAAGGCCGAGTCATAGCTTACCTCTCCAGGAAGCTACGACCCCATGAAGAGAACTACGCTACTCATGATCTTGAGTTAGCGGCAGTGGTTCATGCCTTGAAGACATGGCGGCATTACCTCCTAGGGAAACGGTGTGAGATATACACAGACCACAAAAGTCTGAAGTACATTTTCACCCAAAAGGAATTCAACATGAGGCAGCGAAGATGGTTGGAACTCATCAAAGACTATGACCTCAGTGTTCAATATCACCCCGGGAAGGCTAACGTGGTGGCCGATGCCTTAAGCAGGAAGGCTTGCTCCCTGAATGCCATTATTCAAGAGGGGCAGCCAACCTTGTTTAAGGAACTCGAACAATTCAGTTTGGAATTGGTCACCCCTGGATCCCTGGATCTTTTGGAAGTCAAACCGACCCTTATGGATAAAGTCAAGAAGGCGCAAGGCGGGCACGCAAGCATTGAAGGCATCAAGAAGAAGATGAAGCTAGGCAAGGCCCAAGGATTCTCTGAAGACGAGCATGTGATTGTCTGGTACAAGGGCCGCATCTGCGTACCAAACAAGATGGAGCTGAAGAACCTGATCCTGCAAGAAGCCCACGACACTCTGTATTCCATCCACCCTGGAGGAACCAAGATGTACGAAGACTTGAAGGAAAGATTCTGGTGGCACGGGATGAAAAGAGAGATTGCAACCTATGTTGCAAATTGTGATGTGTGCCAAAGGGTCAAGGCTGAATATCAGCGACCCGCTGGATTGCTTCAACCACTCAAGGTTCCTGAGTGAAGTGGGATAAAGTCGGAATGGACTTCATCACTGGATTAGCAAGGTCGAATAGAGGACATGACTCCATCTGGGTCATAGTCGACCATTTGACCAAGGTGGCCCACTTCATTCCTGTCAAAACTACTTATGATGGCAACCGGCTGGCGGCTCCTTACATCGACAAAATCGTAAGCCTACACGGCGTTCCCAAGGAGATTGTGTCAGATCGAGGAACCCAGTTCACCTCAAGGTTCTGGAAGAAGTTCCAAGAAGCCTTGGTAACCAAATTGTCTTTCAACACGGCTTTCCACCCACAGACCGGAGGTCAGACAGAATGAGTAAATCAAATTCCCGAAGACATGCTCCGAGCCTGCGTCTTGGCATATGGAGCCAAGTGGGAAGATTGCCTCCCTTTTGCCGAGTTCTCCTATAACAACAGTTATCAGTCGAGCCTTCCTATGGCACCATTTGAGGTGTTGTACGGACGCAGATGTCGCACACGCCTCAACTGGTCAGAAACTGGAGAAGGACTAGTCTTTGGACCAGATATTCTCCGCGCAGCAGAAGAGCAAGTCCAACTAGTCAGAGAACGTTTGAAGGCAGCCAAGTCAAGGCAGAGGAGTTATGCTGACACTCACCATCGGGACATGAGTTTCCATGTCGGGGACCATGTGTACCTGCGGGTAACTCCTTTAAAGGGAACCAAGCGTTTCCACGTCAAGGGAAAGCTCGCACCAAGGTTCATTGGACCCTTGGAGATCACTGCACGACGAGGATAAGTGGCTTACCAGTTGGAACTACCACCTGAGCTATCCGATGTGCACAACGTATTCCACGTGTCACAACTCCGGAAATGTCTCCAAGTTCCGAACAAGCCTGATCTCTACAGGGATGCTGATCACCAAGCCATTGATCTGCAGCCTGATTTTGACCTACCGCGAGAAGCACATTCGCATTCTAGACGAAGCAGAACGACGGACACGAAGCCGCACCATCAAGTACTTCAAGGTCTAGTGGAGCAACCACACGGAAGCAGAAGCAACCTGGGAACGTGAAGACTATCTTAGATCCGAGTATCCCGATCTTTTCTAAGACCTAGTTTAGGAATCTCGGGGACGAGATTCTTGTAAGGGGGGTAGGTCTGTCACACCCTGCATTTTGTAACATGTTATTTGCATCAATGAAGCATGAAAATTTGGACCAGCAAATTTTTTTGGCATCATTGGCTTTTATTTGGAATTGAGTTTTTCTTCATGTGCTTTTCATGTGCTCATTAAAGTCAACTACTACCTCTTGTGGAATTCATCTCCATACCCAAAACTTCTGCCCAATGATCATGCCAAGTGTTATATAGCAGTATAGTATTTTCTTATAAAAATAATTTGGCCAAATTGTATTTTCAAAATTTAGTATTCCAAAAACCCCTGAATTGAGGTTTGCACTGCAAGTGCTTGATTTAGGGTGAGAAAATTATTTCAAAAAGTTTATTTGGGACCTAGTAGTTATAGGACTCCAAAAACCACAAAAGTATAATTTTAAAAGTTATTTTCCTATTTTATTTAAAAGCTTTTTCGTAAGGCCAGAAATGGTCTTTAATAGGGAAAAAATATTTAAGTATTTCAAAAATATTTGACAAAATTCAGGGACACTCATAGGACATATATTGTCCATATATAAGAGTTTCAACACTTGGTCATGTTCAAAATAATGGGCTAATCCCTCCAAAACCCTTTCTGGATATTTCAAGCTTTTGAAATATTTACAAAGGCAATATTCTCCAAAAATTCCAGGGAAATTCTATCATGTCATATATGACATATTTGATGATCTTGCCAAGCCCCATGCCTTGGGAAGCAAGATAACATCCTCAAAACCCTTCAAAACCATTCTGTCCATATCTGAAGTTTGAGCAAATCTACATTGCCAAACTTGTCCAAATGCTCTCAAACTTGGTGCACATGCTAGAATGGCTTAATAAGGCATCTAGACCAAATGGCACAAGATTTGGAGTAGGGCAACTTGATCAGAATACCCCAAAACCATTTCTGTTCAAATTCAAATTTGAACAACTTTACATTACCAACTTTTTACCTGGAGCTTCAAACTTTGTGGGCATGATCATAACCCCAAATGATGAAACTACACCAAGTGGTGCATCAAGGGGAGATGATTAGCTTGACTTAAACAAGATGAAGCCATTTCTGTTGATTTCTAGGGTTCACCAAAGTTACATTGGCTAGTTTCTTCAAATGAGCCCAAATTTGGTGAAACACCCTATTTCCATATGAAATTCAATCCTGTTAAGTGCCATGGCTAGTGGAGATCATTTGTTTGTCCAAAACTTGATCAAACACCTTCTGCCATTTTACCAAAACCATCTTCTTGACCTCTTTTACCATTTACTTTTGCCACAACTTTCTACCACAGCTTCACCTAGTTACATTCTACCTCCAGTAACTTCCCTATGTCCACAGCTCCATGATTGAGGGGTGAAAACCCTAAGTTACCTTGCTGGACAGCCAAGTTCTATCCATTTACCAGCTTCACTCCTCTCTCACTGCACCTCCAGAGCATCCAAGGCCACACCTGAGTTGTTTACCTTGTGCTGGACCCCCCAGACACGGCGGACACGTCCAGTGAGCCAACGGCATGCCGTGGCATGCAGAAGTCACGCTCTAGAGCGCGCTACAGTGCGCACCCGGACTGTAGCTTCGCCCAATCGCTCGCCCCCGACCACCTCGTGCCCCCCCCCCTCGCGCCAACCGATGCGCCTGGACGTCCGCGACCTCCCCCGGCGCTGTCCCCCTCCTCCTTCTCCCTCTAGTGGCCACCCTCGCACGCGCGCTGGCCGCCCGCGAGCTCCACTCGTCGGCCTCACACGCGCACGCCCTCTGGAGCCTTCCCCGCTCCTCCTCTTCCCTCTACTAGGCGTAGACCTCACCCATGAACCTTCCCGACTCGAATACGAGCGCCTGCACGGCCTCTGGCCTCGCCCGTGACGTCACCGGCGCACGAGTCCACGGTGGACCGGGGCTCGGCTATATAAGCACGCCCCGAGCCTCTCCAGCAGCACCCAACTCCTCCCCGTACTCCCAGTAGCACACCAGCACCACCCATTCGCCCTCAGAAAGCCTCAGTGCTCGGGATCGACCGGAGCTCTGCCGCGTCGGGCAACCGGAGATCTCGCGGTACAGCCCCTCTCTGACCCAACTCTCGCTCGATCTGGAGCCAGCAGACCTCACTGACTCGTTCCCCTCCTTCTCCCACTCCTATTACAGCCTGGAGCGAGCCAGCCAGGATCTTCCCGTCGCTCCTCCGCCGTTCCACCTCGCCGCCGACGAAACTGGCCTCTCCGGCGGCCAACTCCAGCACCACTACATCCGTGACACCTCCCTGAGCACGACCGTGCCCTCAGTTTGCCCCGCCGTGCCCGGAATCGCCGCCGGTGAGCTCACCGCCCCTCTGGCCGTGAGGTTGAAGATGACAGGCGGGCCCCGCTTGTCATCCTCACCGCTGTCTCTCTCCCCTCTCTGGCACTGACCATCGGGCCCCGCCCGTCAGGTTCAAAAACCTGGCGCGCGCGCTGGCTCCCGTGCGGTGGGCTACTCGCCCTGGGCCGTGCACTGTGGCCATTCTGGCCCAATGGCACAATGCCTTTTCTCTTTTTCTTTTTCTGTGATTATTTCAAATAATTTCACAGAAATAAATATTTGTCCAAATGAATTAATTCCAACTCCTAAAATCTTGTAAAATTCCAACCTATTTAATGGTGTCACTTTCACACATATCCATGAACCTTTTCTGTTCTGTTCAAATTTAAATTTAAATTTGAACATTAAAACTCCTGTTCAAAAATCCTTAGATCCCATTCTGCATCTCCAAAACTCCAACTAAGAATTGTTGCCATCTTAGTTGTCCCTCTAGTATTTAACAAAAATAAGTTGACATTTTCTGAGCACTTTGATTTTTCTGTTTTTATTGTGGTCTTATTTTCCCGTTGTTATTTTGCGACGAATAGATACCGTATTTGACGAGGTTGCTGAAGAAGAAGGTGGGGAAGGATTTGAAGACTTTGAAGACCAAGCCAATCCAGGCAAGCAGCCCTTTGACCATGATACACTTGTGTTCTTCGGAACCCATTTGTTTCCAAATGCATGATGATAAGAGTTACGGTGGTGACCTAGTTATGAACCACCACATGATGCATGCTTACTCATGATCTTGCTATGTGCTAGATGTCATGCAAATGGTTAGTAGTGATACTTAGTGATGCATGTGTGTCATGAAACCTTCGTGGTTGAAATCTTTTCATAAACCCCATCGGATGGCCCTAATGCCCGAGGGTGATGTTGAGTTAGGTCATCGCTTGAGGAAGAAGTGATGTGCCGGTAAAGATCTTGTGCATGAGTGAAATGATGGATTAGATTTATGTGTGACTACCGTCCCAACCAAACATGTGCAACCACTCTACCCCTTATGGGACGGGGCTTTATTGATTACTTAGGCCGATACTAGCATGGTGCCCGCATTACTAGTGACGGGAAGACTTGAGGTCTTTCCAGGGACGGGGTTGTGCTTGGATAGACGACCATGACTGTTTTCACAGGGCACCAGACACACCGTTGGTCCCTTCGTGTATGCGAGACATTGAAAATAGGGAAAGTCCCATGATCAATTGTTTGTACTCGAGGGCTGTGCACCAACGAGTGGTCTCTATGTTAGTGTCGTCTAAGGAAAGATAATGACCGGGTGCTTCCCCTGAGTAATTGAGGTACTGCGGGATCGTGGGTGACACGAAAGCTTCCCGGATCTTGTGGGTAAAGTGAGCAACCTCTGCAGAGTGTAAAACTATTCGAATAGCCGTGTCCACGGTCATGGACAGTTGGGTGGTGCTACTTAAACTATGTCCAGAGTTTTACTACATCGGTTAAAGTATGTGTGTGATGAGTCAAGGTGGTGACTTGACCCGTTGAACCCTATTCATGTTGATATCGGTAACCTATCCTCGAGGTTACGTGAATTTTATTGATGCATACACTTGATGGTAGAATATTTATTCTAGCTCGTTGCTAGATTGCTCATTGTTGTTCAATTGCATTGTTACTTTGAACCAAATCATGGGTTGCTTGCGAGTACATTCAAAGTACTCATTGGCTTGCCACTGGTTATTTAATTGGCCAGGCATGGAGGAACAGGAATATGAAGAAGAGTTCTTTGGAGACGAACATGCGAACTAGGAAGCTATCCCAGTCAGAATGCCTGTAGGGTTAAGGCAGATGGCATGGGTTCTACTTATCATCGAAGACTTCCGCTATTTGAGTTATTTGCTATTCAACCCTTGAGGCTTTATCTTTGTAAGACTTGGCCATAATGGCCTTAATTTGTGTAAGACGGTATGTATGGATGTAAGACTCTTGTTATTTAGCTTCTGTGTGTTCAGTGAGCATTGATCCCTGGGATCACTGTACACGTGCATTCGGTGATCTCGACTTCTAAGTCGGGGTCCCCACATCTACTAAGAAAGATCATTACCCCTTGCCATTTATTGATCAAATGCTAGAAAGGTTATCCAAACATACTCATTTTTGCTCTCTAGATGGTTATTCTGGTTTCTCTCAAATACTTGTGTCAAAAGGGGATCAAGAAAAGACCACTTTTACTTGTCCTTTCGGTACCTTTGCTTATAGACGTATGCCTTTTGGTTTATGTAATGCACCATCTACCTTTCAAAGATGCATGAGGGCTATATTCTCTGATTTTTGTGAAAAGATTGTTGAGGTTTTCATGGATGATTTCTCCATTTACGGAACTTCTTTTGATGATTGGTTAAGCAACCTTGATCTAGTTTTGCAGAGATGTGAAGACACTAACCTTGTCTTGAATTGGGAGAAGTGCCATTTTATGGTTAATGAAAGCATTGTCTTGGGACATAAAATTTCTGAAAGGGGTATTGAAGTTGACAAGGCTAAAGTTGATGCTATTGAAAAGATGCCGTGCCCTAAGGACATCAAAGGTATACGAAGTTTCCTTGGTCATGCCGGGTTTTACAGCAGGTTTCTCCAAAATCTCCAGGCCTCTGACTAATCTCTAACAAAAAGATTTTCCTTTTGTCTTTGATAATGATTGTCTAGAAGCATCTGAAATACTTAAGAAAGCATTGATCTCTGCACCCATTGTGTAGCCTCCTGACTGGAATTTACCCTTTGAGATTATGTGCGATGCTAGTGATTATGCTGTAGGTGCTGTTTTAGGACAAAGAATTGATAAGAAGTTGAATGTTATCCAATATGCTAGTATAACTCTAGAAAGTTCCCAGCAAAATTATGCTACTACTGAGAAAGAATTTTTAGCAGTTGTATTTCCTTGTGATAAGTTTAGGCCTTATATTGTTGATTCTAAAGTAACTATTCACACTGATCATGCTGCTATCAAATACCTTATGGAAAAGAAAGATGCTAAACCTAGACTTATTAGATGAGTTCTGTTGCTGCAAGAATTTGACTTGCATATTATTGATAGAAAGGGAGCTGAGAACCCCATTGCAGATAACTTGTCTAGGTTAGAGAATATACTTGATGACCCACAACATATTGATGATAGCTTTCCTAGATGAACAATTAGCTGTCATAAATACTTCTTGTACTGCCCCATGGTATGCTGATTATGCTAATTATATTGTTGCTAAGTTTATACCCCCTAGCTTCACATACCAGCAAAAGAAAAAAAAATCTTCTATGATTTGAGACATTACTTCTCGGATGACCCACATATTTATAAATAAGGAGTAGATGGTATTATTAGACGTTGTGTACCTGAGCATGAACAGGAATAGATCCTACGCAAGTGCCACTCCGAAGCTTATGGAGGACACCATGCTGGAGATAGAACTGCACACAAGGTATTACAATCTGGTTTTTATTGGCCTACTCTCTTCAAGCATGCTCATAAGTTTGTCTTATCTTGTGATGAATGTCAAAGAATTGGTAATATCAGTAGACGTCAAGATATGCCTATGAATTATTCACTTGTTATTGAACCATTTGATGTTTGGGGCTTTTATTATATGGGACCATTTCCTGCCTCTAATGGGTACACACATATTCTAGTTGCTGTTGATTACGTTACTAATTGGGTAGAAGCTATTCCAACTAGTAGTGATGACCATAACACCTCTATTAAGATGCTTAAAGAAGTTATTTTTCCGAGGTTTGGAGTCCCTAGATATCTAATGACTGATGGTGGTTCCCACTTATTCATTGTGCTTTCCGTAAAATGCTTGCAAAGTATGATGTCAGCCATAGAATTGCATCCCCTTATCACCCACAGACTAGTGGTCAAGTAGAACTAAGTAATAGAGAGTTGAAATTAATTTTGCAAAAGACAATTAATAGGTCTAGAAAGAATTGGTCCAGGAAACTTGATGATGCATTATGGGCATATAGAACTGCATACAAAAATCCTATGGGTATGTCTCCATATAAGATGGTTTATGGAAAAGCTTGTCACTTACCTCTTGAGCTAGAATATAAGGCATATTGGGCTATTAAAGAGCTCAATTATGATTCCAAACTTAGAGAGAAGAGGTCTATTGTTCCTATGACATAAAAATCAACAACTTCGAAGGCACAAATCCGAAGGTGGTGAACGGCCAAAGAATTAAACATTATATCTCAGGTAATCCTATAAATCTTGAAACCAATGTTATTGAAACTGTAACCCTGAAGGGATACATAAGGGGCACTTTCTAGAACAATTCATACTCCGAAAAGGAAGAGGTATGTGGTACGGTAAGTAAACCGACTCCAAAACAGTTCTAAAGGCAATTTTTCACAGTTTTGGAATATTTAGAAAAATAGAAAAATAAGTGGCAGTCCGGAAGAGACACGAGGCGTCCACGAGGGTGGAGGGCGCGCCCCCCTTCCTTGGGCGTGCCCACTGCCTCGTGGGCACCTCGTGTGCCTCCCAGACTCTGATTTCTTATATGTTACTCCTTTCAGTCGGTAAAAATTCATTATATATACTCCCGAAGGCTTTGACCTCTATATCACGCAAAAATCCTCTGTTCTTGTTTCGAGCTATTTTCTGCTAGGGTTGACGAAGCCAGGCACCATGCCGTCTCCTTCCTCCAACAATGAAGGCAATGATGCTTGGCTAATGAAGATAGATCTGAAGAGGGAACGACCCGAGGAGACCAACAAGGAGAAGAAGATCAAGAAGGAGGTGGAAGATTCGGCTCCGTCACTGGGAGAAGAAGACATCCATCAACCTCTTCCCAACGTCTTTACTTCAACTGAGATTGAATGTTTCAAGATGATTGAGTTAGCTCAAAATCAAAACAAGAATCTCCCAAGTGAAAATATTTTGTTGAAGGAGTATATAGCTGCACTCAAAGGTATTATCCGCAAGCTGGAGGATCTCCTACGCTCGATATATGATGATCCGGTGTCACTACTTTCAACTCCATCATAACCACCCCCGACGAAGGAGACATAATCATATGGGTATGGGCACTCCCCTTGGCAACTGCCAAGCTTAGGGGAGTGACCCTAGTATCGTATCATCACTCCTATCTTTACCGTTTTTCTTAGTTCCATCCTTTTGGTAGTATCTTGATCTAGTAGAATAAAGTTAGCATGATCTAGTTGTGAGCATTTGCTTCATGATCTTTACTATTTGTAATAGAGTACGTGAGCTATATAATAAAGATTAGTGTTTAGTCAAGGGCTTGATTTCCTCACTTTGGTCATGATAGAATAAAAGAAAACATAAAAAGTGTCAAGAGATCATATTGATCTTATGGGAAGTAATGACTTCACATATAAAGAGTATGATGAATAAATGTTGTTGGGAGTTGACAAGCATAGTTTTGGTCATCGTTGCAATTAATAGGAAATAATAAAGGAAGAGAGGCTTCACATACAAATATACTATCTTGGACATCTTTTATGATTGTGAGCACTCATTAAAATATGACATGCTAAAGAGTTGATGTTGGACAAGGAAGACAACACAATGGTTATGTTTTCTTATATCCAAAATAAAGTATATTGTCACGGATCATCCAACATGTTGAGCTTGCCTTTCCCCCTCATGCTAGCCAAAACTCCTTGCACCAAGTAGAGATACTGCTTGTGCTTCCATACATCCTTAACCCCAGTTTTGCCATGAGAGTCCACCATACCTACCTATGGATTGAGAAAGATCCTTCCAAGTTAGTTGTCATGTTGCAAATTCGCTAAAATATGTATGATTTATTAGTGTGGAGGAAATAAGCGTTATACGATCTTGTGATATGGAAGTAATAAAAGCGTCGGACTGCATAATAAAGGTCCTTATCACAAGTGGCAATATAAAGTATTGTTTTTCTGTGCTAAGACTTTGTGCATCCAACCATAAAAGCACATGACAACCTCGGCTTCCCTCAGCGAAGGGCCTATCTATTATTCTTCCTTAAGAGTCAAGGTGGAAATCACCTTTCCTTTTTACATTTTATCCTTTGGCAAGCACATTGTGTTGGAAAGATCATGACATATATACCCACTTGGATGCAAGTTATCATGATCTATTACTGTTGACATTACCCTTGAGGTAAAAGGTTGGGAGGCAATACCATAAGCCCTTATCTTTCTCTGTGTCCGATTAAAACTCCATAAACATAAGTATTGCGTGAGTGTGAGCAATTGTGAAAGACTATATGATAGTTGAGTATGTAGGCTTGCTGAAAAGCTCTTATATTGACTCTTTTCGATGATACGATAAATTGCAATTGCTTCAATGAACGAGATCATAGTTCGTTGGTTTTCAATGAAGTTTATGATTCATGCCTGATATTGTGAATGAATTGTTACTTTACCATAAGAATCATATGACAATATATATGTATGGTGCAGTTATGAGAATGATCATGATGCCCTCATGTCCGTATTTTTTTCGACACCTCTATCTCTAAACATGTGGCCATATTTTTCGATATCGGCTTTCGCTTGAGGACAAGAGAGGTCTAAGCTTGGGGGAGTTGATACGTCCATTTTGCATCATGCTTATATGTTGATATTTATTACATTATGGGCTGTTATTACACGTTATGTCACAATACTTATGTCGTTTCTCTATTATTTTACAAGGTTTACGTGAAGAGGGAGAATGCTGGCAGCTGGAATTCTGGGCTGGAAAAGAAGTAAACTCTGGAAACCTATTCTACATAACTCAAGAATCCCCGAAATTACACAGGACACCGTTTCCGAAAATATAAAATATATCTGGCGAAAGAAGATCACCAGGGGGGCAACAACTGTCCACAAGGATGGGGGCGTGCCCCCCTCTCTGGGCGAGCCCCCTGCCTCGTGGGCCCCCCGATGGCCACCCGATGCCCATCTTCTCCTATATGAGGTGTTTTGACCTGGAAAAAAATCATAAGGAGGCTTTCGGGACCAGAGGCCGCCGTCTCGAGGCGGAACCTTGGCGGAAACCAATCTAGGGCTCCGGCAGAGTTGTTCTGCCGGAGATACTTCCCTCCGGGAAGGGGAAATTATCACCGTCGTCATCACTAACAACTCTCCCATCTTGGGGAGGGCTATCTTCACCAACATCTTCACCAGCACCATCTCCTCTCAAACACTAGTTCATCTCTTGTATCTAATCTTTGTACCCAAACCTCACATTTGTACCTGTGGGTTGCTAGTAGTGTTGATTACTCCTTGTAGTTGATTGTAACATCCCAAAATTCTAAATTTTGGAATGTTATAATAAATATATAGATTTGATTGCTTGCTTGATGTGCTGTGTGAAATTGAGTGAAATTTGAATCTTTTGAAAGTTAAAATGAGAGGGAATAAAATGACTTTCCCAAAGCTTTCACTTTGCATTTTGTGATCTTCGGAATTCAAATTCTTTTCAACACAAAACCCCGGAGTGAAGATAATATGACTTCTTCCATTTATTAAATGAAAAGGGGTTTTGAAAGGATTCTTGAATGTCAATCTCGAGATATTTCAAATTCAGAAACTTTATGCGACTCAATGATTTTCCAGAGAGAAGATAAAATGACTTCTTCAAATTATAGGAAATATGAGTTGGATGTTTTTTTGAAATTTTCTATAACTCATTTTAAAAAATTGAGTTATTTGGGTTTTATTGAAAATATTTTTCTCCAAAAATAAAATATATGGAAAATAGGGTAACATGATTCCCTACAGTAGAAAATTGGAGAGAAATAATTTTGAAGTCTTTTGGTATTTTAAAATGATTTTTATTGGTTTTTATTGCAACAGGAGCACTATTTTATTTATTAGAAGTTGTGAGGATTTTATTTGGCTGTAGAAAAATGTTCATCTTGTAGGAAATCTTTTTCTGCAAATTGTGATATACAATATGCCTATAGTATATTATATATTATTTAGTTTTATTTTTGTTTTCTCTGTCTGTTTTTAACAAAAAAGTTCTCTGGACCGAACTGGGCTGGCCCCGCAATCGCGAGGCCGCAGCCCAGCTTCGCCACCGCCTTCCTCCTCCTGCGCGGTGTCCGACGCCCGCACGCCTCGCCGGCTGCCGCCGTGTCCGGACTGGACAGTTCCAGCCACCGCCTCTGCCCCGACCCCTCCCGCAAGCCTCGCCTCTCCCCCTCCGCTTATAAAAGCTACCGCCGCCGCCACTCTCTCGCCCCTCCTCTCGCTTCGCGCGCCGCCGCTGCCGCAAAACTCGCCGCCGCCGCTGCTTTGCTACCGCCGCCATTGCCGCTGCACGCCGCCGCTTGCCGGCCAGCGCCTGCCTCGCGCCTCGCCCGCGCAGCTTGCCGCGCCCTGCGCCACATCCACCTGCCGCCCGCCGCCTCCAGCCGGAGTTCACCGCCGGCTAGAACTCACCGGAGCTCCGACCCACGCCGATCCGCCCGACCCGATCCGCGAACCGGTAAGGAAAACCGCCCGGGTCCGGTTTATTTCCTTTAGGTTAGGTTTTCATCGGTTTATTTTATTTGGTTTGGTTAGTTAGTGAATGTTTATTAGATTAGATTCTTTAGCGAATGGTTTTCGTTCGTTAGCGTTTAGTAGCGAACGTTTGTTCTTTAGTTTTTTTCTTTTTCCATTTAGTTTTCGGCCAGGGACCTATCTATAAATATTTATTTTACAGATTAGCGCCTAAACTTCTTTCGGCCATAACTTTTTAATAGTTAGTCCAAATCCTATGAAACCAACACCCACGTCTTCGTTACGATTCCCCCTTTCCATAAAACAACTTAAACATGTTTTTGAAAAATTTAAAATTTGAATTCAACTAGATTAGAATTTGAACTTCGTTTGATCATAACTTGAGTTTTATAACTCCGTTTGAGTTGATTCTTTTTACAAATCGAAGCACTTGACCTAAACTTTCTGATAAGGCCAAATTCACATAATTTTGGTACTATTAGAAATTGTTTTATGTTTCAAGAGTCATTCGTTTGTTTTCGAAGTTTTCTGAAGTGTTTTTCGTTCTTTCCGATTTGTTGAGTGATTGCTTATGTGTGGTTACCATTGTTTGCTTACGATAGATTGATCGGAGTGTGACGAGTAGATCTATCCTGAGTTCTGAGTGCGAATCTTCTACATCGTTAGTACAAGGCAAGTTCACACTTTGATCATACTTTCCAATACCCGGTTTTCATTGCATTAGTTATATCCTCAAACACTTACATGAGTAGGACTGGTTACATAATTTGTTGCATTGTAGTTCATGAGGTAGGAACCCAATGACCTGAGATCAACCAAGGGGGTATACTTTTTTTTACCTATTGCTTAGCCATGCTTGTAGACGTGGATTGGTATGAGAGTTTCATGAAAGATGTGAGTGTTATTTAAGGGAAACTTTAAGGTGGAAATTAATACACATCTGGGTGGATTGGTTGGGGCACCCTGGAGTACCAAGTGGTTGTCGGGCACCTGGAGAAACCAGTGTTTGCCCTTGGGGATCCCGGAGGAACCGTGTGATCACCCAATTGGAATGCTACCCAGGCTCAAACGGATCATATGATATTTTCATGCCTAGAAACTTCCATGTGTGGCCACAAGCCATTATGGGCTCTGGCATAGTATGAGTAAGTTGTGTGAGCTCTTTCAGTGGTGGACTAGTAGATGTAGCGGATGTAGGTGTACGGGTCCACCGAGGTAAAGAGTAAATGCTTCTGAAAGACTGTGTCTCGGTCATCCGTTTCTCAAACACCATGAAGTGTGAGAAATTAAAGGGAGGCGATCAAGTCTTGTGGGGAAAAGTGCAGAAACCTCTGCAGAGTGTACCAACTATTCATGAGTAGCCGTGTCCCCGGTTATGGACATCTTTGAGTATCTAGAAGTGGATTATTTGTTGATCTCAACAGTCTGTTTAATTAATTTGTTGGGATAATAATGACTTTGGTTTGGGATTGAGATGGAGGAACCATTCTCAATTGTTCATGATTTAAATTTAACAAAGTAGTTAAATAAATGCATTCCTTTGTGGTAGGGAAAAATCAGCTTTATGCAAATACAGCCTTACAGCCTCCACCAGCCAAATATGCATGTAGTTGTAGGCATTATAAATCATTCTCATTACAGTGTGAATTTGCCAGTACATTCAATGTACTAACCTACATGGCTGCAACGTCTCATTTTGAGGAATTATTCGACGAGTAAGTGTTACATTAGGGTTGCGCTGTCTACACTCAACCTTGTCGTTGGTGTTGATGGAACTCCACAACCTTTGTTGCTACCGCTATGATCGATTGAGGTAATAGTATTTATGTTACTTTATACATGTGATTTACCTCTGTTATAAATCCTCGAGTACTGTGTGTGTCAGCATACCGATCCAGGGATGACACTTAAGCAGAGAGACTTGATCCATTCTGGTCGGGTCGCTACAAGATGGTATTAAAGCACATGTTTACTGTAGGACGTGAACCTAGAAACTGGCAAGCCCATAGGAAAAGTTTTCTCGAAAACTATCTTTTTCAAAAGATTCTTATCTCTCTTATTTTCTGAGCTTTGTCTAATCTTCGCTCTTACCTTAAATAGTTAGACAATGCCCATTCCCATTTTAACCACTTCAGAGTAAAGAGGATTTTACCAGGCATTGGAAGTGTTGAAGCTACAAGAATGGATAATCCGAAGATTTGAAGAGTTGACGACCTTGAGGAGATGTTGACCTTTAGAAGACCAAACCCCTGTTATGTACTTATGGTAGATGCGACGATTGTGAGCCGTCAATTATTTTATGTTTTTTTTCGACGGCCACAAAATAACATCGTTTTTTCAAAAACCATTGTTTGTATTGAGTGTATCTCTCTCCCCATCTCCCGAATCTCATCCCTAAACCCTTGGGCCCAATAGAGGATGACTGAAGATAGACTTGTAGTCTATGGACCAATGACCCAGCCAGAGGCAGAGCTATGTATACAAAATATGGAGAATCACTTTAGGAAAAATTTGGTTGCAAGGAAGTATGTGGTTCAATACGCTCTTCGGTACTTTACAAAAAGTGCTGCAACATGGTGGACGATGCATCAAGCCATACAAGGATGTAATGAAGCATAAAGTTGGGTGGAATTCAAGAAGACTCTGTTAAGATCCCGTCTCATCCGAGAGCGTGGTGACAACCCGAAGTGGAAACCTATTGCCTGCAGGATTTGTGAAGAAATAGGACACACCTCGGAGGAGCACAAGTGAAGGAAGTCACCTAGCTGAAGAATGCCCAACTAGGCAGATTACTTGTTTCTTGTGTGAAGGGACTACCCACTACCCTGCTCATTGTCACATTTACGACCTGGTGCAATGAACTACCCAGCAGAAGAAAGAAGTAATGAAAGAAGTCCTCGAGGAAACCTTAAAGGAATCCGCGATGCAGGAAGATATTGACGACCGTGATGGAGAAGGCCTAAACAGATTTTATGCGCGTGCTTGCTATTCATGTGGAGAAGAAGGACACCTTTCATAGTATTGCACTAAGGAAAGCCAATAGTATCTGGGAGACTTCCCGACAGAAGAGGTGGAGTTTGATCCACAAAAGATAGAAGAAGTGATAGGAACGAAGAAGTCGAGGAAGAGAAAGAGCATGTGTCCCCAGAACAACCCAATTTCTGCGGAAAAGGACCTGAGTCACATCACATGTTACAGGTGCAAGGATTTATGTCATTTTGCTAGCAATTGCCCAACAAGGAAGCAAAGAATCCAGTGAACCAGGATAGTCACCATGAAGTCCTTAGATTGGTCTTATGCCATTAGTTTATGCTGCAAGGAAGTAGGGCATTTTGCCAAGAGAAGGTTCAGACCGGAGGAAAAAATGAATCAGCATAGTTGAGATCTGGATATTGGAACGAAGCATGTAGCTAAATGTGGGATACACCTTTATTACAATGTTGAGTTGAGCTATGGAAATAACATTGTAATAGTTTGTGAAGCAATAGAAGTTGATATTGTTGGAATCTAAGAAGGAGATGTTATGAGTTCTTGGATGTTTGTGAGTGCCTCTCTTGCGATCTCACCCAGACCAAAACCTAGAACCCATGGACCAGTTGACCCCAAACCTTTCTCGGACAAACGACCCCGTTTTACCCAAGGATGTCCGTATGTTGTCCTGAGAACCCTTTCTGTCTTATACCCACAGATCACAACCCTATACGAGTCTTTTCTCAAAGGCCCGGAAACGATCATGACCCTGACTAGCGACCAGGATTACCCAAAGATCCTGAAGGACATGATGAAGCATATTCACCTAGAAGGAGATGCAGTTTACAAGGGTTATCCCTTCATGGAGAATGGATTTGAACTTTGGTATGTGGAGGTACACCTCCACCGTGTGAAAGGAGTTTGCCCAAAGACTATGGGTCAATACTTTTTCATCTCTTGAGTACCGCGAACAGCATTCTTCGACTCTATTCGTGAAGCTGCTATGGAGGCCATACGTCAGATCGGAGAAATACCTGAAGCAAGACTTCGTCACACTCAGGAATGCCTGAGTGGGGTACATGCAGAGATGATGGAGATGAAGCACATGACCAATAGGATGAAGCAATAGACGGAGGATTTCAAGAATCACATTGCATAATTCCCGTGGGACTGAAACGTCCTTAGCTAGGACAGAGGAATAAAGATGGGAGGGATGTTTGACCATACCCAACTAGGTGGATGGCAACATTTGTAGTGAAGCACCTTTGAAATTGGAGTATTGAATACTGGTTCAGGATGTAATAAGAAATTTTGATATGAGGAGAATATGGATTACGGATGAAACAGTGCATTTTGTTTAGTGGTACCTCACTGTGTGAACCCTGGGCCCATAGGAAGGAAAGTGTTTCTCCAAGGAGTAGAGTCTGCACAAATAAGTTGGAGTTTATTTATGATGCTCACCCCAAGGTTATGAAGGAAAGAAGTACAATTGGATTTAAAGAGGGGGTAATGCTGGAGTATGGAGCAATAGTGACTCCAATGGATGATTTAAGGATGTACAAGTTCTGACGTGGACCCCTAAGCCGAGGACCTAAGGACGCTACATAATCACAAGGGAACCACGCGACTTGTTAGAAGTAATATGTCTCCACTGTACTGAAGCAGTGCATTTTGCTAGTGATTGTCTCAAGGAGAAGGAGATTTGTGATAAGTAGATGAGTTGAAGCATGCAATGGAAATGCAGTAGATCGTAGTAAGTTGAGAATTGGTGAAGTTAGCAGCCTGGTAATGATTTTGGATTTTATGAATTGTTACTACATAAGTGATGAGTGAAGACATGATACATGGATCAAGATTTTGGAGGAGAACTAGTGTGATTCATTTTAAGCGTGGTAGCACCCAACACCGTTAACCGAATAAACTAGCTGGTGGTTAGTTATGTCAGACTTGGAATTGACTGCCCAAGGATGAGTGTGAGTAATTACAATCAGTTTTGTATCTAAAGAAGAAAGGGATAACAAACAAATTGGATGGATTTAAGAGAGCCAAGGAAGTTGGATGTTGGAAGTATGATCAGTTGTAACCCGATGATGAGACCAAGTGTTACTAGTGGGAGGTCAGCCATAACCCACAGGCCCCAGGACCTGTCAAGAAAGCAAGCTCACTCTTGCTGAAGGAAAACCCCTGGTAGAAGTTACGACTTTGTCAACAGATGAACGTATAGGTGTTTACACGAAACCCGAGGGCTGGGAAGAAATGATAGATGATTGTTTGGCTTGCAGAATCAATGGAATTATCCGAACTCAGTTCGTCGACAAGATGAAATTCTGCAATGCTTGTGAGTATGACCGAGTGTTAGAATTCGAGATTCACTAAACCATTTACAAGGTAATGATTTGGGTGCGGGATGGATTGATCACCTTACCGACTTACTCTTATTGTTCGCCTCTGTTATACGAGATGGTAAGTCTGAGTAACTTACCTATAGAAGAGAGACGGCGATGTCAAAAACCTTGTTGAAACCTTAGAATGGTATAGAAATTTTTCCCTTGTACATGGCATGTTGTTGCCAACCGTAGGATATACGACGAGGATGAAGCCCAGACCCGTTTCTGCAGGGACCCAATCAAGTTATTAGAAGACCACCATGAGATATCGATATTTGTTTAGTATTGGCGCCAGACCTGTCAGCTAAGAAGAACCAGTCTCGGAAGAACCTTACTAAGATGAAAGGACACAAGAATTGAGGAGAAAGTTTCTGCCACTACCGAAAGAGCCCAGAGAAGGGAATACCCTGAAGATTTGAGAAGACCGACACCGTCAACCCAAAGAATGGAGTACCTGAGTTTTGGTGGAACCGTATCCATGTTTCTAAGTGTGGTAGCACACTAGACCATATCAATCAGTGGATTTGCTAGAAGACCCCCAAACCCTAACCTATTTCTTGCTAGCCTCTCCGAATCTCGAGGACGAGATTCATTTTAAGTGTGGTAGGTTTGTAACATCTCAAAATTCTAAATTTTGGAATGTTATAATAAATAGATAGATTTGATTGCTTTCTTGATGTGCTGTGTGAAATTGAGTGAAATTTGAATCTTTTGAAAGTTAAAATGTGAGGGAATAAAATGACTTTCCCAAAGCTTTCACTTTGCATTTTGTGATATTCGGAATTCAAATTCTTTTCAACACAAAACCCCAGACTGAATATAATATGACTTCTACCATTTATTAAATGAAAGAGGCTTTTGAAAGGATTGTTGAATTTCAATCTCGAGATATTTCAAATTCAGAAACTTTATGCGACTCAATGATTTTCCAGAGAGAAGATAAAATGACTTCTTCAAATTATAGGAAATATGACTTGGAGGTTTTTCTGAAATTTTCTATACCTCATTTTCAAAAATTGAGTTATTTGGGTTCTATTCAAATTATTTTTCTCCAAAAATAAAATATATGGAAAATAGGGTAACATGATTCCCTATAGTAGAAAATTGGAGAGAAATAATTTTGAAGTCTTTTGGTATTTTTAAAATGGTTTTTATTGGTTTTTATTGCAACAATAGCACTATTTTATTTATTAGAATTTGTGAGGATTTTATTTGGGTGTAGAAAAATGTTCATATTGTAGGAAATCTTTTTCTGAAAATTTTGATATATAATATGCCTATAGTATATTATATATTATTTAGTTTTATTTTTGTTTTCCCTGCCTGTTTAAAAAAAAGTTCTCTCGACAGAACTGGGCCGGCCCAGCAATCGCCACGCCGCAACCCAGCTTCGCCGCCGCCTTCCTCCCCCCACGCGGTGTCCGACGCACGCACGCCTCGCCGACCGCCGTCGTGTCCGGACCGGACAGCGCCAGCCACCGCCTCCGCCCGACCCCTCCCGCAAGCCTCGCCTCTCCCCCTCTGCTTATGAAACCGCCGTCGCCGCCCCTCTCTCGCCCCTCGTCTCGCTTCGCGCGCCGCCACTGCCGCAAAACTCGCCGCCGCCGCCGCTTTGCTGCCGCCACCGTTGCCGCAGCACGCCGCCGCTTGCCCGCCGCCGCCTGCCTCGCGCCTCGCCCGCGCAGCCTGCCGCGCCCCGCGCTACATCCACTTTCCGCCAGCCGCCTCGAGCCGGAGTTCGCCGCCGGTTGGAACTCGCCGGAGAACCGCCGGAGCTCCGACCCACGCCGGTCCGCCTGACCCAATCCGCGAACCGGTAAGGAAAACCGCCCCGGTCCGGTTTATTTCCTTTATGTTATGTTTTCATCGGTTTATTTTGTTTGGTTTGGTTAGCTAGTGAACGTTTATTAGATTAGATTCTTTAGTGAACGGTTTTCGTTTGTTAGCGTTGAGTAGCGAACGTTCGTTCTGTAGTTTTTTTTCTTTTTCTATTTAATTTTGGCCAGGGACCTATCTGTAAATATTTATTTTATAGATTAGCCCCTAAACTTCTTTCGGCCATAACTTTTTACCAGTTAGTCCAAATCCAACAAAACCAACGCCCACGTCTTCGTTACGATTCCCCCTTTCCAGTAAAACGACTTGAACATGTTTTTGAAATTTTTAAAATTTGAGTTCAGCTAAATTAGAATTTGAACTTCGTTTGATCATAACTTGAGTTTTATAACTCCGTTTGAGTTGATTCTTTTTGCAAATTGAAGCTCTTGACCTAAACTTTCTGATAAGGCCAAATTCACATAATTTTGCTACTATTGGAAAAAAAATTATGTTTCAAGAGTCATTCGTTTGTTTTTGAAGTTTTCCGAAGTGTTTTTCGTTCTTTCTGATTTGTTGAGTGAATGCTTATGTGTGGTTACCATTGTTTGCTTATGATAGATTGATTCGAGTGTGACGAGTAGATCTATCCTGAGTTCTGAGTGCGAATCTTCTACATCATCAGTACAAGGCAAGTTCACACTTTGATCATACTTTCCAATACCCCGTTTTCATTGCATTAGTTATATCCTCAAACACCTACATGAGTAGGATTGGTTAAATAATTTGTTGTATTGTAGTTCATGAGGTAGGAACCCAATGACCTGAGATCAACCAAGGGGGGTATACGTTTTGTTACTTATGGCTTAGCCATGCTTGTAGACGTGGATTGGTATGAGAGTTTCATGAAAGATGTGAGTGTTATTTAAGGGAAACTTTTAGGTGGAAATTAATACACATCTGGGTGGATTGGTTGTGGCACCCTGGAGTACCCAGTGGTTTTCAGGCACCTGGAGTAACCAGTGTTTGCCCTAGGGGATCCCGGAGGAACCGTGTGATCACCCTATTGGAATGCCACCCAGGCTCAAAGGGATCATATGATATTTTCATGCCTAGAAACTTCCATGTGCAGCCATAAGACATTATGGGCTCTCGCATAGTAAGAGTAAGTTGTGTGAGCTCTTCCAGTGGTGGACTAGCAGATGTAGCGGATGTAGGCGTACGGGTCCACCCGGGGTAAAGAGTAACTGCTTCTGAAAGACTATGTCTCGGTCATCCGTTTCTCAAACACCATGAATTGCGAGAAATTAAACGGAGTCGATCGAGTCTTGTGGGGAAAAGTGCACAAACCTCTGCAGAGTGTACAAAATATTCATGAGTAGCCGTGTCCCCGGTTATGGACATTTTTGAGTATCTAGAAGTGGATTATTTGTTGGGATAATAATGACTTTGGTTTGGGATTGAGATGGAGGAACCATTCTCAATTGTTCATGATTTAAATTTAACAAAGTAGTTAAATAAATGCATTCCTTTGTCGTAGGGAAATTCAGCTTTATGCAAAAATAGCCTTACAGCCTCCACCAGCCAAATATGCATGTAGTTGTAGGCATTGTTTATCATTCTCATTACAATGTGAATTTGCCAGTACATTCAATGTACTGACCTACGTGGCTGCAACGTCTCAAGTTGCAGGAATTTTTCGACGAGTAAGGGTTACGTTAGGGTTGCGCTGTCTACACTCAACTTTGCCTTTGGTGTTGATGAAACTCCACAACCTTTGTTGCTTCTGCTATGATCGATTGAGGTAATAGTATTTACGTTACTTTATACATGTGATTTACCTCTGTTATAAATCCTCGAGTACTGTGTGTGTCAGCATACCGATCCAGGGATGACACTTAAGCATAGAGACTTGATCCATTCGGGTCGGGTCGCTACAGTGATGCTAGTTGGTTGATTTTGTGGAAGATCATATGTTCAGGTCCATTTTGCATATTAATACCCTTCTAATCATGAACAACATTATGTCTCTTTGATTCCTGAGGACATGGAAGAAGTCTTGCTATTAGTAGTTATGTGAATTTGGTATTCGTTCGATATTTTGATGAGATGTATGTTGTCTCTCCTCTAGTGGTGTCATGTGAACGTCGACTACATGACACTTCACCATTATTTTGGCTTAGAGGAAGGCATTCGGAAGTAATGAGTAGATGATGGGTTGCTAGAGTGACAGAAGCTTAAACCCTAGTTTATGCGTTGCTTCGTAAGGGGCTGATTTGGATCCAGTTGTTTCATGCTATGGTTAGGTTTACCTTAATACTTCTTTTGTAGTTGCGGATGCTTGCATTAGAGGTTAATCATAATTGGGAGGCTTGTCCAAGTAAGGACAACACCCAATCACCGGTCCACCCACATACCAAATTATCAAAGTACCGAACGCGAATCAGATGATCGTGATGAAAACTAGCTTGATGATAATTCCCATGTGTCCTCTGGAGCGCTTTCCTTTATATAAGAGTTTGTCTAGGCTTGTCCTTTGCTGGAAAAAGGATGGGGCCATCTTGCTGCACCTTATTTACTTTTACCTTTTGTTACTTGCTACCAATTACCTTATCACAAAACTATATGTTACCTATAATTTCAATGCTTGTAAAAAATACCTTACTGAAAACTGCCTATCATTTCCTTCGGCTCCTCGTTGGGTGCGACACTCTTACTTATCGATTGGACTACGATAGACCCCCTACACTTGTGGGTCATCAACCTACTAACCCAAAGCCTAGGGAAAATTGTTTTTTAGCCTATTTCAGTGTTTTGCAGAAAAGGAATATCAAACGGAGTCCAAACGGAATGAAACCTTCAGGAGGATCATTTTCGGAACAAACGCTACCCAGAAGACTTGGAGTACATGCTAGGGAAGCCATGAGATGGCCAGGAGGCACGAGGGCATGCCCAGGGGGTAGGCGCACCCCCCCACCCTCGTGGGCCCCTCGTAGCTCCATCTACATACTTCTTCGTCATATATATACTCACATACTTTGAAAACATCCGAGAGCACCACGAAACCCTGTTTCCACTGCCGCAACCTTTTGTACCCAAGAGATCCCATCTTGGGGCCTTTTTCGGAGCTCCACCAGAGGGAGAAGTGCTTAGCTTTGGGTTCAATCTTACAGTGTCCTTTCCCAGTGACAGCAGGGGCAACAAGGCACGTATTGTATTGTTGCCATCGAGGATACAAATATTGGGGATGATATCATATTGCATGAGTTTATCCCTCTACATCATGTCATCTTGCTTAAGGCGTTACTCTGTTCTTATGAACTTACTACTCTAGATGCACGCTAGATAGCGGTCGATATGTGGAGTAATAGTAGCAGATGCAGAATCGTTTCGGTCTACCTCTCACGGATGTGATGCGTATATACATGATCATGCCTAGATATTCTCATAACTATGTGCTCTTCTATCAATTGCTCGACAGTAATTTGTTCACCCACCGTAGAATTTGATATCTTGAGAGAAGCCACTAATGAAACCTATGGCCCCCCGGTCTATCTTCCATTATATTAACGTTCAGTCAACTAGCTATCTTTTATTTTGCAATCTTTAATTTTCAATCTATACAACAAAAAATATCGAAAATATTGAACTTATTATATCTATCAGATCTCACTTTTGCAAGTGCCCGTGAAGGGATTGACAACCCCTTTGCCGCGTTGGTTGCAAGGTTCTTATTTGTTTGTGCAGGTACGAGGGATTAGAGTGTAGTCTTCTACTGAATTGATACCTTGGTTCTCAAAAACTGAGGGAAATACTTACGCTACTTTGCTGCATCACCCTTTCCTCTTTAAGGGAAAACCAACGCATGCTCAAGAGGTTGCACTGCACAATGCCCCTCGAGTCGAACTCTTCTCGGAAGCTGAAGCTGAACAAGCACGCCAGGATGCCATTGATCTCTTGGGAGAAGAACGAGAAATGGCTCTGATCCGGTTGGCCATCTATCTGGAAGACCTGTGTCGATTCCATGACCGAAATGTCAGAGGTCGAGCATTTGAGGAAGGAGACCTTGTACGCCAAGTACACCAGAAACCGCCTCACAAGCTCGCTCCGGCCTGGCAGGGGCCCTTCATCATCACCAAGGTGCTCCACAATGGAGCCTACAACCTTTACAACGTAGCCAAGAAATAAGACGAGCCACGCTTGTGGAATGCGGATCTTCTCCGTCGTTTTTATTCCTAAACACTCGGATTGATGAGTTGTAATAAGAGTCTTTCAGATTGATTGTCAAAGACATGATTTTCGTAGTATCATTAATGATCGATTCCACATAAGCATGGATGTTAAATACCCCAGTGGGTGGCTTAGCCGCAAACCTGATTCGACTAACTTTCAAAAACATTCAGAATGAAGAGCAACCCTCTCATTCGGGGGCGTAGCTGCGACCCCGTACTCGCCTAAGTTTCAAAAACACTCCAAATGAAGAGCAACCCTCTCACTCGAGGGCTTAGCCGTGACCCCATACTCGCCTAAGTTTCAAAAACACTTTGAATGAAGAGCAACCCTCTCACTCGGGGGCTTAGCTATGACCCCGTACTCGCCTAAGTTTAAAAAACACTTCGAGTGAAGAGGAACCCTCTCACTCGGGGGCTTAGCTGCGACCCTGTACTCGCCTAAGTTTCAGAAACACTCCGAG
>LR738709.1:76998828-77019632 GCA_902687465.1 Secale cereale
CTTAGCTGCGACCCCGTACTCGCCTAAGTTTCAGAAACACTCTGAGTGAAGAGAAACCCTCTCACTCGGGGCCTTAGCTGCGATCCCATACTCGCCTAAGTTTCAAAAACACTACGAGTGAAGAGCAACCTTCTCACTCGGGGGCTTAGCTGCGACCCCGTACTCGCCTAAGTTTCAAAAACTGTCCAAGTCTATAACACTACTAGGAAAAGGCCTATTAATGGCGCACCTAGTTTGGCCATTAATGGCGCATTAGGGGTGCGCCATTACTAGCACGCCATTAGTATACTTTACTAATGGCGCACCTCTGGTGCGCCATTAGTATCTGGTATACTAATGGCGCACCACAGATGCGCCATTAGTATGCACAGTATGCCTCCCAGGGGCCATGTGTAGCCAGGTGCTTTGGCATACTAATGGCGCACTCTGCTGTGATGCGCCATTAGTATGAATATTAGGTTTTTTTATTTTTTTTATTTTCTGTTTTTTGCACAGGTTATGCATATATATAAATATAATTTCTCGTGGAGCCAACATATATTGTACGCACATCGAAACTATTAGAATCTACTCCCTCTGTTCCGATTTTCTCGTCGTGGTTTTAGTTCAAATTTGAACTAAAACCACGACGAGTAAATCGGAACGGAGGGAGTATATAATAGCTCATAGAAAAACTTAGCATCATGCATCATCGATCATAATAATAATAAAAACTCAACATTGGTACTAAATAATAAGTCTTACACATCATTATCGACCATACAACTTCTACTACGTAGCAATTTTCTAATATAAAATGGCATAAAACAAGATGGCGTTTGTCTCTAAATCAATTAGATTTAAAGGGGCATTATGGAGAACGTAGATTATCTTGTCTCCATTTCTTGCCCTTCTCACTCTATTGCTTCCAAGTACCTCCTTACGAGTTTTCGTTATTTTTCGCCATTCTTTGATTCTCATTCCTTCATTTTTAGAAGAAATCTGATATGGACACGTGTGATTTGTAGGTTCACCTGGCAGAATGTTTAAAACTTGTAGTTGACCAGATTGAAACATGACAGGAGGCACACAGTCACTAGGGAGAATCTGTTGCAAAACATAGTAAGACTTCGTAGTTAGCATTGTAGTTCAGTTCGAGAAGAACTAATGCAAAACATGCACGAATGTCGTAATAGTAAAAAAATCTTACCATGGTATCTCCATTGATATTAACGTAGTTCAAGACGTGCACTAGTGGGATGTATTGACTATATTGTGGATCAATATTGCGATATTGAATGTAATCCAGAAGAAAGGAATAAAAGAAGATGATCTGCTCTTTGTCCTTATAAGTACATTCTGAGCCAGGGGTGTAGTAGGTTCTGTCTAGCATCATCCTCACATTATTTGAATAATCAAAATAACCTATCAATGGAAATAAGTTGTCAACTATTTTGAAATAAACAATATAAATTACTAAATAACTATGTTTGATAAACTCACTTCTCGGTAGAATTGGAATCATATCGTCAACAAGGACCCAAATATCCAAATCGTCTTCGGCGATGGAATCCGGATTACCAAGATCCATGGTGAGAAGCATACCATCATAAAAACCATATATCTTGCAAAATTATTCCCAATTCTTGCAACCAAAAGTGGTTACGTTATCTGAATTATACAAATCCACTTCTAAATCAACATTATGCATGGTCCTTAGTTAAATTTGCTTTGTCTCCGAAGTTTCATGATCTTCAAATCCCATCCTCTCCAAGACATAGCGTCTTGCATGACACGGGATAAACTAGTTGCATGTAAAAGAAGAAAATTAATTACTTACACGTTGAAGTAGCTAGAAATCCTGCTTAATTAATTACGAAACAAGACTTGTCGTTGCGTACCGTTTCCACATCGAAGGTCTCGTCAAGCTTAATACTGAAGTAACGACCGTCTACCAGGTGAGGCCTGTCGCACAGACCCCGGTCGTCACCGCACCAGGAGCACTCCGGGATCCTATCGTCGTCGGAAGACGACATTTCCTATGTTTCAAAGAGATTAAACTTTATAAATTAAAAATATGTACCTAGACAAGCTAGCTGTGGCACCATCCTAGGCTCATTAGGACTAACATTGTCAACACTTTTGCACTAGTTCTGCTACATACCATCCTAGGCTTTTTAAGTTTCAACATTGCTACAGCATACAAACTTGAAGCGCTTGTGACTTTCAGCAGAACCTCACAATCTGATTACTATCCTCTCTATAAACTCATTTTAAACGAATTCAAAAAGTGTAAGATCTTTATCCTAAAACACCACCAAAAAATTAGGGCATGGCATCTAATAAGCAATGTTTGGAAATACAGTAAGTTTAATCTATGCCTAGCCATCCCTTACAAGGATATGTGGACATATTTCAGTTGTTTCAAACTTGAAACAGTAACATGTGATGACCAACTTCTTAAAAGTGCAGAGAACTAGTAACCAGTTGCAATTTTGCCATCATATTGTAGCAGACAGTATTGTGCCTGGCAGTATTACCACTATGTATAGCTTGGTCTTTGTGCATACATATAAATAACAATATAATTATAGTTCAGTAAAACAATTCATTTCATCATGGCTAATCAAATTTTGATCCAAGTGACCTAAATTTTGATCCAAGTGACCTAAATTTTATGAAGCGAGCAAGCAGTTAGTTGGAATGATTAGGCATGTTAGCTGCTAAGTCAGACCCAGGCTAACTGCATGTCCAGAAGGGCAGGCCATTCCCAAGTAAGCTTTGAATAGAGAACATAACAAACTCATGTAGTAACAAACATTGAGGCATTGAGCATCTAAAATAGAAGTGGCATGAACGAGAATCAATTGTTTACCTCACCAGGTGTCTATCATAGCCTACACATTCAGGTTGTTCGGTGGCCTAAACGATGCCCGATATTAACCTTAATTGCAGAAATTTCATACTAGCATCCAAATACTCATGCTAAGATAACTGAGTTGAACATACACCATATTGCATCTAATCACAAGACACTGGTCTGTAACAGACTACCTGGTATTGATATACAAGAGTACGGCTAGGCGCCAAGAAGGGGAAAACTATCTATTTGATTTGCTCCCCAAATGCAAGAATCCAAGGCACTACAAAAACTACAATCTTTCCTGGTCTAAGCATCATCTGATCAATGAAGGAACTACAGGCAGAGGCCAAGCTGCAATACATCGAGCTCTTAATACCACTACTGCATCAAATATACTGGGCGGCCATGGATGAACAAAGCAGCAGCGATACATGGAGCTCAATCGCTAGGGGTCGTACCTTGGCGTGGTTCCAGGTGTTGGCGACGGTGAGGGGCCCGTGGTCGGCGAGGATCTGGAGGAGGCGGCCGGAGATGGCCACGCACCTGGGGGATGCCGGGCGTCGGGGGCGCGGGCGTCGAGGCCGGGGCGTCGGGGGCGCGGGCGGCGGCGGCGTAGCTCCGGGCGTCCGGGGCGTCGGGGGCGCGGGCGTTGAGGGCGTCGGCGGCGCGGCGCTCGGCTCAGCGGGGGTGGCGCGGGGGCGGCGGCGCGGCGCTGGAGGGAGAGAGAGGCGTCGGGGAGAGGGGGGAGATCTGGCGAGGGAGAGAGAGGAGGGTGCGGCCGGTGGGGGGATATGGAATGGGGAATACTAATGGCGCACTGCACCTCTGTGCGCCATAAGTATGTAGATTCTTATGGCGCACGTTCCCTAGGTGCGCCATTAGTATGTTTGGACAGGCGCGCTAGTTCAAAAAAACACTTCTTGATACTAATGGCGCACTCTGGACATCCTGCGCCATTAGTAGTTCGAGCTCTAATGGCGTATCTGTTGCAGGTGCGCCATTACTATATTCTAATGGCGCACTGCTTGTCCGGTGCGCCATTAGTATCAATTCCATCTATAGCCCTTTTCCTAGTAGTGTAACATCTGCAATGCGAGTATCAGCGTCTTTGAAGGTCTCTGTGAAGGATTGGAATTGAAGCTTCTTGGTGTTGAAAACCTTTAGAACCGCCAACTTCTCTTCATTTACTTCCTTGAAGTGGACGTTAACGAGTGACAAAGCTATATCTGCACCACAGCAGGCGGCTGACTTCTTCCACGCCTGCACTCGGTCTGGGATGCTGTTGAGTCGAGTCATCAGAGACTCGAGGTCGTTCAGAAGCACATCCTCTGGCCATAACTCCTTGTCGATCCAGGACAGCGCGACTTTCAGTTGGGCGATGTAATCCAAGACACTGGCAAGGCAAGATTCCAGTCGCAGCACATTCATGGCAGCTTCATCATTGACGGGAGAGTCGATGGGGTCCAGACTGGTCTCAGTCTGCCCAGTCTCTTCCTCGAAATTCTGACAGAATTCTGAACGCACAAAAAGGTGTTGAAGCGACAGTGACATAATGCTAAAGTTCTCTGCAAACAGTCGGATAAAGAAAAATACCTTCAAGCATAAGGAACATCTGCTTGGCAAGACCTCCCAGATAAGTTTCCAGTTCACCTCTCTTCCGAGTGAGAGCGTCAACTTTGTCCGCCAAGGCTACCTTCTCCTTCCTCAGTTGCACGTTTTCCCTCTTCGCTTCATCGACGGTGGTTTTCAACCTGGTGTTCTCTTCTTCCAAGTTTCTGACCGAAGCCATCTTCTGATTGGCAAGTTCAGTCTTCTCCCGTGCTGTCTTCTGCGCTGCTGCAAGGTCGAGGTCCTTCTGCTCCAGAGCCTACTTCATTTTGTCTAAAGAAATAACATTCTTCAGACGAGCTTGGAGTTAACGGTTTTCACTACGCAAATCTATTCGAGTGGAGTCACTTGGTTCAAAGGTTAGAATGGAAAATTGACAAGGCAAACAGTCGACAAGTTGTTACATCCTAGGGCAACTACTTCGCTTTGAGCTCTCTTCAAGTTCTCCTTAGCCAATTCCAGATCGAGATTGAGTTGAATCTGTTTCTTCTCCAAATCAGCAAACTTGGACCCAAGCTCACAAGTTTTCTACAATCGACAAATAAGACTCTTCAGTCAACAGAGTCCAAGATCAGTCACCCTCGAGTGATAAGTTCAAGGCCAGATTATTGTTACAAAAGGAGTTCTAAGACTACCGCCGAATCACACATTCAACGACAGTCTCGGGGACTACACCTAGTGGGTGCACTTGGCGTGCCACCACTGGTTCGATTTCCCACTCGGCATGGTGTGCCCAGCTCGAGTGGATGGAGCAAAAAAAGGGGGAGAGCCGAGTTCTACAACCATCGCGGACTTGAAGGAAATATGCCCTAGAGGCAAAATAAAGTTTTTATTTATATTTCCTTATTTCATGATAAATGTCTTTTATTCATGCTACAATTGTATTAACCAGAAACTTGATACATGTGTGAATACATAGACAAAATAGAGTGTCCCTAGTATGCCTCTACTAGACTAGCTCGTTAATCAAACATGGTTGTGTTTCCTAACCATAGACATGTGTTATCATTTGATCAATGGGATCACATCATTAGGAGAATGATGTGATGGACAAGACCCATCCGTTAGCTTAGCACTATGACCGTTTAGTTTTATTGCTATTGCTTTCTTGATGACTTATACATGTTCCTCTGAGTATGAGATTATGCAACTCCCGAATACCAGAGGAACACTTTGTGTGCTATCAAACGTCACAACATACCTGGGTGATTATAGAGATGCTCTACAGGTGTCCCCGAAGGTGTTTGTGTAGTTGGCATAGATCGAGAATAGGATTTGTCACTCCGAGTGTCATAGAGGTATCTCTGGGCCCTCTCGGTAATGCACATCATAATAACCCTTGCAAGCAAATGACTAATGAGTTAGTCACGAGATGATTTCTTATGGAATGAGTAAAGAGACTTGCCGGTAACGAGATTGAACTAGGTATGAAGATATCGACGATTGAATCTCAGGCAAGTAACATATCGATGACGAAGGGAACAACGTATGTTGTTATGCGGTTTGACCGATAAATATCTTCGTAGAATATGTGGGAACCAATATGAGCATCCATGTTCCGCTATTGGTTATTGATCGGAGATGTGTCTCGCTCATGTCTAAATAGTTATCGAACCCGTAGGGTCCGCATGCTTAAGGTTCAATGACGATTAGTATTATGAGTTATGTGATTTTGATGACAGAAGTTTGTTCGGAGTCCCGGATGAGATCACAGACATGATGAGGAGTCTCGAAATGGTCGAGACATAAAGATTCATATATTGGAAGGTTACATTCGGATACCGGAATGGTTTCGGGAAGTATCTGATAAGTTTCGTAGTACCGGGAGGTTATCGAAACCCACGGGGAAGTATTGGGCCTTAATGGGCTTTAGTGGAAAGGAGAGAAGGGCCACAAGGGGAGGCAGCACGCCCCCATCGATAGTCCAAATTGGACTAGGGAGGGGGCGGCGCCCCCTCTTTCCTTCTCCACTTCCTCCTCCTTCCTTCTCTCTCTCTATCTCTCTTGGAAATGAAGGAGACTCCAACTAGGATTGGGAATCCTAGTTGGACTCCCTATGGCGCGCGCCCTCCCTTGGCCGGCCTCTTCCTCCCTCCCTCCTTTATATACGTGGTAGGGGGGAACCCCAAAGACACAACATGTCTTCTCTTAGCCGTGTGCAATGGCCCCCTCCAAAGTTACACACCTCGGTCATATCGTTAAAGTGCTTAGGCGAAGCCCTGCGCCGGTAAATTTATCATCACCATCACCACGTCGTCGTGCTGACAAAACTCTCCCTCGTCCTCAACTGGATCAAGAGCTCGAGGGACATCGTTGTGCTGAACGTGTGCTAAACACGGAGGTGCTGTATGTTTGGTACTTGGATCGGTGGATCGTGAAGACGTTCGATTACATCATCTGTGTTACTAAACGCTTCCGCTTTCGGTCTAAGAGGGTACGTCACACTCTCCTCGCTTGTTGCTATGCTTCTCCTAGATAGATCTTGCGTGATCGTAGGAATTTTTTTGAAATACTACGTTCCCCAATAGTGGCATCATGAGCCTGGTCTATGCGTAGATGATATGCATGAGTAGAACACAAAGAGTTGTAGGCGATAATAGTCATACTGCTTACCACCAACATCATACTTTGATTCAGCGGTATTGCTGGATGAAGCGGCCCGGACCAAAATTACATGACCGCGTTCATGAGACTGGTTCTACCGACGTGCTTTGCACACAGGTGGCTGGCGGGTGTCAGTTTCTCCAACTTTAGTTGAATTGAGTGTTACTACGGCCGGTCCTTGTTGAATGTTAAAACAACACACTTGACGAAAAATCGTTGTGGTTTTGATGCGTAGGTAAGAACAGTTCTTACTAGAAGCCCGTAGTAGCCACGTAAAACTTGCAACAACAAAGTAGAGGACATCTAACTTGTTTTTCCAGGGCATGTTGTGATGTGATATGGTCAAGACGTGATGAGTTATACGTTGTTGTATGAGATGATCATGTTTTGTAAATTATCGGCAACCGGCAGGAGCCTTATGGTTGTCTCTTTATTGTATGAATTGCGATCGCTATGTAATTGCTTTACTTTATCACTATGAGTTAGCCATAGTAGTAGTAGCAATAGTTGGCGAGATGACCATGACGCTACGATGTAGATCATGGTGTCAAGCCGGTGATGATGGAGATCATGACGATGCTTTGGAGATGGTGATCAAAAGCACAAGATGATGATGGCCATATCATGTCACAAATTTTGATTACATGTGATGTTTATCTTATTATGCTTCTTATTTGGCTTAGTACGGTGGTAGCATTATAAGATGATCCCCTACAAAAGTATGCACCGTTGTGACAGTTCGTCGTGCCGAGACACCACGTGATGATTGGGTGTGATAAGCTCTACGTTCACATACAACGGGTGTAAGACAGCTTTGCACATGCAGAATACTCGGGTTAAACTTGACGATCCTAGCATGTACAGACATGGCCTCGGAACACTGGAGACCAAAAGGTCGAGCGCAAATCATATAGTAGATATGATCAACATAAGATGTTCACCATTGAAAACTACTGCATCTCATGTGATGATCGGACATGGTTTAGTTGATTTGGATCACGTGATCATTTATATGACTTAAGGTATGTCTATCTAAGTGGGAGTTCCTTAGTAATATGATTAATTGAACTTTAATTAATCATGATCTTAGTCCTGATAATTTTTGCATATCTATGTTGTTGTAGATCAATGGCCCATGCTACCGTTCCCATGAAATTTAATGTGTTCCTAGAGAAAGCTAAGTTGAAAGATGATGGTAGAAACTACACGGACTAGGTCCATCACTTGAGGATTATCCTCATTGCTGCAAAGAAGAATTATGTCCTTGAAGCACCATTAGGTGACATGCCTGCTCCAGGAGCAACTACGGACGTTATGAACGTCTGGCAAGCTCGATCTGATGACTACTCGATAGTTCAGTGTGCCATGCTTTACGGCTTAGAATCGGGACTTCTAAGACGTTTTGAACGCCCTGGAGAATATGAGACGATCCAAGAGATGAAGTTAATATTTCAAGAAAATGCGCGAGTTTAGAGATATGAAGTCTCCAACAAGTTCTATAGCTGCAAGATGGAGGAGAAAAGTTCCGTTAGTGAACACATACTCAGAATGGCTGGGTACCACAACCATATGATTCAACTTGGAGTCAAAGTTGATGATGATAGTGTTATTAACAGAGTTCTTCAATCACTGCCACCAAGATATAAAGGCTTCGTGATGAACTATAATATGCAAGGGATGCAAAAGACAATTCCCGAGCTCTTCGCTATGCTCAAAGCTGCGGAGGTAGAAATCAAGAAGGAGCATAAGTGTTGATGGTGAACAGGACCACTAGTTTCAGGAAAAATGGCAAGGGCAAGAAGGGGAACTGCAAGAAGAATAGCAAGCCAGTTTATACTCCCGGGAAGAAACCCAAGTTTGGAGCCAAGCTGAAACTGAGTGCTTCTACTGCAAAGGGATTGGTCACTAGAAGCGGAACTGCCCCAAGTATTTGGCGGATAAGAAGGATGACAAAGTGAACAAAGGTATTTTTTATATACATGTTATTGATGTGTACCTTACTAATGCTCGTAATAGTGCCTGGATATTTGATACTGGTTCGGTTGCTCATATTTGTAACTCGAAACGGGGACTACAGATTAAACGAAGATTCGCTAAGGATAAGGTGACGATGCGCATGGCAAATGGTTCCAAAGTCGACGTGATCATCGTTGGCACGCTACCTCTACATCTACCTTCGGGATTAGTTTTAGACCCAAATAATTGTTATTTGGTGCCAGCATTGAGCTTGAATACTATATCTGAATCTTGTTTGTTGCGATACGGTTATTCATTTAATAAGAGAATAATGGTTGTTCTATTTATATGAGTAATATCTTTTATGGTCATCCACCCTTGATGAGTGGTCTATTTTTGTTGAATCTCGATCGTAGTGACACACATATTCATAATATTGAAGCCAAAAGATGCAAAGTTGATAATGATAGTGCAACTTATTTGTGGCACTGCCGTTTAGGTCATATTGGTGTGAAGCGCATGAAGAAACTCCATGCTGATGGGCTTTCGAAATCACTTGATTATGAATCACTTGGTGCTTGTGAATCATGCCTCACGGGCAAGATGACTAAAACTCTATTCTCCGGAACAATGGAGCGAGGAACTGACTTGTTGGAAATCATACATACTGATGTATGCGGTCCAATGAGTGTTGAGGCTCCCGGTGGGTATCGTTATTTTCTTACATTCACCGATGATTTGAGCAGATATGGGTATATCTACTTGATGAAACACAAGTCTGAAACATTTGAGAAGGTCAAAGAATTTCAGAGTGAAGTAAAGAATCATTGTAACAAGAAAATAAAGTTTCTATGATCTAATCGGGGAGGCGAATATTTGAGTTATGAGTTTGGTCTTCATCTGAAACAAAGTGGAATAGTTTCACAACTCACGCCACCTGGAACACCACAACGTAATGGTGTGCGATCATCGTAACCGTACTTTATTAGATATGGTGCGAGCTATGATGTCACTTACCAATTTCCCACTATCGCTTTGGGGTTATGCTTTAGAGACAACTGCATTCACGTTAAATAGGGCACCATCTAAATCCGTTTAGACGACACCTTATGAACTGTGGTTTGGCAAGAAACCTAAGTTCTCATTTCTTAAAGTTTGGGGGTGCGATGCTTATGTGAAAAAGCTTCAACCTGATAAGCTCGAACCCAAGTCAGAGAAATGTGTCTTCATAGGATACCCAAAAGAAACTATTGGGTACACCTTCTATCACAGATCCCAAGGCAAGATATTCGTTGCTAAGAATGAATCCTGTCTAGAGAAGGAGTTTCTCTGGAAAGAAGTGAGTGGGAGGAAAGTAGAACTTGATGAGGTAATCATACCTTCTCCTGAATTGGAAAGTAGTTCATCGCAGAAATTAGTTCCTGTGATTCCTACACCAATTAGTGAGGAAGCTAATGATGACGATCATGAAACTTCGGATCAAGTTACTACTGAACTTCGTAAGTCAACCAGAATACGTTCCGCACCAGAGTGGTACGGTAAACCTATTGTGGAAGTCATGTTACTAGACCATGACGAACCTACGAACTATGAGGAAGCGATGATGAGACCAGATTCCACAAATTGGCTTGAGGCCATGAAATCTGCGATGGGATCCACGTATGAGAACAAAGTGTGGACTTTGGTTGACTTGCCCGATGATCGGCAAGCCATTGAAAATAAATGGATCTTTAAGAGGAAGACTAATGCCGATGGTAATGTTACTGTCTACAAAGCTCGACTTGTTGCAAAAGGTTTTTGACAAGTTCAATGAGTTGACTAGACTGTCTCACCTGTAGCGATGCTTAAGTCTGTCCGAATCATGTTAGCAATTGCCGCATTTTCTGATTACAAATGGATGTCAAAACTGCATTCTTTAATGGATATCTTAAAGAAGAGTTGTATATGATGCAACCAGAAGGTTTTGTCGATCCTAAAAGTGCTAACAAAGTGTGCAAGCTCCAGCGATCCATCTATGGACTGGTGCACGCATCTCGGACTTGGAATATACGCTTTGATGAGGTGATCAAAGCATATGGTTTTACACAAACTTTTGGAGAAGCCTGTATTTACAAGAAAGTGAGTGGGAGCTCTGTATCATTTATGATATTACATGTGGATGACATATTGTTCATAGGAAATGATGTAGAATTTCTGGATAGCATAAAGGGATACTTGAATAATAATTTTTCAATGAAAGACCTTGGTGAAGCGGCGTAAATATTGGGCATCAAGATCTATAGAGACATATCAAGACGCTTAATTGGACTTTGACATAGCACATACCTTGATAAAGTTTTGAAGAAGTTAAAAATGGATCAGTCAGAGAAAGGGTTCTTGCCTGTGTTACAAAGTGTGAAGTTGAGTCAGACTCAATGCCTCACCACTGTAGAAGATAGAGAGAAAATGAATGTCATTCCCTATGCTTCAGCCATAGGCTCTATCATGTATGCAATGCTGTGTACCAGACCTGATGTGTGCCTTGCTATAAGTCTAGAAGGGAGGTACCAAAGTAATCCAGGAATGGTTCACTGGACAGCGGTCGAGAACATATTGAAGTATTTGAAAAGGATGAAGGATATGTTTCTCATTTATGAGGTGACAAAGAGCTCGTCGTAAATGGTTACGTCGATGCAAGTTTTGACACTCATCTGGATGACTCAAAGTCACAAACTAGATACATATTTTTGTCGAACGGTGGAGCTGTCAGTTGGTGTAGTTCCAAGCAGAGCGTCGTGGCGGGATCTACTTGTGAAGCAGACTACATAGTTGCGGAAGCAGCAAACGAAGGAGTTTGGATGAAGGAGTTCATATCCAATCTAGGTTTAATACCTAGTACATCGGGTCCAATGAAAATCTTTTGTGAAAACAGTGGAGCAATAGCCTTGGCAAAGGAATCTTGGTTTCACAAGAGAACCAAGCACATCAAGAGATGCTTCAACTCCATCCGTGATCAAGTCAAGGAGGGAGACATAGAGATTTGCAAAATACATACGGATCTAAATGTCGCAGACCTGTTTACTACGCCTCTTCCATGAGAAAAACATGATCAGCACCAAGACTTCATGGGAGTTAGAATCATTACTATGTAATCTAGAATATTGACTCTAGTGCAAGTGGGAGACTGAAGGAAATATGCCCAACATGCAATAATAAAGTAGTTATTTATATTTCCTTATTTCATGATAAATGTCTTTTATTCATGCTATAATTGTATTAACTGGAAACTTGATACATGTGTGAATACATAGACAAAACAGAGTGTCCCTAGTATGCCTTGATACGACTCCAACGTGTCTATAATTTTTGATTGTTCCATGCTATTATTTATGATGTCTTGGATGTTTAATGGGCTTTGTCATACACTTTTATATCATTTTTGGGACTAACCTACTAACCCAAAGGCCCAGTCCAGATTGCTGTTTTTGTGCCTGTTTCGGGGTTTTGCAGAAAAGGAATATCAAACGGAGTCCAAACGGAATGAAACCTTCGGGAGAGATATTTTTGGAGAAAATCACGCACGGGGGAGTTGAGAACCACGTCAGGGGAGCCACGAGGTGCCCACGAGGTTGGGGGGCGCGCCCCCCTTTCCACGGCGCGTCCTCCTTCCTCCTATAGAAGTCTACGTACCCCGAAACCATCAGCAACAGAGAGAAAACCCTAATTCCACCGCAGTAACCTTCTGTTCCCGTGAGATCCCATCTTGGAGCCTGTTCTGGAGCTCCGCCGGAGGGGGGATCCATCACGGAGTGCTTCTACATCATCCTCATCGCCCTCACCATGAGTTGTGAGTAGTTTACCACAGATCTTCGGGTCCATAGCTAGTATCTAGATTGCTTCTTCTCTCTCTGGATCTCAATACAAAGTTCTCCTCGGTCTTCGAGGAGATCTATTCGATGTAATATCTTTTTGCGGTTTGTTTGTCGAGATCCAATGAATTACGCGTTTATGATCAAGATTATCTACGAGAAATATTTTGTTCTTTTATGAACTCTTTATGTGTGCTCATAATATGCTTGCAAGTCTCTTCGAATTATTGGTTTGGTTTGGCCTACAAGATCTATAGTTCTTGCAATGGGAGAAGTGCTTGGCTTTGGGTTCAATCTTGCGGTGTCCTTTCCCAGTGACAGTAGGGGTAGCAAGGCACGTATTGTGTTGTTGCCATCGAGGATAAAAAGATGGGGTTTATATCATATTGCTTGAGTATATCCCTCTACATCATGTCATCTTGCTTAAGGTGTTACTCTGTTCTTATGAACTCAATACACTAGATGCATGCTGGATAGCGGTCGATGTGTGGTGTAATAGTAGTAGATGCAGGCAGGAGTCGGTCTACTTGTCTCGGACGTGATATCTATATACAATGATCATGCCTAGATAGTCTCATAATTATTCGCTTTTCTATCAATTGCTCGACAGTAATTTGTTTACCCGCCATAGAATATCGCTATCATGAGAGAAGCCACTAGAGAACACTATGGCCCCCGGGTCTATTCCCAACATATCAATCTACATCTACTTTACTTTTTCCGCTTTTACTTTCTATTCTTATAAAAAAAAATACCAAAAATATAAACTATCATCTCTATCAGATCTCACTCTCGTAAGTGACCGTAAAGGGATTGACAAACCCTTATCGCGTTGGCTACGAAGTTCTTATTTGTTTGTGCAGGTGCGAGGGACTCGCACGTGGTCTCCTACTGGATTGATACCTTGGTTCTCAAAAACTGAGGGAAATACTTACGCTACTATGCTGCATCACCCTTTCCTCTTCGAGGGAATACAATGCAAGCTCAAGAAGTAGCATGCCTCTACTAGACTAGCTCGTTAATCAAAGATCATTGTGTTTCCTAACGATAAACATGTGTTGTCATTTGATCAATGGGATCACATCATTAGGAGAATGATGTGATGGACAATACCCATCCGTTAGCTTAGCACTATGATCGTTTAGTTTTATTGCTATTGCTTTCTTCATGACTTATACATGTCCCTCTGAGTATGAGATGTTGCAACTCCCGAATACCGGAGGCTCCAGCCTCCGAGCGCATCTTCAAGCAGTTCACCCGAGAAGTGAATGAGGCTCTTCTCAGGATAGAAGCCACGCGACCGCTCAAGTGGTCCAAGTGCACCATCACCTTCTACTCAGCTGACTAGCTCAAGTGCACGGCAACCGCCGGCGATCTCCCAATGCTCTGCTCACCCGTCATCAGCAACGTCCAAGTAACCCAAACCCTCATTGATGGCGGTGTAGGGCTCAATGTTCTCTCCGTCAACACGTTTGATCATCTCCAAGTGCAATATGACCAGCTGTAGCCCACCAGGACTTTCTCGGTAGTGACCGATGGCTCCACCACCCCAATCGGGCAGATCCGGCTCCCCGTTACCTTCAGCACACGCGACAACTACCACACCGAGCTTATCGACTTTGACATTGCCTACATCCGTCTCCCATACTATGGCATTCTTGGGTATCCAGCCCTGGCAAAGTTCATGGCAGTGACTCACCATGGCTACAACGTCTTCAAAATGCCGGGAAGCCGTGACATCATCACCATTGCGTGCGAGGAAAAGGACGATGTTTGCTCTCTCGAACGCGCTTACCAGGCTGCGGCAGTGGAGGCTCCATGTCGGTCCATGGGCGTGGACAGGGCGCCTCAGGATCCACGCCCATGGACAGGGCCCCTCCCTCCCTCACATAGGAAGGCGCGCTCGGCGCCCATCTTAGGCTGGGCTTGGGGGCTCTCCTCTGGAGGGCCTCTGACCTAGCCAATGTCACGAGGGAGGCGCTCGGTCACAATGAGGAGGCGTGATTCACCCCATGTTTCCCTCAAGAGAGCGCAAGGCGCAAAACGCCAAGTGCTCGGGAGTTCATCTACTAGACCATCGAAGATTTGCAAGTACTAAGGGCAATGCGGGGCGAGCGCCACCCCGCACCACGAAGTGCACATGTCGTCCCAGGCTTGTGCGACAGGCTGCGCGTTTGCATTAACGTCCCAGGAGTCAACAGAGTCGCGTCTCAGGAGCTATACTGGTCATCTCAGGTGGTCCGGTGCGAGGGCCCACCTCACTTCTATGTCCGCGTGCCTTTCGACTTGCCGAACCAGGCAGCCTTGTACCAACGCCACATGTAGGAAGCCCTGGTGGCTAGCAAGTCCATGCATCAGGAGATCCTGGCAGAAGGGCCGTCGGTTCTTCGCGAGCTCTCGGAACCTCAGGAGGCGTGAGAGGTCCCGGAGTCAGGCAGCTCATGAGGAGCGACATCTGCAGTGAGCATCTTCAGCTACATCAACATCTCCCCAACATCTGTGCCAGGTGACTCTGTTTCAGTTTGTTCATTTGGTGGCGCCCCTCGGGCTGCATCATCCCTGAGTCGCACGGGCTTTTCCTTATGACGTGTATCCTATTGCATCTTTAGCTTACTCTGTTGGGGGTGCCCCTCGGGCTATATCATCCCCAGGCCGCATGCGTCCGTCCCTGTGGCGTGTATCGCATTCGCATTACCTGAGCTAGTTTGCCTCTTTCCATGAGTTGCTTCATGCTTATTATATGCCTGCCCGGTACTTTGATACCTCGAATGTCACACGCCCCAGTTCCCCTCCACCACGGGGGCCTTGTGTCGGTTGTCTTTCTTCAGGATTCTTCGCATGAGGACTCTGGGCATGGCGTCTGTGCTCGGGTCTGTCCCTGCAGTGTCGATAAACCCAACGAATGAGCTCTATCTGGCAGGCCGGCCCCGTTCACGTCACCTCCTGGGTCGTTGGTGTCTGGCCTTCTCATGTGATCGCCTCAGGAAATTCATTCAGCGTAGGTTGCCTAACCATCTTGCAGGACCCCCATAGCTACCAAGGATCAAGATCAGGCGCAACCCGCCTTGAGGTAGGGCCTCATGGGTCCAGCGCTGGCTCACGGGTGCCCAGACACACCTCGTCTGGCCCTGCCATGCAAGCCACGTGTCAGGACGGGGCTGTACACGCCTCGGGGGCTCCACCCAGAGGGAGCCCTCACCAACGCACCAGTGGAAGCAGCATGCTCCATGCTGGCAGTCGACACGGTCAAGGAGCGGCTATGCCCGTGCAAGTTCGGAAATGCTATGCTCCGCGCTGGTGATAAACAACCGTGGGAGGCCCCTTGGCTGTATCAACCTTGGGGAGCCAGCAGGCTCGGTGCCTAGCTTCGTCACAACACTTCCCCTCAGGAGAGTCGCGCGATGGCGGCTGGGCACGGGGGGCTATGCTCAAGTCACTCCTGGCGTACGCCCCGCCAGGACAGGTATGGAGATCTGTTCGTACGTCAAGGAGGACTACTGAGCATCACGTCTAAGGAGCCTAACTGGCCACGTAGCCCCTCAACCCCTGGCCTCGTCCTGGTGATCCGGACGAGCCAGCGGGGGCTGCAGTATGCGCGGGGTCGAGCTCTGCTGACGCAAAACGCTAAGGCCTAGTTTCACATTCCCTTCCTAAGGTCTGTTCATACGTCAAGGAGGACTCCTGAGCATCGTGTCTTAGGAGCCTAAATGGCCACGTAGCCCCTCACCCCTGGCCTCATCCTGGCAATCCGGACGAGCCAGCGGTGGCTGAGGCATGTGCGGGGTCAGGCTGTGCTGAAGCAGAACACTAAGGCATGTTTGCGCGTCCCCTTCCCGAGGCTTGTTCACACGTCAAGGAGGACTCCTGAGCATCTCGTCTCAGGAGGCTAACTAGTCACGTAGACCCTCACCCCTTGGCCTCGTCCTGGTGATCCGGACGAGCTAGCAACAACTAAGTTATGCGCGGGGCTGGGCTCTGTCGACGCAGAACGCTAGGGCAGGCGGGAAGGAGATCGCGAAATCCTAGTAATTATTACAAAGCATATTGTTCTTCCAATACCAAAGCATAAGTTTAATTGCCTCCACGAGGCACGGTGCATGTTGCAGGAATAAAAGCGAAGGAAAGCGCTGTCGGCAACTCTCCTCTTCAGCCTTGGGCGTTGTCGTCGCCCGCAAGGAGCGCCCCCACAACATCGGCATCGCCGTCGACCGTTATCGTAGGGTCGGCAGCATCACCAGAAGAGGGAGTAGGGTTGATGGCGAGGAACTGCTCCAGCAGGGTATCCACCCAGTCCTTCACAGCTTCGGCGATAGCCACGCAGCGCTGTTCTTCCACAGGCTCGAGCAGGGCTCCGAGGTCGGTGCTCAGGTCACGAAGATGGAGGTGGCTGAAGACGCGTATCAAGGCTGAAGCAGAAAGAGAATGGGCCTCCCCTTCCACCATGGGGCCGATCCCGTTGACAACGCCCTTGAGCACCATGACGAGTTGAGGAAGTAGCTCGGCAGGACCCCTCGCCGGTATCAGCTGCGCGAAGAACCTCGAGAGCCAGATCCAAGAAGGTGGTTGCATCGCTGTCCACACCACGAACTTGCATGAGAAGCCCTCAGCGTGGGTTCGGGGGCGGGCAGCTCGTGCGACCGCAGCAGGGCGACCTCTTCCATAGCCTTGAGCTTGGGCGTACAAGGGCAGCGGGTAGCCAGGAGGAGGCCGCTCGCACCAAGGCCTCGTCAGCTCCAGCCTCTCGTCGGTGCAACGGGGGCGGCTGAACCTTTTCTTCAGCGGAAGTGGTTCCCGCTCCTCGCAGGAAGTTTTCCTTTCTCAGCAGCAGAGAATCTCCTTATAGGCGCCATGTGCGTCACGGCAAGGCGGCGCGGCAAGGAAGAAGAAGAAGAGGCGGGTGACAAGAAGAAGGAGATGAGCAACAGGGGCTTCATCCCCTCCTCATTTATAGCCAGGAGGAGGCCAACCGCCGGCCTCCACGATCACACGTAATGATGGTTTTTCTATGCATGCAGCAGGTTCTCGTCAAGTCGGGCAGTTGCCGAGGCAGCATGGAGAAGCGGAGATGCCCGCGTCCAATACAGTCGCCACATGTTGATCCAGGTCCGTAGGCGTTTGGGGCCCGCGGCACTTTGACCTTCCCGTTGGCTTCGCCTTGAAGCCAAGTTCGAGCGCACATTGGGCCCGGGGGCTACTATCGACGTTCTAGAAACGGGGGTACGCAGACTTGCCTGCCTGCGGCCGTGACATGGCTCCATCGGCCGCCTGGTATGGCCCGGCTTCGGCAACCACAGCTTAAGACCCTCACGAGACGGACGATGGCAAGACCTCCCTGGGGGTAACCTCTCTAGGCTGGCTCCCAAGGAGCGGAGATATTTATGCAAGGCGCACCTCGCGAGGTTCACGTGGTGTGAGCCATGACGACCAAGGCCAAGCGGGCGCCTGCAGGCGCAGTGTACTAGTTTCCCCTTTGGTGCTAAGGGGGCAAGTGCGGGCGCAGAGTCCAAAGGAAACAAGAAAAGGTTTCCATATCGATGCAACAAGACAAAGGATCGTCGGGGCGGTAGAATGGAGGTCATCATGGAGCCCGGCACGGCGTCATCACCAGAGCCTTTGGCAGGCAAATACCACTTTTCTCAGTATAGCTTGTACTAGCTGTTCCCCTTCAAATTTGGCTTTTGTGGGATCCCTTCCCGCCGATATTTGGGAAGAGGACCAAGGCCACTATAAATAGGACCTAGCCACCACCATAGAGGAGGGGATCTGGGGCCGATCGATAGAGAAAGAGAGAGAAAGAGAACAGATCCACTCCAACCTATACACACCACAAGCTCATTAGAGCCCAAGAACACCTCTCCTCCAGAGGCTGTTCATCCATTGTACTAGTTCATCCTCAGCCCCACGAGGCAATCCACCACACACACTGGAGTAGGGTATTACATGGCAAGGTGGCCCGAACCAGTACTCTGTGTCTCCTATTTTTTGAGTTCGTCGAGCTAGGCTATGGAATCGTAGGGCGAGCACTCTAGGGAGCACTACAAAAAAAACACATTCGTGACATTTTGGACGAACGAAAAAAATTGTCATACTTATGACACTTCTATCACAATAATTGTGACAAAACACAATATCATCTTAGATGTGGTGGGGTCCTACTACTATGACAAAACATCATGACCGAAAATGGGCTTTTCGTCCTGGGTAGTCCGGAGACGCAGCTGGATGACATTCTTTGGGCCGTCCATGATGGAAAAAACCATGGTAGAAGCGATGGCGAGGAAAATATTGGGGTGTTCCCGGTTACGGTGGGTGGTCGGGGCCGAGCGATGCGCGTTTCTCTCGTACACGCACACACGTGGGTGCCAGGCGTTGGGCTCTAACTGAACCCGAGCGATTGCACTACAGGCTACACGTTACTGAACCCGAGCGATTGATTGATGGCTATTAACTGAACCCGATCAAGTGATTCCTTTGCTACTGCTCTAACTGAAGCCGATCGATGTTGCCTCTGCATGAACAGTGAGCGTTGATACGTCTCCAACGTATGTACTTTTCCAAACACTTTTGCCCTTGTTTTGGACTCTAACTTGCATGATTTGAATGGAACTAACCCGGACTGACGCTGTTTTCAGCAGAACTGCCATGGTGTTGTTTTTGTGCAGAAATAAAAAGTTCACGGAATCGCCTGAAAATGATCGGAGATTTATTTCAGAAAATATAAAAAATACTGGCAAGAAGATCCACACCTAGGGGCCCATGGGCCGTCCTCGAGGGTGGGGGCGCGCCCCCCTTCCCAGGGCGCGCCCCCGTGCCTCGAGGGCAGCCCGATGCCCCACCGACGTACCCCCACGTCCTATATATTCCGTTTCGTGGAGAAAAAAATCAAGGAGAAAGAATTATCGCGTTTTACGAGACGAAGCCGCCGCCAAGCCCAAATCTCTCTTGGGAAGGCTGATCTAGAGTCCGTTCGGGGCTCCAGAGAGTGGAGATCATCGCCATCGTTATCATCAACGTTCCTCCATCACCAATAACATGATGCTTACCGCCGTGCGTGAGTAATTCCATCATAGGCTTGCTAGACGGTGATGGGTTGGATGGGATCTATCATGTAATCGAGTTAGTTTTGTTAGGGTTTGATCCCTAGTATCCACTATGTTCTGAGATTGATGTCGCTATGACTTTGCTATGCTTAATGCTTGTCACTAGGGCCCGAGTGCCATGATTTCAGATCTGAACCTATTATGTTTCCATGAATATATGTGTGTTCTTGATCCTATCTTGCAAGTCTATAGTCACCTACTATGTGTTATGATCCGGCAACCCCGAAGTGACAATAATCAGGACCACTCCCGATGATGACCATAGTTTGAGGAGTTCATGTATTCACTATGTGTTAATGCTTTGGTCCGGCACTCTATTAAAAGGAGGCCTTAATATCCCTTAGTTTCCAATAGGACCCCGCTGCCACGAGAGGGTAGGACAAAATATGTCATGCAAGTTCTTTTCCATAAGCACGTATGACTATATTCGGAATACATGCCTACATTGCATTGATGAACTGGAGCTAGTTCTGTGTCACCCTAGGTTATAACTTCTACATGATGAATTGCATCCAACATAATTTCTTATCACCGATCCAATGCCTACGAGATTTACCTATATTGCTAGTCGCTTATTTACTTTCCCGTTGCTACTATCACAAAAACTACAAAAACACTATCTTTACCTTTATTGCTGCTACCACCACTATCATATTGCAGTGCTACTAAACTATCTTGCTGCAGATACTAAGTTTCCAGGTGTGGCTGAATTGACAACTCAGTTGCTAATACTTAAGAGTATGCTTTGGCTCCCCTTGTGTCGAATCAACAAATTTGGGTTTAATACTTTACCCTCGAAAACTGTTGCGATCCCCGACACTTGTGGGTTATCAAGCGTTACTTGGG
>LR738709.1:77019740-77216947 GCA_902687465.1 Secale cereale
GATGGGGGTGGATGAAAATGACCGCATGGTGTTGAATAGGAACCTGATCGATCGAGCCGGTTGGGACTGCATGAACAGGACCCCGTGGACGGCTGGATGAATAGGACCACCCCGTGGAGGGCTGGATGAACAGTAGACGGTGGAGGGTTGGATGAACAGTAGCCCGTGGAGGGGTGGTTGAACAGGAGCCCGTGGAGAGGGCTGGTTGAACAGTAGCCGGTGGAGTAGCGCGTGGTGGAGGCTGAACAGTTGCGGGTGGAGGTAGGAGGAGGTCGACGGTGGATGAACAGTAGCCCATGGAGGCTGGAGGGGGTCGACGATGGAGATGAACAGTATCCTGTGGAGTCCCGTTTTGTGGTACGCCACACCCCTCCCGACGAACAGGACCCCTGTTTCGACCATAGCGCTCCAACACAAGTCCGTTTCCTCCGTTTTGAGGTACGCCACACCCCTCCCGATCAATAGGACCCCCATTTCGACCATAGGAGGTCCGTTTCCTCCGTTTTGCGGTACGCCGCACCCCTCCCGATCAATAGGACCCCCATTTCGACCATAGGAGGTCCGTTTCCTCTGTTTTGCCGTACGCCAGAGCCCTCCCGATGAACATGATCCCGTTTCGACCGTGGCCGATCGAACACAAGGCTGTTTCCTCCATTCTGCGGTACGCTAGGCCTCGTTTCCATTGGCTATTTCATCCAAGCCCTCCCGGTGAACACGACGACGCATTCCATTCCGACCCAGCCACTTGACTCCCTATGAACACGACGACGATGCTGCTTCTCCATTCCGACCCAGCCATGTACACGAGCCATGGCCGTACGTATGCGCGAGTAGGTGTTTGAGACCTTGACTGTATGTACATACATGGCACTATTTTCTTTCTTGCACACTGGCCGCTGTACGTACGTGTACATGCTACGTGCGCGCCTCTACTACGACTTGTGCGCGCCTCTACATCGACCAGTATGTACGTACACGTTGGCGACCAGAATGAAAATGCTACATACGCTTCGACCAGGTGGGTCCTGACTATCAGGCACTTCCTTGCCTGCGAAGAAGTAGCTGGTGTGTCCCAGCAATCAGGGGGCCGAATCTTTTTTTTTCGGACGCACTTCCCGGCGTGCGAAGATGTAGCTGGTGGGTCCCTGCAGTAAGAGGGAAACGTTTTTTTTCGCAAAATACGGTGGCCCATCCGGTGGGTCCCCGCTGTCTGGTGGGGTAATAATTATTTTGCGTGTAATAAGGAGGCACTTCCTTGCTGCGGTCGTGGACCCAGCTGTCAGCTTCTCCATGTATAGTTCTCTTCCAATGGAAGTCGGTCGTTGACCACATTGACCACACCGCGCCGAGAGCACCAAGGCGGTGAACGACAGCGAGGCCCAGGAAGGGGACGACGCGGAGCCAGGGAAGACGTGGCAGTGGATGCCCATGCGGAGAGGAGTATGAGGGTTCACTTGTTCGGCTGCGGTGTGAGGCTGCCGACGCCGCAGAATAACAGGGGGTGTGGGTGAGTAGAGGGATGGCTTGGCCAGCGTGGGTGTATTAGGGTGTGGTGAGGCCTCCGCGGCATCGTAACCAGCCACGGGAGGGAGGAGCACGAGGCACGACCGGTGCTGGTTTGGGCGGCTCGAGCGAGAAGACCAGAGGTTGAAGAAGCACTACGGCCGATGGATGGACATCGTACGGTCACTGGAGCTATAATCCTGCATTTTGACTAAGTAGAGAAAGCCCTCCGTCCCCGTCAATTTAGTAGGCCCACAATTCAGCCTCCCACTATACTGGGTCCCAGCTCGCAGGGGGAGTATTCATTTTTTTGTGTGTAATAAGGAGGCACTTCCTTGCGTGTGAAGATATAGCTGGTGGGTCCGAGCTGTCAGCGGCGGTAACATTTTTTCGCAAAATACAGTGGCCCTTTCGGTGGGTCCCAGATGTCAGGTGGAGGAATCATTATTTTGCGCATAATAAGGAGGCATTTCCTTGCGTGCGGCCGTGGACCCAGCTGTCAGCCTCTCCATGTACAGTCCACTTGAGATGCATGTTGGTCGTTGACCACGTTGACCAGTCCGCGCCGAGAGCACCAGGGCGGTGGACGACGGCGAGCCCTAGGAAGGGAACGACACGGAGCCAGGGAAGACTCGGCAGTTGTTTCCCATGCGGAAGGGAGTATCACTGTACGAGAGTTTACTGGTTCGTCTGCCGTCGCCGGAGAATAACAACAGGTGTGGGTGAGTAGAGGGATGGCTAGGCCAGCGATGGGAGTACGGTGGGGCGGTGAGGCCTGCGCGGCAGCACAGCCGACCGCGGGGAGGAGAGAGCAGGCAGTTCCGCCTGCGCTTGTTTGACCCGCTAGAGCAGGAAGAGTAGAGATTGAAGAAGCACGATGGCCGTTCAATGGACATCCAACAGTCACTGCTTGTGCGTCAACCTTTTTTTAGGAAAGCCTCCAATCTGTGGAAAACATCATACACCCCATCTGCCATTATTTCTAATAATTTACAGCCCATTTTCTAATTCTTAAGGTTTTTTTGAGCCCATATTCTTTTTGTTAGCATTACCGCCCATATTGTGGCCATGGCTAAAAAATTATACAAAATTTTGCATATTTCGGTGCGGTCCCAACTGTTTTTAATCCCGAAATTTCGAGTCACGTTCAAACTGATTTTAGAAATAAATATATATCAATATAAAATCCAAAAAAATGTCCATGCATAAAAATCAATGCAATTTAAAATCTTGAAATGAAAAAAAATTGAAACTAATTGCCGGTTTGATGTGTTTTAAAAATGTACATCTCATTTCTCATTACTGATAGGCCATTTTCTCGGCTTGCCGAATGAAAGCTCTCCTCGTCTTGAAAGATTTGCAGCCCAACAGGCCTGCCAAAGCGACTTACTGGGCAAATCATAAAAAAACTGGGTCGTGGCCATGGACCCAGCTGTCAGCCTCTCCACGTACAGTACTCTTCCGATGGAAGTCGGTCATTGACCACATTGACTACGCCGCGTCGAGAGCACCATGGCGGTGGACGACGGCGAGGCCTAGGAAGGGGACGACGCGGAGCCGGGGAAGACACGACAGTGGATGCCCACGTGGAGAGGAGTACGAGGGTTCACTGGTTCGGCTGTGGTGTGAGGCTGCCGTCACCGCAGGGCCTGGCTAGCGGTGGGCGATGAGGCCTCAACGGCAGCACAGCCGGCCACTGGAGGCAGGAGCAGACGGTCTCGCCGGCGCTGGTTTGGGCGGCTGGTGCGAGAACAGCAGTGATTGAAGAAGTAGCAGGACTGTTCGATTCAAATCCAACGATTACTACTGCTAGAATCGTTTGTTGACTGAGTTGACAAACCCTGCGTACACGTCAACTTAGTAGGCCCACAGGTCAGCCTCCCAACCAGTGCACCCCAGATGTCAGTGGGAGGAATCATTTCTTTTCGCATAATAAGGAGGCAGTTGATAGCGTGCGGCTAGGCCGGCGGAGGGAGTAGGGTGGGCCGGGGAAGCCGTTGCGGCATCACAGCGGGTCACAAGAGGATGGAGCAGGCAGTCCCGCCAGCGCTAGTTTAGGCGGCTGGAGAAGGAAGATCAGAGATTGAAGAAGCATGTCGGCCGTTGGATGGACATCCAAGAGTCACTACTGGTAGAATCGTGTGTTGCTTGACAAAGCCTTGCGTAAACAAGTCAGCCTCGAAATATGTGGCGTGTGCAGCCCATTTGATCTTATTTTTGTTATAATTTTCACTCATTTTCTAATTCATATGGAATTTATTGCAGCCCGTTTTCCATTTTTAGAATTGCTGCTCATTTTCAGGTTAGTACCAGGGTTAGAAAATTAACTAAATATGTGGGAAATTTTGAAAATTTGCAAATTTTTGATGGGGAACAAAATATTCTTGATCCAAAAATTAGTAGCCATACTAAAAAAATTAGTACTATGTCATGTTAAATCCAATGAAATGCGTATAAGTTATCAGTGAAGAACAAAAACCAAAAAAGAAACTAATATTCCATTTGCTATAATTTTTTTGGAATTTTCAACCCCTTTTGATATTAATTTTAACGAACACTGACCATACTCTTTGGCCAGGCCGGAATGCATCCCTCCTCGTCTTGAAAGATTTGCAGCCCAGTAAGTCGGAGAAAAAAATAGGCCTAGCTTGGGTATTCTTCAAAAAGAAATATTGTGCTACCTACTTTACCAAAGAAAAAACTATTGGGCTGGTCATGTTGTTAGACGGGCCACAGAGACCGCACAACCCAGTTTATAGCTTGATTCTCCGAATTAATTATTTATGTTTAGGGGACCATGTGGATGTACCTGGGCCGAATTCATGTGAGAGCCTCCCTTCCAGTTAATTATGGGCTTTTCTATTGGGCCTTCATCAGTGGGCTGCATGTTATCAACAAGTGGAAAATGTGTTACATACGAAATATAGTATGCGCTACGTATGGTACGGGGCACTAAAGGATCGAACCATGCAACGAGTTCGAAAACATTGTGTTTGTCGTTCTAACAACACATTTATTCAACCAACAGACGAAATATACTACTGATTGTACATTGAAAACAGCAACAGCAGCAACCAGGGCTGGGGGTGCAACAGAAGCAGTAAGCAGGCCAGAAGAGTGAAGACGCAACTCTCTCTTCCAAACCAAACATCTGCCATCATTACAAAAGGGCTACCAAAAAAGAACAAGTGTATGCATCAAACTAAATAAAGATCCTACTACACAAGTGGACGCATATAACTAACTGGCTCAGTTAGACGTTACTATTTATTAAGTTGTGGAGATTGGCTGACGGCTTGAACCAGATGGGTGCCTGACGGGGCAAACTCCAGCCAGCAGGTCGAAGTATGATACTTGCGACCCTCTCTCCTACTTTGGGTGGTAGAGCGTGGCGGCATATATCAGGGTATGGTGCATGCAGAGACGCATGGTACGCTGTGTACACACAGTTTTGCCTGGTGAATGAAACCGCACTACCATCATGATCCTTGCCGTCGGTTATCTCCTGGTTAATCGGATAATTCAGTCCAACAAACAGAGAGCGTGTACCAAGGCTACTTACCAACCTCCAGTCATAAATTCCTGAAGGCCCAGAGAAGCTGGGATCCTGCTCAAAGACCTTGTAGTGACTGCAATTGTATTCCGCAAAACAACACGTCCGGTACGTGCGAACGATCATCAATGGCATCAGAGAACCATGGAGGATGTATGATCTTGCGATGGACGTCAGAGTTATCCACTTACCGTAATGACCTGTCACATAGGCGAGACCGCGGTTGAAGAACGCAATTAGCCCCAAGTCTTTTTAATTCGCAGATCACTACTGGCCCTTGGCGAAGAACATCAAGTACGAGACGTGCTACCCGTTCACCTTGCCGGAGTCGCTGGAGAATCAGCGCCGCCTGCTAGTCTCGGAGGAGGACGGCAGCGTCTTCCTCTTGATCGTGGGCATCGGCGAGGCCCGTGCAGGCCGCCGCCACATCTCTGTAGTGTGCGTCAGGGGCAACGCAGCTGACGCTGACACTGACATGAGGCTGATGTATGAGTGCGTGCTTACTATTACTCCCCCTCGGAGGTACATGGGTGGCGACACTGGCTACGTCAAGCTGACTTGGACTCTGCCGAGCTGGGACCTTCCCGCCGATGTGTACATGGAAGACGCATGGTATTATTTGACCCCCAACAATGTGCACGGGGACTCCAAGGAGGTTCACCTGGACATCTGCATTATCATGTTAAATGTTGATCATTAGTCTTTGCTCAATGTAATCCGCTGTCTAAGCATGTGGAGACTTCCATGCATGATCTTGCTCTATTGATGAATAGAAGTGTATCCATTTATGGTTTAGTCTAGAATCTTCCATGTATGAATTTTTACTATAGTACTGGTGAAAGACTTATGATCAACCAATTCTTACATATCATCTGCCCCCTTCAAGTCATCCTGATTTAATCCCTCCGTCTAGGTCTATAAGGGCATCGTTAATACTTAAATAGTATAGCCAACTGTTGACTATAAGAAAGTGCCATGTCATCTGTAGCCAACATGTATAACAATGGACACTCAAAAACCAATTGTTGAAGATCATTTCCTGCAAAGCACAATAAGAGTTATTTCTTCACAAGTTTTGGATGCAGGTTGAACAGTTGAACGCTTTTGTTTGCAAAAGTTACTTTTTAATCTATTTCACCCGGATGTTTGTGAGCTCTAGAGATGAAATAATATCCGAACAAACCTATCGATACCTGTTACACATGAGATGACCCCCACATCTTTTGTCAAAATAAACAACTCCCCGATCAATGCATTTAACTCTTCTGTGCAACGCACGGGCACCTTACTATAGATTAGTACGACCAAAAATTGAAGTGACATTATATATAGTACAATAAATGATGATGCATGTCACCTAAAATTATATCATTGAAAACTATGTTCAAATACGAATCCAACGATATAGTTTTTGTTGACATGCACTAAAATTTTGTCATTTAAATCTTCAGTCAAATTCAATGGGGGATAAACCACGAACGATGTAGTAGTACTAGTGTAGAGGGTGGCTCTGCACAGGAGTCTCAGCCCGCTCGTGGCGCATCAGTAAAGCTGTCGTATCACAAAACCCAACCACTCCCAGTAATAAGTGGCCTGGTAAACTAAACAGACAAGCAACCATCACATCCCTTCGTCTTTTTTGCATTTCATCTCTCTTCATTTACTTTCTCCGGTTCATCTCGCACACTCGATCCCTAGCTACTACTCCTAGTATCCCTAGCTACTACTCCTAGGGCCAGTTCTTTTGGCGGCTTCCCCAACTTTTCCCATAAGACTAGTCAAAGTGGAGAGTAACATTAAGGCGCCTCACTCATTTATTTGGGCTTCTAAACTAGTACTACTAGTAATACCTCCGTCCTGGTTTATTCCTCACCATTGTAATTTGTGCTAAGTTTTGACCAAAGATTTAACTGAAAAAATGTTAGTGTATGTGGCATGCACTAACATTTCATTAGTTAAATTTTATGATCAAAATTTGACACAGATTACAATGGGTACCAATAAACCAGGACGGAGGTACTTAGTAGTTATGGGATTCCTAATCTAGAAGCCTAAAAGAACTGGCCCCTGGTACTCCGACTAGTAGTACTCCCTCCGTCTAGGTGTGTAAGTCACCTAAGGTGGAGCAGCGCAACCTAGGTGGCTGTGGATTGGAAGAGGCCAAAGAGTCATACCAAAAAATAATCCAATCACTGCGCCAGTTTTTCCTCCTAAACCAAACGGTGATTAGAAATGAATCCCTAATTAATAGGGATGTCGTTTCAGCCAACCCAAGGAGGCCCATTGACGTGCATGCAAACTGGGGTCAATCCCTCCCCTAATCAACATGTTCCTTCTCTACATGCATAGGTCGCTCATCCTCTCTCGCATTAACTTCCTCCCGGCGTGCTTCAGCCAAAAAAATTGATCGCTGATGAAGAGGCAGTTAGGGGAACGAGGACGGAATTTAATACAAAGTACGATAGAGAAATAACCACAGAGAAGGAAGCTAAAAGTAAACAATCCAATGAGCATTTTTGCATTTGTTTTGCATTGAATCGTTTCACAAGCTTGACTAGTGATGTTTTTCTACTTTTACAAAAACCGCATCGCAGTGTTAAAATGTGCATTTGCACGTACATAAGTAATAGTAGTACTCCCTCCGTCTAGGTGTATAAGTCTTCCCTCTTTCTTGGTCACGGTGCACAACCAAAGATGACTTATTGACCTGGATGGAGGGAGTAGCACAGTCTGCAAGCATATATAGAGAGAGACGTGTACTGCGATAGTATATAGTAAAGTTTGTGCTATATGCACATACTTACAAAATGTGTACGAATAAACAAGCTTTCCAAACTTTCCCTTTTACATACTTAATTAAGGATGCTAATAATTCCTAAATGTTCGGGATTTATTATTTACTTCCCAAAACTAATGAGATCGCCTTACAAAACAAAAATTATACTCCTACTAAAAGCCATGGCGCTCGCAGGAGCGCTTGCGGCGCGGCACGAGTGCCCTGGTGCGCGGCCGTTTCCCAGCGGGCTGACACAACGTCTCTTCCTCAGCCTCGCAACTCGCGAGGTGCTGATTGGCGGCTTGCCAGCGGGCGAGCGCGATCTCACCGGTGTGGTGATCTGGCGACAACAGGTACTCCTCCTGGCTGGAAGCGTGCACTCGGTCCACGTACCAACAAGCGTAGATGAGGCGCTTGGGCCCGACTGCACTCATGGCTTTGCCACGGGCGTCCTCCGCCACCCTCACGGCCCTCGCACGAGCCTTCTGCCAAAGAGCCAATTGCCTGACACTCTCGGACGCGACATAGGCCTGCCAGGCAGCTTGTCCCGCGGTGCGATTCTCTTCCTCGGACTTCTTCTCCACCTCTATTTTCACGCACTCTGCTGGAGGCGAAGCCTCCCACAAAGCGACATCCATTTCTTTCCAAAGCTCCTCAATGCTGGGGAGGCTCGGCGGGCGGCGCGGTGTTCTCCTCTTAGCGGGGAGCCGACACGTCCTCCGACGCGCGTGCTAACGAGACTGGGAACGCCGACGCGTCCATCTCGACGCGTCGCGGCGAGGAGCAGAACACCGACGCGTCCTCCTCGATTAGTGGCGGCGAGGAGTGGAACGCCGACGCGTCCTCCACGAAAAGTGGCGGCGAGGAACGGAATGGCGACGCGTGACCGTCCGCGCGGTGCAGCGAGGGGCGCCTAGGGCTTGGGAGGGGCGATGCCATGGTGGTCGATGTGAGAGGGAGGGGGAGGAGATAGCAATGAACGTTAGCGTTCTTCCGAATGTCGTGGGAGGCGCAATATTTATAGCGAGCAATGGCACACCTACGCAAGATATGGACTGAGCTGCACTGACTTAACTGCAGGTCCAGTTGCATCACTGACATGTGGGCCAAACCTCTATTGGGCCCATATGTCAGTGACCTAATGCACCTGAAGTTAAGTAACTGAAGCAGTGTCCCGGGTGGAGTGGTGGGACCGCCGGAGGGAGAAGGAGAGTCTGGCAGGCATATTGTTTCCACACATGGAGAGGAAAAGATTTGGAGACGAACGGGCTTCCTGCAGGTATGTGGAACGGTGCATAAAGTCTCATCTTGCATGCCGGGCTAGGTATAGTCTCAAGTCGTTAAAAACATACACGCCCAACACATGTTCATATTTCAAGGTGCACTAAATTATTGCATGCGATGGTTAAGACTGGCCATAATGGTGGTATCTTAGCTGGTACTCCCTCCAATCCTTTATAATCTGCGCATAACTCTTTTAGTTTTTTTTTTCCCAAATGCTCTATGCGATCCCCTTGAGTAGTGCACCTTTCCCAGCCCGCCCCTACCTTTCCGCTTCGCTAGCAATTAATCTCCTTAATTGGCGCAACTTCCTAGTTTGCAAGCAGAGACATAAGCGGAGGAGAGAGAGCTGACGTGTGACATGCATGGAGGGATTCGAGGCGACTAGTACTCTAATCCACGCAAAAGCTGGGGCAAACTTTTCCAGAAAATTTCGAACGGGCCTCTCCTTAGTATGCGAGCTACGAGTTATGCGCAAAGTAAAAAGAAACAGAGGGAGTATCATGCACACGGGAATAGCAAACAAGGCAGCATGGCGTGCGAACAAGCCGAAGGTCGTGGGAGGCGCGACGGTTGAGGCAATTAATTGAAGTTACACACAAGCCTACATGGCGTGCGAACAGGCAGAAGCTATACCATCGGGCCTACGATATGGATCTAGTAGACATGACATCTAGTGGATCCCGCATAGTTCTCGAGAACTCTTTTGGGGCTTGCAGCCGTTTATCCACCGGGCAAGCCAGCAACCCCACGCCGTTCGCACGCCCTACTTGTCCCCGTCTTCTACTAATACAGTACCTTAAAACAGTTCGCTCCCAGTCATCCCGTCAATCCTAACCCTCCTCCGAAATACATGGTGTCCCAAATCTCCATGATCGGTGGTGAGTACAAGGTTAGAACCGTCACCGGTGATGAGTTCGACGTCATCTACGCCCGTTCTTCCGCAACGGGAAAGAATGCCTAGCTCGCTTCCAATGCATGTTCGAAAACTCAATGATGAGTGGGTCGCTGGGCTAGATGTTGAGTACACCACAGTCCTGGGAAGCGAGAAGAAACTAAAGGAGGCAGAGAAGAAGAAGCCTGCCGTGATCCAGGTTTGCCTGTATTACTTATGCTTGGTCTACCACATATGCCATGCCGATGTTGAGTGCGAGGAATTTAAGAAGTTCCTCAAGGGCGGCCGAGTCAAATTCGTTTCCGTAGACTTTAGGAACGACAAGGAAATCCTGGGTCGGATAGGCCTCGTTGTAGGCCAGCCCTTCGATCTCGAGAAGTAGAGCCTGGTGTCCTCCTCTCAGCCTTCAATGCTGACCCTGGTAGCAGCCATGATTGATCATTCGTACGCTAAACTGAAGAAACCTCACCACGAGTTTCATCATGCATGGGAGTCGAAGACATTAGATGAAGATCACATTCTGTACGCAGCAATGGATGCCTACCTTTGTTTAAATATCTACAAGGGTTGGATGAAGAATCAGAGCCCAGTGTCCGGTTCGAGCAAAGAAGCGTTGGCGAAGAGGAAGAGGAAGAGGGAAGAGGACGAAGGCGAGGACGTGGACTCGGACTCCGAGTAGCTGGCAGTGCCGTCGCTCATGCTGGTTCTACTGCAGTGTCAAGCGGGATAGTTGCTTAGTTTGTTTTCAAGGGTGTGTTGTGCTGAGGCCCCAGCAGAACTATGTTTATGTTCTTTCTCGTTATTTGAACTCTTTAGTACGTACAGTAGTACTAGTACTATGTCTTACTACTGTTCTTCTTGCAGTTGGTACTACTACTCGTATCTTCGTGTTCCTACTATAGTTAATATGTTCGTACTAGTAGTATAATTTGGGTCAGTCGATTTGTGAAAGAAGTTCGACGGAGTGAAGGAAGAAGACGGCAGGGTGCCCATGATCTATCTTATGAGTGTTGGGTGTGGAATGAAGTTTGCCAGAAAAAAAATGGATCGTGCCCGGGGTTAAACGGATGGCGGGGTGGGGGAGCATGGCAGTGGCAGGTGGTTCAGCGGAGGGCGCGGCGGCGGCAGCAGGCGGTTAGGCGTGTGGCGGGCTGAGAAGATGAACAATGCATCTATTTCGGAGGTTGAAGAAGCCCTTCTAGCCATCCATGTTGCATCAAACAGCTCACAAGAGTCGACTGACCCAAATTGCTCCTTCTGATTGCAGGATCCACGTGGCATTCATGGTCTCGAAGGTAGATTCCGCGTCCGCACCCAGTTTGCGGGCTCGACGCGCGCGCGATCGGCTTCCGCCGCGACAGCCACAATGCGCGCCTCCTCCGCGCGTTCGGAGACGACAATGACACGCTAGTTCCTCCTCGCCGGCGTGCTGGAGCACACGCTCGTCCTCCTGTTCATACGCTGCATGCATAGACACAGCTCCACCAGCTGCTCGCGTGCTTGGCAGCTCGGCGGCATCACGAGGAGGGACTGCAGACGACGTGAGCGGGCGAGCCTTCGTCTTGGCGGCGACACGGCGGTGATGGGCGAGAAATTGTTGGCCGGAGCAGGTGGACGCCGCCATCCGCAACGGCGGCAGCGGCATATTGACGAGTGCGCGTATGGGAGCTTAGTTTCGTTTTATATAGGGTTGGTCAAACTTAAACGAAAATTGTACTAGTACACGTAAACATTAGACTTAGGCAACACTTTGATTAGTTACCACAGCCACTATATGGAATCATGTGCAAGCGCGTGAACCGCGGCCGCGCGGTCAATCCGACGGTGCATCACCGTGTCGCGCTCGAAGGACATCCACCGAACATTTTTGTGTGTGTGAAAACAATCCCCGAATATTACTCAATTTTTTTTTCGGGAAAAGTTCTTTACGCTACAATATTTCCATATATTTGAATTTATCTCTAGTTCGTGTTTATTTGGATTTGGACGTTTTAGGTGCGCCCTAGTTTTTTATACTGATTTTGTGTGTGTGACTGAGAGAGAACGTGTGTATGTGTCCATATGTGTGTTGTGGCGGAAGGGCAATGTGGAGACGGTGTGCGTATGATAGAGACATGGAGAGGTGTGAATGTGCAAATGATCATGCATGCGTGAGACATAGATAGATGCTGATACGTTGTGTATACATGAGAGAACGGTCTTCCATTTTACTTGTGTGTGTGTGTGTGTGTGTGTGTGAGTGAGAGAGAGGAGCATCCGTAACAAAACATCCATCTCTCTCGATTCATCTGTCCCTCGCACGATCGCATGAAACACGTGCATCAACGCGCACATTTTGACACCCTCACCTGGCCCCTGCCCACCTCAAGGCCCGCACATCGCTCTCTATCTCGCACACACAATCTCTTCGCCAATACCCTATTTAGCAAGTAGTTTTCCGTCACATACACACACATTTCTCTCATTATGTTTGTTTTCTCTCAATATCTGACACACACACACAGCACAAATCACACACACACCCCCTCCCCTGAGCACACAATTCATACCCATCCACGGTTATATGGCGACCACTCTCGTTTGTGCTTCTCTGCACCTCAGCTTGCACAACACCTCAATCTTCAAAGAGGGCATCGAGGAGATCGAAGACGGCGACCACACTGCGCTACAGAATGCGGGGCCATTTGGAAGCAGGATGATGTGACGACGACTGACTGACTACTCCCCCCACCCTCTCTCTCTCGCACAAAGTTACCAATCCCTCTCTCCCCCGCACAAATTTTTCAATCCCTCAACCCACGAGATCCTTCCCCTCTCGTCCATGTTTTTCCAGCTCTCTCATCAAACCTGTTGTATCTTCTCCTTCCACGTGTACAGAATCCGGATGCACACGCATCTCACGTATATTACATGTCTCCATCTTTCTCACAGACCTAACTTCTTCCTCTCTCTTTCTCTCTCTAGCTATCTCCCTCTCTCTGTTTCGTTAGGTTTGTCTCCTACTCTCTCGTCCACATACATACAATCTTTCCCGCCCTATCTGCTCCATCTTCACAAGCTCTCTCTGCACGTTTCATTCACACATTGAGATATGTTCAAAATGTTGCTTTTATAATGGCTGATGTAGAGTTATTGTTGGTTTTGTTGCATCCTACAAAGTAATAACTATGAAATGAATTTTTATTGTCATTTGACTAGGATTATGTGAGTTTAACCATTTGTGAAGTACTATAGACATCGTATACATCTTGGAATTCGACAATGATTGTAACTATTGAATTGTATAGACCATTACATTCGAAGTCAGTAGCCTAATATATTGATTTCACAATTTCAACAAATGATTAATTCACTACATACTAGGAAAACAAATGTGTACACCCTCCGTTTTTATTTATGTCTGCGTATTAGCATTGGTCAAAGTCAAGTTTTGTAAACTCTCAGAAAGTTTATAACAAAAAATATTAACATTTACAATAACAAATAAATACCATTAGATTCATTATTGAATGTACTTTCACATCATACATATCTGTTATGGTAAATGTTTATATTTTTCTATAAACTTGGTCAAACTTAAGGAGGTTTGAGTTCGGTCAAACCTAATATGCAGAGTTTACTAGTACTACTCGCTAGTTGGTTAACCGAATCACCCAGTATGCCACATGGGGAGTTCAGTGTCACAAAATTTTGAGGTCGGCGGGAAAATCTCCTGCGACCCTAATTCGAGCAGTGGGAAATTACCATCATAGCCTTCGGAACAGGCCGACATATGACAGTTGGTAGGGGGCAGTTTTTGTAACTTCGAGTTCACCCTACCCAGCCAACCCCACCCCGGCACCCCAAGTAGTACACCTGAATACTCCCAATTTTCTATCCCCACCGCAAAATAGACTTCTCCACGACACTGCAGCCTTCGTGCTCCTCCCCTTCTACATCGGCGCTCTCGTCCACCGCAGCGCATCTGCTTCATCGACGACCTCGTACGCCGCACTGGAGCCAGTTGATAACCCACAAGTGTAGGGGATCGCAACAGTTTTCGAGGGTCAAGTATTCAACCCAAATTTGTTGATTCGACACAAGGGGAGCCAAAGAATACTCTTCAGTATTAGCAGCTGAGTTGTGAATTCAACCACACCTGGAAATTTAATATCTGCAGCAAGGTAGTTTAGTAGCAAAATAATATGATAATGGCGGTAGCGGCAATAAAAGTAACGGTAGTGTTTTTGTAGTTTTTGTAATAGTAGCGACGGAAAAGTAAATAAGCAACAAGCAATATGTGAAAAGCTCGTAGGCATTGGATCGGTGATGGGAAATTATGTCGGATGCAATTCATCATGTAGAAGTTATAACCTAGGGTGACACAGAACTAGCTCCAGTTCATCAATGCAATGTAGGCATGTATTCCGAATATATTCATACGTGCTTATGGAAAAGAACTTGCATGACATCTTTTGTCCTACCCTCCCGTGGCAGCGGGGTCCTATTGGAAACTAAGGGATATTAAGGCCTCCTTTTAATAGAGTACCGAACCAAAGCATTAACACATAGTAAATACATGAACTCCTCAAACTAAGGTCATTACCGGGAGTGGTCCCGATTATTGTCACTTCGGGGTTGCCGAATCATAACACATAGTAGGTGACTATGGACTTGCAAGAGAGGATCAAGAACACACATATATTCATGAAAACATAATAGGTTCAGATCTGAAATCATGGCACTCGGGCCCTAGTGACAAGCATTAAGCATATCAAAGTCATAGCAACATCAATCTCAGAACATAGTGGATACTAGGGATCAAACCCCAATAAAACTAACTCGATTACATGATAGATCCCATCCAACCCATCACCGTCCAGCAAGCCTGTGATGGAATTACTCACGCACGGCGGTGAGCATCATGGAATTAGTGATGGAGGAAGGTTGATGATGACGATGGCGACGATCTCCACTCTCCGGAGCACTCAACGGAGTACAGATCAGCTCTCCCAAGAGAGATTAGGGCTTGGAGGCGGCTCCGTATCATAAAACGTGATAGTTCTTTCTCTCTGATTTTTTTCTCCTCGAAAGTGAATATATAGGATCTGGGGATACATCGGTGGAGCACCAGGGGGCCCACGAGGTAGGGGGGGCGCCCTAGGGGAGGTGCCCCCCACCCTCGTGGACAGGGTGTGGGCCCCCTGGTCTGGATCTTCTTGCAGGTATTTTTTTATTTTCCAAAATAATTTTCCATGGATTTTCAGGTCATTCCGAGAACTTTTTTTTCTGCACAAAAACAACACCATGGCAATTCTGCTGATAACAGCATCAGTCCGGGTTAGTTCCATTGAAATCATGCAAGTTAGAGTCCAAAATAAGGGCAAAAGTGTTTGGAAAAGTAGATACGTTGGAGACGTATTACCAGTCCATCGCTGTCGTCGTACACGGAGCCTCTTCCCCGGCACCGTCCTCCACGGTCTCGGATCTGCTTCCCAGAAGCCGACGCCAAGCGCAGAAGTAGCACCGTCGTGGACAATGAACTGACTCCCGTTGCCGACCATGACTCACAGAGGCTGCCGCGACTATCGTTCTCCTCCTCAATTGGTAATGTGTGTATTGAATCACTAAGCAGTACATGTGCAGTTCCAATTTGTTCATACCTACCCTTCAAATTTCCTAGGTGCTATTGTTCCCGTAAAAGTAATTGGTTATAGCCTCCATTGTCCAACATAATATGAGCTTGTAATTGTGCGTCGCTCCTATATTGCCCTGTGCTTGGGTAGGTATTTCATCTGCAACCAGTAGTGTGGCAAGTGATGGATAGTTTTTTAGAAGTAGCAAGATGCCCATGCGTTGCACGCATTAAGATGCATTTGTATGAGTAGTTTATCTTGTGGGAGAAAAGGATGAATGAGGGAATGCCTTATTTGCAAAAGCGGAGAGGGGTGTGGGTATCTTTTTGCAAAATTGCCATAGTTTCCTTCCTATCCGTCGTATATAAATCAGATGGCCTATATTGCAGGATGGAAGGAACACCATCATCACCAACTCTGTTTTCTAGAAGATTAGGGAAAAAGTAGAGAGAAAAATAGAGAGTAGAGAAGTAGAGATAAATATAAAATACAAAATAAATATAAGAGTAGAGAAGAGAATAGAGATAGCAGAGACGTCGGGAAAGGATTGCCCGCGCGCAGGAAAATGCGGCCGGGAGTGCGCTAGTTTTGGCGCGCGGCGTCCGACACGCTTTATAAAATCCAACGCCCTCCCGCCGCTCTATGCCTTGCCACCGCTCTCTCCCCGCTCTGTGCCTCGCCACCGCTCTTTCTCGCCTCGCCGCCGCGTCGCTGGGAAACTTGGGGATACCGCGGCATCCACGCGCGCCCCTCGGCGGCTTCTCCGCCGAGATCCGGTTCCGCGGGATGCGCCTCGGCCTCGGCAATTTTTACACCGCCAACGATGCCACCCGCACGTACGATGCGGCGGCGTGGCGCCTCCGGTTGCCTCATAGAACATTGAACTTCCCCAACGTGCCGACTCAGGAGCGGGCACAAGAGCTCGCGCCTCTGCCGCGGCTTATCACCGATGAGGATCGTCGCGACCACCAGAGGCGGGAGCACCATCTCAGCATCGCCGAGATGGAGGAGGAAGCCATGGCATTGTGGCACCAACGCTTCCCGCAGGACAGCATCAAGGAGCACGAGTTTTACGAGCAAAGGAGGGCGGAGAAGGATAAGAGGAGGGCGGAGCGAGCCGCCTATCGCGAGGACAAGCGTATGCGAAAAGCGGACGCTCAATTCAACATGAGGCTAGGAGCAGCGTCGCCCTGGGAAACCGACAACGATCGGTATCTTTAGGGCTACAGTTAGACGTCGGAGGAGGACATCACCGAGGCGGAGTCGGATGATGAGGAGTAGTTGAATAATCTATTTTTTTATCAATCTATGCTGATAACTATCCTCTACTCTCGATCTCTACTTCTCGATCTCAGCACTGTAAATGCTTTTTTAAAGCGTCGTGCATTTTGATTCCGTTGGAGATGCTCTAACATGGCAGACGAGTGTTTTAATGTTGCCCACAAGATGCGCGAGTATTACTAGTAGTATATTTTTCTTGCCATGTTGAGGTTTTCAAACCACGAGTGTGAACATGCAGAGGAGCAATGAAGACCAAACACGGGATATTGGGGACATCTTCAAGGAGTTTGGCAAGTTTAAGAGGAGTTGAACCAAACCTGTAAAACGAGCTTTGGTAAGTAACACCCTTTCAATTACTTTTATTTAGCCTGGTGTTCTTGGATGTGTATATGTTGTAGTTTCTGTTTCTCTTAAGCCTCGTGTTCTTTGATGTGTCATATGAAGAGTCTTAATCATCCTAATGCTTTCGTTGTTAGCATGATGTAGGAAGTGGGTGTTCTCACCTTCTAGTCTGTTTTTATAAATTTTTTCCTTTTGAATTCACTTCTCCTAGTTCTATTTATCTATCTTCTACTAAATGGATCTGGGTTGCTCTGATTAATTATCTAAAAAAGAAGTAACTTCATGTGAGGATGCAGTTTCTGCGAGGAGGGAAGTATGGTCAACCTTGAGATCATATTTCCAGAATGAGGCTGGATTACACCAAAGGTGCCAGTTCCCTAAAGATGGTGGATTAGACACAAGGTGCACATTCCGAGATGATGTTGGATTACACACAAGACAGGTGGAGTCGCCAGCTGTTCATGTCCTCATGGCTCTAGTAAAGGCTGAAAGAAAGCGTGCAGCAGCCCTTGAGAATGTAGATGAGTTCCTGAAGAAGCGAAAAGAGCAATCAGATGCTCTGTTCACCCATGCCAAAGAAGAGATGGAAGAATCCAGAAATTAGGTAGTAGAGGCAGAGCAGGCTAGGAGTCTCCTGCTATCTAAAGTTGTTGTCAATAAAAAATTTCCTTTATACTAGCTAGGTTCAAATGTTTATCTAGTCAGCATGCCTGTTGTGATGTCCGTGCATCTACTGATGTGGCACAAAATATTTTTTTTCAGGTCATGTAATAAGAGCAATTACTTTCCAAACAATAACAGACGAAGCATTGGACATGGTATAGTTCACGCGCAAGCCCGACATTCCAAGTTCAACTTCCACAACAAACTCATGTTCATAGATATCTCCACATTCATACATAATGTCCACAACCATGATTCACTTCAAAGCCAAAAAAAATCTGAGGAGAGTTATGAATAAAGAAAAATCTCTAGTTCTTGCTACCAGTGCGAGCACAACAAGTCAAGACCATGCGTAATTAATTATATTTTTGTCATTTTTGTGGTCTAAAAGGCCGGTCGGCTCGCGAAAGTACATGTTGCCGGCACACGCGTGGATTAAATGAACGAAGGCGGGGCAGTCTGAAGCCGGTTGCATGCGGCGAGGAGGCGTGTTCAGCCGGGCCTGCAGCAAGTGGGGCCCTCTTGTCCGCCGTGCCGGTTCAATGCCTACGCTATGAGAGGTCGCGTCCATGTCAGAGCAATCACTCCCTCTAGTCCTTTTTTGTTTGCGTATAACAAAATCTCGTTTTCCATTCACGTTTTACAAGTAAAATTCGTGGACAAACTTTGACCCAAAATAGGATGGGGACTAGTAAACCAGAATGGAGGTAGTAGTTTTTTTTCTAAACAAGGAAGGGTTTCCCCCTTCCGATTTTCATTACTGAAAACCAACATCTAAATCTAAACATAGCATTTGCCCTAGAACTACCAGGTTCAACATCTCGCAACATAAACCCATACAACCATACGCCAAGGAGGTACGTAGTACTATGAATTCCATTTTCGCTCCATACCAATCGTTCTAAAAACTACTTAGTACTTATAACGCACCATTGAAAATCAGAACTCTTAACCCCACTAAAAAAATGATATTTTAAACGTGGCTACTCGATCTGTGGCAACTAGTGAGCCACCGCCTCCAAGTCGCTCACCTGTGGTCCCGACCATCAACTCCTATGGATAAAATTATCACGCGAGCTGACTATTCCTACAAAGGTGCGCTCCACCACATACCCGGTACCTACGAATGCGGCAATCGTGCACTTAGGGTTTTAGGGTTTATTTGTTAACGTTGCCTTTACGTAACACTCGTCTGTGCGAGACAGCGAGAGACCGACTGCGTGCGTGCGTCTCTTCTCTTCGTATATGTACTCCACCATTTGTCTAGTGTCCAAAAAATTATACTAATAACTACTAGCAATGTGCCAATGCGTTGCCACACGATCTGAGTAGATTAATACATATTCACCGATTTGATAGAAAAAAAGTCTAGTTTTGAAATACGTATATCACTAAAAAATTATTATGTTTCACTCAAAATATATTCCTTTGGAGGTTTTGATGAGATAAGGAAGGAATGTTGTTGGTTTCAAGATTCGAGAAGTGGTATATGTCTAATTTATACTCTTACTAGCAAGATGCCCGTGCATTGCACGGAACATCAAGATCTTGTGGGAGAAAAGGATGATCGAAGGAAGGCCTTATCTGAAAATGTGGCGAGGAGTGCGGGTAAATTGCCATAGTTTCGTTCCTATCCGTCAGATATTAATCGGATGGCCTATATTGCAGGATGGGAGGCCCACCATCATCACCAACTCTGTTTTGTATCCCTACTCTTATAAAAAGCATAGTCGGTGATGATCGTGTGCCTGCCATCCTGCAATATAGGTCGTCCGATCTATATCTGACGGATAAGAAGGAAACTATGGCAATTTTGCAAAAATATACCCACACCCCTCTCCACACTTGCAAATAAGGCCTTACCTTGTTCATCCTTTTCCCCCACAAGATAAACTACTCATACAAATGCATCTTGATGTTCCGTGCAACCCATGGGCATCTTGCTAGTTGTTGCAAAAAGCCCATGTGTGTGAGAGCGAGAGGAAGAGAGGAGGACGACGGAGTGCATTTGTGAAAAAGACACAAAGAGTGTGTGTGCGAGAGGTATCAGCTTAAAAGGAGGCGATAGTGTGTGTGTGTGCACGATCGAGAGGGCGTGTCTCAACAAGGGAAGAAAAATCTACATAGATACAAGGAGCGGGAGAGAGACATGTATGCGATAGTGGAAGCACGAGTGTGCGGGTGTATAAACCTATCTAGAGGCTAGTCGATCAACGTTTGTGAGAGAAATACGAGTCGGGGGTGCGAAAGCAAGAGTTTTGTGTGTGAGAGAGAGAGAGACGATAGTCAGGAAGGGGAGTGGAAGCAGGAGTTGTGTGTGTGTGTGTGAGAGAGAGAGGAGGGGAGTTTGTGTGATCGGTAAACAAATGAATAATGTCAGCCTAGGATGGAGACGAAAAGGAGACCGCAACAAATGTTGTGTCTATAGGAGAGAGAGAGAGAGTAATTTTAGTGGTATGATTCATATCTACAGACATATAGGGTGCGTGAAAGAATCCCATAGAGAGAAAGACAAAGTGAAAGACGAGTGGAGACTGTGCGTGTGGTGGTGAAAAAGAAAGCTTAGGTACCTAGTGATACGAGAGAATGGTAGAGACATGAGATAATGAAAACCGTGTAATGTATAATGATAGGGAGAGTGTGACACTTCTCAAGGGAGACGTCGAGAGACCATGTTTGCGAGGATAGGAGAAACATGAAGTGAGCGTGCGGGTGAGCTAGAGAAAAGAGAGTGATAGCTACATGAAGGATCATGCATGCGAGAGATATGGGCATGAAAGGAGTGAACATAAAAGTGATTCATATATTTGAATTCGAGAGGCGGACACATGTAGTCCATACTCGAACCCAAATTGATCTATCAAACATACATACTCATATGAATTCACGCACATCTATGTTATTTAATATGTAGATATTACTGATCCATACATTTTAGTATAACATAATTTGGTTCAATTTTTTGATTTCAACCTTATGATTTTGAGATCATTGTATTTGTAAATCATATTATACATGTAAAGGAGCAGAATTATTAGTTGTGCTTTTGAAGTATATATACTAAAATGATGTATATAGAATTTTATTCCTATCGAAAATAGATCCCGCCCAAAAAAAATAGAATACAAACGATATTCGAATTGAGTTGGCATGGTAAACGTGCACTCTGTAAAAGTTGAACGAAGCGGGGAAAGTCGCAGTTACCGCCCGAAACCAAAATCTGCGAGATGGAAATTACTAGTTCCTATCCTTGCCACGCAAAGCCTATCTCCTCGATTTCTATAGGTTTCGATAGGGGTAGGTTTGCAATTTCACTCAAACGTGACATAACCGCCTCTCCACCGGATTCATACACCGTGGGCGCCAAAACACAGTGTGTCCTCGGCCGAAATTGACTCCCTCCCTGATTCATACACGGTGGGCGCCAAGAACAAACTCTCGTCGGCAAATATTCAATGTATATATGCGAGATTACCGTCCTATCCCCAACCGACTAATATTGTTGTGATGGAGGAAATTTGAAACGGGGGCTAAGTTTGTAAATTTCCTCGCATTTGAGACAAGCGCGCCTTGCATACATGGTTCCCCCCTTCCTGTCCACCTCCATTTCCCCATTCACACTCCGTGGGCGCCAAAACACCCTCTCCACCCCAGCCTCCTCCATCCGCCACCCCATCCACTGCCGTCCTCCTCCACCATGCCAGAGCTGATACCCCGACACCTGCCTCCATTATAAGAGATCGACCTCTCTCATCCACGGCTTCGGATCGGGATCCTTGCATCCCGTCCTCTCGCTTCATCCCCGCCATTGTCCACCTTGCCGGCGCCGCTCCTACAACCATCTCGTCCACCGCGCCCCGCCGCCACTGTCTACCCTCCTAGATCTGCTTCCACACCGCCGACGGCCATCGCTACCGCAACACCGTCAAATTCTCAGCAGATGCATACACGGCGCCGCACTAGAGGCGGAACTCTTTCGTATCTGCTCAACTTATTTATCGCAGCAACAAAATAGATCGCCACTCCTTTACTCTGATTTCTTGTCCATCACTTACTTGCTAGTTGAGAGCAAACATTGGTTGCGAAGTTGCCTTTGTCTGGTCTGCACCTTCACATCCGACATGGAAGGCTCAACACTATACTCCCAATGCTTATGGTTTTGCCCTTTTATATTCCACACTAGTAAACCACGGTAGACTAAATTTCAAAATTGGGTCAGTCGATTTTTCAAAGCTCGCCGGAGTTTGCCGGTGCGAACGAAGGGGCTTGGGTGGGGACTTTGGTAGTGGGGGCGGTGGTGGGGCCTCACCGAACGAAGAAAACTCGACGCGGGTGGGGCGGGGGTGGGGGTGGGGTGGGGGAGGAACACAGGCGGTGGGGGCCGGTGGTCCGGCCGGCGGCCCATGAAGTGTTCTGTATGGGAAGAATCAGAGACGAGGAAGAAGAAGGGTTAGGAGACGTAGGATCTTCATCCAACCGCCTGAAATGGTCGACTGGCCCAAATGACAAAAGTCACGCGACTTGCATGCAGACATGCCTTTATATCCAGTACCATCATCGTACCTGCTTAGCACTGATACGTCCAAAACGTATCTATAATTTCTGCTTGCTCCATGCCTCTTTTGTGTGATATTGCTATGATATTTATGCACTTCCATACACTTTTGATCATATTTGGACTAACCTATTAACTCAGTGCACCCCAGTGCCAGTTTCTGTTTTCTGCTGTTTTTGTATTTCAGGTTTTCCCATTACTTAAATTGCCAGAAAAATTCCGGGAAAAATATATAAAAAATCAGCGCTCGAGAAGCTTCCATGCGGCAGAAGTAGGGCCGGAGGGGGGCCACAGGGGATCCAGGCGCCCTGGGGGGGGCACTACTGGCCGTCGCGCCAGGCCGCCTGGGCCCCCCTTACCTCCGCTGGTGCCCCCCTTTGGCATATATTTAACACCCGTCACGGAAACCCTGATTCCAGGCCCCTTTTCTCCAGAAGCTATTCCGATCTCCGCCGCCATCGCCACCAAGTTTCGGGGGACCAGAATTCCCGTGCCGGCATCCTGCCGGGATGGGGAAGTGCCCCCGGATTCATCTCCATCGACGTTGCTTCCTCCCTCCATGATGCGGGTGTAGTTCCTCCTCGGGGCTGAGGTTTCTACCAGTAGCTATGTGGTCAATTCTCTCTCCCATGATGTGATCTTCGTTGTGATCATAGGCTATGTTAATCTAGGGTGATCCCATGATATTTCCTCTTCCTCTATGTATTGGATTGATGTACTCACTTGTCTTTATCTAGTATAATCTCCGAGACCAAGGTGACAGCGGTCTATTGGACATGGATTAGAAGAATATTTTCATGTGTGATTTCCTCTTTTGTGTGTTGATTGAAGATTGAGAGTCTCTTGGTTCTTGTCTTTGACTATCCTTGAGATATCTTGTGGTGATTGTGGTACTCTCTTTGGATGGCCGCGGTGACATTGGGAAATCCATAGATTGAGAACTACGAACTTTGAGGTGTGCTTTTGTAGCCCTACATAATTCTCGTCCTCTCTTGACCACAAAGGAATGACCTCCGAGTGCGTCCCCCTTGCATGTTTTATGGGAAATATCATGTGATTCGATTATGTTAATGTTGTTGGGAGTTGCCACTAGTGAAAGTATGAAGCCTAGGCCTTGTTTCCACCATTGCAATACCATTTGTACTCACGTTTACCACTTTTTTTGCTTGCTGCACTTTTTATTACAGATTTATATTACTTTGCTTTGCCACTCCTATCATCCATATTTTACCATCTCTTCGCCGAACTAGTGCACCTATACAACTCCTAGTTGTATTAGGTGTGTTGGGGACACAAGAGACTTCTTGTATCTTGATTGCAGGGTTGCTTGAAAGGGGTACGTTCAACCTCCACTTCCCTGAGTTCGATAAACCTTGGGTTACTCACTTAAGGGAAATTTGGTACTGTCCTACAAACCTCTGCTCTTGGAGGCCCAACACTGTCTACAGGAATAGAAGCGTGTAGTAGACATCAAGCACTGCTCCTGAATCCATCAAGCTAAACAACGTGCCACTCATAATTCCAAACTTGTTGCTCAAGTACGAATCTAATATGATTCTGATATTAGTAAAACAGATAACATTTAATTGGTCAGTTAATGTTCCTACTTTACTTTCGAAAAAGCTGTGCACCACATATAGAGAGACAGTAGGGAGTTGCTTTCTTAATGCGCTCTGGTTCATCATGTGTGGGCACTGCGCAACGAACATTTTATCATCCAAAATCTGCTTGCTCTTCTTTAGCATGTTCCTCTTTCGTTCTTCTTTAATAAGTACTCTCTCCGTTTCTAAATACAAGTCTTTGTATAGATTCCACCATGGACTACATATGGAGCAAAATGAGTGAATCTATACTCTAAAATGTATATGGATACATATGTATGTGATCCATAGTGGAAATCACTACCAAGACTTATATTTTGGAATAGAGGGAGTATGATAGTAGTACAGTATGTTCCTTGTAGTGAAGATGAGCAGGGACATTCGCAGTGTAGAGGTCTATATGGTCGGTTGGTATGGACACTTTGGACTCTTCGGGCCTCTTTGAATCGTAGGATTTTGTAAACATGGGAATAGGATTTGTAGTGGCCTGCCCACTTGAATCCTATAAGAATAGCATGGAAATGCGGGGAGCTATGTCGCCTTTGATAGTTACACTAATATTAACAGTACCGCACCTTCAGTTGATGAGAGCTGGTATCCGAAGCCTTTCTAGCCGTACCGGCAATACTAGCACATATATTCCAGCAAGTTCCACTTTGCTGATTTTACTCTGATGCTTACGGTTTTCCCATTATATCTACACTATGATCTGTGTAGCTGCTTTGTGTCACACTAGCAGCAGTCCACTCTTGAAGCTAAACACCGCAATGACTTACAAAATTGGCACCAAGGAATTGAGCGCCATTCTGGATGCAATGAAACTCATAAGCTCCCCACCTGTTGACTCTTGTTCAGAATATGATCCTAATGACTCTTGTTCAAAATTGCCACATATAGAGAGACAGCATGGAATTGCATTTCTTTGGGCGTTGTAATTCATCATGAGTGGGCAACCAACATTGTATGCAATTAAGCGGAACCTCAAGAATATGCTTCCTCTTCTGCTCTTTAACATGTTCCTCTTTTTTTATTCTGTATTTAGTACGTACAGTATGTTCCTTGTCAGGAAGGGGAGCAGGGACATCTGCAGTCAACAGCTCATAGAGCTGGCGTGTACTTGATCAATAGGCTTTCAATTACTAGCGGCAATACAACACCGTATTTTCAAGCCAGTTCCACTTTCCCGATTTATATATCGTGGTTATGGTGTACCCCTTTTATATACACTATGATCTGCCTAGTTGTTGTGTGCTCTTGTTATCATGGTTTGGTAATAAACTCTCTATACAGTATATTTTGAACCTATCATCTGCCAACTATCCTTACTTCGGGAGCCTATTTTTTGTGTACTTCTGCCAGATTATATAAATGCATGCACCATATTACATCACACATGAGCTCTCTCATCAGAATCCAGTGATAGCACACAAGTGTTTACAGGGGCGCCCCTATATTAGAATATCCTCTGCATTTCAAAGATAATCTCACAACTATTTATGTTTTCATGGTTCTCAGATATTATACGTAATTACATTGAATATCAGAATCCGCGCATCAGAATAATATTGTGGAACACTACAATGACTTACAAAACTGGCACCAAGGCATTGGGTGCCATTCTAGATGCAATGAAACTCATACACTCCCCACATGTAGATTCTTGTTCAAAATATGATCCTAATGACTATTCTAACCTCGAGGAGTCAAGGGCAGATAGCCTGTCATGTTCACCCATCAAGGTGCTTGCTCTAATTTGGCAAGGTTTTATTGATTGCGCGTATCTTGCATATGTTGTCTTGCATTTCTTTGACTTTGTTGCACCGCCATCTTCTTAGTTTACTCATCATATATGTCCAGATGCCATGCCCATCCATTATCAATACATATTCCATCTGTCATCATACCATGTTTTTCCACTCAAATGTTGTTCTTGTGCATCAGACATCAAAAAGGAAGAGGGTGATTGACGAACCTGAAGGGGCACCAGCAAAGTCCTTGAAAACGTGGTTGTGCTAGAGAAATCACACAACACCCCACTTATATTGGCTATACATCCAGTGACACAAAACGTAGGAGTAGACTGTACCCATACTTCACTGGCCACACCACTAGCCCCACCACATAGGACCTGCACTCCAGCAAAAGGTATGCCGGTTTCAGTTGCCATAGCACCATCCGTACCACAGAAAAATCCCACTCCAGCAAAAAGTACGGCAAGTCCACCGGCCGAAGACCTATCCCAACTGCAGAGACGGACAATTCCTGCATATTGGAACCCCATTGCAGTTATTCCCAATTTAAAAGACAATGCTTTCAATGTTGTTAGGGACTACGTGCATATATACCCATCATTGGAAGATTATAGTGAAGACAAACACCATTTTCAAATCTTCCTGTCCTACTTACGTGTAAGTGCTATTATTCCTGGTGATTATTTTCCTATTTTCTGCTGATTGAACACATGAATGATTTACATTACATTGTTGTAAGTAGGCAAGGGTCAATCTGGATAGTCATGACGAGCAAAGCTTGCTTGCACTTTTCAAGGAAGCATTGCAGCAGTATTGGTGTTACCTGAGGAAATCACACTTTGATGGCAAGTCTATAAATGAATTTCTGGTGAAGTCTCATGTGCTAAATTTAGAAGGCATTGAATGGAAAAACCTTGTTATGAAATGGTCTCGTTCAGAGGATGAGGTACTTTCTATGATATCGCATGACCATTTGAACTTCTACTTTTCTGAATGTGCCTTACAGATCTTTTTTGCAAGAAATCTGCTCGAAAAAGAATTCCGGTTTGAAAAGAACGACAGGATATCGCAAATATGTTGCCCGCCTTTGCTCTTGTTAGTACATGTTGTCCTGTATCAATGTACTTGCATACATACCTGGTTCATTATGTGACAGCAGTATGCATGATAGCTTGCTTATCAATTGTTCGCTCCAAATTATCTGGTTTGTATGAATGGTTACATTAGTGTAGATTATATCCAATGCCAATGAATTTTTTTAGCTCTGCATTGTTCTTGTAAGAACCTGCTATCCTTTATCAATGTACTTATACTAACAGGTAGTTGTTCATGTACCATCACTCTGCAGCTTATTTTCGTTTGCCCTCCATTTTCTACACATAAGATCTATATTTACTCTTACCATAAGGTTGGATAACACCGATGGTACTGAAGAAGCTTAGCTCTGCATTGCTCTTGGCTGTACCTTTTCCCTGTATCGTTGTACTTACATTTATAGCTACTTGGTTATGTAGCATCACTCTTCATCTTATCTTAAATATTCTCCATTTTTCTTATATTGTCACATCTATATTTACTCTTAACAAAATGTAGAATAAAGGCAATGCTTATGAAGAAGATTATGTGGTAAACTTCTTTAATTGGCCCCCCGTCAGAATGGACAAGGGCTTTATAGAGCCTGCCTTCACCAATAATGTAAGTTTGTCCTTCTCAAGCCTTCAAACTTTGTTGTGTATATTTGGTTAGGCATGACTGCAATAGCTGTTTATTTTTGGTGTTTGCATCAAATTGCATGTTTAAAGTTTATTATGTACTCCGGTTCATAAACAAAAGTGTGTCCTTCTCAATTTAAGTTTTCAGTTGTATAACCAAGTTCCTTCTTCACACCATGTACATTAAACTATACAGAGCAAGTGATCTTATTTTGCCAATCTGAAATGGGATAAATTGACAGCACACTAACCATTGATACTTATGAGTTCTTGATCTGTAATCCAGTGGTGTGATGAAGCTGCCAACTCCTTCACAATGTCATTTCCTGCCATGTCTTGACCTGAACAATACCATATTGTGTTAATGCTATTTTAAACTGTGTCACTTTATTCGTTAGTAAGAAATGTGATGAATTGTCAGCACTGATACTTATATGTGCAAAACATGTCATATGTCTGCTTGTTTATCTTTCAGAGTGAGGAGGATATAAGTGTCAAACAAGTGCAGTCTCACCAGCTTGCTCAGCTGCTTGCGCTGCAGCTCCCGAGCAGGGCTAACCTTTCTTGAACTCTATTGAAGTGATGCAGTTTTGTATATTATTTTGCCAGCGTGTTTAGTTGCACTGGTGGCGATCTTTGATGCCCAGTGTATGTAATCTGTTGTCTGCTTGTGCTTTATTATCATAGTGGCAAACTTTGATGCCCAGTGGATGTAATATGCCATAATTTCTTTATTGTATAGTCTAGGTTTTTTTCGTATTCACGATGCTGCAGTTATTTTACTATATATATATGATGTCTTCGCAGTAAACCAGCCAAACTGTAAAATTACGGTACATAATCGAGCCGTCATGCAAATCACCATGTATGATCCGCATCATGGGCCCCGTCATCTTGGTCCGTTAACCGGCCTAAATGTAAAGTGGCCCACTAGTAGATTTGGGCCTTTAATAGGCCTCGTAAACCGCTGGTCCTATTTTCCCAAGAAAACTCAATGGACGTTCAGGAGACTGAAAAGTAGGTTGGGCCTGAAACGTGCCGAACAGCTCATGGGCCGGCAGCAGGCCGTAATATACCCCGGCCCATGAATGTGCCAATCAAATCATAGGCTTATAACTTGCCAAAGTTGTCTCGGTCCTTGTTTGGCCCAATTAGATTATCGGCTGCGAGTAGGCCGGATGCAAACCGGGCCGTAGTTAAGCCCAACTATATGACGGGCTTTTAACAGGCCGAAATTAATATAGGGCCGAAATGTTAAACGGGCCCTTGACAGGCCGAAACTAATATCAAGCCGAATTACTAAATGGGCCTTTAGCAAGTGGGCCCAAAAGCATAGCGTCCAGTTGACGGGCCGAATCTGATATGGGCCATAATTTAGCCCAAAGCCTCTTAAAGGGCCGGACTTGATCTGGGCCGTAATTTGGCGCAAAATATGGTAGGCTTTTAACGGGCGAGATCTCATATGGGCCATTATTAGGCCCGGAACGTGGCAGGCCATTAATGGACCGGATCAAATATGGGCCGGCATTTGGCCCAAAATATGGCAGCCAGTTAATGGGCCGGCCTACTAGGTCCTTAAAGTCTTATGGGCCTACAACTTGTCCGGCCCATTAATGTCAGCGAAATCTCGTGGGCCTTTAGCTGGTCTGGCCCATTATGGTTCGCAAAATCTTGTGGGCCTTTAGTTGGGCCTACCCATTATGGTCAGAAAAATCTTGCGGGCCTTTAGTTGGGCCGGTCCATTTTAACTTTATGGGCCACTTTTGGGTCGATCCACGTGTCAACATATCATAAGCGCATCTCGCCCATTGGATGAGTGACACATGTGCCAACGCGGAGCTGACACGTGTTTTCGTCAGCCAATCAGAAGTTTACACGTGGAAAATCCCCATTGGTCCGGGCTGTTAACGGGTTATCGGATCCAAAACTAGACCTGATAGCTTAACGGCATTCCGTTATGGTGGATGCCACGTGTCGGTCACCCTTGACGAAAGCACTTCTGTGACGCGCGATTTATCGTCATGGAAGTGGACACTTCCATGATGATAATTTTGGTAATGTCATGGAACACTTCTATGACAGCACATGTATGACTATCTTGATTCTGTCATAAAATTGTCATCGATGTACATGCATGACAGAGAACGTGACCTACTGTGACAAACAGGTATCATCACGGAAGTGTATTTTTTTGTAGTGGAGAGAGTGTTCTTCGTGCGCACCCCAGATTTCAAACCTCTCAAGGGTTTGCGGAACCCGAAATCCGATAGCAACCAAGGACAAACATTTGATTTCGCAACCCGTTTTATGGACTGGAGCATGTGCATGTAGTTCAATTTTGAATTATGCACATAAATGCCTAGAAAACTCAACTAACGTATAAAAATGTCCAAACGATCCTCGAAAAAAATCCAAAAGTTAGCACGGCACTCCTATTGTTCTATGTTGACACTAGGAAAAAATTGAAAGGAAGAAGAGGCGACGAATATCGTTTTGTCCACAAAGGTGACACGTTTACCTAACGAAACCATGAGGCTTTCTTGTGAGAAGCTTATACCACAACCTGCCCAAATGGGACAATATTTTTTACCCCAGCATGTTGATGCCATTCCATGATAGCATGCCAAGGTTCATGAATTTCAGACGGGTTTTGGATTTAAGAGAATTACAAAATCAAGTACCTCAACATTTGCCGGAGACCCACGGTGCCATGGTGTTCGAAATTCATCCCCATTTCTTGCATGGGACATAGGCATAAACCCATGGACACATACATGATTTTACAACCCATGTTGGTGCACCGGAGCATGTGCATGTGCTTTAATTTTGAATTGTGCACCTGAAATGGCTAGAAAATTAATTGAATGTATAAAATTTCCAAACGAACCATGAATAATTCCAATTTTTGTATGACACACATATAGTTGCATCTTCACTGCAGATAAAAGGTCTAGCAATTCAAACACCATCAATTGCCGCTGTGACCCCATTATGTAATTCAAATCAAGATGAAAAATCAGGTTGATCCCACACAGTTTATTATCACCAACCATGTGTGATGTAGCACAAAATATCATGGAGCACCGTCGGAGTATAGTACGCATACAGCTTATGCAAGAAGGTGCGACGGCTACAGTCCACAGCCTGCTCTGAATAAGGGACCATGTGTGATGACACTTTGCGCGCCATTTTTTTCACTGAAGCGATTCCAAATTTTTGGCTTTCGCGGAAATATCTACCTCCCCGCCCCTCCCTCTTATCAAAAGCCACATTTCCCCTGTTTCCACCTTCCTTTCCAAGTTGAAACCTTCACTCCTTGCTTGCAGCGCTGCCTCCTCGCTAGCGACCCCCCTTTACGCTCCTCGGCCTCGCCTATCCATGCAGTAACCTTCACTCCTTCCACATCGCACATGTCCCGGCCGCCGGCGCGACACCTTCCACCCAAATCAGCGACCCCTCAACCAAATAAGCGCCGCCCTAAGACATGGTGCACGCAGTATAGCCATGATCTGAAGGAGCATTTTGGCAGCGGAGAAGTGATACGTCCAAAACGTATCTATAATTTCTGCTTGCTCCATGCCACTTTTGGGTGATATTGCTATGATATTCATACACTTCCATACACTTTTGATCATATTTGGACTAACTTACTAATCCAGTGCACCCTAGTGCCAGTTTCTGTTTTCGGCTGTTTTTGTATTTCAGGTTTTCAAGTTTCGAGAACTGCCCAGAAAAATCCAGAAAAATTATATAACAAATCAGTGATCCGGAAACAACACTGCGTCCGAAGGGCAGCCTGGGGGGGAGGGGCCACCAGGGCTCTAGGCGCCCTGGCGGCGCCCCCCCTGGGCCGCGCCGGGGGGGCGCCTGGGCCCCCCGAGGCTCCCCCGATGCCCTACTTTGGCATATATTTAAAGGACCTTCCGAAACCCTCAGAGAAGAACTTCTTTTCGCGATCCCATCTCTGTTTCGCCGCCACCGCCGCTTCCAAGATCGGGAGCACCAGGAGAACTCTTCCCGGCACCCTGCCGGAGGGGAGGATCACCACCGGGAGCTTCTCCACCACCATGGACGCCTCCCGGATGACTCGTGAGTAGTCTCCCTTGGACAATGAGTCCATGACCAGTAGCTATGTGATGTTCTCCTCCCGTTCTTGTACTTCACTAATTAGTCCTCGTGAGCTGCCCTACATGATCGAGGCACCTATGTAAACCTTATGCTGTTGCTATGTTGAGTTTGCTGGGATCCGATGGATTATGAGATTATGTTCAGATTGATCTTGAGTAATATATTTGATTCACCTCTTTTATATTTTAGTTCATAAGTAATTCTTGCATGTTCTCCGTTGTTATTTATTGCTTTGGCCGAGTAATAGGTAGTGACTCCAAGAGGGAACGTTATGCTCGATTGTGGGTTAATGCCCCTCGATTACTAGCGTGAGTGACAGAAACATGAGTCTAGGGGATGTGCTATTGCCACAAGGGGGAAAACAACGGTGCTTGTGCCCGCGGGTGCAAGGATTGTTTACTTTATGCAAAGTTCTTTTAATGCAGTTGTCTGTTGCATTGAGTTTACACTATGGGTGGGACTCGCAACTTAATACCAGCGAGATGTTCTGGATAGATATCTCAAGGTGGATGATTAGTAGTAGGCATTGATGGATTTCGGTCTACTTACTTTGGCATACCGCCCATGCTTTGAACCTCAACCCTTCTTGCAATGTAGTCAGCATTGGTTTGCTTTCGTGGTCCTGTCAATTGCCCAGCTGTAATTTGTTTACCTCACATAGCTGTTTTATCGTCTTTTGGGAGAGAGACATCACTAGTGAACTTCATGAGACTCCGGTCCTTATTACCATCATTGATCACATCCGCTATTTACTTTCGTTATTACTTACTATTGCAAAACACTATCTATCACTACTATCATTGCTTTTAATCCTTTGTGAACTACAAGGCCGGAGGGATTGACAACCTCTCTGTACTCGTTGGGAGCAAAGTTATTTGTATCTGTGTGCAGGTCCACGTTGATTTCTACTAATCTGGCGCCGTAGCAATTGACACCTACTTGTTGAACCTAGGAGTCTCTGGGGATTCGATCCTTGGCATCTTTGCTAAGGGAAAACACTTCTACTTACTGCATCTTACACCTTCCACTTGGGGTAACCAACGAGGGGTTCGAGGCCCATCAAGGAGTATTTTCTGGCGCCGTTGCCGGGGACTCCACTCTTCAGGATAGGGGAGTTGCATGCTATCTTTTACCTTTGCTTTTTAGTCTTGTTAGTTTACCTTTCATTTTTGCTTTAGTTCCTTTTTATCGAAAATCACAAAAATAGTTATCTTGCTTGCTTGCTATTATGGGTTCTACCAAAAACACTAAATGGGAGGAGTACACCCCTTCTTCCATTACCCCAATTACCACTGTCGGGATTTACAAAAGTATAAACCTTGTGATTATACTAGTTTTGACGGAGTGTTATGCCCATGGCATGGTCTTCCAGGAAAAAAGTATGAGCCTCAGTTTAAAATTGCTCCTAAGCTTCCCAAAACTTGGGAAGATGTTCAAAATCTTATAATAGAGAGCGAATTAAACAAAGAGGATGACACTGCAATTCTGCCCACTAATGATAAAATTGATTTTGATAATTGTAGTATTTCGGAAGTTGTCGCCTTTCTACAAGGAATGGCTAAAGATCCCAACACTAGCACGCTTAATCTTGCCTTCACAGAGCATGTCACTAATGCTCTCATCAAAGCTAGGGAGGAGAAACTTAGAGTAGAAGCCTCCATACCTAGAAAGCTAGAAGATGGTTGGGATTCTATGATTAAAATTAAGATAAATAACTTCTCATGCTTTGCTTTATGTGATATTGTAGCTAGTACTTCTATTATGCCCAAAAGACTATATGATATGCTTAAATTGAAACCTTTTGATTCTTGTTCTTTTGGTAATGTTCTCGTTGATTCTTCCATAAAGAAACCTTTGGGGAGGATCGACGATGTTCTTATTGTTGTCAATGATAATTATGTGCCCGTTGATTTTACTCTTATGGATATTGAATGTGATCCTTCATGTCCAATTATTTTGGGACGTCCCTTTTTGCGCACCGTTGGTGCTGTCATTGACATGAAAGAGGGCAATATAAAATTTCAGTTTCCTCTCAAGAAAGGGATGGAACAGTTCCCTCGTAATAAGATCAAGTTACCTTTTGAGTCCGTTGTACGGGCTAGTTATTCTTGTACTCTTGATAAAACTTGATCTATGCATTATGCCTAGCTTAAAGGCATAAAAGAAAGCGCTTTTGGGAGGCAGCCCACATGAATAAATTTTTTGCTTTTGTTGTGTCTTGATGTTGTTTACTGCTGTAGCATCATCATTGTATCTTTGATTTTTCATATTTGTGCCAAGTATAGCCTCCGATTGCTAGAAAGTTCAAAAGTTGTGAGGTGCTGTCCAGGAAACAGATTCTGTCCTTGGATAGAAAAATTCATATAAAATCACCATATCATCTTTTTGGTCTGAATTTTTTCGACAGCGTTCTCTATATAATTGTATTTCGTGCGTCTGTTCTGAGTTTTTTGATTTGAGTTGCAGAAGTATCCCGAACAGATTAATTACTACCTGCTGTTCTGTTTTCCACAGATTCTGTCCTGCTTTGCCTTTCCCTCACTTTGCAAATCAAGAGCTTCATTTTTATTTGCAAAAATCTTTTGGCAATCTTGAGAAACAGTAGAACTTCAAGAATATCCTTATTTCCAGCAAGGTATAATTATTTTATTAAGGGTACTAACCTCGCTAATCAGATTATGATGAGTTATGTATGAAGGGAGTTTTCAAGTGTGCGAGGGAAGATGATAAAAAGATTCAGGAGTGTCAAGCGCTCAAGCTTGGGGATGCCCCCGTGCACCCCCAAGAAATATTCAAGGAGACTCAAGCGTCTAAGCTTGGGGATGCCCCCGTGCATCCCCTTCTCCATCAACATTATCAGTTCGTCTTTCGTTCCACTATATTTTAATCACTTCATGTGTTATGTGCTATGCTTGGAGCGTCTTGCTTTTAGTTTTCTTTTTAGTTTTCCATAACGAGTCGGAACCCAGCATTCCTTTATGTGGGAGAGAAACACGCTCCACTTCTACCTAGAACATAACATAGAATTTTCATGTCTATCTATGCTGTGTGTGTTCTTTGTCTTTTAATAGCTACTATCGTGCTCTGCTCTTAGTATTCATGCTTATCTTTTCAAGAGCTTTTTCTTAGTTGGTTGCTTGAACTCTCTTTAATTACCATGCTCACCTTATTAAGAGAGTTTGCTTCCATTGCATTGGTTAATGTGTCTATGATAAAGATGCTACTTGCATGATGGTGCTTAGTAGTTCAGGTTTTATTATGGTTAATCTCAAATAGCTGGGGGGTTCCCAATGTGTTATTGGAGTACCAACTTGATTTGTTTGCCTATGATATGGTATGGTTTAGTAATATCTTCCTTCGAGAATTTATTTTGATTGACTTGGCGTATGCTCACGCATATTCAAGACTGTAAAGAAAGTATGTCAAGCCTTGATGATCTTTTGTTTCTGAGTAGCGATATAACTACCATGCCTGATTCAATATTGCTTTGTCGCTCTCCATGATTATGACCGTCATTGCTCTCTTAGTTGGTCGCTCCCAGTCCTTTTGCTAACATCCACCTGTACTAAGCAAACTAACCATGCAATACATAGCTCATGGGAAAGTAGCCTAAAAACTATTGTGGTAAAGAATATGTTGCTTATGTATCTTATTTCTTATAAGTTGCTTGCTGAGCGGTAACCATGTTTCTAGGGACGCCATCAACTGTCACACTTTTGTTGAATATCATGTGAGTTGCTATGTATGTTCGTCTTGTCTGAAGTAAGGGTGATTTACCGTGGGTTGAATAACTATGCATATTGTTAGAGAAGAACATTGGGCCGCCAACCAAAGCCATGCATCATGGTGGAAGTTTTAGCTTGGACCTTAATCCTCAATCTCTCATGAGAATATGCTTATGCATTAAAGAGGAGTCCATCATCTATTTTCTATGTTGTCCCGGTATGGATGTCCTCAAGTTGAGATCTATCAAAAACGAGAAAACAAATGCAATCTATCTCCTTGGACCTTTGTACAGGTGGCATAGAGGTACCCCTTTGTGACACTTGGTTGAAACATATGTAATGCAATGATAACCCATGGAGATCCGAGCTAATTAGGACAAGGTGCGAGCACTATTAGTATTCGATGCATGAGGCTTGCAACTTATAGGATGTTTTATGCATGACACATATGAAGTACTACTACCGTTGACACAATTGCTTCCATGTTTTCAAAATAAAAAGCTCTAGCACTTAACCTTTCTTTTACTTTTATGTAAAGCACCAACTACTGAGGGCATGATTGTCATTCTGAGTGTAATGTGCATTGTCCCAAAGTAGCATTGTCTTTTGTATGATTGTGATATCGTTTATTCTGAAATCATTGTATGTAGTCATCACTTAAACCTTGAGGTGCCCCTGCATTTATGTTTTGCATCACTAAAGGTGGCAAGCTAGATATTACCTTATCATATTTGCACATCATATTCATTGCAAATCTTTTTGATGTTTCAGTTTCATGTTGTAAAACTTTCAGTCATTTGTGATTTTCTCTTGAGGCAACTTAATTACTTTACAATCATTGTCTCAAGTAAGGTTTTGTCATATGACTATAAAAAGTCCTTTATGGTTAATAGCATGTCACCACAGAAATTATTCTTGTTATCATTTACCTACTCGAGGACGAGCAGGAATTAAGCTTGGGGATGTTGATACGTCCAAAACGTATCTATAATTTCTGCTTGCTCCATGCCACTTTTGGGTGATATTGCTATGATAATCATACACTTCCATACACTTTTGATCATATTTGGACTAACTTACTAATCCAGTGCACCCCAGTGCCAGTTTCTGTTTTCGGCTGTTTTTGTATTTCAGGTTTTCACGTTTCGAGAACTGCCCAGAAAAATCCAGAAAAATTATATAAAAAATCAGCGATCCGGAAACAACACTGCGTCCGAAGGGCAGCCTGGGGGGGGGGGCACCAGGGCTCCAGGCGCCCTGGCGGCGCACCCCCCCCTGGGCCGCGCCGGGGGGCGCCTGGGCCCCCCGAGGCTCCCCCGATGCCCTACTTTGGCATATATTTAAAGGACCTTCCGAAACCCTCAGAGAAGAACTTCTTTTCGCGATCCCATCTCTATTCCGCCGCCGCCTCCGCTTCCAATATCGGGAGCACCAGAAGAACTCTTCCCGGCACCCTGCCGGAGGGGAGGATCACCTCCGGGAGCTTCTCCACCACCATGGACGCCTCCCGGATGACTCGTGAGTAGTCTCCCTTGGACCATTAGTCCATGACCAGTAGCTATGTGATGTTCTCCTCCCGTTCTTGTGCTTCACTAATTAGTCCTCGTGAGCTGCCCTACATGATCGAGGCACCTATGTAATCCTTACGCTGTTGCTATGCTGAGTTTGCTGGGATCCGATGGATTATGAGATTATGTTCAGATTGATCTTGAGTAATATATTTGATTCACCTCTTTTATATTTAAGTAATTCTTGCATGTTCTCCGTTGTTATTTATTGCTTTGGCCGAGTAATAGGTAGTTACTCCAAGAGGGAACGTTATGCTCGATTGTGGGTTCATGCCCCTCGATGACTAGCTTGAGTGACAGAAACATGAGTCTAAGGGATGTGCTGTTGCCACAAGGGGGAAAACAACGGTGCTTGTGCCCGCGGGTGCAAGGATTGTTTACTTTACGCAAAGTTCTTTTAATGCAGTTGTCTGTTGCATTGAGTTTACACTATGGGTGGGACTCGCAACTTAATACCAGCGAGATGTTCTGGATAGATATCTCAAGGTGGATGATTAGTAGTAGGCATTGATGGATTTCGGTCTACTTACTTTGGCGTACCGCCCATGCTTTGAACCTCAACCTTTCTTGCAATGTTGTCAGCATTGGTTTGCGTTCGTGGTCCTGTCAATTGCCTAGATGTAATTTGTTTACCTCACATAGTTGTTTTATCGTCTTTTGGGAGAGAGACATCACTAGTGAACTTCATGAGACTCCGGTCCTTATTACCATCATTGATCACATCCGCTATTTACTTTCGTTATTACTTACTATTGCAAAACATTATTTATCACTACTATCATTGCTTTTAATACTTTGTGAACTACAAGGCCGGAGGGATTGACAACCTCTCTGTACTCGCTGGGAGCAAAGTTATTTGTATCTGTGTGCAGGTCCACGTTGATTGCTACTAATCTGGCGCCGTAGCAATTGACACCTACTTGTTGAACCTAGGAGTCTCTGGGGATTCGATCCTTGGCATCTTTGCTAAGGGAAAACACTTCTACTTACTACATCTTACACCTTCCACTTGGGGTAACCAACGAGGGGTTCAAGGCCCATCAAGAAGCAAATCGCGGCCGCACGCGCGGATGAGGTCGCGATGGCTACCATTCGTGCCGAACCCCAGATCTTGGAGGAGCACCTAGCCGTCGAGGCCACCGTCGAGGTCTCACCTGCTGACATCGCGACGCGGTTGGCTGCTAAATGACAGTTCGTCATGTTTTCTCGAGACCACCCTCGATGCCTTTGACGAAGACTACGAGGTGTTTTCTCAGCGTGCATGTTCTGACCTCATCTCGAGAGCCAGCAAGTTGGTGCCCGGAGCGGCTTAGGCAACTCACCACTATGACAAGGGCACCCATGATGCAAAGGCATCGCCCTCTTCCATGTCCAAGGAGCCAATCGTCATTGATATCTACGACAATGAGTAGCTTGTCTTATTAGCTCACTATAAGGACCAATGTTTAGTTTGCTAGCTACTTCCTTTCCTTAACAAATTCTAGTGAATTGTGCTATCTACTTTTACCATGCAATCTTCATCTCTAGTGTATATGTTCTATATGGCGTGAAATGTGGTGTTCAGTTAACTGTTTGGTTCAATTCTGCAAATGTGATGTTCAATTCTTTAGGGTGCAATTTTCCAAGTTGTCAAGCAAGCTTGGTTTGATTAACTATCTGATCTTCTTTTAGGAGTATGTTATATTGTGCAATGTGGTGCTCAGTTAACGTTTGTTCATTTGTTGTGGTGTTTAGTTAACTGTTTGGATCAATTCTGCAATGCGATGTTCAATTGTTGTGGGTCCATTCTGTTATTTTATACCATGTGAAAAATAAATTGAATTTTGATGTACTAAATACATGAGAAACAAATACAATTGCTATATTTCCAAATTGTTAAGCATGCTTGGTTTGTTTAACTCTCTGGCCTTCTATTAGGAGTATGTTACTTTGTGCAGTGTGGTGCTCAATTAACGTTTGGTTCATTTGTTGTGGTGTTTAGTTAACTGATAGGTTCAATTCTGCAATGCGAAGTTCAATTGTTGTGGGTGCATTCTGTTATTGTATACCATGTGATAAATAAATTGAATTTGGCTCTACTAAATACATGAGAAACAAATACAATTGCTATATTTCCAAGTTGTTAAGTGATACGTCTCCAACGTATCTATAATTTTAGATTGTTCCATGTTCTTGTATTATCATTCCTGGATTTTTGACAACCATTTTATAATCATTTTATATCATTTTTTGGTACTAACCTATTGACATAGTGCCAAGTGCCAGTTGCTCTTTTCTCCATGCTTTTTACATCGCAGGAAATCAATATCAAACGGAGTCCAAACAACGCGAAACTTTTTGGAGAATTTTTATGGGCCAGAAGACACCCAATGGGCTGAAGCAGCACGAGGGGGCACAACCCACCAAGGCGCGTCAGGCCCCACTAGCGCGCCCAGGTGTGTTGTGCCCACCTCGGTGGCCTCCCGCACCGCCTCTTTACCCTATAAATTCCAAAATATTCTGAATATCTTTGGGGAGACCTAGATTAGAAGTTCCGCCGCCGCGCAAGGCTCTGTACTCCAAGAGATCCAATCTAGAGCCCTTTCCGGCACTCGATCGGAGGGGGAAATCATCATCGGTGGCCATCTTCATCATCCCCGCGGCCACCATGCTGAGGAGGGAGTAGTCCACCCACGGGGCTGAGGGTATGTACTAGTAACTATGTGTTGTATCTCTCTCTCACATGTTCTTGATGGAACAATCTTGATGTATCGGGGGCTTTGTTAATATAGTTGGATCATATGGTGTTTTCCCCTCTCTATCTTCTGATGAATTGAGTTTTCCCTTTGAGATTTCTTTAGATTGAATACTTTTATGGATTTGAGAACACTTGATATATGTCTTGCAATTGAATACTCATGGTGACAATGGGGTATCGTATTGATCCACTTGATACATGTTTTGGCACTCAACTTGCGGATTCCCGAAGTGACATTGGGGTAATCTGTGCATAGGGGTTGATGCATGTTCTTGTCTTTGAATCTCTGGTAGAAATCTTGGGGCACTCTTTGAGGTTCTTTGCATTGTATTGAGTATTACATATCTGAATATGTCTTGGTGTTATCTACGTACGAACTCTTGATAGATCGATCGGGAAGGATAACTCTGTCTTATCTTAGTACGAACTCTTGAAAGATTGATCGAAAAAGCAAACCTTGTGTTATTCTAGTACGAACTCTTGGATGGATCCATCGGAAAGGGTAACTTTGTGTTATTTTAGTACGAACTCTTGGAAAGATTGATTGGAAAGAATAACTTTGAGCTGGTTTCGTACCCCCACCAACAATTTCTTCTTATGTTTTCGGCTAGATAGGAACTTTGGAGTGATTCTACATCATACGTTGAGGGGTGGTTATATGATCCAATTATATTAGCACTATTGAGATATTGCACTAGCGAAAGTACGGACCCTAGGCCTTGTTTTCAAGCATTGCAATACCATTTGTGCTCCGTTTTATCACTTGCGACCTTGCTGTTTTTTATTGTTCCCACTACAAAAATCAATATCTACTATCCATATTACACTTGTATCACCATCTCTTCGCCGAACTAGTGCACCTATACAAATTACCATTGTATTTGGTGTGTTGGGGACACAAGGGACTTTTATTATTTGGTTGAAGGGTTGTTTGAGAGATACCATCTTCGTCCTACACCTCCTACGGATTGATAAACCATAGGTTATCCACTTGAGGGAAAATTGCCACTGTCCTACAAAACTCTGCGCTTGGAGGCCCAATACGGGTCTACAAGAATAAAGTTGCGTAGTAGACATCAAGCTCTTTTCTGCGATGTTGTCGCGGAGGTGAGTGCTTGAAGGTATATCTTTAGATCTTGCAATCAAATCTTTTAGTTTCTTGTTTTATCACTAGTTTGGTTTGGTAAAAGAAAACTATAAAAAATGGAAGAACCATATTATTGATCATCTTTATAACATCTTTCTTGGAAATTATGGATCGGAAAATTGTGCTCAATTGTTAGAAGAAGAAGTCAATAAAATGTTTGGCACAAAATATTTGAATGATGAGCATGATTGCAGTGTTGTTAGTATGAATTCTTTGAATATCCATGATGCTAATGATATGCAAAGCCATAAGCTTGGGGATGCTATGTTTGATGAAGATGATATTTTTAGCCCCCCAAGATTTGATGTGGTAATTTGCTATAGTGGTAGCATGCCTCCTATTTATGATGCTTATATTGATGAAAGTGGATTTGGAGAGGTCATAACTTTATTTAGTGATGAATCCACTACTTTGGAGGATGTTTCAATTGACTATGATAACAAAATTGCTGTCTATGATGATTATGGTGATGACATGTATGCTATATTGAATAATGAACCATGAAACTTGTCATCATGACTTCAGTTTTCAATATCATGATAGTTATTTTGTTGAGTTTGCTCCCACCACTATTCATGAGAATAAATTTGCTTATGTGGAGAGTAGCAAAATTTCTATGCTTTGCATCACGAAAAGAATGCTTTATCTGATGGCTATATTGTTGAATTCATTCATGTTGCTACTGAAAATTACTATGAGAGAGGAACATATGCTTGTAGGTATTGCAATAATATCAAGTTTCCTCTCTATGTGTTGAAAATCTTGAAGTTTTGCTTGTCTGGCCTTCCTATTCTAGTTGATTCTTGCTCCCATAATTTGTTTGCTCACAAAATCCCTATGCATAGGAAGATGATTAGACTTAAATTTTCTTGCCATGTGATTCATGATGCTCTCTTGCATGTTTCAATTCATATCTTTTATGTGAGCATCATTGAAATCATCATGCCTAGCTAAAAGGCATTAAAGAAAAGCGCTTGTTGGGAGACAACCCGAAACTTATACCTACTGTTTTTGTGTGTTCACATTATTATGCTATTGTATTAATCATGTTTTATAGCTTTTGTTTCAATAAAGTGCCAAGCAAAGCCTTAAGATCATGTTAGGTGATAGTACATTTGATCTTGCTGAAAAACAAAAACTTTTGCGCTGACGAGAAAAATTCTCATTTTTAAGAGAAGAGAGCTTTTAAGTTGATTCTTTTTGCAGAAGATTAATATACAAATTTTTCACATGGTCATAGTTGTTTCAAGATTTTTAGAGTTGCAGAAGTATGGTGAATATTCAGATCATTACAGACTATTCTGTTTTTGACAGATTCTGTTTTCAATGCATAGTTTGCTTGTTTTCTAGTTTCTATGGCTTATATTGATCAATATAAATTGTAGAAATGATATGCTACAGTAGGAATTGTGTGAGAACAATTATGAATCTTGTCTTTGACAGTACCCAGAGTGAATGATTTGTTTTATCCTACTAGGCCTTAGGACCCTAGGCCTTGTTTTCAAGCATTGCAATACCGTTTGTACTCCGTTTTATCACATGCTACCTTGCTGGTTTTTGTTGTTCCTACTACAAAAATCAATATCTACTATTCATATTACACTTGTATCACCATCTCTTCGCCGAACTAGTGCAACTATACAAATTACCATTGAATTTGGTGTGTTGGGGACACAAGAGACTTTATATTATTTGGTTGCAGTGTTGTTTGAGAGAGACGAACTTCATCCTACACCTCCTACGGATTGATAAACCTTAGGTCATCCACTTGAGGGAAAATTGCTATTGTCCTACAAAACTTTGCGCTTGGAGGCCCAACACATGTCTACAAGAATAAAGTTGCGCAGTAGACATAATTAAGCATACTTCTTTGTTTAACTCTTTGATCTTCTATTAGGAGTATGTTATATTGTGCAATGTGGTGTTCAGTTAACGTTTGATTCATTTGTTGTGGTGTTTAGTTAACTGCTTGGTTCAATTCTGTAATGCGATGTTCAATTGTTGTGGGTGCATTCTGTTATTGTATACCATGTGAGAAATAAATCGAATTTGGCTATACTATATACATGAGAAACAAATACAATTGCTATATTTTCAAGTTGTTAAGCATGCTTGCTTTGGTTAACTGTTTGATCCTCTATTAGGAGTATGTTATATTGTGCAATGTGGTGCTCAGTTAACATTTGGTTCATTTTTGTGGTGTATAGTTAACTGCACATGCATGTTCCATTGTCTAATAGCACATTATTGTGCAATTGCAGGAACCATTCTAATATTTAGGTTTTTAACAATTTTTTCTTGCACATGTAGGTCCTGCTACCAGAGGTTTTAACCCATTGTTCGACCCTTTTTGCATATGCGGAAATGAGTTGTCCATGAATATCAATCAAGTCAAGAAACTCAGAAAGATTGTTAGGATAAATAAATTAGCGGCAAAAACAACAAATATTTGTCTGCACAATGAAGAAGACATCAGTTCACTACAAGATGGTACTAACTATTATACCTTGCCTTTTTTATTCCATTGCCCCATTTCCAGTATAGAGAAGATATTTATGCACATCCTTGTTTTTAGGCCTTTCCAGAGCAGATCACTAATGATTTCCTCTCAAATCACCTCTATGGTCAGGAGGCGAGGAAAGTTTTCATACAACACCCATGGTTCAATATTGAAGTGTTCCTGAAGAGGACCAAGGATGGACGGTCAATCATCCACAGGCACTGGCCTAATGTTGCAAATACCTTCAACATGAATGAAGGATCAATATTCGCCTTCCGCTTCAGCAGTTTTCCGGATGAGATGCATCTGTCTATGTACCGTCTATGATGTTAATTTCGAAAGGTTCTACATGATAAATGTAAAACTTATTGCTGGTGCAGTTGTGTAATGGGGTAGCTGAGTGCTGAAGCTATATCATGTTGTACTCTGATGTATTTCTATTATGAAATCCTGCTACCTTAATATGGAAATGAAATATATTATGTGCTTAATATGAATGTCAATTAGATTAATAAATGGATTTTTAATAATAGGGAAATTAGCCTGCTAATTGGGTTTTTCTATTGCAAACAGTTAGTGAGAAAATACCGGCGATGACCTCAGGCAACACACACAGCTTCTAGGAATAAACCATGTTGGATCAATGAACAATCACACACGACATCCTCTTGAAAACTATTTGCGTTATGCCTGCTTGCGCAAACGTTTTCCACAAAAAAACTGTGTGTGATGGACAACCTTTGCCACACAATTTCCTCTACGCACCGTGTGTGATGCATTCAATAACGCAAACGATAAAATTGTTAATATTGTGTATGATGTACCTGTGAACGGAAACATTTTCCTTGGAGTGACTGTATGGGATGTACATACGAAGGGAAACGTTTAGTGGGGACTGACTGTGTGGGATGTACTTGCGACCGGAAACAATTTCGCCTATATAATTGTATTTTATTAGCTCTGTCGGGGAAACTGACCGCCCACGAACACCTATGGGACCGGAGCCCCTTCTACGTTGCGGTAAGGGAGCGGAGGGAGCACGGAGAGCAGATCGAGGAGCACACGCGGGCAGTTTACCCAGGTTCGGGCCGTGCGGACGCGTAAAACCCTACTCCTGCTTTGGTTGTATTGAGTTCTTGGGCTCGGGAGCTTGAAGATCTACAGTACCAGCTACACCGAGCGAGGGAGTGAGCGAGTTTCTGGGATCGAACCCTCTCTACGTTGTGCATGGGCCTCCTTTTATAGTCCAAAGGGGTCACCGACAGGTGTCAACGTAGAGGAGGGTAAAAGTGTAAAATCGGTGGTATTTGTAACAGTGCATGAACAGTATATGAACAGTGGTCTTCACCTAACTCTGACGCCGGGGGACAAGGGCATTGAATGCCCGTCGCCGTCGCCCCAAAAGCGTCCGTCCATGCGCCTCCGTTCGCCACGGGGATGGCTTCGTCACCGCGGCTCGCCAGTGTGTCCCTCAGGCTGCACAGCCACCCGCCACGTGCCCCTAGAAGGGCCCCAGGGCGAAGCATGGTCGGATGATCTGGAGCGCAGGTACACAGTGTAAGCTTCGCCCGGCAAGCACCTTGCCGAGATCGCTATCTTACCGGGCCCGGGAGCTCGTCGCTCTCCGGGTCCTGCCGGGGCGCACGATGTGCCATGATGTATCTTCTGAAGTGTTATTCTTTGGCCTTCCTGGCAAGCTCCTCTTGCCGGGGCCTTGATCTTCTGACTTGTATACTTTGTTCTTGAATGGCTTCAAAGGGGTCCAGAGTGGGCTTTGCCGGGCACGTGGTGAGCCAGACCAGGGGACGCTGCTACTGCCCGTGCACAAGTCGGGATACTAAGGTAGCCCTACTTTAGTACAGCGACAGGAGCCCCCGGGCCTGGGCCACACACGGTGCCGAGCGCTGTTGGGCCAGGCCCTGAACAGTGCACGGGCACACGCGGCCCACGGCGTGCCGTTTCACACTCCGCATCTGCCGCACCTCTCCCTAACGGCACGCATCGATTGCGGCATCGTGGGAGAGATCGTGGCCTGCTTCTTTAATGAAAAACGTGAAACGTCCCCCACTTCCCCCTTAAAAGCAGAGGAAGCAGGGGCAGTTTCCCTCCATTGCCTTCATTGCGCCTTGAATCTCCAGAAACCCCCGCCGCTCTCTGCCTCCGCAAGGGTCGACAGAGAGCCGAGCTCCACCCTCTCCTCCGCCGTCTCCAACATCCGCAGCGCCGTCGACCTCCCCGCCGTCCCCGCCATGGCCCCGAAGAGCGACAAGGCGAAGAGTGACCAGGCGAAGAAGGAGAAGTCTGAAAAGGCGGCGAAGCTGGCTGCCATGCGGAGAAGGAGGGTGGTCTTCCCGCCGAGGCTCGGCGCGAGGGAGCTGCGGGACAAGTACTACTTGTTCTGGGCGAGGGAGACGAAGGCTCATCCTCGCACCCGAGTCCTCCCCGCCGTAGCCGTCGACATGTTCCCGGGAGGTTACTACTATTTCGCTGCATTCTTCCATTGCGGTCTCTGTCCTCCGTATTCGGAATTCTTCTGTGATGTGATGAACACGTACGGACTCCATCTCTTAGACTTTACCCAGAATGCCGTCCTCACTTTGGCCGTTTTCGCACATCTGTGCGAAAACTATGTCGGGGTCCACCCAAACGTAGCCCTCTTCCGCCACTTCTTCACGCCTAGAGTAGAATCTTGATCCCCACTCTCCGGCGGTATCTCCTGGATCATCAGGCTCGGCAAGAAGGAGGCGTACTTGATTGGAGAGCTACGCGGCAAGTGGGAAGAGTGGAGAGCTGATTGGTGCTGGGTTCTGGAAGATGCACCCGAGCCGTTTACCTCACCGCGCCAGACTGCAATAGTGCGCGGCAAGGATTGGAGCGATTTGGCCCCGGAGGACGACAAGTTGCAGATTGCCCTCACTAGGATCCTTCGCCTCCGGGCCGCCAATCTGACTGTGGGTGAAGTTGGGGCCGATTTCCTCCGCCGCCGCATTGCCCCTCTGCAGGAATGGAAGAGACCCGCTTGGGAGTTCGGCAACGCGGCAGACCGGATGAGGCTGCGCCCCGGGTTGAACTATAACTTCACTGTCTTGGAACTGAAGGGGATGGTCCGGGAACTGTTCAAACACGACCCCAAGCATAAGGAGTGGTTCACACCGTCCCGGGGAGTAGTTCCTCTTTGCAACAATACTGCCCTTAGTGCCATCCGCGCGGTGATGCCTGAGTGCGACTCCCACGGGGTTGTCCCCACCTGGCTGGTGCCTTCAGCGGAGACCGTGCAGGCCTTCTTTGACAACCTGGTTGAAAAGCCACGCAACGCCGAGGAGAAGAAGGGCCTCACCCGGGGAACCACCGACCGTGACGTGGCATACATAGCCTCCAGAATGGAGGAGGCTGCCGCAGCTGCGGCTGCGGGCGAATTTGGATATACTGTGGACGAAGCAGAGGCAGCAGACGCAGTGAGCCAAGCCGAGGAGGCGGAAATCCTCAAGCTGCTGAAGATTGCGCCCGAGGATTTTGCCGGGGAGCCCGCCGGGGGGCCTGTCGGGACGAGCGAGGCCGCTGGGCAGGGCCCCGAGTCCAGTGAGCCCGCCGAGGAGGACGCCGAATCGGGCGATTCCGACGAAGACTCGGGCGGGTCACTGAACCTCGACGACGACGCTTCCTCATCCTCGGAGAACTCTCCGCCACCACCAAGCCCTCCGCAACAACAGAAGAAGCGCCTCCGCAAGGCCGCCGAGACGACGAGGCCACAGGCGCCTCGACAACAGCCGAAGCGTCGTGCGACACGCGCCACCATGACGAGCAAGGTCGTCAAGGAGGCGCCCCGAACCCGAGCGACAAGCAGAGGGGGATCTTCCCGGAGTGGCTCTGGTGCTCCTTCCGCCCCTCGGTCTTCAGCGACGACCGGCGCGGGGTCTTCACAACCCGCAGCTCCGGAGCCCGCCAAGCGCCCGAGGGAGCCTTCTCCTCCAGCTCCTCGCGCCGGAGCACATGAGGCTCAGTTTGATTTCTCCGCCCTCAGCTCCGATGAAGAGGAGGGAGAGTAAGCACTTGCAATTCCTATTTCCTTTGATTTTGTCTTGATTTCTCTTGCTTGGTTCTGATCTTGTTTTGGCTTCCAGGACCTTGACCCAGAGGATGGCGAAGAGGGCCAAGATCCCTGTGGGTGATATTGAGGACGACGAGCCTGCCGCGGTGACAGGTGACACGCCGGCGACAAGCTTGCCGGACCAGTCTGCTGCTCCGGAGAACAGCCCCCAGCGCAGCCCCCAGCGTAAGTCCTTGTGTTCACTTTTCTGCTTGGCGGGCGCGCTTGAGGTTGTTATCCTTATTGATGTCTTGTTGTCTTGTGCAGAAGTGGAGCCGCAGCCGCAGGAGCACCAGGAGTTCGCCCCTGACGCGCCGCTTGTTCCACCCTCCCCGCCAAGGATGAGCTCCCCGGCGAGGGATAGTGCTCCGCCAAGGACGGGTACTCCGCCAAGGGCGAGTACCCCACCAAGGGCGAGCAGCCCGACAAGGGTGAGCACCCCGCCAAGGGAGAGCGCAAGTGGCCCTCGGCCAGCGGGGGCCACTACCACGCCGCCAAGGGAGAATTTCCCAGCGAGGGACCCCGTTGTTGAAGAGGCCCGCGAAGGTAAACCCTTGTAATTTCTTCTTCCTGGATTCATCTTTTTTGGATATTTGCTTGACAAATCTTTCTTTTCTTTTTCTTTCGTTGTCAGACCCGCCCGCCCCGGAGCCGATGGAGACGGAAACCATTGCCGAGGAGGAGGTGCGCGGCGAAACTGGCGACGGCACCGCCGCGGAAGGGATGGCCGGCGCCGACGAGCCGGCCGCCAAGGAGACTGCCCCGACAGCTGACGCCGCGGCTGGGGAAGGGACCGGCGACCACACTGCTGGCCCGGAGGCCGCAGGAGCGCCGGACGCTGCACCGGCCGCCGACCCCTCCGCCCCCGCACCTGGGTCGGGCGTCTATCTGGAGGCCGCCAACGGGGTCTTCATCCAAGTCCCGTGGGCGTCCTCATCAAGGGCACCAGCGGAGGGGGAGACCTTCGACAGAGAAGTTCTCGCCTCCGCCGGGTTGAAGGTTGTCGACGCGCCCGGCAGTAGCGACGAGCCCGAAGAGGAGCAACTCCTGCGTCGACTCCTGGGTTTGTACCGGGCCAGGCAAGCCAAGCTGGAGTCCCGAGAGGCTCTGGCTGCCAAGGCCGGCGTTGATTTGGAGAAGCGTGCTGTGGAGCTCCGTGCCGCCAACCAGGCGGCCCTCCGGAACTTGGCGGAGGAGCGTGAAGAGCTTGCCGGAGCACACCAGGCGTTCCTCCTCGAGAAGGCCGAGGTGGAGGAGCAGCAGCGTTTGGCCGCCGAGGAGCTGTCTCGGCGGGAAGGAGAGCTTAACCAGCGGAAGGTCGACCTGGACAGCCACGAGGACGACCTCACCGCTCGGGAGCAGGCCATTGGCGGGGCTCTGCAGGAGGCGAGGGATGCTGCCGCTGCCGCAGAGACTGCCAAGAGGGATCTGGAGGCCAGGGTGGTGCAGATGGAGCTGAACTTGAAGGCGAGTGAGGACAGGGTCACTACGCTCAACGTGGCGTGGGAGAAGGACGCCCACACCAACTCGGAGCTGCAAGTCCGCCTCTCCGAGGAGGGCAAAGAGCTCACTGACGCCAGGGACTCCATTGCTGACTTGGATGTCACATCCCTAGTTAGCACTTGCTTTAGTATCTAGCTAGAGTGTGCATCATGTCTACATTCAAAGAAACTTGAAATGGGATTAATAGAAACCCCAGCACCCCTCTCCTAACAACTAGGGTTTGCTAAAATATTTTCCAATGTACCCAAAATGCCCTTAAAAAATGTTCATCATTTCTACCTTGGTCTTAAACCTCTGCCAAAAATGGTGCACAATTTTCTAGGACAATCTAGGGCTTTGGATTAAATCTTATGGTATTTGAATTTGGGCATTTAAATGCTATAAAATATTTTAAATGCTCAAATAATCATAAACTGTAATGTTTCCTACTGTTCATATTATATACAGTAGGTATGACAAGTGTTATGAGTTACAAAAATGCTCTGGCATTTTATTTAAATGAACAAAGCTGCAAAAGAAATGAAACAGAAAAGAAAATAGAAAAAAGGGAGAGAGAAAAGCTTACCTGGCGCCCCACCTGGCCCACCTGCCGGCCCAGCCCAGCTGCCGCTCCAGCGAGCTGCTTGGCTCGGCCAGGCAGGCAGGCAGGTGCTCGACGGCGACCGCACGGCGCGCCACGCAGCTGCCCGCCGCCCTGCTTCCTCCCCTCGCCGTCCTGGAGGGCTAGACCGGTCGTTCACATCGTCCCCGACCCCGCAGACACCTCCACCTCTCCCCAGTTCCTCTCCTTCGCTCTCCCCGCGCCATGGACGACGCCGTCGTGCTCGCACCGTCGTAAAAGCCGCGCCCACCGTCGTCCCTGAGCCCCGCCTTGGTGTCCATCGTCTCCGCCGTCCTCGACTGCTTCGAACAGGCCGAGCCCCGAGCGCTCGCCCTCCCTGGAGACGCCCCCGACCTCTTCTTCCCCAACTCCGGCCGCGGAGATCCCTCTCGCCGTCCCGCTCAACTCCGACCACCCCCGAGCTCGCTCCGGCGCCTACTGCAACCCCTGTGAGCCTAGCTTCATCCTCCCCCTCTCCGTTGGCTCTCTTTTGCCCTGGAACGCACTGCACGAAGCTCACCCGCACGCACCGCCGCCGTGCTCGCCGCCGGTGATGCTCCGGTGACCATTTGGTCACTGGCACCCGTCCATCACACTCACCGCAGCACGTAGATGCGAAAGGTGCTACGCACGCATCGCCTAGGCCCCTGCAGCCACATCTCCACACATGCCCGACGCCGGTCGCCGCCGTCGAGCTTGTTGCCGTCGTCTCCGGCCACCCCAGGTCCGGCGACCACCACCATCCGACGCGCAACAGCAAGGGCTTTCCAACGCGCCTAGCCATAGCTCGAGCCATGCACCGTAGGCGATTTCCTAAGCACGCCGCCGTGTTTGGCCTCGCCGGCGGCTAAACGCCGGCGAGTTGGACCTGTTTTGACCACGGGTTTGACCCCCTGGGTCACTGACATGTGGGCCCTGCCCGCAAGTCAAACCTAGTTTAGGTGTTAATTTCATTCGAATTAGTTAATTAGTTAACTATGACACTGACCAGTGGGTCCCACTGGTCAGGTTTGACTTGGACTGGCCCTGTTGACTGCCTGACGTCAGCATGATGTCATGCTGACGCAGTAAAGGTTTTTCTGGGATTTTTAGATTTAAAATAATTCAGGAAATTCCAGAAAATACCCAAAACTTCTAAAAATCATATAAAATCAACCATAGCTCAGATGGAAAAGATTTATATATGAAAAATGATCAAAAAATCCAATCTTTCCAATGGCACTGGTTTCATGCATGTTTGAACAAGCTAACTTGTTGTTTACATCAAGAACATGATAATGCACTTATTTAAATAATAGTTTGAACTTCAATTTGAATCTTTGATTCAAATAAGCTCAAACCCTTCTGGTTTTAGTTGCATTAGCCAACACACATGCATCTTGCCATGTCATGAGCATGCATCATATTGTTGCATTTGTTTGTTAATGATTGTATCGTCGGTATTCTCTGTGTTAGGTCCTGCGCCCGAGGATACTGCTACGTATCCAGTTGAAGAGCAGTACCCGACACCTACCTTGTCAGGCAAGCAATCATTGATCATTCCGATACAAACCCAGTCTTCTCGCTCCTGCTCTCTTTTACCGCATTAAGGCAACAGCGTGTGAACTGCTACTTGCTGCGGTAGGTGAACCCTATTCCCTTGCATGACCTGTCATTGCCAAAGTAAATAGTTGAAACCCACTAGCATGTGTAGGAGTTGATTGAGCCATGTGATGTGTGATCCACCATGCTATTTGTTTATGTTGCCTGCTATGCCTAGAGTTGTGTCAGGTGTGGTTCATCTGGGTGATGGATCAGAGTGAAATGATCATACCGGTAAAGAGAAGGAAGTGTGGAATACGCTTGGTAAAGGTATCGATGAAAGGCCATGTAGGAGTACATGGTGGGTTGTTTCATTGGAATCGTGCATAGGACCTGAGATCTGTATGTGTGGTTCAAGTTGCAGATACTACCATGCATTGGGCCCGAAACCAATGGACCCTCTCGGCTTATTAATTACCCTCGATCTCTGTCCAGGAGTTGCAACTAGTTTCTGGTGTTTATAGCTTACTGGAGGTCGTGCACAACGCTGACCCTCGGGGTGGGTTGTGATGCGACAGGTACGTGGCACGATGTACCGGTTGCCCGTTTGGTGACTCGGGAACCCTGTACACATCGTTTGGGGCCGTGAGCGACACCCCGGCCGGATCTCCCCACGGATGGAACCCAACTAGGCGATAAACCTGGACGAGAGACTTGAGTAGTTAGTCAGGTCGTGGCCGACACCCTCGCTGGGCTTCCGCTTGAAGGTTGCCGAGTACACGCCGAGTAAACGACGATAAGTGGTGGAAGCGTGTGTGAAGAAGTACACCCCTGCAGGGTTATCAATCTATTTGAATAGCCGTTGTTCGCGGTACGGACTACTTGGTTACTCTTACAGTTCATAGACAAGTTGATGGATACTACTAAAAGCCTCAAGATAAGTGTGAGTGCCGTGGATGGCCCTTCCGTAGGATGACGGAAGAGGATCCTCGGTAGTGTATTGATGTGGTGAATAGAGGACTCGTGTTCGTAATAACATCTTGCAATCTGTTGAGAGTTGTAGTATAGGTTAGCCAAGGTCAAAGCTGGCATTCTGCTATAAACTCCACTACCCCCTTTGATAATGTTGCATGTATGATAGGTTATGTGGTAAGACTTGCTGAGTACCTTTGTACTCATGTTTGCTTAATAACTGTTGCAGAGGAGAACCCTGCCGCTGCTGAAGGGTTCTACATAGACGTTGACGTCGACGAGTAGCTTGACACCCAGACGGAGATCTGGAGCTTGTGAAGGGCCTTGTAGATATTCAGGCTACACCAAGCCTGTTTTATTTTCTAAGTTGTCTGTACTCAAACATGTAGCTTCCACTTGTGCTTGTATGACTGTATGACTTGAGTGTTGGGTCATGTGACCCCTACCTGTATGGATATGTTATGTATGGCTCTTGGAGCCTTTTAAATAAAGTACTTTGAGTCATAGAGTTCTGTTGTGATGCAATGTTGTATTTGCACATATTGAGCATATTGCGTGTATGTTTGAAATGCTTGGTATGTGTGGGATTCGACACCTAGTTGTTTTCCTTTGGTAGCCTACCTTACAGGGAAATGCCTCCTAGTGTCTCCAATGAGCCTTGGTAGCTTGCTACTGCTCGGAACACGTAGGCTGGCCGGCATGTGTCCTTCTTCGTTCCTGTGTCTGTCCCTTAGGGGAAATGTCACGCGTTGTTCCTTTAAGTCCATGTAGCTTGCTACGACTTGGGTTCATACGTTGATGACCGACACGTTCGTTGCTGGGTCATGGATTCCTGTCTCTGTAATTTAGTGCCACTTTTGGTTTATAACTAGCCATGTCGGCCCGGGTTGTCTGTCATATGGATGCTAGCGACACTGTCATATACGTGTGCCAAAATGCGCAAACGGTCCCGGGCCAGGTAAGGTGGCACCCGTGGGGTTACCGTGCGTGAGGCCGCAAAGTGATATGACGTGTTACAGCTAGATCGGTGTGACTTAGGATCGGGGTCCTGACAGCGTTGGCATCAGAGCTGGACTGCCTGTAGGTTTCTCAAGCCAAACTGGTCGATGTTGAGTCTAGAAAAATTCTTAGTTATATGTAGGGGAATTGATTGTGGAAGGGAACGTAAGGCTCTTTTTACTCCTTTACCTTATGCCCTTCTGATCTGAGTGTGTCTATTCTTTCTACGGGGATTTAGGATTAGGCCTCTTATCCTTACTAGGTTCACGTGTTACTAATCTGTAGACTCTTAGGATTGGTGGTTTCAAGCCTCAGTTCAGTTTCTATCCTTTGAGTATGATGATTGTTGAACCCGGAACCTTGATATGGAATTGTTGAGTGGCTATGCTATCATTTGTATGATGTCTCAAATCTTTGTTTGAGCATTTACAGTTGTTATGTTGCCCGATTTCTTCCAGAAACACTAATGCCTTTGCATTATTTCGTGTTTCAGATGTCTGGCCGCATCCCTCACCAAGTGGTTCGTTTGACTCGGTGCATTAATGTGCCCGGTCACACGGCCATGCTAGTCCGTGTAATGACTGAGACCGGTTATCGCTGGTATCCTGAATACACTGTGGAGGAACAGTACCGGGATTTCAATCAAAGTCAGTATTTCTGCATAGTCCGGATATACCCCTCATATCCCGGAGCTAATGATCCCATCCATTGGTCTTATGGACTCGGGATTACCATCGAGATGGCAGTGCAGGATGCCGCTTATTCGATGATGACCATTCTCCGTGCTAGGCATGCCCTGTTGCTGAACACTGAGTTCTGTTACATGCCAGCCTCACTTCCCGGAGAGGAAGGCTACTACACTGGTTTGTATACTGATGCTGCTCATGAAGAGCCACTGCTTCAGACCACTATTCAGATGTTGGAGGATAGGGACCGTGAGGTCCGTGCCCTCCGAATGGAGCTGTATAACACTCGAGCCGCTCATTGGACTACTTTGACACGGCTTGCACCTGCTGTGCACGCCGGATATCTGGACATGCGGGATTTGTACCCTGTGCGGACTCGTCTGCCTGATCGCATGGATTGGCGTGACGTTGGGGGTATTACACCTCCACGTGGGCGTCGGTTACCACCAGCATCGGCACCGAGACCACACCCATGCCCTTATGGTCCACAGCCTTCGAGTGCTCGCGAGTTCCAAGATCCGTCTGTACCACTTCCAGGCTACGGTGGTAATCTTTACGAGGACTACTACGCGAATGTCTGAGCTAGTCCGTGGTAGTAGTAGTATAGTAGTAGTTGTATTTCCACAGTCCAGCGCGTCTTGTAGAATATGACTTAGTGTGTACTGTGTTCCGGAGGTGTAGTTAAATAATGTATAGGAGCTTGGAATGCCTCTGATGGGATGTATCGTCTTTCACCGCAGTTGTACTTTAGCCTTGGCTTGTACTAAACTTTGTATGGTGTGTATGACCACTTGTGTATATATAGCAGTTCCTATATTACCATGTCGTGCGAATGAACATCTCTGCATTCTGTGTCATCCATTACATTCTGCACTTCTATGTCAAATTTTTGCCATCCTTGTCTAAACCGTTGTTTTGTTTTCCTAGGATGGTCAACACTCGCAACACTCCTGTTGCTCAGGAGCAGGGTGAGGCTAGTGGGGCTAGAGATGGAAATCTGCCCCAGCCACCCTCTTTGGCGGAAGTTATGCTTGAAGCAGAACGGAACAAGAGAGACACCAACCGTCTGCTGGAACGCATAGAGCAGAACATCGGGTTCCGTCAGAGGAATGACGTGGTGTCAATCCACGATTTTATCAAGATATTTCCACCAAAGTTCCATCACTCCACTGAACCTCTGGATGCTGATGACTGGCTACGTAGTATCACCCACAAGCTACACTCTGCCCGTGTGGCCAAAGCTGACAAGGTTATCTACGCCGCCTACCATCTTGAGGGCCCTGCCAGTCTTTGGTGGGAAAACTTTGAAGCTATGCGTCCTGCTGGCCAAGTCACTACCTGGGTTGAGTTCAGTGAGGCATTCCGTGAACATCACATTCCGGAAGGTCTCATGGATCGCAAGCGGGAGGAATTCTGCAATTTCACCCAGGGCCGTTTAACTGTGGATGGCTATAGTCGTCAGTTTGGTAATCTGGCACGCTATGCACCTGAGGAAGTATCCACCGATGCCAAGAAACAGGCGAGGTTCCGCAAGGGACTCAGCCCTGAACTCCGCCGAGATCTACGTTTGCACGAGTGCACTTCCTTCCAGAAGTTGGTAAACAAGGCTATCAGTGCTGAAACAGGCCAGACCGACTTCGAGGCCACCCGAAAGCATACTCGAGACTTTGGTTCCTCATCCGGCTCTGGCTCTCACAAGCGTCGTGTGTGGGTTCCTAACACTGCTCTGCCACCCAAGTACACACCGAGGCCATCCTATGAGGCACCTCACCCAACTCAACAGTTTGCACCTGCTAAGACCTATGGAGGACCACCTTCCAACTTTGCTCCACGCACCACCACTGTGACATGTTTCAAGTGTGGAGAACCGGGACACTACATGCGTGATTGTCCCCAGAACCAGCCAGGAAAACCCGTTGGCCGTGGTAAGCCAACCGGCAAGGTGAACTATGTCAAGCCAATCCCCACTGCACGTGGTCATGTCAACTATGTTTCTGCCGAAGAAGCTTATGAGGATCCTAACGTCGTCCTTGGTACGCTTCTCGTTAACTGCCATCCGGCATCTGTTCTTTTCGATACTGGAGCATCCCATTCGTTCATATCTGAGAGCTATGCTCGATTGCACAACATGACTTTTTGCGACATGCCTACTTCCATGGTTATTCAAACTCCTGGTTCAAAGTGGCAAACCTCTAGGGTAAGCCATGGAAATGAAATCCTTGTCGATAGACTTGTTTTCCTTGCTTCTCTAATCGCTCTCAAGTCCTAGGACATAAACATCATTTTGGGTATGGATTGGATGACAACTCATTACGCCAAAATTGATTGCTATACTAGGACCGTTCAACTTACACATCCATCCAGCAAGATAGTTAATGTCTTGACCCGAATGGCTGAGCGTCAGCTCTACTCTCTTAATGCCAGCCCTCTACCAGAACTCGAAGATATCCCGGTAGTCCGTGACTTCCCGGATGTTTTTCCAGAAGAACTGCCAGGAGTTCCACCTGACAGAGATGTCGAGTTCGTGATAGATCTTATCCCAGGAACTGTCCCAATCTCTAGGAGACCTTATAAGATGGCACCACTAGAATTAGCTGAGTTAAAGAAACAACTCGATGAGTCCTTGCAAAAAGGTTTCATCCGTCCTAGTTCTTCCCCTTGGGCTTGCCCCGTCCTCTTCGTTAAGAAGAAGGATGGAACGGAGCGGATGGTTGTAGATTACCGACCTGTCAATCTGGTCACCATAAAGAATAAGTATCCGCTCCCCAGGATCAACGACCTATATGATCAGCTCGCTGGATCCTCAGTCTTCTCTAAGATGGATTTGAGGTTGGGCTACCATCAAATCAAAATCAAGAACGGGGACATTCCTAAAACGGCTTTCGTTACTCGTTATGGCCAATATGAGTACACCGTCATGTCCTTCGGATTAACCAATGCCCCAGCTACCTTTTCTCGGTTAATGAATTCTATATTCATGGAGTATTTGGATAAATTCGTCGTGGTATACCTCGATGATATACTCATTTTCTCCAAGAACAAGGAAGATCATGCCGAGCATTTAAGGCTGGTATTGACGAAACTTCGAGAGCACCGCCTTTATGCCAAATTCTCTTAATGTGAATTTTGGTTGCCAGAAGTAACCTATCTAGGTCATGTGATCTCTGGCAAGGGTATTGCTGTCAATCCCGAGCGAGTTCAAGCCGTACTTGATTGGACTCCCCGTGAATCGGTCAAGCAAGTTAGGAGTTTTCTTGGCTTAGCAAGCTATTGCCGACGCTTCGTCGAGAATTTATCCAAGGTTGCCAAACCTCTAACCAAACTCCTCAAGAAAGATAAAAAGTTTGAGTGGACCCCACAGTGCGAGTCTAGTTTTCAGGAACTGAAAAGACGCCTGACATCTGCACCTGTACTGGTACGACCAGACTTTTCCAAGGATTTTATAATCTATTGCGACGCCTCGCGACAAGGACTAGGTTGCATTCTCATGCAAGATCGTCAAGTGATTGCATACGCATCTCGACAGTTGCGTCCACATGAGGATAACTATCCTAATCATGATCTAGAGCTTGCAGCTGTAGTCCATGCACTCAAAACATGGCGACATTACCTTCTTGGTAATCGCTGTGAAATCTTCACTGATCACCAAAGTTTGAAGTATATCTTCACCCAACCGGATCTAAATCTCAGGCAAAGACGTTGGGTTGAGTTGCTCACCGACTACGACTTAGGAATCACTTACACTCCTGGAAAGGCCAATGTCATGGTTGATGCACTAAGCCGTAAGTCATATTGTAACAACTTAATGTTACAACAAGGTCAACCACTTCTCCACGAGGAATTTCGTAAGCTTAACCTTCACATTGTTCCTCGAGGATTACTTTCCACCTTGGTGGCGAAACCTACCCTTAGGGATCAGGTCATCAAAGCACAGAAGGTTGATCCCGGAATTTCCCGTATTAAGAGGAACATCAAGAAAGGAGTCGCGGGATGTTTCTCAATTGATGATCAAGGAGTCATATTCTTTGGCAACCGTTTAGTGGTTCCTAAAGTAAGAAACCTGAGACGTTTGATCCTTAAGGAGGCTCATGAATCTCCTCTCACGATTCATCCCGGTAGTACCAAAATGTATCAGGAGCTACGTCAGAGATTCTGGTGGACTAGGATGAAGAGAGAAATCGCTCAATTCATTGCTAACTGTGACGTTTGTCGTCGAGTCAAAGCAGAGCATCAACGGCCTGCTGGCACCCTTCAACCTTTAGCTATTCCTGAATGGAAATGGGACAAAGTCGGTATGGACTTCATTACCGGATTTCCCAGGACCAGGAAAGGGAATAATGCTATCTTCGTCGTTATCGACCGCCTCTCTAAAGTAGCTCATTTCCTGCCTGTTCGAGAGTGTATTACCGCTAGCCAGCTAGCAGATTTGTATGTTTCTCGAATAGTATCACTTCATGGTGTACCTTTGGAGATTAACTCAGACCGTGGAAGTCTTTTCACTTCCCGATTTTGGGAAAGTTTCCAGAATGCTATGGGAACTCATCTCTCTTTATGTACTGCCTTCCATCCGCAGTCAAGTGGTCAAGTGGAACGAGTCAATCAAATTCTGGAAGACATGCTTCGAGCCTCTGTCATTTCTTTCGGTATGGAATGGGAAAAATGTCTTCCATTTGCCGAATTCTCTTATAACAATAGTTATCAAGCCAGCCTGGGTAAAGCTCCCTTCGAAGTTCTATATGGACGAAGGTGTTGAACACCTCTTAAATGGTCAGAGACCGGGGAAAGACAATTCTTTGGCCCGGATATGATTCAGGAAGCAGAGGAACAAGTTCGCATCGTTCTTGAGAGATTGAAAACAGCCCAGTCTCGCCAAAAGAGCCAATATGATAGTCATCATAAGGCTGTGACTTTTGAAGTCAGCGATAAGGCTTACCTTCGGGTTACTCCTCTTAAGGGAACCCATCGCTTCGGTATCAAAGGCAAATTGGCCCCTCGTTACATCGGTCCTTTTCGCATTCTTGCCAAACGAGGAGAAGTTGCCTACCAATTGGAACTACCTCCGCACCTCTCCAGAGTTCATGATGTTTTCCACGTTTCTCAACTCAGGCGTTGCTTCTCGGATCCTATCCGCGGAGTGGACCACGAAACGCTTGATCTCCAAGACAATCTCACATATCGAGAATACCCCGTTCGTATTCTTGATCAAACTGAGCGCACCACTCGACGCCACAATATCAAGTTTCTCAAGGTTCAATGGTCACATCATTCCGAGAGTGAAGCTACTTGGGAAAGGGAGGATCGTCTTCGACTTGAGTACCCCACCCTCTTTCCGGAGGAACCCGAATCTCGGGACGCGATTCTTTTAAGAGGGGGTGAGTTGTCACATCCCTAGTTAGCACTTGCTTTAGTATCTAGCTAGAGTGTGCATCATGTCTACATTCAAAGAAACTTGAAATGGGATTAACAGAAACCCCAGCACCCCTCTCCTAACAACTAGGGTTTGCTAAAATATTTTCCAATGTACCCAAAATGCCCTTCAAAAATGTTCATCATTTCTGCCATGGTCTTAAACCTCTGCCAAAAATGGTGCACAATTTTCTAGGACAATCTAGGGCTTTGGATTAAATCTTATGGTATTTGAATTTGGGCATTTAAATGCTATAAAATACTTTAAATGCTCAAATAATCATAAACTATAATGTTTCCTACTGTTTATATTATATACAGTAGGTATGACAAGTGTTATGAGTTACAAAAATGCTATGGCATTTTATTTAAATGAACAAAGCTGCAAAAGAAATGAAATAGAAAAGAAAATAGAAAAAAGGGAGAGAGAGAAAAGCTTACCTGGCGCCCTACCCGGCCCACCTGCCGGCCCAGCCTAGCTGCCGCTCCAGCGAGCTGCTTGGCTCGGCCAGGCAGGCAGGCAGGTGCTCGACGGCGACCGCACGGCGCGCCACGCAGCTGCCCGCCGCCCTGCTTCCTCCCCTCGCCGTCCTGGAGGGCTGGACCGATCATTCATGTCGTCCCCCGACCCCGCAGACACCTCCACCTCTCCCCAGTTCCTCTCCTTCGCTCTCCCCGCGCCATGGCCGACGCCGTCGTGCTCGCACCGTCGTAGAAGCCGCGCCCACCGTCGTCCCGGAGCCCCGCCTTGGTTTCCATCATCTCTGCCGTCCTCGACTGCTTCGAACAGGCCGAGCCCCGAGCGCTCGCTCGCCCTGGAGACGCCCCCGACCTCTTCTTCCTCAACTCCGGCCGCGGAGATCCCTCTCGCCGTCCCGCTCACCTCCGACCACCCCCGAGCTTGCTCCGGCGCCTGCTGCAACCCCTGTGAGCCTAGCTTCATCCTCCCCCTCTCCGTTGGCTCTCTTTTGCCCTGGAATGCACTGCACGAAGCTCACGCGCACGCACCGCCGCCGTGCTCGCCGTCGGTGATGCTCCGGTGACCATTTGGTCACTGGCACCCGCCCATCACACTCACCGCAGCACGTAGATGCGAAAGGTGCTACGCATGCATCGCCTAAGCCCCTGCAGCCGCATCTCCACACACGCCCGACGCCGGTCGCCGCCGTCGAGCTTGTTGCCGTCGTCTCCGGCCACCCCAGGTCCGGCGACCACCACCATCCGACGCACAACAGCAAGGGCTTTCCAACGCGCCTAGCCACAGCTCGAGCCGTGCACCGTAGGCGATTTCCGAAGAACGCCGCCGTGTTTGGCCTCGCCGGCGGCTAAACGCCGGCGAGTTGGACCTGTTTTGACCACGGTTTTGACCCCCTGGGTCACTGACATGTGGGCCCTGCCCGCAAGTCAAACCTTGTTTAGGTGTTAATTTAATTCTAATTAGTTAATTAGTTAACTGTGACACTGACCAGTGGGTCCCACTGGTCAGGTTTGACTTGGACTGGCCCTATTGACTGCCTGACATCAGCATGATGTCATGCTGATGCAGTAAAGGTTTTTCTGGGATTTTTAGATTTAAAATAATTCAGGAAATTCCAGAAAATACCCAAAACTTCTAAAAATCATATAAAATTAACCATAGCTCAGATGGAAAAGATTTATATATGAAAAATGATCAGAAAAATCCAATCTTTCCAATGGCACTGGTTTCAGGCATGTTTGAACAAGTTAACTTGCTGTTTACATCAAGAACATGATAATGCACTTATTTAAATGATAGTTTGAACTTCAATTTGAATCTTTGATTCAAATAAGCTCAAACCCTTCTGGTTTTAGTTGCATTAGCCAACACACATGCATCTTGCCATGTCATGAGCATGCATCATATTGTTGCATTTGTTTGTTAATGATTGTATCGTCGGTATTCTCTGTGTTAGGTCCTGCTCCCGAGGATACTGCTGCGTATCCAATTGAAGAGCAGTACCCGACACCTACCTTGTCAGGCAAGCAATCATTGATCATTCCGATAGAAACCCAATCTTCTCGCTCCTGCTCTCTTTTACTGCATTAAGGCAACAGCGTGTGAATTGCTACTTGCTGCGGTAGATGAACCCTATTCCCTTGCATGACCTGTCATTGCCACAGTAAATAGTTGAAACCCACTAGCATGTGTAGGAGTTGATTGAGCCATGTGATGTGTGATCCACCATGCTATTTGTTTATGTTGCTTGCTATGCCTAGAGTTGTGTCAGGTCTGGTTCATCTGGGTGATGGATCAGAGTGAAATGATCATACCGGTAAAGAGAAGGAAGTGTGGAATACGCTTGGTAAAGGTATCGATGAAAGGCCATGTAGGAGTACATGGTGGGTTGTTTCATTGGAATCGTCCATAGGACCTGAGATCTGTATGTGTGGTTCAAGTTGCAGATACTACCATGCATTGGGCCCGAAACCAATGGACCCTCTCGGCTTATTAATTACCCTCGATCTCTGTCCAGGAGTTGCAACTAGTTTCTGGTGTTTATAGCTTACTGGAGGTCGTGCACAACGCTGACCCTCGGGGTGGGTTGTGATGCGACAGGTACGTGGCACGGTGTACCGGTTGCCCGTTTGGTGACTCGGGAACCCTGTACACATCGTTTGGGGCCGTGAGTGACACCCCGGCCGGATCTCCCCCACGGATGGAACCCAAATAGGCGATAAACCTGGACGAGAGACTTGAGTAGTTAGTCAGGTCGTGGCCGACACCCTCGCTGGGCTTCCGCTTGAAGGTTGCCGAGTACACGCCGAGTAAACGGCGATAAGTGGTGGAAGCGTGTGTGAGGAAGTACACCCATGCAGGGTTATCAATCTATTCGAATAGCCGTTGTTCGCGGTACGGACTACTTGGTTACTCTTACAGTTCATAGACAAGTTGATGGATACTACTAAAAGCCTCAAGATAAGTGTGAGTGCCGTGGATGGCCCTTCCGTAGGATGACGGAAGAGGATCCTCGGTAGTGTATTGATGTGGTGAATAGAGGACTCGTGTTCGTAATAACATCTTGCAATCTGTTGAGAGTTGTAGTATAGGTTAGCCAAGGTCAAAGCTGGCATTCTGCTATAAACTCCACTACCCCCTTTGATAATGTTGCATGTATGATAGGTTCTGTGGTAAGACTTGCTGAGTACCTTTGTACTCATGTTTGCTTAATAACTGTTGCAGAGGAGAACCCTGCCCCTGCTGAAGGGTTCTACATAGACGTTGACGTCGATGAGTAGCTTGACACCCAGACGGAGATCTGGAGCTTGTGAAGGGCCTTGTAGATAGTCAGGCTACACCAAGCCTGTTTTATTTTCTAAGTTGTCTGTACTCAGACATGTAGCTTCCGCTTGTGCTTGTATGACTGTATGACTTGAGTGTTGGGTCATGTGACCCCTACCTGTATGGATATGTTATGTATGGCCCTTGGAGCCTTTTAAATAAAGTACTTTGAGTCATAGAGTTCTGTTGTGATGCAATGTTGTATTTGCACATATTGAGCATATTGCGTGTATGTTTGAAATGCTTTGTATGTGTGGGATCCGACACCTAGTTGTTTTCCTTTGGTAGCCTACCTTACAGGGAAATGCCTCCTAGTGTCTCCAATGAGCCTTGGTAGCTTGCTACTGCTCGGAACACGTAGGCTGGCCGGCATGTGTCCTTCTTCGTTCCTGTGTCTGTCCCTTAGGGGAAATGTCACGCGTTGTTCCTTTAAGTCCATGTAGCTTGCTATGACTTGGGTTCATACGTTGATGACCCACACGTTCGTTGCTGGGTCATGGATGCCTGTCTCTGTAATTTAGTGCCACTTTTGGTTTATAACTAGCCATGTCGGCCCGGGTTCTCTGTCATATGGATGCTAGCGACAGTGTCATATACGTGTGCCAAAATGCGCAAACGGTCCCGGGCCAAGTAAGGTGGAACCCGTGGGGTTACCGTGCGTGAGGCCGCAAAGTGATATGACGTGTTACAGCTAGATCGGTGTGACTTAGGATCGGGGACCTGACATTGGAGCTGAAGGTTTCCACCCTCACCGACTCGCTTGACACCGCCCGAGACCGTGAGACGAAGCTGAAGGACGATCTCCGCACTGAGAGGCTCTTGCTGGAGAGCGCCGCCGTCTCGCAAAAAAACTTCCAGCGGATGGTGGAGCAGTGGACTGATGAGCTCGTTGCCTCCGCTGCCAACATCGACATGGAGATGGTGGCGTTGAGGGCGGAGCACCTCGCGTACTCCCCCGACGAGAGCCTCCCCCACAGCGCCAAACTGAGTCTGTTCTTCAGGGGAGTGGTGCCAGCTCTCGCGCGGCTACGGGAGAAGATCCCTGCGCAGCTGGCTGACGAGGCGCGCCGGCTTTGCATGGGCACTATGGAGCGGGTGTTGTCAAAGATTGTCTACCGCAACCCCGGGATCAACCTCGTCAACGTCCTCCGGACCCTGCCGCCCGAAGCTGACCAGGAGGCGTTGAAGGCGCAAGTTGCCCACATCATGGCCAAGGCGGGCAAGATCCAAAGGGTCGATGGAGATCGTAGAGACTAGGCTTCCTTTTTCCCGCTTTCCTTGCCGCTGTCGATTAAGTCATGGGTAGTAGTTGGTTAGAACAGCGGCAAGTTATCTCTGTAATATATACTTTTATTTTGGGTAATCATTGCAGTGTTATTTCCCTTGCTTTAGTCCCTTCACTTTGTATGCTTTCCACCCTACGCTTTTGGGGATCTTGCCGGCAAAGGGACCCTTGCCGCGAGCGCTGAGTGCGGGACTCTTAGCAGCCTGCTGGCAATGCCCTCGCCGGCAAGAAACCTTGCCGCAGCTAGTCGCAGCACACTTAGGTTGTTGAGCGAACTCGAAAACGAAATAAGGGCGCGACACTTGTCGCAGCTCACTTAGGCCGTTGAGCGTGCTCGAAACAAAGTAAGGGCGCGGCTAGCCACGGGTAGGTTCCTCCGCGCACAGGTTTTCCATACAAAGTGCGGTTGTTCAAGGAAGATAACTAAGAATTTTTTAAAAATTTGAATGCACAAACTTTGGCAACTTATCTTTCATGGATTGTTTACTTCCCGGCAAGGCTTCCCTTTCTTGAACAGCACTTGGTCCACACCTCTATCTCCTTCCCCCCCGGTAAATTTGTGCGCGAGGAACACTTCTTCTGTTTAAGAGAGAATGGAAAAGAGGAGGAAACACAAGTATGGAGCCTTGTGGCTTGTTGCTACTTACCGGGGATGTGTGCTGCACAAGGTGTCAGATGATGCATGCAAGTAAAACGAAAAGCATCAAATGACAAACAGTGTGAAGCACAAAAGTTTTACTGATGCACGGGGTCTGCGCCCGGCTTTGTACAAAGGTTTACATGCAACAGCGGCAAGACTTGAACAAAAGGTGGTTGCCGGAGCGGATCACGGCAACCGCGCCTTATGGGTGAAACTTGCGAAGATGCTCTATGTTCCAGGAGTTGCTCACCGGTAAGCCTTCTTCGGTCTCAAGGCGGACAGCGCCGGGCCTCGTGACTTGTCTCACCCGATAAGGGCCTTCCCACTTCGGCGTCAACTTGTTGGAGCCCTTGGCGGACTGAACACGCTGAAGAACAAGGTCGCCTTCCTCGAGACTCCTGGCCTTGACCTTGCGGCTATGATAGCGACGCAAGGCTTGCTGGTATCGAGCAGCTCGTACAGCAGCCTGGAGATGTTCCTCCTCGAGGAGCAATGCATCATCTTGCCGCAGTTGCTCTTGCTCGAGCTCATCGTAAGCGAGCACTCGAGGAGACCCGTATACGAGTTCCGTGGGGAGAACAGCCTCTGCTTCATAGACAAGAGCAAAGGGTGTCTGTCCGGTGGCTCGATTTGGTGTCGTCCTGATTGACCAAAGAGCCGCCGGCAACTCCTCTATCCAGTTTCTTCCGCACTTGTGCAGCTTGTCGAATGTTCTTGTCTTTAGTCCGCGCAGCACTTCAGTGTTGGCCCTCTCTGCTTGACCGTTACTCCTTGGATGAGCAACGGAAGCAAAGCAGACCTTGGCGCCAAGGTCTTGGACGTACTGCATGAAGGTGCGACTTGTGAACTGTGTGCCATTGTCGGTGATGATCCTGTTAGGGATTCCGAAACGGCAAACAATTGACCTGAAGAACTTCACTGCTGACTGTGCTGTCACCTTTCTCACTGGTTCCACTTCTGGCCACTTTGTGAACTTGTCTATCGCAACATACAAGTACTCAAAGCCTCCGACTGCGCGGGGAAAGGGGCCGAGGATATCGAGCCCCCAGACCGAGAAGGGCCAGGACAAAGGGATCGTCTAGAGAGCTTGAGCTGGCTGATGAATCTGCTTGGCATGGAACTGGCACGCTTCACACTTGGTTACTTGTGCAGTTGCATCTTGGAGGGCTTCTGGCCAAAAGAACCCTTGCCGGAATGCCTTCCCGGCAAGTGCTCTTGCGCCAATGTGGTGGCCACATATGCCTTCGTGTATCTCTGCCAACAGCTTCTGTCCATCTTCCCGGGAAATGCATTTCAACCTGACACCGTTGAGTCTTCTTCTGTACAGTTCGTTGCCAACGAATTGGTACATACTTGACTGTCTGGTTATCCTTTCTATCTCTTCTGGTTCTTCGGGAAGTTCTCCAGTCTGAAGAAAACGGACGATTTGCTGTGCCCATGCTGGAGCCTGAGGCTCAACAACAAGGACTAAAGGCATCAGGGCTGCTACGGGAACCTCAGCTTCCACGGCAAGAACCTGCGGCTCTGCCGGAGCTGAGGGTCCCTCGGCAAGCCTGCCGGGGCAAGGCTTGTCGGGAACGCCTGCTTCAACTGTACAGACCCTTGGGTCCGCAGGAGCAGACTGTTCCTCAACATTTTGGTTGCTGATCTTGGGGACCTTGTCGGCGGCTTCGGTAAGATCCGCCGGCAAGTAGTCGCCGGAGACCAACTTCCTCTTCTTGCTTTGCCCAACTGATGGTGTAACGGATGGTTGAGTTAGCTTGAGCACGAAGGTTCCTGGTTCCACAGGCAACTTCATCACAGCACACTTCGAGAGGCCATCTGCAACATCATTCTGAGGTCTTGGAACGTGCTCCATCTGCAGGCCTTCAAAGTGTTCTTCAAGCTTCCTCACTTCATCGACATAAGCTTCCATCAGAGGGCTTTGGTAACTCTTGTTTACTTGTCGGACCACCAGCTGTGAGTCTCCCCGCACAATCAGCTTCTTGATCCCAAGTTCGGCCGCAATTCTGAGGCCGGCAAGCAAACCTTCATACTTAGCAGTATTGTTTGTCGCTTGCTCCTTGGGAAAGTGCATTTCAACAACATACTTGAGGTGTTCCCCGGTGGGCGCTATGAGTAACACGCCAGCACCGGCGCCTTGCAGCGAGAAGGCACCATCGAAGTACATTATCCACTCTTTGCTTGCTTCTTGGACGGGGATGCTTGTCTCTGGAACTTCTTCATCTGGTGTTGGGGTCCATTCTGCTATGAACTCTGCCAAAGCTCTGCTCTGTATGGTTGAAGTACTCTCAAACTTGAGACCAAAGCTTGACAGCTCCAGTGCCCACTCGACGATCCTACCTGTTGCTTCTGGATTTTGCAATATCCTCTTCAATGGAAAGCGAGTGACCACTGTTATCTCGTGCGCTTGGAAGTAATGGCGCAGCTTCCTTGAGGCCATGAGGAGGCCGAAAAGCAACTTCTGCACCCCAGAGTATCTTGATCTAGCCCCCTGCAAGAGGGAACTTACAAAATACACTGGGCGCTGCACCATCTTCTTTCGCGCTTCTCCTTGTTCCTGCGCAGACTTGTCCTTGTCGGGGCCAGAGCTTGTCGGGGAACCCCCCTGCTTGTCGCTGGATGCGCTTGCCGGGGATGTGCGTTCCTCATCCGCCTCCCTCTCCGCTACTAACGCAGCACTAACCACTTGATTGGTTGCTGCTAGGTACAGCAGCAACTTCTCTTGTGGCCTAGGTGCGACAAGTATTGGAGTGGAGGATAGGTATCCTTACAAGTCTTGCAGCGCCGCCTCCGCTTCCGGAGTCCATTTCATAGGACCTGCCTTTTTCAAGATTTTGAAGAAAGGCAGGGCGCGTTCTGCAGACTTTGAAATGAACCTGCTGGGGGCAGCCACACAACCAGCAAGTCTCCTTACGTCCTTGACGCGCTTCGGGGCTTCAATCTGCTCGATGGCTTTTATCTTGTCGGGATTGGCTTCAATCCCCCTCTGGGACACAAAGAACCCGAGAAGCTTGCTGGAGGGGACTCCGAAGACGCACTTCTCGGGGTTCAGTTTGAGTTGAATCTTGCGCAGATTCTCAAAGGTCTCTCCTAGGTCTTGAATCAGGGTATCCTTGCTCTTGCTCTTAACCACTATATCATCCATGTAGGCCTCTACATTTCTGTGTATCTGTGGCTCAAAAGCAGTGTGTACCACCCTTGCAAATGTTGAGCCTGCATTCTTCAATCCAAAGGGCATGCGTATGAAGCAATAGGTGCCACATGGAGTAATGAATGCAGTCTTCTCTTCATCTTCCTTAGCCATGAATATCTGGTGGTATCCTGAAAGCAACTCACATCCAGCCGTGGAGTCGACAATCTGGTCGATACTGTAGGATCGAAAGTATGTCTAGAGGGGGGGGTGATTAGACTACTTGACAATATAAAAATTCTACCTTTTGATCATGAACAGTTTTTGGCAGTTTCACAATTATGATCAATTCAAGTATCACCCTACACATGAATTCTAGAGTATAAGCAGCAGAAAGTAAATTGCACATGTAGTAAAGAGAGGTGGAGAAGATCAAACGCAATTTGGAGAAACGGAGATTTTTCTCGTGGTTCCGATAGGTGGTGCTATCGTACATCCACGTTGATGGAGACTTCAACCCACGGAGGGTAACGGCTGCGCGAGTCCACGGAGGGCTCCACCCACGAAGGGTCCACGAAGAAGCAACCTTGTCTATTCCATCATGGCCTACGCCCACGGAGGACTAGCCTTACTCGGGGTAGATCTTCACGAAGTAGGCGATCTCCTTGCCCTTACAAACTTCTTGGTTCAACTCCACATCTCGAAGACGGAGGCTCCCAAGCGACACCTAACCAATCTAGGAGGCACCACCCTCCAAAAGGTAATAGATGTTGTTGATGATGATGAACTCCTTGCTCTTGTGCTTCAAATGATAATCTCCCCAACACTCAACTCTCCTCACTGATTTGGCTTTGGTGGAAGAAAGGATTGAGTGGAAAGCAACTTGGGAAGGCTAGAAATCAAGTTTCATATGGTAGGAATGGAATAACTTGATCTCAACACAAGGGTAGGTAGTTCTCTTCTCAGAAAGTGTAAGGTAGGAGTGGTAGTACTTTCTGATGGCTCTCTCCATGAATGAAGAGGGGGTGGAGGGGTATATATAGCCTCCACACAAAATCCAACCGTTACACACATAATTGAGCAATCTCGGTGAGACCAAAGTGAAAACTCGGTCAGACCGAAAGTTCAAATATAGTGAACGTTGGGGTTTTCGGTGGGACCGAAAATACCATCTCGGTATGTCCGATATGAGTCAAAGATAGGAGCTTGCCATTTTCGGTGGGACCGAAATTAACAACTCGGATATTCCGATATGATGTCAAATGGTTACAGAAGGTTGGCAGTCCAGTTTCGGTGAGACCGAACTCAAAATCGGATAGACCGAAATTTCTAGGGTTTGGAATATAGCTGAGGTGGTTCATCTCGGTGGGACTGAGTTGGAAGAATCGGTTTGTCCGAGATTACTTATGAGTGTGTTTAGTAGTGAAAGTTGCTGATAGTTGAAGGAGCTAAATCACTAAGCACTTGAGCAACCAGATCATCAACACAACCTCATCCCCTTTTAATAGTATTGGCTTTTCCTATGGACTCAATGTGATCTTTGATCACTAAACCAAAAATGGAGTCTTGAGCGTTTGCCAATGCTTGCCTTAGCATTTTGAGGGGTCCACTTCTTCAGACATTTCCATACCCATATCATCGAACTTCTCTGAAATGATTCTCAAGTAGCTATTAGTTCAATGATATATATGTTGTTATTAATTACCAAAACCACCCGGGGATTAGTTGCACTTTCAATCTCCCCCTTTTTGGTAATTGATGACAACATATAGATCAAAGCTTCGACAAAAGATATAATCAATGAATAATATCGTCGCTTTGAGAAGTATGTGATAAACAAGAGCTCCCCCTAAATTTGTGCATTATTTAAAATTTGCGTTTGAATGCAAATGCAAAATCGATTAGGATTATGGGTCACTCTTCCATGTCACATACATCTTGGTGGAGCGCACAAAATGATAAGAATGAATAACATGCACCCAATCACCAAGACAAGAGTAACTAGCCATACAAGAAGGAATAGCATATGATAGGCATTAAGCACACATTAAAGCATAGTATGACTAAGCACTCATTAAGGTAGCATCAAACGTAGTAGCAAGCACACTGAAAGTATCAAGAACCAAAAGAACCAAATGTATCTCAAAGGAAACCGGCAAAAGAACGAAAGAACACACTCTCTCTCTCGAAGCCCTATGATCTATACAATTTCTCCCCCTTTGGCAACAAGTTACCAAAAAGTTTGAAAAAGCATAGAGCTAAGCGTCACTGTGGGCTCTGCTGGCGGCTCCCGTCTGGGTAGATGTCGGAGTAGAAATGACAGCATCGGTGAAGACTTCTGCTGATGTCTGCGCTGGAGGAGTGGATGCTGGAGTTGTGGCTGGAGCAACTGCTGGAGCTGTGGGAGGTGCTGAAGTGGTAGCCCTGGAGTCAGTCACTGGGATAGCTGCTGATCGGGATCCTCTGGGAACCTGAGCAGTCTGGCGATGAGAGTCCTGGACTAGATCATCCTGCATGAGCTCTGCTATCTCCTGCCTTGCTTCCTCCATGTCTGCCTCAAGCTTGTTGACGGTCACCTGAATCTCAGTCAGCTTCACGTCCAGAGCGTGGATCTTGTCTTCAACAATCCTCTCTAGGCTTTCCTGAGATTGTTCAATGATGGCCAGGTGTTGTTCAATTCTCTGGGTAGCTTCAAGAATCTGCTCTCCGAAGCTCTTTGGTTTAGCTGCTGCTACTGCCTCTTTATCAGCTTTGGCTTTCTTAGCAGCTTCAATATTGGCTTGACCTTCAACAGAAGTTGGATCCTCCTCATCCATCACAACAATGTTGTCTTCATGCTCTGGCTGCAGTGGCAAGTGCTTCCTATCCAACATGAATTTGCCCGTGCCAAACTTGGCATTGATGAGCATCTGAATTTGTGGGGCAAATCCACACGACCTCTTCTGGTCAGCTGCAGTCCTCTTAATGGTCTCTACCATTAAGTCCATCACCTTGAAAGGTGCCTTCTCATCAAGAATGTGCAGCATGTTGATAGAATAGCCTCGAATCATGCGGTGGTCTCCAGACTTGGGCATCAAGGTATGCCTCAGAATAGTGTTTGTGGTGGTCAGACCTGCTGGAGATAGTACACTGAGCCAAGCTTCCATCCTTCCAAATCAGCTGCGGGGATCTCCTTGTACATGTTCTTCATGGAATCATGGTTCTTCTTAGGAATCCCATAGACATCAATGTCGTCCTCTCTCTGCACTGGAGCATTCAGAAGCTCTGCCCATTCTTCAACAGACGAAGAAAACCTTTGACCTTCAGTCATCCAGGTGATCTTGCCATCAGGATAGAAGTGGGTTGTGGCGTAGAACTGCATGATCATCTCGTCATTCCAATCTGTCAGCTTCTGACCCACGAACTCATCAACTCCACATGCAGTGAAGCTCTCATGCACATGGGGAAAGAAGTCTCGGTGCTCTTCACTGTCAATGTACTTCCAGTCAACATACCTAGTGTCTGCAACAATAGGCTTCTTATCCATCAGCACGGTCTCATAGAAGTCCTGCTGCTCTCTGGTGTGGAATCTGGGGTCCACAGCAGTCCTTCTCCTCACGGCATATGGATCAGACTGTCTCCATAGCCTGAGACCTCTGTCCTTCCTTGCCTTCATATCCTCGGCTTGAGGATGAGCATCGTTGTGGAGTGGCAGTTTAGGACGGAGCTTCAGCAACACATGTTCTTCATCAGACTCAGACGGTGGCACATCACCTTTGTTCTTCTCAGAGGCTGGGATGTTCCTGGTTGTCCTCTTGGGCTTGATTGGAGCTGCCTTGGCTTGAGCAGGCTTCTTGGGCTTAGAAGTGGCTTGAGCCCTAATAGCATCACCCATGAACTTAGCCTTCTAAGGAGGAGGCTGGGGTGCATCTTCTTCTTCATCCACTGCTGCATCAACATGAGGTTCAACATACACAACTCTCTTCCTCTTGGAAGTTTTCTTCACTTTACTTGGAGCTGGCTCTTCCAAGTTTAGTTTCTTGGCAACAGCTGACTGCTTGACCTTGCTGGTGCCTTTCTTCGACTGCTGCCCTTCGTGCTCTTTGGCAACAACTTTTCTCTTGGGCTTGGAGGTTACTTCCTCAGCAACGAAGTCAGAGTCCTCATCATCAGAATTTCTCTGTTTTCTGGTCCTGGTGGCTGCAGGAGGCAAACCACTAGGGGTACTCCTCTCACCATCATCACTAGGACTACTAGCCTCAGGACTAGTATCTGCCTCAGGGATCTCTGCAAAAGGTCACTCAGACCTGTTCTGGCTGTCACTGGCATCTGACATGGTTGACAACCTGTGAAAAGATAAGGTATAGGCAGAGTAGAAGAGTTATCACAACTGCAGAGGTTTTTGCAAAAAAAATGAGTTCAAAACTTGGTTTTGAGTTTTCAAAGAATGCATTTCGGTCAAACCGATATTCAGTTTCGGTGAATCCGAAGTGTATAACAGAAACCTACACACCACTTTCGGTCAGACCCAAATGGGTTTCGGTCCTGCCGATAAACTAGGGTTTCACTAAGACTCTACATCGGTCACACCGATTTGCACAACTCGGTTAGACTGAAAGGTGCAGTGCAATGGCCAGAGGCCAAATCGGTCATTCCGAGTTTTCAAAATCGGTTTCACCGAGATGTATTCCGTGGAAACCTAAACCTAAGAATTTCGCTCGAAACTAAAACGATCTGATCTGATGTTAAGGAATTTTCCAATCGTGGCTAGATACATGGCAAACCAATCGTGCAAGAATTAGATGGGGAGCACGAGTGGGATCAAGACTCACCCTAACTTGGTGGAGTCCCTCTACGACGGCAACGGCGCGGAGAAGAATACCGTTGACGGCGGCGGAGACCTGCGGCGAGGGCGCACAGGCGACGACGGCGACGATCCGGAGACCAGGGCGACGGCAGCAGGGGACTTGGGGGCGAAACGGTTTGAAGAAGTAATCGCGCGCTGCCCTCAGTATTTATATCCCCTTGCTGTCGGTGGGACCGAGTTGAAAAACTCGGTGACACCGAAATGTATAACTGCTGTGCAGTTACGCATATCGGTCACGCCGAGATTTTGAACTCGGTTTCACCGAGATGAAACCTAGATCAGTCTAAGCGTTTCGGTTGGACCAAGTGGGAAAAGTTGGTCAGACCGAAATGGACTTAGAAGGTTTTGGAAGTCAGCCTTAGACGGATCGGTGGCTCCGAGTGCTCCTCACTCGGAGGGTCCGAAAATGACTTGTTCAAAGTTGTGATATGAGCATGAATAGAATTTGAGACAAGAAAGCATAGATAGCTAGGGGAGGTGCTTAGGCATTCTTGTCCATCCATTTGGCCAGAAAAATCAAAACAACCAAAACAACAAATGGATGTCCTTGAATGGATAAAATCATGCATTCAACATGCTCACACAATAAGATAGCAAATGAAATATGTGTCAAACATGCACAACCAAAATTCTAGCTACTAGCACACAATTTGTCGATGACTAGGTCATCTATATATGAGTATATTGACTTAGGAGCCAAATGAGAACATTTGATCATAGGTCATACTCATCGTTTAAGCACAAGTGGGGTTACCACTTTTACATAAAGCATTGATGTGTTCACATCATTTGGAGATGCTTTAGCTCAATTTTTAGAGCAAAGCTCCCCCTAGATGTGAGAACCCCTTTTAAAGGGTCAAACTAACCTTGGGTTGTCGTAGAAGACTTCATGTAGATGTTGAAGATGTGGATGCTCAATGTTGATGTAGATCATCAAGAGTTGGGAGCTATCCTTTGGATTAGGGCACTTTCAATACCTACATGGGTTAGTCCCACAAGGAACAAACAAGGATATCCATAGACATAGATTGAAGTTCACAAAAGATGATGTCCATGAAAGCAATGATTACCTTGTCCCTTGACTTACCAACAAGAGGGTTTGTGACTCCATGAACTAGTGCATGATGTGGAAGTTGATTGCACAAGTTCTTGCCTAAATGAATGTGAGTGAAGTATGTTGGCGGAGTCACCCTCAAGAACCTTCTAGTTCTTCTTCTTTGGGATCCACATCATCTTGATGGGAATCCTTGGAGTTGTAGTTGAGCTTGACGAAGTAGAACTTGACGTGTCCTTGGGAACCCACTTGACCATGGCTTGAGGTGCTTCAATGAATGCATCAATCTCCTCTTGAAGCTTGTCCTTGGCCTTTAGCTTGTGGTCTTGTGGTGGAAGGTCATCTTGAGCTTGTTCCATATTGGAAGAAGTAGGATCATACTTCTCCTTTTGTGAAACAAACTGTGGAGTAGGGTATTGACCTTCTTCCCACTCAACACCTTCGGCGTTGAACTTTCGCTCAAAACCAATCCCTTGATTCTTCCGGTGCCTTCCTTGTTTGCGAACAATTTCCTCAAAGTTCTTGCTTTCGGCAAGACTCTTGTAGACACCTTTCTCTATGATTTCCTTCAATAAGCTATTTTCTTGCTCAAGTGTAACTTGGCTTGAAACATTGTTAGTGGAATCAAGAGAACTACTAGAAGCAACAATATTAGATTTAACATGGTTATTGTTACTACTAGAGGAAGAATTTTTCTTATGCTTGTCATGCTTAGTCTTAATAGGTGGCAAGAAATTAGACAAGAGAAGTCGTTTGGCAAGATATGAAGAACTCTTCTTTCGAAGATCGTCATTGATCGCTTTTAGAAACTCATGTTCTTGCTCTAGAGTGAGCTTCTCGAAGCGTAGCTTCTCATGAGATCTTAGAAGCTCTCTATGATCTTCTTGAGTTGTTTCATGAGCTAACTTAAGAGTGTTTAGTTCTTTAGTTAGACGCTCAATCTCCTTCATAGCATTGTCATTCGACTCTTCTCGACTATAAAGACTACTAGCATTTTCATCATTACTAAGCTCACTAGATTTATCATGCAAGAGCTCATCTTCACCAAGCAAGTCATCCTCATCACTATCAAAGTCAATGAATTCAGGGTGTGTTACCTTGGGGCCTTTAGCCATGAAGCATCTTCCAATTCCCTCATTTGGTGAATCAAATAAGTCGTAGGAGTTGGAGTTGGAGGATACGAGTGCAAGTCCGGCAACACCTTCATCTTGACTGTAGTCGGAGTCGGAGTGATAGCTTCCATCGGATTGATTGTCGGAGTCGGAGCCGGAGACCCATTCACCTATATGAGCTTGATGTCTTCTTCTTGTGTAGCTCCTTGATGACTTGTCCATTCTCTCCGAATCCTTGCTTCTCCGAGAGGGTCTTCGTTCATAACGATCATCTCTACTCCTTCTCTCTCTCCGAGGTGACTCATCTCTTGCTCTTATTCTTGGAGATTCTTCTCTTCTTTTGTGGGGAGCCGTACACTCATTTGAGAAGTGTCCGGGTCTTCCACAATTGTAGCAGTTTCGATCACGACTAGAAGATCTCTTTTCATCATATGATCTAGACTTTGAGCTTCTTTCTTTGCCTCTATTCTTGTAGAACTTGTTGAAGTTCTTAACCATTAGGCTTATCTCTTCATTGGAAATTAACTAGTCACTTGAGGTTGTGGGAGCATCACTTGTAGCTTTGTAAGCACCACTTGACTTGTTGTGAAGCTCTTCCTTATCCTTAAGTGTCATCTCATGAGCAACAATTCTTCCAATGACTTCAGTTGGCTTGAGAGTCTTGTAGTTTGGCATCATTTGGATCAAAGTGCACACGGTGTCATATTTTCCATCCAAAGCTCTTAGAATCTTCTTGATGATGAAACGGTCGGTCATTTCTTCGCTTCCTAAGCCAGCAATCTCATTTGTGATGAGAGCAAGCCTAGAGTACATTTCAGCGACTCCTTCACCATCCTTCATCTTGAACTTGTCAAGTTGACCTGGAAGAATATCTAGCTTTGATTCCTTCACAGATTCAGTACCTTCATGCATTTCAACCAAAGTATCCCAAATCTCTTTAGCATTCTCAAGACGGCTGATTTTGTTGAACTCCTCGGGACACAAATCATTGAAGAGAATGTCACAAGCTTGAGCATTGTTTTGCAACATCCGCAACTCTTCCGGTGTAGCTTCGCGATCCGGAACTTTTCCTTCCTCGAAGAATTCACCTTGCATACCAACACAAATAATGCCCCATGCGGCTGGGTTATGACCAAGAATATGCATTTTCATTTTATGCTTCCAACTAGCAAAAATTGTACCATCAAAGTAAGGACCTCTACGATAATTACCCTCACTAGACGCCATACTCTCCTAGGTTGTGAAACCAAGCTTATGGAGTCCAATGCAATGGAAACCAAAACAATGGAGACCAAAGCTCTGATACCACTTGTAGGATCGAAAGTATGTCTAGAGGGGGGGTGATTAGACTACTTGACAATATAAAAATTCTGCCTTTTGATCATGAACAGTTTTTGGAAGTTTCACAATTATGATCAATTCAAGTATCACCCTACACATGCAATTCTAGAGTATAAGCAGCGGAAAGTAAATTGCACATGTAGTAAAGAGTGGTGGAGAATATCAAACGCAATTTGGAGACACAGAGATTTTTCTCGTGGTTCCGATAGGTGGTGCTATCGTACGTCCACGTTGATGGAGACTTCAACCCACAGAGGGTAACGGCTGCGCGAGTCCACGGAGGGCTCCACCCACGAAGGGTCCACGAAGAAGCAACCTTGTCTATTCCATCATGGCCTACGCCCACGGAGGACTAGCCTTACTCGGGGTAGATCTTCACGAAGTAGGCGATCTCCTTGCCCTTACAAACTTCTTGGTTCAACTCCACATCTCGAAGACGGAGGCTCCCAAGCGACACCTAACCAATCTAGGAGGCACCACCCTCCAAAAGGTAATAGATGTTGTTGATGATGATGAACTCCTTGCTCTTGTGCTTCAAATGATAATCTCCCCAACACTCAACTCTCCTCACTGATTTGGCTTCGGTGGAAGAAAGGATTGAGTGGAAAGCAACTTGGGAAGGCTAGAAATCAAGTTTCATATGGTAGGAATGGAATAACTTGATCTCAACACAAGGGTAAGTAGTTCTCTTCTCAGAAAGTGTAAGGTAGGAGTGGTAGTACTTTCTGATGGCTCTCTCCACGAATGAAGAGCGGGTGGAGGGGTATATATAGCCTCCACACAAAATCCAACCGTTACACACATAATTGAGCAATCTCGGTGAGACCGAAGTGAAAACTCGGTCAGACCGAAAGTTCAAATATAGTGAACGTTGGGGTTTTCGGTGGGACCGAAAATACCATCTCGGTATGTCCGATATGAGTCAAAGATAGGAGCTTGCCATTTTCGGTGGGACCGAAATTAACAACTCGGATATTCCGATATGATGTCAAATGGTTACAGAAGGTTGGCAGTCCAGTTTCGGTGAGACCGAACTCAAAATCGGATAGACCGAAATTTCTAGGGTTTGGAATATAGCTGAGGTGGTTCATCTTGGTGGGACTGAGTTGGAAGAATCGGTTTGTCCGAGATTACTTATGAGTGTGTTTAGTAGTGAAAGTTGCTGATAGTTGAAGGAGCTAAATCACTAAGCACTTGAGCAACCAGATCATCAACACAACCTCATCCCCTTTTAATAGTATTGGCTTTTCCTATGGACTCAATGTGATCTTTGATCACTAAACCAAAAATGGAGTGTTGAGCTTTTGCCAATGCTTGCCTTAGCATTTTGAGGGGTCCACTTCTTCAGAAATTTCCATACCCATATCATCGAACTTCTCTGAAATGATTCTCAAGTAGCTATTAGTTCAATGATATATATGTTGTTATTAATTACCAAAACCACCCGGGGATTAGTTGCACTTTCAGATACGCGGCAAGGGAAAAGGATCCTTGGGACAAGCTTTATTCACATCAGTGAAGTCGATACAAAGTCTCCATTTCCCATTAGCCTTTCGCACGACAACCGCATTGGCCAACCACGTGGGATGTAGTACACCTCTAACCAGGCCTGCTGCTTCCAACTTCTTTATCTCCTCGGCAATGAACTCTTGGCGCTCAACAGCTTGCTTCCTGACCTTCTGCTTGACGGGCCGCGCGTGAGGACAAACAGCAAGCTTGTGCTCAATTACCTTCCTCGGAACGCTGGGGATGTCAGACGGTTGCCATGCGAACACGTCGACATTCGCCCGCAGGAAAGCAACGAGCGCGCTTTCCTATTTGGGTTCGAGCGTAGCACTGATGGTGAAGGTACCACCAGTGCCGTCCTCCTTGGCGGACACCTTCTTGGTTGCCGGTGGAGCTGCCATTCCTTTCTTGCACTTGCCGGTGGAGCTCGATGGTGCGTCCTCGACGGCAGCGCAGCACTCCGAAGAGGTGCGTTTGCCGGAGTGGGCTCCAGAGCTCTTGCCGGACTTGGTCTTGGTCTTCCCCCCGGGAGCTTCAGCGGCAAGTGTCTTGCTATCTGCCGCGGCTGCTGCATCCCGGTAGATCTTGTCGGCGCAGATAAGCGCATCCTTCTTGTCGCCGGGGACAGAGATGATGCTTATTGGCCCCGGCATCTTGAGCATGTTGTACGCATAGTGGGAAGCTGCCATGAACTTGGCGAGTGCAGGACGGCCAAGTATCCCATTATATGGCAATGGGATGTCGGCAACGTCGAATGTGATCCTCTCTGTCCTGAAGTTGAGCTCTCCGCCAAAGGTCACTGGCAGCGTGATCTTCCCCTTCGGCTAGCTCCTTCCCGGGTTGATCCCTTGGAACGACCCGGTTTCCTCGAGCTCGCTGTCGGGAATCTGTAGCTTCTTGATCACAGCGGAGGAGATCAAGTTGAGGCCGGCCCCGCCGTCAACCAACATCTTGGTGACCTTGAGGTTGCGGATAGTTGGTGAAACCAACATCGGCAAACACCCGACCGCAGTTGTGCGGTCAGGGTAGTCCTCAAGGTCGAAGATGATGGGCGTGCCGGACCATTTCAGCAGCTTGCGTGACTCGACGGGTGGCTCAGCTGCATTCACTTCCCGCACCCACTGCTTGAGTTGGCGGTGGGAAGTGTGTAGAGAGGCACCTCCGTCGACACACAGAACCTCTGTGGCCTTCTGGAACTCCTGCTCGCTGTTATCTCCATCTTCCATGTCCTCGTCATCGTCTTCATCCTCATCCTTGTCGCGGCCCCGGGGAGGTCTGTCTCCTTGCCGCTGCTTGGCCTTGCCGCGGCGTCCTCCCCGGCCATTGAACGGCCGCTTCTTGCTTGGTTCTCCTCCGCCTCCTTGGGCCTTCTCCTTGTCGCGTCGCTCGTATTCAGCCTTCTGCTGCTCTACGAGGTACTCTACCCTCTTGCAGTTCTGGAGATCGTGGCCCTTGGTGCGGTGGATCTTGCAATACTGCTTGCCGGAGCCGTCCTGCTTGTCGGCTGCCGCTACAGGGGCGGACTCCTTGCCGGAGCCACCAGCCTGCGTCTTCTTGGCGGGAGCCTCCTTGCCGGACTGCTCGACAGCCAGTACCTCCTTGTTCTTCTTCTTCTTGTTGTTCCGCCGCCGGTTTTTCCTTGCCGGGGCGGCATCCTCGCTGTCTGTTCCTCCTGCTCCAGTATCCTCTCCGGGGAGTCTCCTCCCCTCTTCAGCACGCGCACACTTATCAGCCAGAGCATAAAGCTCGCTGACGTCCCGGATCTTGGTCATCGCCATCTCCTCCCTCATCCGGCGGTTACGCACGTTCTGGTGGAACGCGCTGATAACCGCGGCAGGGTGGACGTCGGGAATGTTGTGCTGGACGCGGCTGAACCTCTGGATGTACTTTCGCAGGGATTCTCCTTCCTTCTGGGCAAGGATGTGGAGATCGCTCTCCTGGCCGTGGGGCTTGTGGCCGCCCGTGAAGGCGCCGACAAACTGGTGGCACAAATCCGCCCAAGAAGAGATGGAGTTCTCCGGCAAGTGCATAAGCCAAGACCTGACGTTTGGCTTAAGCACGAGCGGGAAGTAGTTGGCTAGGATCTTCTCGTCGCGTCCCCCGGCAGCCTGCACCGCAATGGTGTAGATGTTGAGGAACTCCGAGGGGTGCGTCTTGCCGTCGTACTTCTCGGGTACGTCGGGCTTGAAGTTCTTCATGCTGGCCACTGGACTTGCCGAAGCTCTCGGGTGAACGCAGGGCAACCTGCCGCGTACGGCAAGTTGCCTGGTTCACCGGGCGCGTGCATGTCGACAGCAGTCCCAGCGCGCTGGTCGGACTGTCTTCGGGCTTCTCTTCGACGCTCGATGTGGGTTCGAGCGTCCTCTTGTCGCCTGTCGTCGAGGACTTGGCGCTGATCGTGGCGAGCCCGTGGATCCGACGACGCTGTAGAGTCGTCGTCGACGTTGATCCGGCGGGGTGGCGATTTCTGCTTCCGCGGTGGGGAGTGCACGGTAGTTGCACCCCCGGCGGTCTTGTCTCCGTCGGCCTTCGCTTGGTCGACTTGCCGCGGCCGTGATGTTGCCTGCTGCTGTGGCGTGTCGTTGTTGGCGAAGGCGATGAGGCTCTGGATTGTTGCCCTCCAGTCTTCGGCCTTGTCTGCCGCTGGAGGGAAGTCGAGGAGCAGTTGGGCTCTTGCTAGAGCTTCTGCTGGAGAGGAGGGAAGCGGTGGCGAGCGGTGTGAGGAGCGAGATATGCTCAGACTTCTAACAGGGTTAGAAGGAGCAGTGTCCCGCCCCGGCGACCGCGCCTGGCTCGTACCAGCGCGCTAGCCTTGAGCATCCTGCGACCCACCGGCTTGTCCCCTTCCCAGCAAGCGTATGGTACCCCCGGTACCACGTCGCTGCTGGTTCGGCACCTCCTGAGAGGGACGTGGTGCGTGCACGGACGCCGAGGTCTTGGAGTTCGCCCGGTCGTCCGTCTTGTCCTTGGACTTGGCGACGCCGCGAGTGTCCTCGCCGGCGTCCACCCCTCCGCCAGCGTCTACCCCACCAACCATTGGTTCTGGTGGTGGTGGGATCGACGCAGACGGGCCTCCAACCTCCAAAGCCTTCTTCTTCGGAGGCATGCTGATGTAGTCGATGAGGTTGATGAAGCTGGAGAGGTTGCTGAAGGTTGCGCCCGCGTGAGCGCCGGATCAGGTTCGCACAACCTCGATGCCCCCTACCTGGCACGCCAAAGATGTCGGGGAAACTGACCGCCCACGAACACCTATGGGACCGGAGCCCCTTCTACGTTGCGGTAAGGGAGCGGAGGGAGCACGGAGAGCAGATCGAGGAGCACACGCGGGCAATTTACCCAGGTTCGGGCCGCGCGGACGCGTAAAACCCTACTCCTGCTTTGGTTGTATTGAGTTCTTGGGCTCGGGAGCTTGAAGATCTACAGTACCAGCTACACCGAGCGAGGGAGTGAGCGAGTTTCTGGGATCGAACCCCCTCTACGTTGTGCATGGGCCTCCTTTTATAGTCCAAAGGGGTCACCGACAGGTGTCAACGTAGAGGAGGGTAAAAGTGTAAAATCGGTGGTAGTTGTAACAGTGCATGAACAGTATATGAACAGTGGTCTTCACCTAACTCTGACGCCGGGGGACAAGGACATTGAATGCCCGTCGCCGTCGCCCCAAAAGCGTCCGTCCATGCGCCTCCGTTCGCCACGGCGATGGCTTCGTCACCGCGGCTTACCAGCGTGTCCCTCAGGCTGCACAGCCACCCGCCATGTGCCCCTGGAAGGGCCCCAGGGCGACGCGTGGTCGGATGATCTGGAGCGCGGGTACACAGTGTAAGCTTCCCCCGGCAAGCACCTTGCCGGGATCGCTATCTTACCGGGCCCGGGAGCTCGTCGCTCTCCGGGTCCTGCCGGGGCGCACGATGCGCCACGATGTATCTTCTGAAGTGTTATTCTTTGGCCTTCCTGGCAAGCTCCTCTTGCCAGGGTCTTGTGAGAATAGAGTGGTATTGTGCTTGGAACAGCCTTCCCGGCAAGCTCCTCTTGCCGGGGCCTTGATCTTCTGACTTGTATACTTTGTTCTTGAATGGCTTCAAAGGGGTCCAGAGTGGGCTTTGGCGGGCACGTGGTGAGCCAGACCACGGGACGCTGCTACAGCCCGTGCACAAGTCGGGATACTAAGGTACCCCTACTTTAGTACACCGACAAGCTCTACTGTACGTATTACCGTATTTGAGCTCGCCGGTCGCACACGACCTCATTTTGCTGAGCGTGTGTGCCAGGAGGGCATATTCCCGATGGTTTCTGGGTTGTATGGGAAGGACCCCCTATCGCCCACACTCACTTTGCGACGGTTCGGAATGCCGTCGCGGAAAGGGGTGAAAAACCGTTTGTATAGCACCGACGCATACCAGTGGTTCCTCATGCCATGCTTAAGTAGCTCGGAGTGGATAATGAGTTAACTTGGAGGTCAACATTGCGTTAAAATGATTGTGATGTGGCATGATGATATGGTATCCTCCTCTGAATAATTCAAGTGGCTTGACTTGGCACATGTTCATGCATGTAGTTGAATCAATACCAACATAGCATCTATGATATTTGTGTTCATGGTGTTCATATCCTACTCATGCTTGTATTCAATGTTCATCATTCATAATGCATGTTCATGACCGTTTTCACTCTCTAGGTAGCCGCTTCTCAACCTATTTGCTAACCTTCGCCAGTACTAAGCGAGAACACTGCTTGTGCATCAAAATCCTAAAACCAAACTTATCCCAGATGAGTCCACCATATCTACCAATATGCGGTATTACCCTGGCGTCCTAAGTAAATTTGTATGTGCCACCTCTAAAAAATTCAAATAAACATCCATTTTTGTGTGCCTGGATTGTTCATAGAGCGATAGGAGGTGGTCGGTGTCTTCCATGCTAAGCGGGTTATTCTCATGATGAGTGTTTATTAACTTGTCCTTGCGCGAGAGGAGAGGTAATAGGGATTCCCAATCCCGAATTCAAAAAGAAAAAAAGACTTACAAATAATCAAACAAAACTCCTACGGAGTAAAACCCTTACTTTATCGCTCGGGAACCACCACTAATGTGTTTAGCATGGAAGATATTGATAACTTTCGGTTGTGATGTAAACAGGAAGGGTTCATTTCTAAAAATTATTTTTATCACTATTTAAAAACTTTGAGCTGTGGCACCGCTGCAAATCACTGCTTCCCTCCGCGAAGGGACTATCTATTTAATTTTATGTTGGGTCATCTCCTCCTCGAATAAGTGCCAGATCTGAGAGCACTATTGTCATCCTCGTGTATTGTGTATAGTTAATGTTGGGTGTTAGCATGAATCGATCTTTTCAACCATGAATTACAATGTTTAGTCGCCGCTTGAACTTTGGAGGAGCTCTGCATTTATGTTTTACGGTTTCAGAAAGGGCTAGCGAGATACCATTGTTGTCATAGTATATCATGGCTGTTTTGACGAAGTGTTGTCATTAGAGATATCTTATTATTTCTCACAGTTGTTTATTCTATTGATATGAATTAAAATAATTTCTAAGAGTTATTGTTTATATGGTTAGTCATGATCTTTGCTGAAAACATGGGTGCTACTTGAAAGTGCGTTATATCGACTAGAAGGGGATGAATAGGCAATTTTTATGAATTCGTCACAGAGGAAATTGTAGCTGGGGAATTTCCTAAGAAATGGACAACTTGGCAGCGGAATAAAAACTCAAGTGCAAGCATAATAGAACAAGAGCATGGTCATCATGATGAAATGAAAGTAAGCACAAAGTACAAGTAGCATATAAACAAGATAAGCCGGTTGAGGACTGAAGACTGAAGAAATTAGGTAGAGCAAATTGAGAAAGTCTTTAGTCAAAGTCTTCAAACAGTACAGATCAAGTTTATCAACACATGAATGAGTAAATGGAAGGATTGAGGAAATAGAACTAGTAGGCTTGATGCAGACAATGATTTGTTAGACCAGTTCGAACTACTGTGACAGTTGTACGTATGGGTGGGGCGGCTAGGTATTTAAACTTGAGGACACACAGTCCCGGACACCCAGTCCTTGACACACAGTCCAAGACACCAAGTCATCACCGTATTCCTCTTGAGCTAAGGTCACACAGACCTCGCCCAATCACTCGTGGTAAGTCTTCACAGGTGACTTCCAAACCTTCACAGACTTGGTCACCCGGCGATCCACAATTCCTCTTGGATGCTCTAGACCATTGACGCCTAACCATCTGGAAGATCATAGTCTTCAAATGTAACAAGCTTCGGTTCCACACAGGGAAAATCTCTTGAGTGATGCTCAATCACTTTGGGTTTTAGGTGTATGGGTTTTGGGCTTTTCCTCACTTGATGATTTTCGCTCAAAGTCCTTGGAGGATGGGTTGCTCTTATGACAAGTGTTAGTTTCTCTCGGAGCGGCCAACCAGCTAGTGGTTGTAGGGGGGCGGCTATTTATAGCCTAGGGAGCAGCCCACCATGATAAGACATAAATGCCCTTCAATGATATGACCGTTAGGTGGGTAGATATTTTGGGACAGCCGGCGCATACACTACTAGGAAAAGTCCTGTTAGTGGCGCACCTGTTTTGGCCATTAATGGCGCACTACAGGTGCGCCACTACTACCACGCCATTAGTAATTAATACTAATGGCGCACCACATAGTGCGACATTAGTATCCCAGACACTAATGCGCCATTTGTATGCCTAGAGGTGCGCCATTACTATCTGACTTAGTAATGGCGCACCACATAGAAGTGCGCCATTACTAAAAAAACAATTTTTTTCAGAAATTTTTTTTTTAAAAAAAAAATTTCCAGAAACTTTTTTTATTTTCTTCTTGTTCCACACAAGAAAAATCTCTTGAATGATGCTCAATCACATTGGGGTTTTAGGTGTTAGGGTTTTGGGTTTTCCTCACTTGATGATTTTCGCTCAAAGTCCTTGGAGGATGGGTTGCTCTTATGACAACTGTTAGTTTCTCTCGGAGCGGCCAACCAGCTAGTGGTTGTAGGGGGTGGCTATTTATAGCCTAGGGAGCTGCCCGCCATGATAAGACATAAATGCCCTTCAATGATATGACCGTTAGGTCGGTAGATATTTTGGGACAGCCGGCGCATACACTACTAGGAAAAGTCATGTTAGTGGCGCACCTATTTTGGCCATTAATGGCGCATTACTGGTGCGCCACTACTACCACGCCATTAGTAAGTAATACTAATGGCGCACCACATAGTGCGCCATTATTATCCCAGAAACTAATGCACCATTTGTATGCCTAGAGGTGCGCCATTATTATCTGACTTAGTAATGGCGCACCACATAGAAGTGCGCCATTACTAAAAAAATTCAAATTTTTTTCAGAAATTTTTTTCCCAGAAACTTTTTTTATTTTCTTCTTAATGTCAGGTCACTATGGCTTAATCTCTAGTCAATATGCTTAATCTCAAGTCAAATCGCACTCCATGGTCAAACTTACCGGAAGGTCACCCATCCTAACACTACTCCAGCCCGAGCATGCTTAACTTCGAAGTTCTATCCAACACCAGCAGCAGCTCATTTCATAGGCACTTGTTGATATATCTATCATATCAATCCTATTAAACCTCCCGGTCATGTTCACCAGTGTGATGAAATTTTGAAAAAATATTTCAAACTTCCCGGTCATATTACGTGTCATAATTTGAAAACAATTTCCAAAAAAAATTCCCAAAAAATTCCAAAAAAATTTAAAAATATGTTACTAGTGGCGCACCTAGCAAATGGTGCGACACTAGTAAGTTTGATTTTTTTCCATATTCCCCCCCCCCCCTCTAGATCTTAAAAGCCCCATAACTTTCGTTCTGTTAGTTTGTTTGAGATTTTGAAAATGTTCAACAGGGTTTCCCTAGTTGAATTCGGATGTAACTTTTTGAGTAGATGATTTTTCATATAAATTTTTTAATCCGAGTTCGAATGCAAATGTTATGCCGGTCTTACTAAATTCCAGGGAGATTTTGCAAATAAAGTCGAAATTTATATTTGTAAATTTTCAAAATAACTAGACCACATATCACATGGGAAACTTATTTTCTTTTATTTTTTTGACATTTCCATCATTTTCTTTTATTATTTTTAAAACCTGAAAAGGCGGTCCATTGGGTGGGGGTGCATTTGGTGAAATTGTTAGTAGTGGCGCACCGTGGTTGTGGTGCGCCATTACTGGTTTGAACTAGTAATGGGGCACTGTACCCAGGTGCGCCATTACTAGTTTTGAAAAAAAATCATAAAAAATAAAAAAAATGTTAGTAGTGGCGCACAGAGTGTGCGGTGCGCCATTACTAGTTAAAACTAGTAATGGCGCATTTTGCCCTAGTGCGCCATTAGTAGTTTTGGAAAAATAAAATAAAATAAAATATGTTAGTAATGGCGCACTCTGTGTCTGGTGCGTGATACGTCTCCAACGTATCTATAATTTTTTTATTGTTCCATGCTATTATTTATGAAGTCTTGGATGTTTAATGGGCTTTACCATTCACTTTTATATCTTTTTTGGTACTAACCTACTAACCCAAAGGCCCAGTCCAGATTGCTGTTTTTTGCCTATTTCAGGGTTTTGCAGAAAAGGAATATCAAACGGAGTCCAAACGGAATGAAACCTTCGCAAGAGATATTTTTGGAGGAAATCACGCACGAAAGACTTCAGGGCCAAGCCAGGGGACAGAGGGGCCACCCTCGAGGGTGGGGGGCGTGCCCCCCTTCCCAGGGCGCGCCCCCTGCCTCGAGGGCAGCCCGTGTGGCCCCCGGTGCCCCCCTTCTTCCTATATATACCTACATACCCCAGAAACTCCATACGCAGAGAGAAAACCCTAATTCCACCGCCGTAGCTTATGTTCCCGTGGAGATCCTATATTGGAGCCTGTTCCGGGAGGGGGATCCATCACGGAGGCCTTCTTCATCATCATCATCGCCCTCACCATGAGTTGTGAGTAGTTTACCACAGACCTTCGGGTCCATAGCTAGTATCTAGATGGCTTCTTCTCTCTCTCTCTGGATCTCAATACAAAGTTCTCCTCGGTCTTCGAGGAGATCTATTCGATGTAATCTCTTTTTTGCGGTGTGTTTGTCGAGACCCGATGAATTGTGAGTTTATGATCAAGGTTATCTATGAAAGATAATTGGTTCTTCTCTGAACTTTTTATGTGTGCTCATAATATCCTTGCAAGTCTCTTCGAATTATTGGTTTGATTTGCCCTACTAGATCTATAGATCTCGCAATGGGAGAGGTGCTTGGCTTTGGGTTCAATCTTGCGGTGTACTTTCCCAGTGACAGTAGGGGCAGCAAGGCACGTATTGTATTGTTGCCATCGAGGATAAAAAGATGGGGTTTTCATCATATTGCTTGAGTTTATCCCTCTACATCATGTCATCTTTCTTAAGGCGTTACTCTGTTCGTATGAACTCAATACACTAGATGCATGCTGGATAGCGGTCGATGTGTGGTGTAATAGTAGTAGATGCAGAATCGTTTCGGTCTACTTGTCTCGGACGTGATGCCTATATGCAATGATCATGCCTAGATACTCTCATAATTATTCGCTTTTCTACCAATTCCTCGACAGTAATTTGTTTACCCGCCGTAGAATACCACTATCATGAGAGAAGCCACTAGAGAAAACTATGGCCCCCGGGTCTATCTTTATCATATTACTTTCCCGTCAACTAGCCAATTTCTGTCGCCGTTGTTTATTTGCTTTCTTTACTTTCTATTTCTATACCAAAAATACGAAAAATATAATTATCATCTCTATCAGATCTCACTCTCGTAAGTGACCGTAAAGGGATTGACAATCCCTTATCGCGTTGGCTGTGAAGTTTTTATTTGTTTCTGCAGGTGCGAGGGACTGGCGCGTGGTCTCCTACTGGATTGATACCTTGGTTCTCAAAAAGTGAGGGAAATACTTACGCTACTATGATGCATCTCCCTTTCCTCTTCGAGGGAATACAACGCCAGCTCAAGAGGTAGTAGTGCACCATTAGTAATGAGGACACTAATGGCGCACCAGTATCTGGTGCGCCACTACTATATAGCAGTGGCACACCACATGCATGGTGCGCCATTAGTGTCAATATCATCTATAGCCCTTTTCCTAGTAGTGATAGCACAACAACGGTCGGAAATTTGAGTATCAAATTCCTCAGGGCTATCATGTTCCTCAATTGTAGGCAATCTGCATTGGCGAATTCCTAACTCCTCAGTCAGAACAAATTCCTTACAGACCAGAAGAACTTCGTCTGTTTCACTTAAGAAATTGACTGAACTTTATGAGATTTCCAATGGCTTCACTCGAAAGGATTGGGTAGTGTAGGATTTTAAGTTGAGCATCACTTGGAAATATGGTTCCTTAGTTTTACCTCGACTCCCTTTAAAAGTACGGTGTTTCCTATGACTCAAGAAAGAGAAAATGAAACTATGAAAACAAAAGTCTTCACGCTTCATGTTCCTTGCATGAATATCAAGTCTTCATGGTTACACCAATTTCTTCGCTTTCAAAATCTTCAGAAAGTCTTCAGAAATCCAAAGTCTTCAATTGAAAACATTCATTTTTAGGTGTCGACTTTCTCTGTAAATATCAAACTCCTCATAGACTTATAGACCTGTGTACACTTAGAAACGCATCAGTCCCTTAACCTATAAGTCTTCAATACACCAAAATCACTGAGGGGCACTAGATGCACTTACAATCTCCCCCTTTTTGGTGATTGATGACAATATAGGTTAAGTTTTCAACGGGGATAAACATATGAAGTGTAAATACTGATATTTAGGAATTTGATTGAAATATATAGAAGAACTCCCCCTGAAGATGTGCATAAGGAGGAATTTGCTTTTGAAGCAATGCACATTTAAAGAGTATAATCATGGAGATCTCCCCCTATATCTTGTAATTCATACACGCATTTAACATATGATATGAAGAATTTGATATGCATGATGAAATATGGTGGCTGATGTAATTCAGCATGCGTGCAATCACATATATGAGAAAATAGCATGCAGAAGAACACGACGAAAGTATCAGACCACCATCGGGTTTAAGATTACAACTCGATCCAACAAAGTCTTCAAAAGAACAAGAGTTGTAACTTAGCAAAAAAACACCCATATATAAATCCCCGCTTGAAGACTAACTCAAATTTCTCTCCCTTTATCATCGAAAGACCAAAATGGACGAAAAATGAGAACTAACGCCCCTGAAGAATATCACGAAGACGATGGAGGAGCGCCAGTGTTGTTGGGGTCGGTTGTTGAAGTAGGGACTGCCGCAGTGTAGTCCAAATCTTCATGCTCATTGGTCTCGCGTGATGAAGAATATGAGCTGGCCACCAAGGCAGGAACTTTGACTTTCTTGAATTTCTTCGCCAGAGGTTGAGATCAATCAAAGTCCTCCTGGAAGCCCATTTGCTTCAGATCTTCTTCGCCATAGGGATGAGACACAACAGCCCAAGTGCGATTGAAAACTTCATGGAGGTAGTAGTGGTTTTTCTTCGCTGCATTGCATGTAGCAGTCATGTTGTGAAGAATTGAGCCAAACTGCCTCTTGACCTATTTATGATTGTGATCGACCTTCTGATGAAGACTAAGGAGAAGCTCACGATCAGTCATCACCCTTGGAGTTGTGCCTTGAGGATTTTGCTTTGAGGCATTGGCGACAGAGTCATGAGTGGCAGAGTCATCATTGGTGGAGTAGGATGCAGCTTTGCGGAACTGACCATCCAGTGGACAAATTCCTTCATCAATGATTGCAACTTTGCCTTTGCCGTCAACCGAGGAAATTTTCTGTTTGAGGACTTCAAGTGGAGGCAGATAGCTGACATGATTCTGAAAGTGAGCCTTGTATGTGATTGAAGACCTTGTTCTGATGAATCTCATAATCCAGGGAGCATAAGGCTTCAATTCAAAAGGTGACAGTGCAACATTTGCCAAAGTACTCATGAAGAAATCAGGATAGTTGATGTGGATCCCATGCATGATATTGAACAGCAGATTCTTCATGATGCCAACGACCTCTTCTTCATTCGAGTCGTGGCCTTTGATTGGACTCAATGTCTTTGTCAGAGTGCGATAGATAGTCTGAGGAACATATAGTAATTCCTTCATGTGGAATTTGGTTCTTGGGGCTTGACCAGGTTTCAGCGGCTTAATCAACACTTGCATATAATGGTCAGTGAGTTCAGGTTCATGATATATACATCATGCACCTTCAAGGGGAGGACTGATAGGTAGGGCATGAAGCAATTCAGAGGCCGGTGCTTTGAAGTGAGTGTTTTCTGTCATCCAGTCCAACACCCAAGAGTTCACATCTTCAGCATTTCCTGTGATGTGCAGTGTTGCACAGAACTAAAGAATTAGCTCTTCATTCCAATCACATATATCTGTGCAGAAGGTGAGCAGTCCAGCACCGTAAAGAAAGCTGAGCACTGGCGTGAAGCAAGGCAGTGATTCCATGTCCACATGAGGACTGCCACATGGTCGAAGACTTTCTCCTTAGCAAAAAGCAGTGAAGAATATAAGTTCTCCTGGCTGGCAGTCCAGAAGCGCTTCCTTCTAAGACGAGCAGATTCATATGGTTGAAGTCTGTGAAGGACACATGCTCGTGGAAGAAGTCATCAGCCTTGAAGTTTTGCTTCTTAGAGAAGGGATCCTTCGTCTTGGGCTGAGGAGTATCAGTTAATTGCATCACAGCCTCAGGAATCACAGGCTGAGGAATTTCAGTTTCTGCTTCAGTTGCAGCCCGAGTCTTTATTTCTTCATCAGCATTTTCATTAGCACTAGTGGCTGGAATTTCTTCAGGGTATGGAAGGAGTGGTGCGAGATTCGTCTGAGCCCGTTTGAACTTCAGTGTGCTCTGGGGACTGAGGATTTTGTTGCAATGGCGTGAACAATGGAGTGTTGGGGTGCTGACTTTCCCAAAAGTCATCATTCATCATAGGAGTTGTGTTTCCAATGTCCATGTCTTCATCATCTTCACTTAATTCTTCAACGCCTGCCTCTTCAGCTGTGAACTGAGGCATAGGTGATGAGATCACTGTGGTTGAAGGGATATCATCCACTTCAATTTCTTAATCCAACTACTCTGAAGAAGCAGCAGAAGGAACATCTTCATCAGATCCGGTTGGGATCACATATTCTTTACCAAAAAGGAATGATTTCCTTTGATGGCATGCTTGAGAGAGGAACAACATCAATGGGATTCTTGACCAAACTAGTCAATTTCTTCATCTTCTTAGGGGCAACAGACTCCGAAGAAGCAGATGCTTTCCTTTTCTTCACTACTACTCGTTCCATAGCCTTTGTTTTCCTCACCTCTGATGCAGAAGGAAGAACTGGGCTTGGTGTTGGTGCATGAGGAGCAGATGAAATTGGTTCAATTACCTCAGACACAACTGTTTCAGTTTGCCTGGCTTGGTCGGTTTCTTCACGCCCAGCGGTTGAAGTCTCAGCTGGCCTGGCTTGTTCCTCAGGCGCAACACGAGTGGATGCCCTGGCAATTTCTTTAGCGGCTGGAATATAGTCATCAGCCCTGGTAACTTCAGTTTCATCAGCGGCCTAATTTTCATAAGTGGTGCTGGGATGTTTTTCAGTGGGCTGAGCAGATGCCTCAGCCTGAGGAGATTCATGTTGCATTGGTGCTGCAACGTTTGAGGCGAATCCCTTGGTCAGCTAGACGAATCTGACTTTGGCTCCCATCCAATCAGCATGGTATCTGTCAAATTCATCACTAAGGTGTTTGATCTCAGCTTGCAGCTTCACAAGTTCCTCAGGAGAAAAATTCACGACATTTTTCTTCAAGAGTCTTTCTTTCTTGTACTGATCCTTCTTTGCTTTCCTGGCTTGTTCAAATTTCCATTTTTCCTCACTAATGAAGGCAGTCAGCATATGACTTTGACTAGGAGTGAGGTTCATCTCAGGCAAAGTAGTGTTGGGGTCCTTATGCCATAGGTTGATGAAATCGAGGATAAACTTTGGATCCAACATCAATGGCACATTACTGCCTTTGGCTTTAGCGGCCCTTTCCTGTCTGTCTCTGATTATTTTGGCGAGTTCCTCATCATCAGCTTCATCTTCACTAGCCGGCACATTGACAACGACTTGCTTCTCGTGAGGACTTGGTTTAGCACCACGTCCTGCAGTGGCCTTAGTTTTCAGCAGAGTGGGGCATGTTGAGGAATGTGGAGGAGCCAAAGAACTTGAAGAAGCTCCAGTGGCAATAGAGATGCATGTTGTCCTTTGGCACGAGGCGAGATGCGCAAGTGCAGAGGACTTTGGTGGAGCTGTAGCAGCTTGAGGAATTGGCCGTGAGGGATTTGCAGAGCTGGGCCATGAGGGTATTGCTGAGGAGCTTGGCTGTGAGGCAGAAGAACTGGTCTTGCGAGCTAGTTTCTTGGGCATAGCCTTTTTAGGCTTGCTAACAGAGGCCTAAGCAGCAGCAGCAGTAGAATCTTCATTGAATTTACTCACTGCCTCTTTGGCCATTATAGCCAACTTGGCTAGACGCTTGGCCCATTCCTTGGGAAATTCCTCACCTCTTCTGATGCTAGAGGGATCAGCAATTTGGCTAGGTGCCAATGGAGGTCTTTGGCATGGAGGGTGTATAGCAAATTTCTTCATGTACTTGGGTGTGACATAGCGATATTCCCTCCATTCTCTAACCCACCTTCTCTCTATCCTTTGTATGTGCACCTTGTGCTGATTCTTGGTCTCCTTGCCATACTTGGCCTCATCGGGAGTGCAATATTCTTCATAGATATCATCAGAATTTCAAAGGCAGTGTTGACTTCTAGTTTCTTCCCTCCTTTGTGAGGTTTCTTGCCATCAACCATTTTCTTTAGCTGAGGATTTTGAATGATTGAGTTCTCTGAGGAGGTGTGCAATTTGTCTTCGAGGAACGCTGCAAATGAGTTAAGTTGATGAGAACCTAGGGATTCAGCAGCAGACATTTGTACCTGTGAACAGAGTATAGGTGCGAAGAATTTGGAGAGGTCATATGCGTTCTCAGCAGTTTTTGCAAAAAAGGAACAAGTTTGAGGAATTTGACCAGATGTCACTTGAAGAATTTCACTAAGCGTTCTTTGACTTAGGTTCCAGAGTTGTGTAGATTGAAAATCCACACAATTGACGAATCTTCAAGAAAAACGTTGCTTAGAGAAACAGATCAACAACAAATGTTTGTGTGAGGTGTTTAGAGTGTGAAGAATGAAGAATAAACACCTTTTTGAAGATTTGTAGAAATCACTGGAATGAACAAGGGCAGTAGAAGTAGCTTTTAATTACCCTTGACGAAGAACACGGCGAACTATAAATAGTAGATTTGAAGTTGGTCGGTTCAGATCTTCCAGCCCTAGCTTGGCAGAGGAAGACAGCTACGGCGGCGGCGGAGTGAAGAAATCCGCGGCCGTCGTGATTCCGATGGTGACGAGGTCGAGGCAGCGAAGCTCTTCCTCACCGGCAACGATGGAAGTAGCGGCGGCGCTAGGTTTTGGGAGGTCGAGCGAGGGAGTGGAGGTCGAGTGGAGTAAAAACAAAGTAAGGAGGGTGAGGGGGTATTTATAGCCGAGTTGAAAAACTGTTCGCCCGAGGAAAGTGGACGAACGTGCCCCTGACCCTGCTCATCCGTGTGACATGTGTCACCCACGTACAGAGAGGTGGAGATCGTGGGTGAATAGATAAGTCATATAGTGGAATGTGGAACGGTTTGAGCGGCAAAGCCCAAAATTCAGATAGGAAAATTTTAACGTTGCGTTCACAAATTCTTCGGCTGTCAAGGACACAGTGAAGATTTTGAACAAGTTTCAAATAGAACGCATATGAATAAATTGTGAATAGACTGGGTTGAGTTTAGCATAGAGGGGGACGGGTCCGATCACATTCACTTAGCAGAAAAACAACTTGAAGAAACAGCAATAAGTGAATGTTGTAGATGACATAAACTCAAATATATATATAGTCAATGAAGAACAACAACGGAAAGCGAGAAGACATTGCAAAGTTGAAGAAATTGAACAGTTGAGGAATTTCAAAAACTGAAGAAAAACTCAAATTGAGGATTTTAAACTTTTATTGTTGGCGTGACCCAACGTATAAGAGTGATGATTTCAGACACCACGTACAATTGTCATATGGCTCTGAGAATCAGTTTCTTCATTAATTTCTTCACACTTAGTGGGTTAGTCTTCATTGATTGAAGAAAAACGTTACTTCGTGTGTTGCGCGTCAAAGTCATCAATTTTGCATAAGAGTTAGGATGTGTGTCCTTTCAAAGAACATTCGAAGATTCTAAGAAATTTAGCTCACACCGCAACTTGCAAAATCTCTTCTCATCCAAGGGCTTAGTGAAAATTTCTGCCAGCGGGTCTTCAGTCTTCACGTGGTAGATGGAAATGTCGCCCTTGAAGACATGATCACGAAGAAAATGACGACGGATCTGGATGTGCTTTGTCCTTGAGTGTTGAACTAGGTTGTGAGCAATCTTGATGGCACTCTCATTGTCACAGTAGAGTGGCACATTCTTCATGTTGATGCCATAGTCCTTGAGCGTTCGCTTCATCCATAATAATTGAGCACAACATGACCCAGCAGCTATGTACTCAGCTTTAGGAGTGGAGAGTGAAACACAATTCTGCTTCTTCGAGGACCAACATACTAAGGATCGTCCGAGGAAATGGCATGTGCCGGATGTAGACTTCCGCTCCACTCGATCACTAGCATAGTCAGAGTCAGAATATCCAATGAGATCAAAATCAGAGCCCTTGGGATACCATAATCCAAGTGTTGGAGTGTGAGATAGATACCGAAGAATATGCTTCACAGCCTTATGTTGTGATTCCTTCGGTGTAGCTTGAAATAGGGCACACATGCAAATACTAAGCATAATATCTGGCCTAGATGCACATAGATACAATAAAGAGCCAATCATGGAGCGGTATACCTTTTGATCGAAGTCTTTACCATTTTCATCGGTGCACAGTTGGCCATTTGTGGGCATAGGGATTTTGACGCCTTAGCAATCTTGCATGCCGAATTTCCTCAGAACATCCTTGAGGTATTTCTCCTGAGATATGAAGATGACATTGCGTTGTTGACGAATTTGAAGGCCTAGGAAGAATTTTAGCACTCCCATCATGGACATTTTATATTCTTCACGCATCATGTAGCCAAATTTGTCACTGTAACATTCATCAGTACAACCAAATATAATATCGTCCACATAGATTTGACACACAAATAATTCTTCATCATATGACTTAGTGAAAAGAGTTGGGTCAAGTGAACCGGGTTTGAAGCCTTTCTTCGTGAGGAACTACTTCAAAGTATCATACCACGCCCGAGGGGCCTGCCTGAGGCCATAGAGGGCCTTGTTGAGTTTGAAGACTTTGTTAGGATGTTTAAGATCTTCAAAACCTGGGGGTTGAGCAACATATACTTCTTCCTCAAGTTAACCATTGAGGAATGCACTTTTCACATCCATTTGATATAAGATGATATTATGATAGTTAGCATAAGCAAGTAGTATGCGAATAGCTTCAAGTCTAGCAATAGGAGCAAAGGTTTCATCGAAGTAAATTCCTTCAACCTGTGTGTAGCCTTGAGCTACGAGACGAGCCTTATTCCTCACCACAAGGCCATTTTCATCTTGCTTGTTTCGGTAGATCCACTTGGTGCCGATGATATTGTGCTTCCGATGACCTGGTCGCTTGACGAGTTCCGACAAATGGTTGAGCTCAAATTGATACAATTCCTCTTGCATAGCTTGAATTCACTCATGTTCCAGAAATGCCTCATCAACTTTGGTGGGCTCTGTGATAGATACAAAAGCAAAGTGCCCACAATAGTTAGGTAAGTGTGAAGCTCTTGAGCGTGTGAGAGGACCTGGTGCATTGATGTCGTCGATGATTTTCTCTATCTGCACTTCTTTTGCAACACGAGGATAAGCTAGTTGACGACTTTGGTCTGGCTGAGCATATTCTTCAGCAGCAGTTTCTTCAGCAGCACCAGAATGATTTTCTTCATTGTCAGGAATGACTTCTTCAGCTGATTCTTCAGTCAGGATGATATATTCATTAGCTTTGAGCTTGAAAGATTCCTCGGGAGTTATCTCACCTGACACGGAAGGTAGGTGCTCTCTTTGCGAGCCATTAGTTTCATCGAACTGCACATCAACAGTCTCAACGATCTTGTGAACATGATTGATGAAGATTCTGTAGTTGTGCGAGTCCTTTTCGTAACCAAGCATAAAAACTTCATGTGCTTTTGGTGCAAATTTGGAATTGTGATGAGGATTGATGTCTACTACACACCCTTCTTCTAGTGGACGTTGTTGGGCCTCCAAGTGCAGAGGTTTGTAAGACAGTAGCAAATTTCCCTCAAGTGGATGACCTAAGGTTTATCAATCCGTGGGAGGCATAGGATGAAGATGGTCTCTCTCAAGCAACCATGCAACCAAATAACAAAGAGTCTCTTGTGCCCCCAACACACCCAATACAATGGTAAATTGTATAGGTGCACTAGTTCGGCGAAGAGATAGTGATACAAGTGCAATATGGATGGTAGGTATAGGTTTTTGTAATAAGAAAATATAAAAACAGCAAGGTAGCAGGTGGTAAACGTGAGCATAAACGGTATAGCAATGATAGGAAACAAGGCATGGGGTTCATACTTTCACTAGTGGAAGTTCACTCAACAAGGATAACATAATTGGATCATATTACTAGCCCTCAACATGCAACAAGAGTCACTCCAAAGTCACTAATAGAGGAGAACAAATGAAGAGATTATGGTAGGGTACAAAACCACCTCAAAGTTATTCTTTCTGATCAATCTATTCAAGAGTCCGTAGTAACGTTCAATCTATCATAGAGTTCATACTAGAATAACACCTTAAGACACAAATCAACTAAAACCCTAATGTCACCTAGATACTCCATTGTCACTTCAAGTATCCGTGGGCATGATTATACGATATGCATCACACAATCTCAGAAATATCTACTCAACCAACACATAGAACTTCAAAGAGTGCCCCAAAGTTTCTACCGGAATGTCAAGACGAAAACATGTGCCAACCCCTATGCATAGATTCCCAAGGTCACGGAACACGCAAGTTGATCACCAAAACATACATCAAGTGAATCACATGATATCCCATTGTCACCACAGATAAGCACATGCAAGACATACATCAAGTGTTCTCAAATCCTTAAAGACTCAATCCGATAAGATAACTTCAAAGGGAAAACTCAATCCATTACAAGAGAGTAGAGGGGAGAAGCATCATAAGATCCAACTATAATAGCAAAGCTCGCGATACATCAAGATCATGCCATCTCAAGAACACGAGAGAGAGAGAGAGAGAGAGAGAGAGATCAAACACATAGCTACTGATACATACCCTCAGCCTCGAGGGTGGACTACTCCCTCCTCGTCATGGAGAGCGCCGGGATGATGAAGATAGCCACCGGAGAGGGATCCCCCCCTCCGACAGGGTGCCGGAACAGGGTCTATATTGGTTTTCGGTGGCTACAGAGGCTTTCGGCGGCGGAACTCCCGATCTAGGTAAGGTTCCAGAGGTTTCAGTATTTATAGGATTTTTTGGCGTAGGGCACAAGTCAGAGGGGCCTCCGAGCTCTCCACGAGACAGGGGCAGACGCCCACCTGGAGTGGGCGTGCTCCCCACCCTTGTGGGCAGCCCGTGGCCCAACTCTTTTACTTCGGGGGCTTCTTTTGGTCCAAAAAAATCACCAAAAATAGGCACGTCAATTGGACTCCGTTTGATATTCCTTTTCCATAAAACTCAAAAACAAGGAAAAAACAGAAAGTGGCACTGGGCTCTAGGTTAATAGGTTAGTCCCAAAAATAATATAAAAGTGTATGACAAAGCCCATTAAACATCCAAAACATCATAAATAATAGCATGGAACAATAAAAAATTATAGATACGTTGGAGACGTATCAAGCATCCCCAAGCTTAATTCCTCTCGTCCTGGAGTAGGTAAATGATAAAAACAGAATTTTTGATGTGGAATGCTAACCAACATAATTTTCAATGTAATTCTCTTTATTGTGGCATGAATGTTCAGATCTAAAAGATTCAAGACAAAAGTCTATATTGACATAATAAATAATAACACTTCAAGCATACTAACAAAGCAATCATGTCTTCTCAAAATACTATGGCTAAACAAAGTTATTCCTACAAAATCATATAGTCTGGCTATGCTCCCTCTTCATCACACAAAATATTCATATCATGCACAACCCCGGTTTCAGCCAAGCACTTGTTTTCATACTCTATTCTTTGAAACCTTTCAACTTTCACGCAGTACATGAGCGTGAGCCATGGACATAGCACTATGTGGAATAGAGAGGTGGTTGTGGAGAAGACAAAAAGGAGGGAGATAGTCTCACATCAACTAGGCGTATCAACGGGCTATGGAGATGCCCATCAATAGATATCAATGTGAGTGAGTAGGGATTTCCATGCAACGGATGCACTAGAGCTAAAATATATGAAAGCTCAACAAAAGAAACTAAGTGGGTGTGCATCCAACTTGCTTGCTCACGAAGACCTAGGGCATTTGAGGAAGCCCATCATTGGAATGTACAAGCCAAGTTCTATAATGAAAATTCCAACTACTATATGAAAGTGACTAAACATGAGACTCTCTATCATGAAGAACATGGTGCTACTTTGAAGCACAAGTGTCGAAAAAGATAGTAGCAATTGTCCCTTTTTTTGGGCCTTTCTTTTTTTTTCTTTGGCCTTTTTTTGGAGGGGCTTTCTTTATTTAGCCTTTCCTCACATGGGACAATGTTCTAATAATGATGATCATCACACTTTCATTGATTAACAAATCGATATTACAACTTGATACTAGAACAAAGTATGACTCTATATGAATGCCTCCGGCGGTGTACCGGGATGTGCAATGAATCAAGAGTGACATGTATGAAAAATTATGCATGGTGGCCTAGCCACAAATACAATGTCAACTACATGATCATGCATGGCAATATGACAATATGAAGCGTGTCGTATGAACGGAACGATGGAAAGTTGCATGGCAATATATCTCAGAATGGCTATGGAAACGCCATGATAGGTAGGTATGGTGGCTGTTTTGAGGAAGATATATGGTGGCTGTTTTGAAGAAGGTATATGGTGGGTGTATGGTACCGGCGAAAGTTGTGTGGTACAAGAGAGGCTAGCAATGGTGGAAGGGTGAGAGTGCATATAATCCATGGACTCAACATTAGTCATAAAGAACTCACATGTTTATTGCAAAAATCTAGGAGTCATCAACACAAAGCAATCAACGCATGCTCCTAGGGGGGAGGTTGGTAGGAGTTAACCATCGCGCGCCCCCGACCTCCACACAAAGGATGACACTCTACAAATACCTCATGCTCTAACTTCGTCACATAGCGGTTCACCATAAGTGCACGCTACGGGAATCACTAACTTTAACACGAGTATTTCTCAATTTGATAATAACTCCACTAGCATGACTCTAATATTACTATCCTCATGTCTCAAAACAATTATCAAGCATTCAACTTCCCATCATATTCAATGCACTAGGTATGAAAGTTTTTACTACATTCATCTTGGATGCCTATCATGTGAAGGCTAGTTTTATAGCCAAAGCACATTACCATGTTGTTCTAATAGACTCTCTAAAGGATATAAGTGAAGCATGAGAGTTCATCTATTTCTTCAAAATAAAACCACAGCCATGCTCTAAAAGATATAAGTGAAGCACTAGAGCAATAACAAACTACTCCGAAAGATAAAAGTGAAGATCAATGAGTAGTTGTATAATTATGTAACTATGTGAAGACTCTCTAACATTTAAGAATTTCAGATCTTGGGATATTATTCAAACAGCAAGCAAAACAAACTAAACTAAATTGACGCTCCAAGCAAAACACATATCATGTGGTGAATAAAAATATAGCTCCGAGTATAGTTACCGATAGATGAACACGAAAGATGGGATGCCTTCCCGGGGCATCCCCAAGCTTAGGCTTTTGATTGTCCTTGAATTTACCTTGGGGTGCCTTGGTCATCCCCAAGCTTAGGCTCTTGCCACTTATTGTTCCATGGTCCATCAAAGGAATACTCAAAACTTGAAAACTTCACAACACAAAACTTAGACAAAAATCTCGTGAGCTCCGTTAGTATAAGAAAACAAACCACTACTCAAATGTACTGTAATGAACTCATTCTTTGTTTATATTGGTGTTAAACCTACTGTATTACAACTTCTCTATGATTCATACTTCCCAATACAACTCATAGATGCATTGAAATAAGGAAACAACACACGAAAAACAGAATCTGTCAAAAACAGAACAGTCTACAGTAATCTGAAGTTTTCGCATACTTCTGTAACTCCAAAAAAATTGAAATAAATTGGTAAACGTGAGGAATTTGTCTATTAATCATCTGCAATAAGAATCAACTAAATAACATGCTCCAGTAAAATATGGTGACCATTCTAGCCAGCCCTAACGATTCTGTTTTTCACAGCACGATCATATAAACTTCACACAAGTCTTCCCAAAGGTTCTACTTGGCACAAACACTAATTAAAACACAAAACCACATCTAAACAGAAGCTAGATGCAATATTTATTCCTAAAATGGAGCAAAAGCAAAGAAAATAAAATAAGTTGGGTTGCCTCCCAACAAGCGCTATCCTTTAACGCCCCTAGCTAGGCATGATGATTTCAATGATGCTCGCATAAAAGATATGAATTGAAACATAACGGGAGCATCATGAAGAATATGACTAGCACATTTAAGCCTAACCCACTTCCTATGCATAGGGATTTTGTGCACAAACAACTTATGGGAACGATAATCAACTAGCATAGGAAGGGAAAACAAGCACAACTTCAAAATTTTAAGCACATAGAGAGGAAACTTGATATTATTGCAATTCCTACAAGCATATGATCCTTTCTCATAATAATTTTCAGTAGCATCATGAATGAATTCAACAATATAACCAGCACATAAAGCATTCTTGTCATGATCCCCAAGCATATAAATTTTATTACTCTCCACATAAGCAAAATTCTTCTCATTCGGAATAGTGGAAGTATCATAAGAGACTTGAATACTATAGATTGTTTCCACATTAAAAGAGTCATGTTTAGAAAAAGAGTAATCATAATCATGACAAGCTTTGTAAATATAATCATCACTTCTTTTTATAGCATAAGTGGCATCACAATAATCATCATAAATAGGGGGCATGCTTTCATCATAATAGATTTGCATATCAAGACTTGGAGGCTAAAACTATCATCTTCATCAAGCGTAGCATCCCCAAGCTTGGGACAAACATTAATTGCAGCAAATAAATTCTCAAGCATGTCATTCGCATCAAACATAACATCCCCAAGCTTGGACCTTTTCATATCATATGCATAATCACTCTCATCGTTAATAGTATGGATAGCACCGATTGTATAGCCAATTATCATCATCACAATGAGTAATAGAAGCAACATCATTTGGAAGAGATACCTCTTTGTCTTTGCTTCTCCGTCTTTTCTTTTTCTTCTTCACATTAAGTATGGGTTTAATCTTCTTTTTGCAGCTCCTTATTAATGAGATTGGTAGAATAGGAGGCTTCTCCTCGTTACCTGATTCATCATATGAAATAATAGGAGGATATTGGGAAATATCTTCCCTTTCATTAGCATTCTCTTCATCTCCTATTTGTTTTCTTTACTTAAGGTAATTGGCAATATAAGGATTTTCAATGCAATTCACCGCACAATACATATATATTTCCTCTATATCAAAATCAAGAAGTTTATCAAGGGCAAATCCTGGAAGATGCTTAGTTCTACATTTGATTTCTTCATAACCCAAAAAGCAAGATAAGTTCATTATGATGTGCAAGGGAAATCAAGTCATCACGATTTTTGGACACGATTCGATCATGAAACAATTCACATTGGGTAATGAAATGACCATGTTCATTGCAAAGTTCACAAGTCCGGCTAAGAAATTTTAAATTTTGAGCACAATCATCTAGCATCTGTAGCAACCATTTAGTTTCTAAATACTTATGCCTCTTGAAAAATCTATCTTCCCTATTTGGTATGTACATGCAAACTCTATGCACTCCACAAAAATCAACATGCTTATAAGAGAAATTTTCATCATGACTAGTGCAATTATTATTAGTACTATGGATATTCAAAGAATTCACACTAACAATATTGCAAGCATGCTCATCATTCAAGTCTTTGGTGCCAAGCAATCTATGTAATTCTTCTTCTAGTACTTGAGCACAATTTTCCTTTCCATCATTTTCACGAAAGATATTAAAAAGATGAAGCATATGAGGTAACCTTAATTCCATATTTTTGTAGTTTTGTTTTATAAACTAAACTAGTGATAAAACATGAAATTAAAAGATTCGATTGCAAGATCTAAAGATATACCTTCACACGGCGCCAGAAAATAGCTTGATGTCTACTACACAACCTTCTTCTTGTAGATGTTGTTGGGCCTCCAAGTGCAGAGGTTTGTAGGACAGTAGCAAATTTCCCTCAAGCGGATGACCTAAGGTTTATCAATCCGTGGGAGGCGTTGGATGAAGATGGTCTCTCTCAAGCAACCCTGCAACCAAATAACAAAGAGTCTCTTGTGCCCCCAACACACCCAATACAATGGTAAATTGTATTGGTGCACTAGTTCGGCGAAGAGATGGTGATACAAGTGCAATATGGATGGTAGATATAGGTTTTTGTAATAAGAAAATATAAAAACAGCAAGGTAGCAGGTGGTAAACGTGAGCATAAACGGTATAGCAATGATAGGAAACAAGGCCTAGGGTTCAACTTTCACTAGTGGAAGTTCTCTCAACAAGGATAACATAATTGGATCATATTACTAGCCCTCAACATACAACAAGAGTCACTCCAAAGTCACTAATAGCGGAGAACAAACGAAGAGATTACGGTAGGGTACGAAACCACCTCAAAGTTATTCTTTCTGATCGATCTATTCAAGAGTCCGTAGTAACGTTCAATCTATCATAGAGTTTATACTAGAATAACACCTTAAGACACAAATCAACCAAAACCCTAATGTCACATAGATACTCCATTGTCACCTCAAGTATCCATCGGCATGATTATACGATATGCATCAAACAATCTCAGAAACATCTATTCAACCAACACATAGAACTTCAAAGAGTGCCCCAAAGTTTCTACCGAAAAGTCAAGACGAAAACGTGTGCCAACCCCTATGCATAGATTCCCAAGGTCATGGAACACGCAAGTTGATCACCAAAACATACATCAAGTGAATCACGTGATATCCCATTGTCACCACAGATAAGCACATGCACGACATACATCAAGTGTTCTCAAATCCTTAAAGACTCAATCCGATAAGATAACTTCAAAGGGAAAAATCAATCCATTACAAGAGAGTAGAGGGGGAGAAGCATCATAAGATCCAACCATAATAGCAAAGCTCGCGATACATCAAGATCGTGCCATCTCAAGAACACGAGAGAGAGAGAGAGAGAGAGAGAGATCAAACACATAGCTACTGATCCTCAGCCCCGAGGGTGGACTACTCCCTCCTCGTCATGGAGAGCGCCGGGATGATGAAGATAGCCACCGAAGAGGGATCCCTCCCCCTCCGGTAGAGTGCCGGAACACGGTCTAAATTGGTTTTCCGTGGCTACAGAGGCCTTCGGCGGCGGAACTCCCGATCTAGGTTAATTTCCGGAGGTTTCAGTATTTATAGGATTTTTTGCCGTAGGGCACAAGTTAGGGGGGCCTCCGGGCTGTCCACGAGACAGGGGCACACGCCCACCTGGAGTGGGCGCGCCCCCCACCATCGTGGGCAGCCCGTGGCTCTCCTGGCCCAACTCTTTTACTTCAGGGGCTTCTTTTGGTCCAGAAAAAATCACCAAAAATTGGCACGTCAATTGGACGCCGTTTGATATTCCTTTTCTGTAAAACTCAAAAACAAGGAAAAACAAAAACTGGAACTGGGCTATTGGTTAATAGGTTAGTCCCAAAAATAATATAAAAGTGTGTGACTGATACGTCCAAAACGTATCTATAATTTCTGCTTGCTCCATGCCACTTTTGGGTGATATTGCTATGATATTCATACACTTCCATACACTTTTGATCATATTTGGACTAACTTACTAATCCAGTGCACCCCAGTGCCAGTTTCTGTTTTCGGCTGTTTTTGTATTTCAGGTTTTCACGTTTCGAGAACTGCCCAGAAAAATCCAGAAAAATTATATAAAAAAGCAGCGTTCCGGAAACAACACTGTGTCCGAAGGGCAGCCTGGGGGGGCCACCAGGGCTCCAGGCGCCCTGGCGGCGCCCCCCCCCCTGGGCCGCGCCAGGGGGGCGCCTGGGCCCCCCGAGACTCCCCCGATGCCCTACTTTAGCATATATTTAAAGGATCCTCCGTAACCCTCAGAACAGGAACTCTTTTCACGCTCCCATCTCTGTTCCGCCGCCGCCGCCGCTTCCAAGATCGGGAGCACCAGGAGAACTCTTCCCGGCACCCTGCCGGAGGGGAGGATCACCACCGGGAGCTTCTCCACCACCATGGACGCCTCCCGGATGACTCGTGAGTAGTCTCCCTTGGACCATGAGTCCATGATCAGTAGCTATGTGATGTTCTCCTCCCGTTCTTGTGCTTCACTAATTAGTCCTCGTGAGCTGCCCTACATGATCGAGGCACCTATGTAATCCTTATGCTGTTGCTATGTTGAGTTTGCTGGGATCCGATGGATTATGAGATTATGTTCAGATTGATCTTGAGTAATATATTTGATCTACCTCTTTTATATTTTTATTCATAAGTAATTATTGCATGTTCTTCGTTGTTATTTAGTTCTTTGGCCGAGTAATAGGTAGTGACTCCAAGAGGGAACGTTATGCTCGATTGTGGGTTCATGCCCCTCGATGACTAGCTTGAGTGACAGAAACATGAGTCTAGGGGATGTGCTGTTGCAACAAGGGGGAAAACAACGGTGCTTGTGCCCGCGGGTGCAAGGATTGTTTACTGTACGCAAAGTTCTTTTAATGCAGTTGTCTGTTGCATTGAGTTTACACTATGGGTGGGACTCGCAACTTAATACCAGCGAGATGTTCTGGATAGATATCTCAAGGTGGATGATTAGTAGTAGATATTGATGGATTTCGGTCTACTTACTTTGGCGTACCGCCCATGCTTTGAACCTCAACCTTTCTTGCAATGTAGTCAACATTGGTTTGCGTTCGTGGTCCTGTCAATTGCCCAGCTGTAATTTGTTTACCTCACATAGCTGTTTTATCATCTTTTGGGAGAGAGACATCACTAGTGAACATCATGAGACTCCGGTCCATATTACCATCATTGATCACATCCGCTATTTACTTTCCGTTATTATTTACTATTGCGAAACACTATCTATCACTACTATCATTGCTTTTAATCCTTTGTGAACTACAAGGCCGGAGGGATTGACAACCTCTCTATACTCATTGGGAGCAAAGTTATTTGTATCTGTGTGCAGGTCCACGTTGATTGCAACTAATCTGGCGCCGTAGCAGTTGACACCTACTTGTTGAACCTAGGAGTCTCTGGGGATTCGATCCTTGGCATCTTTGCTAAGGGAAACACTTCCACAATACTGCATCTTACACCTTCCACTTGGGGTAACCAACGAGGGGTTCGAGGCCCATCAAGGAGTATTTTATGGCGCCGTTGCCGGGGACTCCACTCTTCAGGATAGGGGAGTTGCATGCTATCTTTTACCTTTGCTTTTTAGTCTTGTTAGATTACCTTTCAGTTTTTGCTTTAGTACCTTTTATCGAAAATCACAAAAAAATATTTGCCTTTTTATCAGTAGTCCTTTCTGTTTAGCCAAACATGTCAGGATTTGGTGCTTTGAGGGAATCAGAAGTTCTAGATTTCCATCAAAGGGATGGAGAAAATATGAAGAAGGCATGGGACAGAATTTCTGATGCACATAGGAGAATTATGCCTTGGATACCTATAAAAATTGTGCTTAGAAATTTTTACCATGGTCTTTTTAAATGGTGTAAACACTCCCTTGACATTATAGCCGAGGGAGATTTCCTAGAATGTGATGAAGCTAGAGCTCTTGAAATTATATATGGTCTATCTAGTTACTTTGTTCATAGATAGACTTGCTACTATTGAGAAAAGAATGGATGCTCTAGACTTGATGAAGGTAGAGAAACCTAAACCCAATAAGAAAAACATTTTGGAAATAGACAATGATTGGGAACCTTTTGTTATGATTAGCATCTCTAATCAAGACTTCCTTGCTTATTGTGATATTGGATCTATGGTTTCCACTATGCCAAAAATTGTTCATGATTCTTTAAAATTTAACATGGACAGATTACCATCTTATCATGAACATACTAATGGAGATATTTCTGAAATCCAGGGAAAAATAAAAGACGTGCCGGTAAAATTCCTTAAAGGGATTGCAATGATAGATTTCTTCATCATGGAGCCAAACCAAGGAAATATAGTGCTTGTAAGGGACTTCCTCCGAGCAGTTAAAGGCTTCATTGATATAGGTAAGGGACAAATCCTCTTACACGGGAAGGCAAAAGGTGTGTACCCCTTTCCTAGAAGGAACAAGAATGAACTTGTTGAGGAATAATTTGAACCAATTTATAACTCCGATTATTATGATGATTATTGATTCCTCTATGCATTATGCCTAGCTTAAAGGCATAAAAGAAAGCGCTTTTGGGAGGCAGCCCACATGAATAATTTTTTTTTTGCTTTTGTTGTGTATTGATGTTGTTTACTGCTGTAGCATCATCATTGTATCTTTTCTTTTCATATTTGTGCCAAGTATAGCCTCTGATTGCTAGAAAGTTCAAAAGTTGTGAGGTGTTGTCCAGGAAACAGATTCTGTCCTTGGATAGAAAAATTCGTATAAAATCACCAGATCATCTTTTTGGTCTGAATTTTTTCGACAGAGTTCTCTATATAATTGTCTTTCTTGCGTCAGTTCTGAGTTTTTCGATTTGAGTTGCATAAGTATCCCGAACAGATCAATTACTTCCTGCTGTTCTGTTTTTCACAGATTCTGTCCTGTTTTGCCTTACCTTCACTTTGCAAATTAAGAACTTGTTTTTTCTTTGCAAAAACCTTTTGGCAATCTTGAGAAACAGTAGAACTTCAAGAATATCCTTATTTCCAGCAAGGTATAATTATTTTATTAAGGGTGCTAACCTCGCTAATCAGATTATGATGAGTTATGTATGAAGGGAGTTTTCAAGTGTGCGAGGGAAGATGATAAAAGATTCAGGAGTGTCAAGCGCTCAAGCTTGGGGATGCCCCTGTGCACCCCCAAGAAATATTCAAGGAGACTCAAGCGTCTAAGCTTGGGGATGCCCCCGTGCATCCCCTTCTCCATCAACATTATCAGTTCGTCTTTCGTTTCGCTATATTTTTATCACTTCATATGTTATGCGCTATGCTTGGAGCGTCTTGCTTTTAGTTTTCTTTTTAGTTTTTCATAACGAGTCGGAACTCAGCATTCCTTTATGTGGGAGAGAAACATGCTCCACTTCTACCTAGAACATAACATAGAATTTTCATGTCTATCTATGTTGTGTGTGTTCTTTGTCTTTTAATAGCTACTATCGTGCTCTGCTCTTAGTATTCATGCTTATCTTTTCAAGAGCTTTTATTTAGTTGGTTGCTTGAACTCTCTTTAATTACCATGCTCACCTTATTAAGAGAGTTTGCTTCCGTTGCATTGGTTAATGTGTCTATGATAAAGATGCTACTTGCATGATGGTGCTTAGTAGTTCATGTTTTCTTATGGTTAATCTCAAATAGCTGGGGGGTTCCCAATGTGTTATTGGAGTACCAACTTGGTTTGTTTGCCTATGATGTGGTATGGTTTAGTAATATCTTCCTTCGAGAATTTATTTTGATTGACTTGGCGTATGCTCACGCATATTCAAGACTGTAAAGAAAGTATGTCAAGCCTTGATGATCTTTTATTTCTGAGTAGCGATATAACTTCCATGCCTGATTCAATATTGCTTTGTCGCTCTGCATGATTATGACCGTCATTGCTCTCTTAGTTGGTCGCTCCCAGTCTTTTGCTAACCTCCACCTGTACTAAGCAAACTAACCATGCAATACATAGCTCATGGGAAAGTAGCCTAAAAACTATTGTGGTAAAGAATATGTTGCTTATGTATCTTATTTCTTATAAGTTGCTTGCTGAGCGGTAACCATGTTTCTGGGGACGCCATCAACTGTCACACTTTCGTTGAATATCATGTGAGTTGCTATGCATGTTCGTCTTGTCTGAAGTAAGGGTGATTTGCCGTGGGTTGAATTAATATGCATATTGTTAGAGAAGAACATTGGGCCGCCAACCAAAGCCATGCATCATGGTGGAAGTTTTAGCTTGGACCTTAATCCTCAATCTCTCATGAGAATATTCTTATGCATTAAAGAGGAGTCCATCATCTATTTTCTATGTTGTCCCGGTATGGATGTCCTCAAGTTGAGATCTATCAAAAACAAGAAATCAAATGTGATTTATCTCCTTGGACCTTTGTACAGGTGGCATAGAGGTACCCCTTTGTGACACTTGGTTGAAACATATGCAATGCAATTATAACCCATGGAAATCCGAGCTAATTAGGACAAGGTGCGAGCACTATTAGTATTCGATGCATGAGGCTTGCAACTTATAGGATGTTTTATGCATGACACATATGAAGTACTACTACCGTTGACACAATTGCTTCCATATTTTCAAAATAAAAAGCTCTTAACCATTCTTTTACTTTTATGTTGAAGCACCAACTACTGAGAGCATGATTGTCATTCTGAGTGTAATGTGCATTGTCCCAAAGTAGCATTGTCTTTTGCATGATTGTGATATCGTTTATTCTGAAATGATTGTATCTAGTCATCACTTAAACCTTGAAGGTGCCCCTGCATTTATGTTTGCATCACTAAAGGGGGCAAGCTAGATATCACTTTATCATATTTGCAAATCATGTTCATTGCAAATCTTTTTGATGTTTCAGTCTCATGTTGTAAAACTTTCAATCATTTGTGATTTTGTCTTGAGGCAACTTAATTACTATAGAATCATTGTCTCAGTAAGCTTTTTTCATATGACTATAAAAAAGTCCTTTATGGTTAATAGCATGTCACCACAGAAATTATTCTTGTTATCATTTACCTACTCGAGGACAAGCAGGAATTAAGCTTGGGGATGTTGATACGTCCAAAACGTATCTATAATTTCTGCTTGCTCCATGCCACTTTTGGGTGATATTGCTATGATATTCATACACTTCCATACACTTTTGATCACATTTGGACTAACTTACTAATCCAATGCACCCCAGTGCCTGTTTCTGTTTTCGGCTGTTTTTGTATTTCAGGTGTTCACGTTTCGAGAACTGCCTAGAAAAATCAAGAAAAATTATATAAAAAATCAGCATTCCGGAAACAACACTGCGTCCGAAGGGTAGCCTGGGGGGGCCACCAGGGCTCCAAGCGCCCTGGCGGCGCCCCCCCCCCCTGGGCCGCGCCGGGGGGGCGCCTGGGCCCCCGAGACTCCCCCGATGCCCTACTTTGGCATATATTTTAAGGCTCATCCGTAACCCTCAGAACAAGAACTCTTTTCGCGATCCCATCTCTATTCCGCCGCCGCCGCCGCTTCCAAGATCGGGAGCACCAGGAGAACTCTTCCCGGCACCCTGCCGGAGGGGAGGATCACCACCGGGAGCTTCTCCACCACCATGGACGCCTCCCGGATGACTCGTGAGTAGTCTCCCTTGGACCATGAGTCCATGACCAGTAGCTTTGTGATGTTCTCCTCCCGTTCTTGTGCTTCACTAATTAGTCCTCGTGAGCTGCCCTACATGATCGAGGCACCTATGTAATCCTTATGATGTTGCTATGTTGAGTTTGCTGGGATCCCATGGATTATGAGATTATGTTCAGATTGATCTTGAGTAATATTTTGATCTACCTCTTTTATATTTTTGTTCATAAGTAATTCTTGCATGTTCTCCGTTGTTATTTATTGCTTTGGCCGAGTAATAGGTAGTGACGCCAAGAGGGAACGTTATGCTCGATTGTGGGTTCATGCCCCTCGATGACTAGCTTGAGTGACAGAAACATGAGTCTAGGGGATGTGCTGTTGCCACAAGGGGGGAAACAATGGTGCTTCTGCCCGCGGGTGCAAGGATTGTTTACTATATGCAAAGTTCTTTTAATGCAGTAGTCTGTTGCATTGAGTTTACACTATGGGTGGGACTCGCAACTTAATACCAGCGAGATGTTCTAGATAGATATCTCAAGGTGGATGATTAGTAGTAGATATTGATGGATTTCGGTCTACTTACTTTGGCGTACCGCCCATGCTTTGTACCTCAACCTTTCTTGCAATGTAGTCAACATTGGTTTGCGTTCGTGGTCCTGTCAATTGCCCAGCTGTAATTTGTTTACCTCACGTAGCTGTTTTATCGTCTTTTGGGAGAGAGACATCACTAGTGAACATCATGAGACTCCGGTCCATATTACCATCATTGATCACATCCGCTATTTACTTTCCGTTATTATTTACTATTGCAAAACACTATCTATCACTACTATCATTGCTTTTAATCCTTTGTGAACTACAAGGCCGGAGGGATTGACAACCTCTCTGTACTCGTTGGGAGCAAAGTTATTTGTATCTGTGTGCAGGTCCACGTTGATTGCTACTAATCTGGCGCCATAGCAGTTGACACCTACTTGTTGAACCTAGGAGTCTCTGGGGATTCGATCCTTGGCATCTTTGCTAAGGGAAAACACTTCCACAACACTGCATCTTACACCTTCCACTTGGGGTAACCAACGAGGGGTTCGAGGCCCATCAGTGACAAAGCCAATTAAACATCCAAAACATCATAAATAATAGCATGGAACAATCAAAAATTATAAAAACGTTGGAGACGTATCAAGGATCTCTAACCCACCATTTAGCACCGAAGACTTTGAGATAACTCACATTGGGTTTCTTGTCGGTGAGTAGTTCATACGAGGTTTTCTTGAGGATTTTATGAAGATGTACCTTGTTGATGATGTGGCAGGCAGTGTTGATAGCCTCAGGCCAGAACCGAAGAGGTGTCTTGTATTCATCAAGCATGGTGCGAGCCATCTCAACAAGAGTCATGTGCTTGCGCTCCACAACGCTATTCTGCTCAGGAGTGTATGCGGCTGATAGCTCATGAGTAATACCAAGTTCGTCAAGATAGTCATCAAGACCAGTGTTCTTGAACTCGGTCCCATTGTCACTCCGAATATGCTTGATCTTCACACCGAAATTCGTCGAGGCCCTTGAGGAAAATCGCTTGAAGATTTCCTGCACTTAATGCTTAAATGTGATGATATGCACTCATGTATAACGAGAATAGTCATCAACAATGACAAAGCCATATAGAGATGCTGCATTTGTGAATGCAGAATAATGTGTAGGGCCGAAGAGGTCCATGTGAATCAATTCGAAAGGACTAGTGGTAGTCATGATAGTCTTCGAGGGGTGCTTGGATTTGGTCATCTTTCCCGCTTCGCAAGCCCCACAAAGATGATCTTCGAGGAATTTGACACCCTCAATTCCAAGGATATGCTTCTTCTTCTTCACAAGCATGTGCAAGTTCCTCATGCCAGCATGACCGAGTCGTCGATGCCATAGCCATCCCTCTGAAGCTTTTGCAAGTCGGCATGTGGCTGGTTGTGGTCCTGTAGAGAAATGAACAATATACAAGTCTCCTCTCCTAAAGCCTTCGAAGACTTTGGAATTTTTAGATTCTAAAACTACAACACATCGATATTTTCCAAAGACAACAACCATATCAAGGTCACAAAGCATTGAGACAGACATGTGGTTGAATCCAAGAGACTCGACAAGCATGGCTTTGTCCATGTGTTGATCTTTTGAGATTCCAACCTTACCTAGACCCAATACCTTGCTTTTTCGTTTATCAGCGTAGGTGATATGCTTCAGGTGAGATGGAGATAAAGCAGAGTCCATCAGCAGGTTCTTGTCACCGGTCATGTGATTTGTGCATCCACTGTCGAGGACCCACTCAGTGGCTTTGAGAGAGTCATCCTGTTGAGGAATTAGTACATCTTACAACTCATGTACTTCATAGTGAAGAATATTACATCAATTTCATCAGTAAGCATAATATATGAAGAATAAGGACGTGAGAAATGAATGAATCATTTCTACATGATTAGCTTGCGTCCTTTCAAGCATTTTCAGGTCTCCAGCAAATTCTTTAGACGTTTAAGTTCGTCTAGAGACCTGACCCTGCATAAGATATTAGTTCTTTTTCTTCACCACCCACATCTGCAGGGGTGGCAAAGAGTTCATCATTCGATGAGCACCAATTGAGAATGGTGGCATTGAAGAAAGTGCACTTCGTTTCACATAAGAGGGGTTAGATTATGAATATGAGTAAGCAAAGAAATTCTTCGACGACTTATGAACATAATGATTTCAAGAATAATGCACATATTCATAATCCTTCTTTCCCTATAAAATAGGCGTGTTAGAACGATGATGATCATATGAGGAATTTGATCCACTTGAGTAATTTGGTCCATATGAGGATTTGGATCCATATGAAGATTTTGATCCATATGAAGAATTTGATCCATATGAAGAATTTGATTTGGGGTTCCTGTTCCTCACACGAGGTGTCATGAGGACATTCACTTTAAGATTTTCAAGGTGCCTCTTAGGGACCCAGATTTTCTTCATAGGGGGACCATTCATGCAGTTAGTTCCAACATATCTAGCAAATACTTCACCATTCTGATTTTTTAACAGGTTATAGTTGGAGTCAAATGACTCATCAGAAGAATATGAAGATTCACAAATAAAGCAAAATAAGGTAGATGGATCTACGGGAGGACCTTTTGCAGCAACCCATGAGGTTTTGGGATACTGCTCAGGTTTCCAGTAGGTCGCATCAACATTGAGTTTCTTCTCAAAGGAAATACCCTCTTTCCTAGGGTTCCTGTTCAGAATCTAGGTTTTAAGCACATCACAAAGAGTCTGATAACCTTTGAGGCTTTTGTACATGCCTGTCACATACAATTCCTTCAACCCTGCATTTTCGTCTGTAGCATCGGTGTTTTCCTCAGTTGAGGAAATTGTCACCACAGAAATAGTTGAAGAATTTGCAACAGTAGAAGCATTTGAACTTTTAGGTGAAGAATTTGCAGTTTCAAGTTCAATGCATTTAAGGCATGGGGAAATGAATTCCTCCTGTGCAGCCCTGATTTTTTAAGCAAGCAATGAATCACGTTCCTTCTGAAGATCTTCATAACTCTCCCTTAGCTTCTCAAGATCTTGCTTTCTTTGAAGAAATTCATAGGAAAGCTTCTCATGATCAGATAAGAGAGTGTTATGATTATCCTAAAGGTTATCATACTTGGACTGGAGTCTCTGAAGATTTTTAGTAAAGATTTTAGATCGATCCATTTCTTCACCCAACAGATCATCACTTCTTTCTAGCATATTTTGAACCTTATCAAAGGCTTTTTGCTGTTTTATGGCAATTTTAGCCAAGTTTGGAATAGCTAGATTTGAGGTTTTCATCAGATTCATCTTCATTAGAATCAGACGTGGAACGGTTGAGTACCTTGGCACCTTTTGCCATGAAGCAGTAGGTGGGAGCGTAGTCATTGTTACCATCGCCAGCAGTGTCGGGGAAGTCTTTTTCCTCAGTGTTGAAGATGGACTTGCCGACAAATGCGGTAGTGCTACCTCTTGAGCTTGCGTTATATTCCCTCGAAGAGGAAAGGGAGATGCAGCACAGTAGCGTAAGTATTTCACTCAGTTGTTTACAACCAAGGTATCAATCCAGTAGGAGACCACGCGCCAGTCCCTCGCACCTGCACAAACAAATAAGAACTTCGCAGCCAACGCGATAAGGGGTTGTCAATACCTTTACGGTCACCTATGATAGTGAGATCTGATAGAGATGATAGTTTATATTTTTGGTATTTTTGGTTTAATAAAACAACAAATAAACAACAGAGATATAAATTGACGGGAAAGTAATATGATAAAGATAGAGACGGCGGCCATAGTTTTCTCTAGTGGTTTCTCTCATGATAGCGGTATTCTACGGCGGGTAAACAAATTACTGTCGAGCAATTGATAGAAAAGCGAATAATTATGAGACTATCTAGGCATGATCATTATATATAGGCATCACGTTCGAGACAAGTAGACCGACTCCTGCCTGCATCTACTACTATTACTCCACACATCGACCGCTATCCAGCATGCATCTAGTGTATTGAGTTCATACGAACAGAGTAACGCTTTAAGCAAGATGACATGATGTAGAGGGATAAACTCAAGCAATATGATGAAAACCCCATATTTTTATCATCGATGGCAACAATACAATACGTGCCTTGCTGCCCCTACTGTCACTGGGAAAGGACACCGCAAGATTGAACCCAAAGCCAAGCACTTCTCCCATTGCAAGAATTATAGATCTAGTAGGCCAAACCAAACCAATAATTCGAAGAGACTTGCAAGGATATTATGAGCACACATCAAAAGTTGAGAGAAGAACCAAATATCTTTCATTGATAACCTTGATCATAAACTCACAATTCATCGGATCTCGACAAACACACAGCAAAAAGGAATTACATCGAATAGATCTCCTCGAAGACCGAGGAGAACTTTGTATTGAGATCCAGAGAGAGAGAGAAGAAGCCATCTAGATACTAGCTATGGACCCGAAGGTCTGTGGTAAACTACTCACAACTCATGGTGAGGGCGATGATGATGATGATGAAGGCCTCCGTGATGGATCCCCCTCCCGGAACAGGCTCCAAGATGGATCTCCACGGGAACAGCAGCTACGGCCATGGAATTAGGTTTTCTCTCTGCGTATGGAGTTTCTGGGGTATGTAGGTATATATAGGAAGAAGAGGTGCACCGGGGGCCACGTGGGCCAGCCTCGAGGTAGGGGGGCGCGCCCTGGGAAGGGTGGCGCGCCCCCCACCCTCGAGGGCTGGTCCCACGTCCCCTGGCTTGGCCCTAAAGTCTTTCGTGCGTGATTTCCTCCAAAAATATCTCCTGCAAAGGTTTCATTCCGTTTGGACTCCGTTTGATATTCCTTTTCTGCAAAACCCTGAAATAGGCAAAAAAACAGCAATCTGGACTGGGCCTTTGGGTTAGTAGGTTAGTCCCAAAAATGATATAAAAGTGAATGATAAAGCCCATTAAACATCTAAGACTTCATAAATAATAGCATGGAACAATCAGAAATAATAGATACATTGGAGACGTATCAAGCATCCCCAAGCTTAATTCCTGCTCGTCCTCGAGTAGGTAAATGATAAAGAAAGAATTTTTTATGTGGAATGCTAACCAATATAGTTTTTCAATGTAATTCTCTTAGTTGTGGCATGAATGTTCAGATCTGAAAGATTCAAGATAAAAGTCTATAAAGACACAAGAAATAACAATACATCAAGCAATACTAACAAAGCAATCACGTCTTCTCAAAATACTATGGCTAAAGAAAGTTATCCCTACAAAATCATATAGTGTTGGCTATGCTCCCTTATTATCACACAAAATATTCATATCATGCACAACCCCGATTTCAGCCAAGCATTTGTTTTCATGCTCTATCTTTTCAAACCTTTCAATTTTCATGCAATACATGAGCATGAGCCATGGATATAGCACTATGGGTGGAATAGAGGTGGTTGTGGAGAAGACAAAAAGGAGGGAGATAGTCTCACATCGACTAGGCGTATCAACGGGCTATGGAGATGCCCATCAATAGATATCAATGTGAGTGAGTAGGGATTGCCATGCAACAGATGCACTAGAGATAAATATGAATGAAAGCTCAACAAAAGAAACTATTGCGTGTGCATCCAACTTGCTTGCTCACGAAGACCTAGGGCATTTGAGGAAGCCATCCTTGGAATATACTAGGCCAGTTCTATGACGAAAATTCCCACTAGTATATGAAAGTGACTAAGCATGAGACTCTCTACAATGAAGAACATGGTGCTACTTTGAAGCACAAGTGTGGAAAAAGATAGTAGCAATTGTCCCTTCTTTTTTTTCTTTTTTTTGCGGAGGGGCTTTATAGATTCAGCCTTTCCTCCCATGGGACAATGCTCTATAAATTATGAATATCACACTTCATTACAACACAAGATTACAACTCGATACTACAACAACAAAGTATGACTCTATATGAATGCTTACAGCGGTGTACTGGTATGTGCAATGAAACAAGAGTGACATGTATAAAAATTATGCATGGTGGCCTTACCACAAATACGATGTCAACCACATGATCATGCAATGGCAATATGACAATATGATGCGTGTCATATAAACGGAATGGTGGAATGTTGCATGGCAATATATCTCGGAATGGCTATGGAAATTCCATGATAGGTAGGTATGGTGGCTGTTTTGAGGAACAATATGATGGCTGTTTTGAGGAAGGATATATAGTGGGTTTATGGCACCGGCGAAAGTTGCGCGGTACAGGAGAGGCTAGTAATAGTGGAAGGGTGAGAGTGCGTATAATCCATGGACTCAACATTAGTCATAAGAACTCATATAATTATTCCAAAAATCTACGAGTCATCAAAACAAAGCAATCAACGCATGACCCTAGGGGAGAGGTTGGTATGAGTTAACCATCGCGCGCCCCGGACCTCCACACAAAGGTTGACACTCTACAAATACCTCATGCTTTAACTTAGTCACATAACGGTTCACCATACGTGCATGCTACGAGAATCACCAACCTTAACACAAATATTTCTCAATTGCATAATTACTCCACTAGCATGACTCTAATATCACTATCCTCATGCCTCAAAACAATTATCAAGCATCCAACATCTCTTTCTATTCAATGCACTTGATGTGAATTTTTTACTACATTGACATTGGATGTTTATCATGTGAAGACTAGTTTCTTTAGCCTAAACACTTTACCATGCTTTTTTAATAGTATCTCAAATAAATCTAAGTGAAGCATGAGAGTTCAACAATTTCTACAAAATATTACCACCACAGTGCTCTAAAAGATATAAGTGAAGCACTAGAGCAAAAACTATTCAACTCAAAAGATATAAGTGAAGCACATAGAGTGTTCTAATAATTTCTAGGGAATATTTAAATCTCTCAAATAGGTGTGTCCAGCAAGGATGATTGTGGCAAACTAACAAGCAAAGACTAAAATTATACAAGGCGCTCCAAGCAAAACACATAGCATGTTGCAAATAAAAATATAGCTCCAAGTATAGTTACTGATGGATGAAGACGAAAGAGGATATGCATTCCCGGGGCATCCCAAAGCTTAGGCTTTTGATTATCTTGAATTTACTTGGGGTGCCATGGGCATCCACAAACTTAGGCCTTTGCTACTCCTTGTTCCATAGTCCATCAAAGCAATACTCAAAACTTGAAAACTTCACAACACAAAACTTAGACAAAAATTCTCGTGAGCTCCGTTAGTAAGAGAAAGCAAACCACCACTCAAAGGTAAAGCAAGTAATTCATTCATTGTTTATATTGGTGTTAAACCTACTGTACTCCAAGTTCTCTATGGTTCATATCCTCCAATATTACTCATAGATGCATCGGAATAAGCAAACAACACAAGAAAAACAGAATCTGTCAAAAACAGAACAGTCTGTAGTAATCTGGTGGGTTCGCCTACTTCTGGAACTCCACAAAATTCAAACTAAATTGGTAAATTTGCGCAATTTGGCTACAAATCAGAAGCAAAAATAATCAACTAAAAATCACGCTCCAGTAAAATCTGAAGACTACTTTAGCGAGCGCTAACGATTCTGTTTTTCACAGCAAGATCAAATAAACTTCACACAAGTCTTACGAAAGGTTCTACTTGGCAAAAACACTAAACAAAACATGAAAACACATCTAATCAGAGGCTAGATGCAATATTTATTCCCTAACATCAACGAAAGCAAAAAAAAACATAAAATTGGGTTGCCTCCCAACAAGCGCTATCGTTTTACGCCCCTAGCTAGGCACGATACAAGATAGATTTAGGTATTGCCATCTTTGGTCTTTACCCTTTTTATGGTGTCGAGCTCGAATCCGGGAGGTTCTTTGCGTTTCCCTTCATTTTCAGAAATCTTAAGATCTAAAGCATCCAACCGCTTATGCAAAGAGTAATCAACATATTCATGCGGTGGAGATCCCCACTAACACTCTTTAGAGGTTCAAGAGACTTTTGTATTATTTTCGTTACTTCGTAAATTTTTCTCAAAAACTTGCGTCCCTTCCGGGGTTGTGTTTGACTCCTTTTGGGGAGGTAGTGTTCCCATTATTCCATCTACTATTTCATGCGTGAAACTAGGATCAACTTCGATAAAATTTCCTTTGGCAACGCAATCCAGGAGTTGTCTATGAGACATATTCAATCCAACATAAAAATTGCGAAGTAAGATTCTAAAATTCACTTCTAAGGTGCACTTACGATTAGATTCCATCATTCTAAACCAAGCATCTTTTAAGTTTTCTCCTTGCCTTTGCTTGAAGTGAAGTACTTCAAACTCGGGAGACGAATGAGCGGATAAGGAGCTAGCCATAATGACAAGCAAGCAATCCTACACACACAAGCAAACAAGAAGCAAGCGAACGAGAAACACACGGCGGAAGAAGGGCGAATAAAATGGTAAAGGTGTAGTGGGGGAGAGGAAAACGAGAGGCAAATAAATGTAATGTGAAGGATAAGGGTTTGTGATAGGTACTTGGTATATGACTTTTGCGTAAGCCTCCCCGGCTACGGCGCCAGAAATTCTTCTTGCTACCTCTTGAGCTTGCGTTGTATTCCCTCGAAGAGGAAAGGGAGATGCAGCACAGTAGCGTAAGTATTTCCCTCAGTTTTTTAGAACCAAGGTATCAATCTAGTAGGAGACCACGCGCCAGTCCTTCGCACCTGCACAAACAAATAAGAACTTCGCAGCCAACGCGATAAGGGGTTGTCAATCCCTTTACGGTCACTTACAATAGTTAGATCTGATAGAGATGATAGTTTATATTTTTGGTATTTTTGGTTTAATAAAACAGCAAATAAAAAACGGAGATATAAATTTATGAAAAAGTAATATGATAAAGATAGACCCAGGGGCCATAGTTTTCTCTAGTGGCTTCTCTCATGATAGCGGTATTCTACGGCGGGTAAACAAATTACTGTCGAGCAATCGATAGAAAAGCAAATAATTATGAGACTATCTAGGCATGATCATTGTATATAGGCATCACGTCCGAGACAAGTAGACCGACTCATGCCTGCATCTACTACTATTACTCCACACATCGACCGCTATTCAGCAAGCATCTAGTGTATTGAGTTCATACGAACAGAGTAATGCTTTAAGCAAGATGACATGATGTAGAGGGATAAACTCAAGCAATATTATGAAAGCCCCATCTTTTTATCCTCAATGGCAACAATACAATACGTGCCTTGCTGCCCCTACTGTCACTGGGAAAGGACACCGCAAGATTCAACCCAAAGCCAAGCACTTCTCCCATTGCAAGAACTATAGATCTAGTAGGCCAAACCAAACAAATAATTTGAAGAGACTTGCAAGGAAATTATGAGCACACATAAAAAGTTCAGAGAAGAACCAAATATCTTTCATAGATAACATTGATCATAAACTCACAATTCATCGGATCTCGACAAACACACCGCAAAAAGGGATTACATCGAATAGATCTCCTCGAAGGCCGAGGAGAACTTTGTAGTGAGATCTAGAGAGAGAGAGAGAGAAGAAGCCATCTAGATACTAGATATGGACCCGAAGGTCTGTGGTAAACTACTCACAACTCATGGTGAGGGCGATGATGATGATGATGAAGGCCTCCGTGATGGATCCCCCTCCCAGAACAGGCTCCAATATGGGATCTCCATGGGAACAGCAGCTACAGCGGTGGAATTAGGGTTTTCTCTCTGCGTATGGAGTTTCTGGGGTACGTAGGTATATATAGGAAGAAGAGGGGCACCGGGGGCCATGTGGGCTAGCCTCGAGGCAGGGGGCGCACCCTGGGAAGGGGGCGCGCCCCCACCCTCGAGGGCTGGTCCCACGTCCCCTGGCTTGGCCCCGAAGTCTTTCGTGCGTGATTTCCTCCAAAAATATCTCCTGCGAAGGTTTCATTCCGTTTGGACTCCCTTTGATATTCCTTTTCTGCAAAACCCTGAAATAGGTAAGAAAATAGCAATCTGGACTGGGCCTTTGGGTTAGTAGGTTAGTCCCAAAAATGATATAAAAGTGAATGATAAAGCCCTTTAAACATCTAAGACTTCAATAAATAATAGCATGGAACAATCAAAAATTATAGATACGTTAGAGACTTATCAAGTAGCAAGAGCCAGGCTTGCCACACCAGATTCAGATTCCTCAGATTCCGCATCTTCCTCATTTTCTTCAGATTCAGCCTAGTCCATTTCCTTGCCAATGAATGCCCGAGCTTTCCTCGAACTGCTCTTCTTGTTAGAGGAATACTTTGAGGATTTTGATGATGAGGACTTTGAATATTTCTTATTTTTCTTCGAGTCGTCTGAGCTGTAGTCCTTGTATTCTTCTTCTTCGATTCCTTTGCCCACTTAGGACAATCAGTGATAAAGTGACCAGGTTTCTTGCATTTGTGGCAGGTCCTCTTCTTGGGATCGCAAGATGAAGAATCAGATCTTAAGTCATCACCTCTTGAAGATTTCACAAAACGACCACGTCTTGAGAACTTCTGAAATTTCCTCACGAGCATTGCTAGCTCTTACTCAGTTCTTCAAGATCGCCAAGGGTGCTTTCAGGTTCTTCACCTTCAGATGAGGAAAATGCCTTGGCCTTCAGTGCATGTGATCTACCATAGTTTGGACCATAGAGATCTCTCTTTTTAGCAAGTTGGAACACATGAGTGTTTAGCCTCTCGAGTATATCAGCAGGATCAAGTGACTTGTAGTCTCCACGCTCTTGAATCATCAGTGCCAGAGTGTCGAATGAGGAGTCAAGTGATCTCAGCAGTTTCTTCACCACCTCGTGGTCTGTGATGTCTGTAGCACCAAGTTCTTGTAGATCATTTGAGATATCAGTGAGGCAATCAAAGGTTTGCTGAACATTTTCATTGTCAAGTCTCTTGAAGCCGTCGAAGAGATTGCGAAGAACATCAACTCGAGAGTCACGTTGAGTTCAGACTCCTTCGTTGACCTTGGACAGCCTATCCTAGATAAGCTTTGCAGTCTCCAAAGCACCCATTCTGCCATACTGCCGTTTGCTCAGATGGCCACATATGATATTCTTCGCTTGTGAGTCGAGTTGCTTGAATCTCTTTACATTAGCAGCGTTCACGGAAGGTGAGACAGAGGGGATGCCAATTTCCACAACGTACCATAGATCGTTGTCAATTGCCTCAAGATGCATGCGCATCTTGTTCTTCCAGTAGGTGTAGTCCGTCCCATCAAAGGTAGGATACCCAGCCGAGAATTTGATCATACCTGCAGTCAACATAACTAAAACACCAGGAGATTAAACCAAAATCACACAGACCAAGGGAGTACCTTGCTCTGATACCAATTGAAAGTGTGTTATATCGACTAGACGGGTGGTGAATAGGCAATTTTTGTGAATTCGTCACTGAGGAAATTCTAGGTGAGGAATTTCCTAAGCAACGGACTACTTAGCAGCGGAATAGAAACTCAAGTGCAAGCATAACAGAACAGGAGTATGGTCATCATGATGAAATGAAAGCAAGCACAGAGTACAAGTGGCGTGTAAACGGGATAAGCAGGTTGAGGACTGAAGACTGAAGAAATTGGGTTGAGGAAATTGAGAAAGTCTTCAGCCAAAGTCTTCAAATAGTACATATCAAGTTCATCAACACATGAATGAGTAAATGAAAGGGTTGAGGAAATAGAACCAGTAGGCTTGATGAAGACAATGATTTGTTAGACCAGTTCCAACTGATGTGACAGTTGTACGTATGGGTGGGGCGGCTAGGTATTTAAACCTGAGGACGCACAGTCCCGGACACCCAGTCCTGGACACACAGTCCAAGACACCAAGTCCTCGTTGTATTCCCCTTGAGCTAAGGTCACACAGACCTCGCCCAATCACTCGTGGTAAGTCTTCACAGGTGACTTCCAAACCTTTACAGACTTGGTCACCCGGCGATCCACAATTCCTCTTGGATGCTCTAGACCATTGACGCCTAACCGTCTGGAATATCACAGTCTTCAAAGGTGACAAGCGTCCGTTCCACGCAGGAAAAATCTCTTCAGTGATGCTCAATCACTTTGGGGTTTTAGATGTTTGGGTTTTGGGTTTTTCCTTACTTGATGATTTTCGCTCAAAGTCCTCGGAGGATGGGTTGCTCTTATGACAAGTGTCAGTTTCTCTCGGAGTAGCCAACCAGCTAGTGGTTGTAGGGGGGCGGCTATTTATAGCCTAGGGAGCAGCCCGACATGATAAGACATAAATGCCCTTCAATGATATGACCGTTAGGTGGGTAGATATTTTGGGACAGCTGGCGCATAGCACAACAACAGTCGGAAATTTGAGATTCCAATTCCTTAGGGCTATCATGTTCCTCACTTGTAGGCAATCCGCACTGGCGAATTCCTAACTCCTCAGTCAGAACAAATTCCTCAGAGACTAGAAGAACTTCGTCTCTATCACTGAAGAAATTGACTGAACTGTATGAGATTTCCAATGGCTTCACTCGAAAGGATTGGGTAGTGTAGGATTTTGAGTTGAGAATCACTTGGAAATATGTTTCCTTGGTTTTACCTCAACCCCCTTTACCAGTACGGTGTTTCCTATGACTCAAGAAAGAGAAAATGAAACTACGAAAACAAAAGTCTTCACGCTTCATGTTCCTCGCATGCATATCAAGTCTTCATGGTTACACCAATTTCTTCACTTTCAAAATCTTCAGAAAGTCTTCAGAAATCCAAAGTCTTCAGTTGAAGGCATTCATTTTTAGGGGTCGACTTTCTTTGTGAATATCAAACTCCTCATAGACTTATAGACCTGTGTGCACTCAAAAACGCATCAGTCCCTTAACCTATAAGTCTTCAATACGCAAAAATCACTAAGCGGCACTAGATGCACTTACACTACTTAAGCTTATTTATGTAAACAAGAGCAAAATAGTTCATAAAAGTTTTTCTTTTTGACTTTCATTTTGTCAACTGAATTGCTTGAGGACAAGCAAAGGATTAAGCTTGGGGAGGTGATACGTCTTCGTCATATCTACTTTTCCTAGCGCTTCTCTTGTTTTGGACTCTAATTGCATGATTTGAACGAAACTAACCCGGACTGACACTGTTTTCAACAGAACTACCATGATGTTGGTTTTGTGCAGAAATAAAAGTTCTCGGAATTGGACGAAACTTTTTGGAAAATTATTTTAGAATAAAATAAAAATACGGGAGCCAAGAACCACCAGAGGGGGCCCCTAGGTGAGGACAACCCACCAGGGCGCACCTAGGTGGGTTGTGCCCACCTGGTGTCCCCGCAGACCCTAAGTCCAACTCAATAAATACCTATTTTTCCCAAAAAAGTAATCAAGGAGGAAGAATTATCTCATTTCGCGATATAGAGCCGCCTTCACCTCATGTTCTTCATCGGAAGGCCAGATCTAGAGTCCGTTTGGGGCTCCGGAGAGGGGGATCTTCGATATTCCTCATCACCAACCTTCCTTTATCATCATTTTCATGATGCTCTACACCGGGAGTGAGTAATTCCTTCGTAGGCTCCTTGGTAGGTGAGGAGTTGGATGAAATTCATCATGTAACCGAGTTAGTTTTGTTAGGGCTTGATCCCTAATATCCATTATGTTCCGAGATTGATGTTGTTATGACTTTGCCATGCTTAATGCTTGTCACTTCGGGCCCGGGTGCCATGAACTCAGATCTGAACCGTTTATGTTTTCATGATTATATCTATGTTCTAGATCCGATCTGGCAAGTCATATTCACCTATTACGTGTTATGATCCGTAAACCCCGGAGTGACAATAGTCGGGATACTTTCCAGTGATGACCGTAGTTTGAGGAGTTCATGTATTCACTATGTGTTAATGTTTTTGTTCCGGTTCTCTATTAAAAGGAGGCCTTAATATCCCTTAGTTTCTTTATGGACCCCGCTGCCACAGGAGGGTAGGACAAAAGATGTCATACAAGTTCTTTCCATAAGCATGTATGACTCCAGAACCCTGAGAAGGAAGACATACGTGATACGGTAATTAAACCATCTCCAAAAATTCCACAAAAATATTTTCTGACAGTTTTGGAATATTTAGAAAAAATAAAATAAATAAGAAACACACGGGAAGGCAACCTAGGTGCCCACAAGGCATCAGGGCGCGCCTACCGCCCTCCCCAAGGCACCAGGGCGCACCTACCCCCCTAAACCCTAAACCCTAAACCCTAACCCTAACCCTAAACCCTAAACCCTAAACCCACAGGGCACCAGGGTGCGCCTACCCCCCTCCCCAAGGCGCGCCCTAGTGGGTAGTGGGCCCCTCGAGCACCTTCATGACTCTGTTTTCTTCGTGGGACACATATTTCCCAAGAAAACAATTCTCTATATATACCTCCAGACGATTTGACCATGACATCATGGAAATATCCTTTGTTATTGTTTTGTGTTGTTTTCTTCCAGAACTATCAAGCTAGGGAACATGTCTTCTTCCCCCTCCAACAACGTGGAATGGGATGCTTGGCAATTGGATATGGAACAAAGGATAGAGAAAACCGAGGAGACTGCCATGGAAGAAGATGAAGGGGACTCGTTGGGAGTGCACCCTCCGACCACTGAGAGGGGAACACTGGCTGGCATCTCCACTCTTCCTAATCCCCATAAAGACATGAGATCATTGGTGAGCAAGGGAGTCAAGAAGGACTCTCTCTGTGGAGGCCTTTAGACATGTTACATCATTTTTTTAATAATTTATTAAAAATTATGGAATCGAAAACACCCCTCCTATGCATATGCCGTCCAATTGGTACATATCTCGTCCAAGAGAAACTGATGCAGGTACAACCTCGTGTGGACCGGAGAATAAACATATTATGGCCGAGGTGAAGAAGAACACTGAATTAACCCTTCATGCTCTTCGGGAAATTCAAAGGTTGAGTGAGGCACTCGTGAGTATTCTGGATTGCGGAACAACTACCTCATCACCGCCAGCACTAGAGAAGGAGACTTGACTACACGGGTATGGGCACTTCCCTTGGCTTTCTCCAAGCTTGGGGGGAGGTGCCCCGGTATCGTATCACCATCACTTCTATTACCTTCACAAGTTTTTAGTTCAATCATTAGTTATTTTGTGATCAAGTTAAATAAAATTTTAGTACGGTATATCTTTCGAGTGTTAGTTCGTGATCTCTCTATGTAATCGAGTTAAGAGTTATATAATAAATGTTAGTTTGAGTTTTTGCTTCTTTACTCTTTATGTTTCAATCAAAATAAAGGAAATAATGAAAAATATCATATGCCAATCTTATGGAAAGTAATGACATTACATGTGGAAGAGCATAAGTGGTAAGATTTATTGAAGATTGACGAACATAGCATTGGTCAATGGTGAAATTTATGAAAGGATTCATAAGGGAAGAGAAGATTCACATGCAAATATACAATCTTGGACATCTTTTATGATTGTGAGCCCCCATTAAATATTTTATGCCAAATTTTGGACGTTGTAAAAGGAAGACAACGTAATGATTTATGTTTGTACATATTCACATAGGAGTTATATTTTCACATATCCTCTAACATGTGGTGCTTGCCAAATATATTTGCTAGCCAAAAATCCACCTTAAACCCAAATACTACTTGTGCATCGAAAACCCTTAAACCCAATTTCTTGTCATGAGAGTCCACTATACCTACCTATGGATTCAGTAAAATCCTTCAAGTAAGTTGTCATCGATGCCTAAAGCAATAAAATTTGCTTCTAAATATGTTTGATATCTTATTGTAAGGGAAAATAAGCATTATACAAACTTGTGATGGCAAAGTAATAAAAGCGATGGACTGCATAACAAAGGTTGCTATCATAGGGGGCAATATAACATGATGTTCTTTTGCATCAAGAGATTGTGCATCCAAAAATAAAAGTGCATGACAACCTCTGCTTCGCTCTACGAAGGGCCTATATTTTACATTTATGTATTTACTTTTTATGTAAGAGTCAATAGTGTTGTCCTCTATTCCTTTTTTTTTCTCTTTTGCAAGCATCATGTGGTGGGAAAGATCTTGGAACATATATCCAGTTGAATGTGACTGATCATGAGTTATTATTCTTGACATCACCCTTGAGGTCAATAAGTTGGGAAGCGAAACTATAAGCCCCTATCTTTCTATATGTCTGGCTGAAACTTTTTCCTCCATATATATGTTGTGAGTGTTAGCAATCATAGAAGAATAATTGATGGTTGAGTATGTGGACTTCCTAAAAAGCTCTGACATGTGACCCTTCCTGAAAATATGATGAATTGAAATTGCATTGTTGACCAATAACATAGTTTGTTAGTTTTCAAGAAAGTTTATGCCTTATACATTGCTATTGTGGTGAATTGTTATTTGTTTGTAAGAAGTCTTATGATAATAATTATTGTTGTTATAATAATGATCATGATGCTACTATGTCCGTATTTTGTTTTTATTTACATCTCTCTCTCTCTAAACATGTGGATATGATTCTCGATATCGGTTTTTCGCTTGAGGACAAGCGAGGTATAAGCTTGGGGGAGTTGGTACGTCCATTTTGCATCATGTTTTCTTATTGTTAAGTTTAGTGTTTTTATCCATTATAACACTTTGGGGAGTAATTCAAATGCCTTTTCTCTCATAATTTGCAAGGTTCACACAAAGAGGGAGAATTCCGACATCTACAATTCTGGACCTGAAAAAGCTACGTAAGTGATACCTATTCTGCACATCTCCAAATGGGCTAAAATTTTACGAAGAATTATTTTGGAATGTATAAAAAACCTAGAGAAAAGATTTACTGGAGGACGCCACCTAGGTGCCCACAAGACACTAGGGTGCGCCCACCCCTAGGCGCGCCCTGGTGGGTAGTGGGCCCCCTGGCCCACTTTTGGCGACCATCTTCTGATATATGATGTCATTTACCCTAGAAAAAAATAGGGGAAGTTCTTTCAGGATAGAGTGGAACCGTCTCGAGGCGGAACTTGGGCATGAGCATTTTTGCTCTCCGGCGGAGAGATTCCGCCGGGGACACTTCCCTCTAGGAGGGGGAAAACGAAGGCCATCTTCATTACCAACACTCTCATTGTAGGAGGATCAATCTCCATCAACATCTTCACTAGCACCATCTCATCTCAAACCCTAGCTTATCTATTGATAAAGTTGTAATTATAAAAAATGTGTTGTAAATATTAAAAAAGTGCTCCGAACAGGTAATTAGTTTCAAAATTACATTTTGTGGATTTTTTTTATGGAACCTCCCGCATAGCATTTTTCGGATTTTTAAATTTTTAATTTCATTAATTGTTGCGCACAAAATTTTATTGAATTTTTTACCTAATATAAATTTATTTTGAAGTTACATTCAATATGGCTCAAAATTTCAGGATAAATAATATATATGATCCCATCAAAATGTGGGAAATTTGGTTAAAATTATAAACCATTGTCGTAGCTAGAAAAATGAGCTGTAATGTTCACAAACAGTGAATGGGTTGTAGTAAATTACATTAGATATAAGAACTGGGTTGTAAATTATTAGACATCGCAAAATGGGCTATATGCTATCTGCCACAGATGTGATGATCACTTGTGGGTCTACTAATTTCATGTGTACGCAGCCGTAAAAAGCAAAGTTGACGTGTGTCCTTGACTTTTTCACCTTATTGTCAACACACGATTCTAGCAGTAGTGGTTGTTGGATGTTCATCCAACGGATGTCGTGCTTCTTCAATCTCAGATATTCTTGCTTCAGCTGCACAAACTACCGCCGGTGGTACCGCCTGCTACTGCCTCCCATGGTCGGTTGTGCTGCCGCGCAGGCCTCACCGGCCAACCCAACTCCCATCGTGTCCAAGCCATTCTCTACTCACCAACACCTCATGTTATTCTCCGGCGATGACAACCTCACATCGCAGCTAAACTAGTGAACCCTCGTACTCCCCTTCGCGTGGGCATCCACTACTACGTCTTCGCCGGCTATGGGACGTTCCTTTTCTAGGCCTCGCCATCGTCCACCGCATTGGTTTTCTCGGGGCGGCGTGGTCAAATTTTTCAACAAACGACATCAATTGGAAGAGGGATGTACGTGGAGTGGCTGATAGTAGGGACCCACATGGTCCGTGGCCACATGCAAGCAATTGCCTCCTTATTATGAGAAAACAAATGATTTCTCCCCCTGACAGGTTTGACCCACCAGCTACATCTTCCCACACAAGCAAGTGACTCCTTATTGCGCGAAAAAAGTTTTCTCTCGCTGATAGCTGGGACCCACCAGCTACATCTTCGCACGCAAGGAAATGCCACCTTATTATACGCAAAAAATGATTCCCCCTGCTAGCTAGGACCCACCAGATTTGGAGACTAACTTGTGGGCCTACTAAGTTGACGCGTACGCAGGGCTTTGTCAACTTAGTTAACAAACGGTTCTAGGTGCAGTGACTATTGGATGTTAATCCAACCGCCGTCATGCTTCTTCAACCTCTAGTCTTCTTGCTCCAGCCGCCTAAACCAGCGCCGGCTATGCCGCATGCTCCTGCCTCCCGTGGCCGGCTGTGCTGCTGCGCATGCCTCACCGCTCTACCTTACTCCCAATTGTTAGCCTGGACATCCCTGCACTCACCCACACCTCCTGTTATTCTCCAGCGACGGCAACCTCACACTTCAGCCGAACCAGTAAACCCTCGTACTCCCCTCCGCATGGGAAACAACTATCGAGCCTTCCCCAGCTCCGGGTCAATCCATTCCCATGCCTTGCCGTCGTCCACCGCCATGGTGCTCTCAGCGTGGCGTGGTTAATGTGGTCAAGGAATGACTTCCTTCGGAAGAGGACTTTACGTGGAGTGGCTGATAGCTAGGTCCACGGCCACACGCAAGGAAGTACCTACTTATTACATCCAAACTAATGATTCCTCCACCTGACAGCGGAGGCCTAATGGAAGTGCCTCCTTATTATGGGCAAAAACATAATTCCGCCCCTGACAGCTAGAACCCACTAGCTATATCTTCGCATGCAAGGAAGTGCCTTCTTGTCCTCCCTGACAGTTGGGACCCACCCGATGGAAGCGTACGTAGCGTTATCGGTCTGAACGCGAACTTGCACGTACATAGCAGTCGATCGGCCTCTCTACAGCGATGAAGTGTGGCCGATTAAGGAGTGACACTTGTCATACGTAAGACCACGCTAAATGGAGTACACGTACGTACAGCCGCGCTCCAAAAATTACGGGCACGTACGTACATACGGGCGGGGTCTTGAGCGTGTAGTTACGCATACGTATGACCAGGGCTCGTGTACATGAAGACGACAGCAACGACGTCGTGTTCATCGGCAGCCAACCGACGGGGTCGGAATGGAGAAACAGCGCCGTGTTCATTGGGAGGCAACGAAACGCGTCGTGTTCATCGGGAGCCAACCGGCTTGGACGGAACAGCCGAAACGGGGTGTGGCGTATCGCAAAACGAAGGGAAATGGCCTTCTCCTCGAGCGCGTACGATCGAAAGAGGGTCCTATTCATTGGGAAGGGTTTGGCCTATCGCAAAATGGAGGAAACGACCTTCTGCTCGACCGGCTATGGTCGAAACGGGGTCCTGTTCAACGAGAGGGGTCTGGCATACCGCAAAACGGAGGAAACAGATTTCTCTTGGAGCGCTACGGTCGAAACAGGGGTCCTGTTCATCGGGAGGGGTGTGGCATACCGCAAAACCGGACACCATGGTCTACTGTTCACCCACCGTCAACTTCCTCTAGCCTCCACCTACACTGTTCATCCACCGCGTCTTTATCCTGCCTCCACCAGCTACTGTTCATCCTCGGGCTACTATTTATCCAGCATCCACACACTAATGTTCAACCAGCCCTCCACGGGATCCTATTCATCCACCCCAACCAGCTCGGCAGTGGCGGCCTCCTCTCGGCATCCTGTTCATCCAGCGGTAACAGCTTAATAACACGGGGTCATGTTCATCCAACCCCCACCAGGACTATTTATCCAACCCAAAGCACGTACATCTCGACTCGTTCAACCAACCCCCACGATCAATGTTCATCAAGAGGTAGTTGGTTTGATCGGCTTCAGTAAGCAGCAGCAGCAGTAGCGGTCGATCGATCAGGTTCAGTTAGCAGTAGTAATGAAGGAATCGCTCGGTTTCAGTTAACAGCCAAGGGATCGATCACTCGGGTTCAGTTAACAGCCAAGGAATCGATCGATCGTGTTCAGTAACGTAGCTAGTGCAATCGCTCAGGTTCAGTAAGTGAACGCATCACTCGAGTTCAGTTAGAGCACAATGCCTTGCACACACACGCATACGTATACGAGACAAACGTGCAAACCTCCGTGCATCGCTCCACCCCGACCACCCACTGTAACCGGGAACTCTCCGAAATTTTCCTCGCCCTCGCTTTACCACGATTTTTTCGTCAATGACGGCCCAAAGAATGTCATGCAGGTGCGTCTCCGGCCCGCCTAGGACAAAAAAACAATTTTCTGTCATGATTTTTTGTCATAGAAGTAGGAGCCCACCACATCTATGATGATGCCAGTCTTTGTCACAATTATCGTCATAGAAGTGTCATAAGCTTGACAATTTTTTTTTCGGGCCAAAATGTCATGGATGTGTCTTTTTTTGTAGTGTAGATTATTTATAGGATCTTAGTGAGTAGCACGGCCTATTCGGTTAACTCCTGGCCAAGTCAATTGATCTCTAAACTGACCTCACCTTCCCACGACTCGCAGCTAGTTCATGTAAAATCTCATACATGTCATGAGGGAGAGAACACCGACTATGAACTTCTTCAGTATTGATGGTACTACCGTTGTAGGTGCAGGGTACTCCTCTACTAGTTATCGACCACGTGCTCTCCTCGGCATCATTATGAGAGCCCCGGACCTTCTCTTCCGCTGGTTATCGCCGTAGTAGGCCACTTTCATTGATGTCGCACTCTGGTGAACGATGGGACTGTTCTTGGGACAATAGCTAGCTCGCCCCCTTGTTCACTAGAGATTGATTGTCGATTAGCGGGGGGAGTGAGTGGGTGGGACGGGGTCATAGGGTTGTGGGCAGTGGCGACCTTGCCTATCACTTATAGAGGTCGAGACGTGGGGTGGACGTCGAGGGATCGAGAGAGAGAGAGAGGCGGCGGGGTGTGGCGCAATGGTCATTGTAGCACAGAGCGCCGCCACACTTGGGAGGGGGGGGGGCTTGGGGCATGGGACAGGAGTGGACAGGACGCAACCGAGCTAGGTTTATGTTGAATACAATTAGCTCAGATCAGTACGGTGGAAGATTAGGAAACATGGGCCGAACTTTGGCATTTTTGTGAATGCGAGTTATGGTTAGTCTAGTGTCACACATATCATATGGGTATCCATGGAGTGGAAAATGTAAACATGCCCGACCAAGCTATTTGTGGGTAACCAGATCCATGGATCCATGGGCAGAAAGATCCTCCATACCCTTGCCCAACCGCGTCGGGTATCCATGGGTACCCAGATCCATGGACAAAATTGTCATCCCTAGTAGTGTGTTTTTGGAGAACACTTCTCACTGTAATTGTGATATCAAGAGATGGGTGTTGTATATATGGTTGCTGCTGTAGCTAGTTGATCATTCTTTTGGTAATTTCAGAGTTTTTTTACTCCACCATGGTTTATATCTCCGGTTTTTTATGACTTTGCTAATTGTTGATATGATTTTGTGTGTGTATTGTTGTTAGTTGTGTGCATTCTAACTATATAGAGGACATGTGTGCATTCATTGTGTTTGTATTCCCTTGATGCTTCATTTTCAGTTAGTAAAACCCCTTTCATAAAAACTGAGTTTAGAAGTCCATCATTGGAAAACAAAATGCAAATTACGTGGAGTCTCACCATATCATGTATACGTGGTATTTCCCTCTCTCCTAATCTTTCAGTGACGATGTGATCCTGTTTATAACTAACTTATGGATATTCAGATGTTGATCACGTGGCCACGAGCAATCTAAGTACTCCCTGGCCAGGATCGATAATAACTGTTCACTAGACGGCGCTTAACTATTGATTGGGCGAACATGGTGATCAGTTTTATTTAGTTTTCTGTGAGACTCGGAAGAGCGGAGACCATCTTTGGTTTTCCTCTCGCAAGGTACTACGTGAATGCCCTATGGAGGAACTTGTGTGTCGGTGCTTTGGATAGCTACATTTAACTTGTGACGAGGACAGCGAAGACGTCAAAGGAATCTTGTTCACTTTTTGAATTCTTTATTTAACTGGAAATAACAGACACTTCTTTGTCGTCTTCTCTATGGGATTAAATTAACAGGAAGTTGCACGGCCACATGCATCGTGGTCGACTCCGATCGATCCAACGTGCAAGCATGTGTTTCTATGACATATTGTTGCTAGATCCAAGGCATCGATTTGAGCCCTGCCAAACTACTTGTTCTTGTTTGTCAACGATACCTAGCTGATCGAGGTGATTTTATCAAAACAGTGTTAAGAACCATTATTTTACGCTTTACACAGTGGTCTGGTTTACCTTAACTTGAGTCTGTTGTATTATGTTAGAGGTTTATAGTATGGGCTACCAACCAAAAAACAGTCCGACTATAAACTCCTAGGAAATATCAAAACACATTACATTGTAAATACAAGCACATATGCCCATGCGTTGCAACGGGAGATAAAATCGTATGCATTTAAAGTTAGTGAGAACTATATGTGCAAGCAAAACCCTGTGTGCACATGAAAAAAGAACATTTAGCTTCTCGGTTTCGCCGCGTATGAAGGAATAAACCCACTATTGTTTCATTTATTGATTGAGGGAATTCAAGAGTTTTGTTATGTCATCGTACGGTAGAGACGGTCCATGAGTTATTCAATCTAATTTTCCTTTCAATCCTTTAATTCGAGGGGATTTTAAGGCATGAAGTTTCTGAATATTTTAGGAAACATGAACAATTTTTTAAATCCTGAAAAGTTTTTTGAAAATTCTGTACACTTTTGAAAAAAAGCAAAGAAAATATGAAACAGAACATCTTTTAAAATCCACAAATATTTTCTGAAAACATCAACTTTTCAATAACAACATTAACATGATTTGAATTTGTCAACATTTTTTTTATAACGGGAACATGTATTGAAAATTAATAAGAATCTTAGGAAATGTGTATCTTTATACACAAACATTATTTTTAATTGTGAAAATTTCACTACAACAAGAATATTTTTTCAATTTGAAGCATATTTTGAAATGCCATTTTCTTTAAAGAAATCTAAAATAATTTTGAAAAATAATAATTTTGTTTCTGATAAAATGGGAAACTTTTTCAAGTTCCAAATATTTTTCAAAATAGCATTTTTTTTAATGTTGAATATTTTCCAATTTTTCTATTATTCTAATGGGTTTTGAGAATCTATAATTAACGAAACATATTATAAAACAAGAATAAACTTGGAAGCGAAAAAAGAGATAGGGAAAGGAGAATAAAAATAGAAGTAAACACAGAAACAACGAAAATGGCCATCCCATTATTGGTTGTCTTAAGTGAAACTCTGACTAAAAAACATGAACTTTATTTGAATTTGTGAACATTTTTTTATATCAGGAACATGTGTTCAAAATTCATAAGAATTTTAGAAAATGCGTATCTTTTATACACGGACATTATTTTTAATTTTAAAACTTCACTAAAACAAGAATATTATTTGAATTAGGAGCATTTTTTGAAACGTAATTTTCTTTTTAAAAATATCGAACAATTATTAAGAACAATATTTGTTTTGAAAAAATTGGACACTTTTTGCAATTTCCGAATATTTTTCAAAATTGAATCAAATTTTGCAATGCTGAACAGTTTTCCCACTTTTTTTAAATATGAATGTTTTGTTTTGGTATTTTTAATTTAGGAAGTAAATTCTAGAAGAAAATTAAACTTGGGTGGGAAAAAGAGATAGCAAAAGGAGTAGAAAAATAAAACTAAAACACAGAAAAAAAAAACAAAATTGAGCCGGCCCCTTATTAGTTGTCCTGTACGAAATTGCAATTATTTGTTGCTCTATGCGGAAAATATAATTTTCCCAGCTGCCTGAGCAGAAAAATAAGTGGGCTGCCTTCGCTGGGCTATAGTGTGCGGCCCACGTACGAAAATTTTATTCCTACAAATGCATAAGAATTTTGTACCACCTCGGATAGAAAAAATTCTTGTCAGCCATGAACGGATGAAAAAATTGGCAAAATGCACCTTGCTTTATTGGTAGGTAGGTATAGATTACCATAACTCAACACACAGCACAAGTTGGCATCCCTTTCAGATGCACTTTGATGTCTGGTGAATGAGACTTTCAGTGTGTCCGAAAAGAAATCAAGCAGCTCAAGGAGAAGCTGACAGAAGGAAAAACATAACAACTTACAAAAGGAGTGTTGTACTGTTCTGAGCCCGTGCTCATGTGAGCTTGGGTGAACAGGAAAATGAATAGAGAATGAAAAAAAATGCGAAAAATCCTTTTTTTTTTGTGAAACATTGACAAAAGTTTTAATAGATTGCAAATTTTCAAAACCAAATGACATTCCAGGACAATCTGGCAAAAAACAAAAACAAAAGCGATGCTCGAAAAATATTACTTTCAAACGCATTTTGGAGCATCATTTTCGTTATTTTTGCCATGTTTTCCACGAATGTCATTTGGTGTTGCAAACTGTTAATACTTTTGTCAATGTTTCACACATTTTTGTTTTATTTTTTGTTCATTTTTGTTTGATTTTACTCTCGTCGTCAGCTTACGTGTAGGTATGCCTATGGCCCCGATAAAAAGCCGTCGGCATATCATTTGCTGTCAGCATGTAGGGTATTTCCAGTACTGCGTTTTTGGAGAACTCTTCTTAGTGTGATTGCGATATCAAGAGATGGGTGGTGTATATATGGTTGCTGCCGTAGCTTGTTGATAATTGTTTTGATAAATTTGGAGTTTTTTTTACTCCACCATGGTTTATATCTCCGGTCTTTTATGACTTTGCTAATTGTCGGTATGATTTTGTGTGTGTGTGTGTTGTTGTTGTTGTTGGTTGTCTGCATTATAACTATATAAAGGTGCATTCATTGTGTTTATAGTCCCTTGATGTTTCATTTTGAGTTAGTAAAATCCCTTTCGCAAAAAAAAGTGTTTATAAAATCCAACATTTTTTTTTTGCAAATTACCTGGAGTTTGACCATCTCATCTATACATAGTAATTCCCTCTCTCCTGATATTTGAGTGACAATGTGATCCGGTTTATAACTAAGTTATGAAGGTTTGTGTCGGTTCATTTTTCTCTCGCGACAGCGTCGCCCCCGCGGGCGACCGGTCGCGCCCCCGGCATGTCCTCCCTGATCCCCCCTCCCGTTCCTCCCTTCCCGCCGCCGTCACTGTCCTCCGGTGACGGCCTGTCCTGGGCGGCGCTGGCGACGGCCGCCGGCCTTTCCCCTCTCGGTGTTGCGCCGATGCTGGGCGGAGCGGCACCGCTAGGTGCTCCTAGGCGGCGGCAGTCCGGCACGGCGACGGGGTGCTCGTCGTGGGAGCAGGTGATTTGCTGGGCGGCGGCGCTGCCGTTGGCGGCGGGGTGGCGCGATCTGGCGGTGCCTGCTCGACCTAGATCTCCAGGTCTGGGTGGGCCGACGACATGGAGTGTCAACGGCATGGCTTTCGGGAGGCGGGTGGCGATGCTGGGTGGCTGGGTGTTGGCACGGACTTGCTGCAACGTGGCCGGCGAGGCTTTGCGGGCCCAATTTGGTCCTGCCCGCGCCAGGGGTGACCTGGTATGTCCTGCTGCGCGTTCGGACCGTGACTATGCCGAAGCTTTGGGCCTCGCGCACAAAGGCGGTGGAGATGGTTCCCTCCCGCGCGACTCTGTTGCTGCTAGTCCCGACGTCTGGTGCTTCTTCCTCCGTCCTCTTGGTCTTGTGGTGGTGATCTCAGTGAGGTAGCGCAGGTGGCGTCAAGACCGCGGTTGCACATGCTGGTGGGCGGCAGAGTTGGCTAGTTGGCTCCGGCCCCGTTGGGCAGTGGGTATTGAAGTGCGGTCGAAATCCTTGCCGGTTCTTCCATCACACCTACGGGTACCGCCATTCCTTCCCAGAGGGGTGCCGGTGGTATACATTCCCCACCCTCTTCTGCGTGCCATGTGTAACCATAGGACATGTCCGGGCAACAGCGTCGTCGGCGTCGCATTCTTTCTTGGAGGTGCTGCCTGGTACGCGGCGGATCGGAGCCTTGGTTTGTGGTGGGTTGAATCTGGAGGGTGCATCGGTGGCGGGTCTTCCGTGTTTTGTCGAGCTGCCGTTGTTGGCATTTGTTTTTGCTTCATTTTTTTTTCTTTTTTTTCCGGGCTTGTTGTGTTGCTCGCCTCAGCAATTGCTATGTAATCGGTGTTGGTTGGATTGTAATACAAAGCGGGGAAACCTTTTTCAGTAACTAGCCTATGAATATGCAGATGTTGATCACGTGGCCATGAGCAATCCAAGTACACCCTGGCCAGGAACGATAATAGCTGTTCACTAGACGAAGCTTAACTATTTGAATGGGTGAACATGGTGATCAGTTTTTATTAGTTTTCTGTGAGACTCGGAAGAGCGAAGACCATCTTTGGTTTTCCTCTCGCAAGGTACTACGTGAATGCCCTACATTTAACTTGTGACGAGGACAGCGAAGACGTCAAAGGAATCTTGTTCACTTTTTGAATTCTTTATTTAACTGGAAATAACAGGCACTTCTTTGTCGTCTTCTCTAACGTGAAATTAACAGGAAGTTGCACGGCCACATGCATCGTGGTCAACTCCGATCGATCGAACGTGCAAGCATGTGTTTGTATGACATATTTTTGCTAGATGCAAGGTATCGATTTGATCCCTGCCATACTACTTGTTCTTGTTCGTCAGCAATACCTAGCTGATCGAGGTGGTTTTATCAAAACAGTGTTAAGAGTAATTATTTTACGCTCTACACAGTGGTCTGATTTACCTTAACTTGAGGCTGTTGTATTATTTTAGAGGTATATAATCTTTTTGTTAGCTGTTATTTTTCTCCTTCTGTCGGCTTCTCCGTGAGCTGCTTGATTTCCTTTCGAACACTACCGAAATTCTCCTTCACAAGACATCAAGCGCGCCCGAAAGGGACCCCAACTTGTGTTGCGTGTTAAATTATGGTAAAATTGGCTATATAATGTGTTTTGATTTTTGGTAGGATTTTATAGTCTGGCTATTTTTTGGTTGGTAGCCCATCAGTATTGATCCTGAGCTCACGTGAGCTCGGACGAACAATAAAATGGAAATAAAATGTAAAAAGAATGCCATTTTCTAGTGTGAAACATTGACAAAAGTATTGATAGCAAAATTTCAACACCAAATGACATGTGAGGTAAATCAGGCAAAAAGAAACGATGCTTGGAAATGTCATTTTCATACGCATTTTGAAGTATCGATTTTGTTATTTTTTCCATGTTTTCCATGAATATCATTTGATGTTGAATTTCGCAAGCTGTTAAAACTTTTGTTAGTGTTTCACACATTTTGTTTGAATTTTTTTATTTTTATTTCATTTACTTTTGATTCTATTGTTCACTCGAGCTCACATGACCTCGTGGTTAGAACAACACTTAAGTATTTATCTAGACTATATCAACCCACATTAGGATCGATCCCCAGATATCCACTATCTCCTCACGTTACTCACGGAAGGTAATCACCCCGAGAGGTGCATTGATGCTCACTTACGTTGAGGAACTTATTAATTCATATGATGGGCAGTGAGATGAAGTGTTGATTAGAGATATATTCTCCCCGGCGGATGCCAATAGTGTTCTAGATTCCGTTAGATGTTCAGCCCATGGAAGGCTTTGTTGCTTGGCATTATACACGGCCAGGAACGTTCTCAGTCCGATCGACGTATCACGGAGAATTTGAACATCATTTCCGGCAGCAATGTCGTGGTATCTCATGGCAGATGCCATGGGATGACTTATCTCATCTGGTTAGGGGCCAATGAGCATTGATGATGTCCAGAAGCGAGAGTAGGCATGCACACTGATGAACAGAGAGACGTACCCAGGTTCAGGGCCCTCTGATGGAGGTAACGCCCCTAGTCCTGCTAGGATCACTATGATCAACACTAGGTGTACATGGATGCTCCTTGATCTGTATCAGTGGATGAAGAAGAGAGCCCTAGCTCCGCTCTCTACCTTGGGTTTGTGGGTGTTGTGGAAAGAATGAGCCAACCCACTCCTAGGGGGCTCCTGGGAGGTCTTATACTTGGATCTCTTAGGTTACAAAATGCCTGAAAAGGTGGGGTGGGCTCCAGCTGCCAGTGTCTCTGGCCTCAAGTGGGGCCCGTCGGCTGTGTGGTCCTATTGGCCGTGGGGCCCGCCGGCTGCTGGGTGACGCAGGCCCTGGAGCCCGTCGGCTTCTCGCCGTTCTAGCATGGAAGCCATGGATTTATGGGTTGGTTGGCATGATACATCCACAGTGCCGGGTCGTTCGGGTGCTGGTTGCCCTAATTAGTGGTACCAGCAGAACTCTACCGACGCTCCCAACGATGTGGGGGACATCCCGCTACTATTGATGCTATGGATGGATTTTACGGGCACTGAATCCATCGGTTTCTGGCTACCACCAGCCGTCCTAGCGGAGGTGCTACACCAAGTCGGCCTCCAACGGGAGGAGCTGGCCGGAGGGCCAGCTGGTTTGAGGGAGGCGAGCCGCCGCACTGTTTTGAAACGTTGACTTGTTTCCTTGAGCCTATCCGGGGGGGGGGGGGTCATCCCCCCGACAATAACCCTTGAAGCTGTTGAGCTTCTATGGTCTTGGGTGGAGGGCCTCCATAGGTTTCGCCCAAAAATGGGTTGTAAACAACGATCGTAGGTACTTGTGAGGACATGTCCGGCCTACGGAAATCTTTCCGCCGGAGACTGACCAAATGCTTGGGACACTGGCCGGCTAAGTTCGGCTAGGTGGACACACAACCGGCGCCAAAGTTGAACCATAGGGCCGGCCCGTGCTAGGCCGACGTTTTGATTAGAGCTCTACCGCTGGCAAACCGCATGCCATGTGCGTCTCGAAGGGAGGGATGGGTCCCGCTATGCCACGCGCGCCGGGACGTCGCCGCAGGCCTGGTCCGCGCGCGGGATCTGCTGCGGCAAGCCCCGACGATTACGCTTCCGCGACCAGTTAATGTGCCCGATTATTGCGGGGTAGTGGGGATCATGGACGTAAAGAATGTCACTCCCCCATCGTTACCCTCGGTCTTTAAATGGAGGGAAGGGGAAGCGGCCGAGGCATTTCACACTTCGCCCAGGCTCTCCCCGTTCCCCTACTTCATCTCCGTCGCGCGCCTGCAGAGCACCACCACCACGCCACCCATCTTCGCCACCATTCCACCGCGCTGGCCCCCGCTAGGTATCCTCGGTGGATTCATCCGCGCGCCCGCCACTGCGTCAATGCCTCCGCCACAACCGGAAATTATCCTAGTTGTGTTGCATTATTCAATGTTAATTATGTTCAATGCTCGTTTGAGGCCGTTTTAGTTTTTTGATTGCTTGCTTCTCAATCTATTTGCTAGCCTTCATTTGTAAAAGGTGAGAATATTGCTTGTGCATCCAACTCCTTAAACCCAAAGTTGTGCCAAATGAGTCCATCGTACCTGCCTATATGCGGTTTTTCCATGATGTTCCAAGTAAATTTGTATGTGTCAACTCTAATTTACAAAATGAATTTCTTTTTTGTGTGCCCATACCGCTCATGAAACGGTAGGGGGTGGCCAATATTTTGCATGCTAGGTTGATGAGTGTTTATTCGCTTGTCACTGCACGAGAGTATGGCAGGTAATAGGGATGCACTACTAGGGAAAAGCCTAGCACTAGCGCAGGTGATACGTCCAAAACGTATCTATAATTTCTGCTTGCTCCATGCCTCTTTTGGGTGATATTGCTATGTTATTTATACACTTCCATACACTTTTGATCATATTTGGACTAACCTATTAACTCAGTGCACCCCAGTGCCAGTTTCTGTTTTCGGCTGTTTTTGTATTTCAGGTTTTCCCATTACGAGAACTGCCAGAAAAATCCCGGAAAAATTATATAAAAAATCAGCATTCCAGAAGCTTCCCGGCACCCGAAATACAGCCGGAGGGGGGCCACCAGGGCTCCAGGCGCCCTGGTGGCGCGGCCCCCCTCCTGGCCGCGCCGGGGGGCGCCTGGGCCCCCCCAGGTCTCCGCTGATGCCCCCCTTTGGCATAATATCGTGTCTCGAAACCCTCGAGACGGGAACCCTTTTTCGCGATCTCATCTCTGTTCCGCCGCCGCCGCGCTTCCAAGATCGGGAGCACCAGGAGAACTCTTCCTGGCACCCTGCCGGAGGGGAGGATCACCACCGGGAGCTTCTCCACCACCATGGACGCCTCCCGGATGAGTTGTGAGTAGTCTCCCTTGGACCATGGGTCCATGACCAGTAGCTATGTGATGTTCTCCTCCCGTTCTTGTGCTTCACTAATTAGTCCTCGTGAGCTGCCCTACATGATCGAGGCACATATGTAATCCTTATGCTGTTGCTATGATGAGTTTGCTGGGATCCGATGGATTGTGAGATTATGTTCAGATTGTGTTTGAGTAATATATTTGATTCACCTCTTTTATATTTATGTTCGTAAGTAATTCTTGCATGTTCTCCGTTGTTATTTATTGCTTTGGCCAAGTAGTAGGTAGTGACTCCAAGAGGGAACGTTATGCTTGATTGTGGGTTCATGCCCCTCGATGACTAGCTTGAGTGACAGAAACATGAGTCTAGGGGATGTGCTGTTGCCACAAGGGGGAAAACAACGGTGCTTGTGCCCGCGGGTGCAAGGATTGTTTACTTTACGCAAAGTTCTTTTAATGCAGTTGTCTGTTGCTTTGAGTTTACACTATGAGTGGGACTCGCAACTTAATACCAGCGAGATGTTCTGGATTGATATCTCAAGGTGGATGATTAGTAGTAGATGCAGATGGATTTAGGTATACTTGCCTTGGTGTACTGCCCATGCTTTGAACCTCTACCTTTTTTGCAACATAGTTAGCATTGGTTTGCGCACATAATTCTGTCAATTGCCCAGCTGTAATTCGTTTACCTCACATAGCTGTTTATCGTCTTTTGGGAGAGAGACATCACTAGTGAACATCATGGGACCCCGGTCCATATTACCATCATTGATCACATCCGCTATTTACTTTCCGCTTTTTACTTACTATTGCAATTATACCTATCACTATTATCACTTGTGTTTGATCCTTTGTAAACGACAAGGCCGGAGGGATTGACAACCTCTCTGTACTCGTTGGGAGCAAAGTTATTTGTATCTGTGTGCAGGTCCACGTTGATTGCTAATATCTGGCGCCGTTAGCAGTTGACACCTTCTTGTTGAAACTGGGAGTCTCAGGGGAAATCGATCCTTGGTATCTTTGCCAAGGGAAAACTTCCGCTACACTGCATCTCAAACCTTCCACTTGGGGTAATCAACGAGGGGCGAGAAGCCATCAGCAGGTCCTAAGCCTATTAGTGGCGGGGGCATCGGCGCTACTAATAAGGCATTATAGCTAACATGTAGTAGTAGCGTTGGTAGTACCGCGCTACTGCTATACCCGCATAGTAGTAGCGCGGTCCAGACAAGCGCTACTGCTAAGCAGTTTAGCACTAGCGTTTGTCCCTCCAGCGCTACTGCTAATTAGCTGTAGCGCTTGTGTACGGTGCTAAAGCTTCGTGAAGAACAACACTACTAATGTATTTTCACCTTTTTTGCTACGTATTTGCGATGTTTTTGAACTTGTTTTATAAAGTAGTCTAATCATAGCATAAACATGCCATATGCTCCTAATATCATACACATAATAGGGTCATCATATCATCCAACACAAATCATGTCATCTCATCATAATCACGATATAGCGATAAAAGTTAACTGACATGTCTTGAATACAAGCTACTGCATGGCATCCTCTCTCGCGGTAGCGTCAACCTCAAGTAACTATTTTCCTCTTTGCCTCCGTTATCTAACCCTATCTGAGGCTCGAAAACCGGTGCACATGGGCCTGACACGGAGGCCACTCGTCGTACACTTCTTCAGCATCGATGATCTATGTACCTGCGACGTCACATGAGTCGATAATATGCAACATATATAGTTGAGCAACAGAAATAGACAGAGTTGGCAAAAATAGAAGAAACATATCATAACCATATATAAATAACAAAGTTCATCATACACAAACTGCCCTAACTAGAGTGATCTTCGCTAGTTGAGGAGGACGGTTTAATTACACCACAAAGTTTCGTCATAGACACATTGGCATATATCGTCAATCAGTCCAAGATGTCGTGCCATCCTTCCAAATCAGGGAGGTAGTCCCCAAGCAAAGTGAAAGGCTTCATGTCAAGACGCTGAGGGGCTACGTGTGTCCGGACGTCTTTCCGCGACATTTTCCCTTCTTTGTAGAACATACCTATATTATCGAGGACCTCCTTCATGATGACTTGGGAAAGTTCACGCTGGATTTGATAGAACTCAGCTCGGAGTCGATGATCCGGTACTTTTCCAAGAATCTTGGCCCATTGCAGAATATCGGCATCGCCGGATGTAGATAACATGCAAAGGTTCTAGTGATCCTGTCTGTACTCCAGCATGTGGTGGATGACGTAGAATCCATCACTGGTAGATTATGGTGGTTACTGGATGCAGCAAAAATCATTCTTATGGTCGAAGCACCGCGAGCGCTTCCTTCTCATCTTGACCGTGATCTCTCCCCCCGGTGGACGTAGCTTATGATAGCACTGTCGAGAACAGCCTTGATGTGGGCGTGATCCTTTTTCATTATGTTCTTCGACGAGTCCATGTGAAGGGCGTGGGAGAATCGAGGGTAAAGAATGACGAGGACTGTGCGCCCCTCGCAGCGCAAAATTAGTACACCTCAAATTAGCCTCCATGCGTGCAAATGAATGATTCTAATCGAAGAAATGGATATCCAGGGTGACTTACATGGGATGATAAGGCAGGAGAATTGCCTCCTTTTCCATAATTAGTGACCATGAAATTGACGATGTAGTCCCTCGCATATTCGCGGTGCTTTGAGGAGACCGCCAAGAAGCCCTTGTGCATAAAGTATGGGTCAGCGACATAGATATAAGATATTTGCTCGCGCCTGATGATGTAGTTCATGTACAAGGCATAAAGGCGGACGACCATAAAATCCAGCCTTGTCATGTGAAACATGTCATAGATGTAGTCAAATCATAGGAAGAACTTATCCACGGGGAATGTGTCGAGGTAGAACGGCCTTTTCTACGCCATGTTAACCACGTAGAGTGGGTATCCTTGGTTTTTCGAGGCGATTAGGCTCTTCTCTCTCAACAACACATTGTCAAGAAGCCTTCGAAGATCTGCCGTCTATGGCCTCTTGTAACACCCCAAATTTTTGGGTTTGATTTTTTTTTCTTCCAAAACTTTTGGTCTCTTGGAAAGGGTTGTTTGATCTTCTCTTGAAACCCCTTTTAAAATCTCTTCTGGCCAAAGTTTGTGTGTTTCTCTCAAGCTTGGTTTTTGGTCTTGAAAGATTCTTCTGGTGTTAGCTCAACACAAGTCTTTTTCTTAAAGATTTGGTTGATTCTTCTCCTTCTTGATTTAAACTCCATAGGTTTAAACCTTGGGCTTATCTTCCTCTCCAACCTTCATCTTGCCATGACCCCAACAGAAATAATTCTCTCCAAGACCCTCTCCACACCTTAAGACAAATCTCTCACCAATTCCAGTAAGTTTTGACCTTATTGGAATTTTCCTCTATTTACTTTACTCCAAAAACTATTTCTGTCTTTTATTGTGGACCTTGGTGATTTACAAAGGAACCACCATATTCATCTTGTTGTTTGTTTCCAAACTAACTTCCCTAGTTAGTCCTTAGTACCCACAACCTAGATCCACCTTGTTTCATTGGGCCACAGTTCAAAATTTTCAAATTTCACCTGCTGCAAGTTTGGACCAGATTTGCAAAATTTGGTGAAATTCATATTTATCTTCTTCCAAAAATTCTGTGAAAAATCAAGCAGCCTCTAGATGCATCAAGAGGCCACTCCACCAAATATCAGCTCCAGCAATATTTTTCACATGCCAAAATCATTTCGTCAAACACCTGGCGTACACTGTTTCTGTCAGTTTCAGAAAACGTTAACTGAACTTTACAGGCGACAGTGCAGTTTCGTCAGTCAGCTTCGACAATCTCACAAGTACCACCTTGGCTCGATGCTGTACTGCACCTTCTTCTTAACCAGAGCACCGCGCGCTTGCTTGGTTGCTTCTTGGTGTTGGTGGCGCCCTGGCCTGACCACGCCGGCGACTTCCACGGCAACAGAACCGCTCGTGGCGGCTGGCAGACAACATCCTGCAGCTCGACGCCGTTTGGCGCCGCCCAAGTCACACCAGCGCTCCGCGTGGCCTTCTCCACTGCCAGCGCACGCCTGCAGCACCGTCGCCGTGGCCTGGCGCGCGCAGAGCGCGTTCTCTGCCGCCGACGTGCCGCACGGCCGTTCCGTCGAGGGCAGCCCGTAATCATCCCTCCCGTGCTGAGTTAGGCACGGGAATGGAACCACTACACCTCCTATTCGATGCTCAAGCCCCTAAACCCGCCGTCCAGCCACCGCATCGCCGTAATCGCTCGCCGGACTTATCCCGTTCACGGCAACCGCCTCGGGCCGGCTATATAAAGCACCCCCGAGCTCGTTCTCGAGGCCGCACACCTCCACCACCTCCCTAGACCACGTCCAGTCTCTGGAAGAGCCTCGAGGGGCCCTTCTTCTCCAACTCCGGCCAACTCCTTCCGCCTCGGGCTCCAACAGCGTTCTCTCCGGTGAGAGCTCCTCCGCCGCCGTGGACTCGAGCATAGCACCCTGGCACCTACCTAAACCTAACCCCTACTCCAATTTGACCCCAGAGATCCTCTCCGACAAGGCCCACGACCACCCGAGGCGCCGTCCGCCGGAGACAGGGTCGTCGTCGACGTGGGGCTCGCCGACGCTCAACTCCACCACCAATCGACACGGAAGATCACCGAGAAGCTATACGTACCACTCCTCTCCCCTAACTCGCCGTAGATCGGCGCCGGCGACCACCGCAGCACCTGGCGCCGGCGCGACTCTGTCTCAGAATTCAAACCCGACGAGTGGGACCCCTCGTCAGCCTCTCCTCTCTTTCCGAACCGTTTTTTGGAAAGCGCCTTCGGGCGAAGTACGCTTCCTTCTTCGGTTGGCGTACTGCGTACCGGTTCGCTTTTCTGTTTTCTATTCTAGCCCCTGGAATTTTTCTGTTTCATTACAGATGAGTCCCTGGACAGAAACTCTAATATCTTTTTAACTAAAGATGATTTTGAGTTGATTCTTTTTCTGTCCTCTTTAGTTTTCTGTCTAGTTTTGTGTCAGATTTATGTGAATTTGTTTGGAGCAACTTTCTTTGCACACGCGGTATTCATGCTAGTATCCGTTTGTTTGAATACGTAGATACCGAAGGACGTGACGGAGCCGCGAACCTCACCGAGTTAGACTCCGACTACTCCGAACCAGTCAAACATGTTTGAACCTTTGATATGATGGATGTGTTGCATGTTTGCTCGAGCAGTTCTTCTCATAGCATGGTCATATAAGAATATGTGTATGGTTATATTGCATGCAAGCAAGCTTCGGGTGAGCCCCGAATGGTAATGGTTGAACCACCTTGATCATGTGGTGACATGATGGGTAGTATACTGGTATTGTTGGAGCATGCCAGCAGTTGGTTAACTTAGTATCAACGGAGATCATGTCGTGATCCCGTTCATCTCCTTTTTGGTACTATCATAGGCCGTCTGTCAGGATTGCGGTCTAGTCAGGGGCCGGGATGATGGTTCCATGGCCCTGGATTAAAGCCCGTCATCCGGTCAGGGGGCATGGGTGTTTCAGGTTGGGACCGAGAGGGGGCCACCCCTTAGAGCGCGCATATATAAATTTGATCCAATGCCATTCGAGGTTGTAGCCTCCCCATCTTAAAGTTTTTCGTGAACGTTGTCACGGGTGATTCCGGACAGCAGGATGTAAAATGGGTGTGTACTGGTTAGTTGGGTTTCTACTAAAACACTGTAGACGAAACTAGTCCCCGTGGCTAGTAGAATCCGTTGGCTATGATTTAATAGTACAAGCTCTGCAGAGTTAAATCCTTCAAGTAGCCATGTTTGTGGCCTGGGGTCAACCTTTGTGTCAACTCGGTGACCGTCCTTGGTAAATTCTTGATAGTTACAAGAGTAGTGATTTATGTCAAGTTTATTTGGTAGATGAACTCATTACCTCTGCACTGATTTATTTCCTGAAGTATTTCACCGTTCATCATTGTTATTTATAAGCCCTTTATGTGATGTCGCTCAGACGTCCGACTGTGGCATTCTTGTTATTTATAAGCCCTTTATGTGATGTCACTCAGATGTCCGACTGTGGCATTCTTGTTATTTATAAGCCCTTTATGTGATGTCGCTCAGACGTCCGACTGTGGCATTCTTGTTATTTATAAGCCCTTTATGTGATGTCGCTCAGACGTCGGACTGTGGCATTCTTGTTATTTATTTCCATTATAAGCCCTGTAGGTGATGTCGCTCAGACGTCTGACTGTGGCATTTTTGTTATTTATTTCCGTTATAAGCCCTTTATGTGATGTCGCTCAGACGTCCGAGTGTGGCATGTTTTCATTCTATTTATTCCTCGCGAGGCGTCACTCAGACACACGTTTGGTTTCCTGCTATTTATTTACTTACAATTCAGGGATATATTTGTCCGGTTGCATTTTTGTTAGAATACTCACATGCATCATGTTGGCATTTATTATATCTTAAGTCTGAACTGTCTTGCGAGTACATTCAAAGTACTCACCTGGCTTGTTGATTTGGCCAGATGTGGACGAAGGCGATCTCATGGATGAAGAGTTCGATAGCGAGTCCGACATCTAGTGGAGTCCCAGTCAGTCTCTTGCGATCCTGGAAATGATCACTGTGATATAACCGCTTCCGGCTACCACAAAATAAATTCATTGGGTCTCACTCCGACACTCGATGGACTGTATTATATTGGAGTCACGTCACCCATTTCGCTGTGACATATCCACCACCTTTTTATTACGAGCTAGTAGTATGCCGCCCTACCATTATGCCATAACCGCCTTTATGTACTATATTGGCGTACTTGTAATAAATTGTTGAGCCACCTCAGCTCAACCTTGTATAATTATTTAGTATCCTGGAATTCTGTATCAAGAAGTTGTCCTTCAGCAACCAATATTTTCCTTGCTGGTTTAAATAAAAGGTCGGCCTCTCGGTAAATATTTTACTGAAAGGACGGTCTTGACAACCTTGGTATCAAAGCCAGGCTGACTGTAGGAAGCCACTAGGTGCGCTCGCTAATCGGTTATTAGCAAATATTTGCCATTCAGCATTTTTACAGCTGTAGCAATTTTCTGTTGGTCATCATAAATTTATGATTTGAGTATTCAGAATTTTTGTCTACTTTTGTAGATGGCTAGCAACGACTGTGATGCACAGGTGTTTGCCAACATTCCTGAGGGATTTGTCAAGCTCCTCTTCGCCATCACCGAAGTCGCGATTGGGCCATCAACCCGTCCAGAGTTTACACTCTACCGTCACAAACTCAACGACAGCATGTCAATGCACCAGGCCGTGGTGCACTTCAAGGGAGGGCGTTCTAAAGCGCGCCGCCTCTGATTTGTGGGCAGAGCCATGCCTACGGAGAGGCATGCCATGCAAATGGCTACCCGGGAGGCGATAGCTCATCTCAGGGACATCCTTCCTTCAATGAAGACTCGTCGCTACCGTTACCTCCCATGCCACGTGCCTTACACGTGTCACTATGCATTTGCGTGCGCAAATGGGGAGCATGATGAAGCCATTGAATCAATGGTTGAATGCCTCAAGGCACTTGAGGCAGCCTTTGATAATCTTGTGGACGACTTGGTGGCTACTCGTATGGAATTGGTCCAGAGTGGCTCCGCCAACAGGAGGGAGCTACTCCATACAGCGCCACCAATGACATTTGTCTCGTCCGCCGCATCCTATGCACCTTCCATCCTAGCCACTGCTCGCCGTCTGCCTACCACTGAGGAGTTTGACCAGGTCATTGCTCCTACCCCAGTCAGAACTACACCGCCTGCCGCACCTGCTTCAACACCTCGTACGCATACTCCGCGCCTGGAGCCTATTAGTGAGGAAGAAGTTGAGTCTCCAGCACCACTGGGCCTTACCCTCGGCAGGCCGAGGGAAATCTTTAACATCTCCGACTAGTACGTTTATCCGCGATGCACTGTGCTCGCTTGTTTTACGTGTGTGGTATGTAAAATAGGTTGATGGGAGTAGTCTGTTTGCGCATCATGTAGGATCTTGGAGGAGTGCACTAGCATAAATAACATCTCAGGATGTGTACGCACACCCTGAGTGACGTATGTATAATTAGAACCCGCGTGTAAGATATGTACTAGCGGTCCTTCTCCGTGCGCAATCTAGCAGTTTATTTTAAAAATCTCCTCGGAGCTCGTGTTTTGTTGCTTTTGCAAATCTTGGTTGATTTTTGCTGCTCGGTTCTTCTCATGATTTCTGCAATAATACCCCAGAATAAGAAATGACTCGTCCCTGGATGCGTTCCATGCCAAGTCCGCCGGAGGAAAATTATGGCACGCAGATAGACAACAATTTCACACAGGGGTAGTCAAGTCAGCAGGGCAGTGAAACAACATTCTCTCAAGTGTGCCGTCTTTACGAGCAAAGTCAGCAACAGCACCAGGAAATGATGAACCATGACATTAACATGGGAAATCACCGTGAGACATACCAGCAGCACTCAAAATTATCTGTATTTCAGAAGACACGTCCAACAACGTTTTCCCGCACAGACAAACCTCTTGAGGCCGATGATTGGCTTCGAGATATTGAAAGGAAATTAATTATGGCACAATGCTCAGACCGTGAAAAGGTGCTGTACGCACCACATTACCTTACTGGAGCAGCCGCGTCATGGTGGGAATTTTTTTTGCTTATGCATCCCGACATAAATAATGTCACCTGGTAAGATTTCAAGGAAGGCTTCCGTGGGGCACACATCCCTAAGAGCATTATGAAGATCAAGAAAAGAGAATATGATGACCTCAAGCAAAGTGGCATGACAGTACCTGAGTACAACAGTCAGTTTACGCAATTATCCCGTTATGCCAACGAAGAGCGTATGACTGAAAACAAGAAGATGGAAAAATTCCTGGACGGAGTGGCACCAGCACTAAGATGCCAGTTAGTCGTACACACTTTTCCAGATATCAAGACACTGGTGGACAAAGCTATTACGTTGGAGAATGAACGTCGTAGTCTGGAAGACATTCGCAAGAGAAAAAGGGATCAAACCAACCACCCTCGCAACAACAGGAATAAGGTCAATTTCCAGAAATATGGGGCAAACAAACCCATGACAAAAGACACACGCCCAAGCAAGAATTTTCATGCAAGGGACAAGGATTTCACCTATCGCCCCGGTGTTACCTGCTATGCATGTGGAGAAGAGGGACACTATGCTAAACAGTGACCAAAGCCAAGAAACTCAGCACCAAAGCCTAACAGCAATGGAAACAATTCCGCGCCCAAGCGTAACAACTTCAACCCCAATAACAACCACAAGAAAGGCCACCTGAATCATGTGACCAAGGACCAAGCACAGGATGCCCCGGATATCGTACTCGGTACGTTCCCTGTCAACACAATACTTGCCACGGTTTTGTTTGATTCTGGAGCTTCTCATTCGTTCATTTCGAAGAGTTTTGCTTTGCAACATGGTTTTCCAATACTTCCCTTGGGAAAATCAATGACCATCAAGTCCCCCGGAAGTAAGCAGATCACTCAGAATTACTGCCAAGGTTTGACAATTGAAATTGAAGGATTACCGTTTCACGCAAACCTCATCGTGTTGGAAAACAAGGGACTAGATGGTATCCTGGGTATGGACTGGCTAACAACCAATAAAGGATTTATCGACTGCTTCAACCGGACTGTGATTCTTACTCATCATCACGGAAAGACAATAAGAGTCGCAGCTCAAGAAAGGCCAGTATCGCGGCAACCAAAATTAAACAAGGTGGACACTTCTGAGTTAAGCAAAGTTCCAGTTGTATGTGAATTTCCAGACGTATTGCCCGAAGAGTTACCGGGCATGCCACCAGACAGAGAAATAGAATTCATCATTGAGCTAGCGCTTGGAACCACCCCCATATACAAAAAGCCGTACAGAATGGCACCATCCGAGTTGGTTGAACTAAAGAAACAAATCAAGGAATTGCTGGACAAAGGATTTATACGGGCCAGCTCCTCACCTTGGGGTTCGCCGGTATTATTTGCCAAAAAGAAGGATGGGACTATGAGGTTGTGTATAGACTACCGAGCGCTCAACATAGTCATAATCAAGAACAAATATCCGATGCCACGGATAAATGATTTATTTGACCAGCTCGCGCAAGCCAAGGTTTTCTCAAAAGTTGACTTAAGGTTAGGTTATCATCAATTGAAAGTACGAACAGAAGATATCCCGAAAACATCATTCACTTCCAGATACGGACTTTATGAATTTACAGTAATGCCATTTGGACTGACCAACGCCCCCGCATATTTCATCCACCTCATGAACAAAGTATTTATGAAATTCATGGACAAATTTGTGGTGGTATTTATTGATGATATCTTGGTATATTCAAAGACACCGGAAGAACATGCTGAACACCTCCGCATTGTACTGGGAGAATTAAGGAAGCACCAACTCTACGCCAAATTCAGCAAATGTGAATTTTGGTTGAGGCAAGTGGGTTTCCTAGGACACGTATTGACGCAAGAGGGAGTTGCCGTGGACCCAGATAAAGTCAAGGCCGCACTTGGTTGGAAGTCACCAGCCAGTGTAACGGATATACGAAGTTTCCTCGGTATGGATGGATATTACAGAAGGTTTATTGAAGGATTTTCCACCATAGCCAAACCAATGACACAGTTACTCAAGAAGGATAAGAAATTCGTATGGACCGAAGCATGTGAGAAAAGCTTCCAAGAACTCAAAAAGAAGTTAACAACAGCCCCAGTATTGATTGTACCAGGCATACACAAGAGTTTTGAAGTATATTGCGACGCATCCCGAAATGGTCTCGGATGCGTACTAATGCAAGAAGGCAAAGTAGTCGCCTACGCTTCACGACAACTGCGAAAACATGAAGAAAATTATCTTACTCACGATTTGGAGTTGGCAGCAGTCATTCATGCACTCAAGGAGTGGAGGCACTTTTTGCTTGGAAATCGCTGTGAAATATATACAGACCATAAGAGTCTCAGATATATTTTCACACAGCCAGAACTCAATTTACGACAACGACGCTGGCTGGAACTGGTAAATGATTATGACGTTGGTATCCACTATCACCCAGGAAAGGCAAACATGGTAGCAGATGCTCTCAGCCGTAACCCCAGCCCGAACAACGGCAGCCTACAGAACCTGAGATTCGAATTTCAGCGAGAATTCGCCAGACTCAACCTAATAATGGTCACTGAAGGCGAAGTGTCAAAACTGGAAATACGACCTACACTAATAGAACAAATAAAGAAGGCTCAGCATGGACACCCCGGCATCGAGGGGATAAAAAGAAAAGTAAGTCAGGGCAAGGCCTCAGAATTCACCATAGATAGTGAAGGAATATTATGGTTCGGAGACAGACTTTGCGTACCAAATAGCAACGACCTTAAACAGCAAATTCTAACAGAAAGCCACACTGCTCCATACTCAATCCACCCTGGAGGGACAAAAATGTACAAGGACATTCAGGAAAGATTTTGGTGGCACGGCATGAAAAGGGATATAGCCACATATATTGCATGTTGCGATTCATGTCAATGCATTAAAGCCGAGCACCAAAAACCCGCAGGACTCCTACAACCAAACAAGATACCAGAGTGGAAATGTGACGATATTGGGATGGATTTTATTGTTGGACTGCCATGGTCACAACACGGAAATGATGCCATATGGGTCATCACAGATAGACTGACCAAGGTAGCACACATCATACCAGTCAAAACAACCCACACCACCCAAAAGCTTGCCAAGCTTTACCTCGCCCGTATAGTATGCCTACATGGGGTTCGAAAGACTATTATATCCGACAGAGGCACTCAGTTCGTCTTCAAATTCTGGGACCAGTTGCAACAAGCCCTCGGAACGCAACTAACGTTCAGTACAGCTTATCACCCCCAGACTGGAGGACAAACGGAACAAGTAAACCAAATACTTGAAGACATGCTAAGGGCATGTGTCCTCACATATGGGACCAGTTGGGAAGCAAGCTTACCATATGCCGAGTTTGCATACAACAATAGTTACCAAGCCAGCCTACAGATGGCACCATTCGAAGCCTTGTACGGACGAAGATGCCGTACTCCATTAAACTGGTCAAAAACAGGGGACAGTCGTATATTCGGACCAGATATGTTAAAAGAAGCTGAGGAAAGAGTAAAAATAATACGGGATCGACTCAAAACAGCCCAGAGCCGACAGAAGAGCTATTACGATCAAAAGCATCGGGAAATAAGTTTTGAGCCCGGTGAAGACGTATACTTGCGGGTATCACCTATGAGAGGACTGCAACGATTCAAGGTCAAAGGGAAACTAGCACCCCGGTTCATCGGACCCTTCCGTATAACTGCACAGAGAGGCACAGTAGCCTACCAGCTGGATCTTCCCAAGGAACTGTCAGATGTCCACGACGTGTTCCACGTCTCGCAACTACGGAAGTGTGTAAGCAACCCAGAGAAACATTTGTCTCATGAAAACCTTGACGTGCAACCAGATCTCACCTACCGGGAACACCCAGTAAAAGTTTTGGAGGAGTCTGAAAGGAGAACCCGTCAGAAGACTATTAAATTTCTCAAGGTTCCGTGGAGTAATCACACAGAGGATGAGGCAACATGGGAAAGGGAAGATTTCCTTCGGACAGAACACCCACACCTATTTAAGGATCAGCTGAAATCTCGGGGACGAGATTTTTCCTAAGGGGGTAGGTGTTGTAACACCCCAAATTTTTGGGTTTGATTTTTTTTCTTCCAAAACTTTTGGTCTCTTGGAAAGGGTTGTTTGATCTTCTCTTGAAACCCCTTTTAAAATCTCTTCTGGCCAAAGTTTGTGTGTTTCTCTCAAGCTTGGTTTTTGGTCTTGAAAGATTCTTCTGCTGTTATCTCAACACAAGTCTTTTTCTTAAAGATTTGGTTGATTCTTCTCCTTCTTGATTTAAACTCCATAGGTTTAAACCTTGGGCTTATCTTCCTCTCCAACCTTCATCTTGCCATGACCCCAACAGAAATAATTATATCCAAGACCCTCTTCACACCTTAAGACAAGTCTCTCACCAATTCCAGTAAGTTTTGACCTTATTGGAATTTTCCTCTATTTATTTTACTCCAAAAACTATTTCTGTCTTTTATTGTGGACCTTGGTGATTTACAAAGGAACCACCATATTCATCTTGTTGTTTGTTTCCAAACTAACTTCCCTAGTTAGCCCTTAGTACCCACAACCTAGATCCATCTTGTTTCACTCGGCCACAGTTCAAAATTTTCAAATTTCACCTGCTGCAAGTTTGGACCAGATTTGCAAAATTTGGTGAAATTCATATTTATCTTCTTCCAAAAAATATGTGAAAATTCAAGCAGCCTCTAGATGCATCAAGAGGCCACTCCACCAAATATCAGCTCCAGCAATATTTTCCACATGCCAAAATCATTTCGTCAAACACCTGGCGTACACTGTTTCTATCAGTTTCAGAAAATATTAACTGAACTTTACAGGCGACAGTGCAGTTTCGTCAGTTAGCTTCGACAATCTCACCAGTACCACCTTGGCTCGATGCTGCACAGCACCTTCTTTTTATCCAGAGCGCCGCACGCTTGCTTGTCTGCTTCTTGGCGTCGGTGGCGCCCTGGCCCGACCACGCCGGCGACTTTCACGGCAACAGAACCGCCCGTGCCGGCTGGCAGACAACATCCTGCACCTCGACGCCGTTTGGCACCGCCCAAGTCACCCCAGCGCTCCGCGTGGCCTTCTCCACTGCCAGCGCACGCCTGCAGCACCGTCGCCGTGGCCTGGCACGCGCAGAGCGCGTTCTCTACCTCCGACGTGCCGCACGGCCGTTCCGTCGAGGGCAGCCCGTAATCATCCCTCCCCTGCTGAGTTAGGCACGGGAATGGAACCACTACACCTCCTAGTCGATGCTCAAGCCCCTAAACCCGCCGTCCAGCCACTGCATCGCCGTAATCGCTCGCCGGACTTATCCCGTTCACGGCAACCGCCTCGGGCCGGCTATATAAAGCATCCCCGAGCTCGTTCTCGAGCCCGCACACCTCCACCACCTCCCTAGACCGCGCCCAGCCTGTGGAAGAGCCTCGAGGGGCCCTTCTTCTCCAACTCCAGCCAACTCCTTCCGCCTCGGGCTCCAGCAGCGTTCTCTCCGGTGAGAGCTCCTCCGCCGCCATGGACTCAACCGTAGCACCCTGGCACCTACCTAAACCTAAGCCCCACTCCAATTTGACCCCAGAGATCCTCTCCGACGAGGCCCACGACCACCCGAGCCGCCGTCCGCCGGAGACAGGGTCGTCGTTGACGTGGGGCTCGCCGATGCTTAACTCCACCACCAATCGACGCGGAAGATCACCGAGAAGCAGTACGTACCACTCCCCTCCCCTAACTCGCCGTAGATCGGCGCCGGCGACCACCACAGCACCTGGCGCTGGCGCGACTCTGTCTCAGAATTCAAACCCGACGAGTGGGACCCCTCATCAGCCTCTCCTCTCTTTCCGAACCATTTTCTGGAAAGTGCCTTCGGGCGATGTACGCTTCCTTCTTCGGTTGGCGTACTGCGTACCGGTTCGCTTTTCTGTTTTCTATTCTAGCCCCTGGAATTTTTCTGTTTCATTACAGATGAGTCCCTGGACAGAAACTCTAATATCTTTTTAACTAAAGATGATTTTGAGTTGATTCTTTTTCTGTCCTCTTTAGTTTTCTGTCTAGTTTTTTGTCAGATTTATGTTAAATTTTTTGGAGCAACTTTATTTTCACACACGGTATTTATGCTAGTATCCGTTTGTTTGAATACGTAGATACCGAAGGACGTGACGGAGCCGCGAACCTCACCGAGGTAGACTCCGACTACTCCGAACCAGGAAAGCATGTTTGAACCTTTGATATGATGGATGTGTTGCATGTTTGCTCGAGCAGTTATTCTCATAGCATGGTCATATAAGCATATGTGTATGGTTATATTGCATGCAAGCAAGCTTCGGGTGAGCCCCGAATGGTAATGGTTGAACCACCTCGATCATGTGGTGACATGATGGGTAGTATACTGGTATTGTTGGAGCATGCCAACAGTTGGTTAACTTAGTATCAACGGAGATCATGTCGTGATCCCGTTCATCTCCTTTTTGGTACTATCATAGGCCGTCTATCAGGATTGCAGTCTAGTCAGTTGTAAACCACTTTCCGAGTACACACCAAGTAGAGGGGCCGGGATGAGGGTTCCATGGCCCTGGATTAAAGCCCGTCATCTGGTCAGGGGGCATGGGTGTTTCCGGTTGGGACCGAGAGGGGGGCACCCCTTAGAGCGCGCATATATAAATTTGATCCCATGCCATTCGAGGTTGTAGCCTCCCCGTCTTAAAATTTTTCGTGAACGTTGTCACGGGTGATTCCGGATAGCAGGATGTAAAATGGGTGTGTACTGGTTAGTTGGGTTTCTACTAAAACACCGTAGACAGAACTAGTCCCTGTGGCTAGTAGAATCTGTTGGTTATGATTTAATAGTACAAGCTCTGCAGAGTTAAATCCTTGAAGTTGCCATGTTTATGGCCTAGGGTCAACCTTTGTGTCAACCCGGTGACCGTTCTTGGTAAATTCTTGATAGTAACAATAGTAGTGATTTATGTCAAGTTCATTTGGTAGATGAACTCATTACCTCTGCACTGATTTATTTCCTAAAGTATTTCACCGTTCATCATTGTTATTTATAAGCCCTTTATGTGATGTCGCTCAGACGTTCGACTGTGGCATTCTTGTTATTTATAAGCCCTTTATGTGATGTCGCTCAGACGTCCGACTGTGGCATTCTTGTTATTTATAAGCCCTTTATGTGATGTCGCTCAGACATCTGACTGTGGCATTCCTGTTATTTATTTCCGTTATAAGCCCTGTAGGTGATGTCGCTCAGACGTCCGACTGTGGCATTCTTATTATTTATTTCCGTTATAAGCCCTTTATGTGATGTCGCTCAGACGTCCGACTGTGGCATGTTTTTATTTTATTTATTCCTCACGAGGTGTCACCCAGACACTCGTTTGGTTTCCTGCTATTTATTTACTTACAATTCAGGGATATATTTGTCCGGTTGCATTTCTGTTAGAATACTCACATGCATCATGTTGGCATTTATTATATATTAAGTCCGAACTGTCTTGCGAGTACATTCAAAGTACTCACCTGGCTTGTTGATTTGGCCAGATGTGGACGAAGGCGATTTCATGGATGAAGAGTTTGATAGCGAGTCCGACGTCTAGTGGAGTCCCAGTCGGTCTCTTGCGATCCTGGAAATGATCACTGTGATATAACCGCTTCCGCCTACCACCAAATAAATTCATCGGGTCTCACTCCGACACTCGATGGACTGTATTATATTGAAGTCACGTCACCCACTTCGTTGTGACATATCCACCACCTTTTTATTATGAGCTAGTAGTATGCCGCCCTACCATTGTGCCATAACCGCCTTTATGTACTATATTGGCGTACTTGTAATAAATTGTTGAGCCACCTCAGCTCAACCTTGTATAATTATTTAGTATCCTGGAATTCTGTATCAAGGAGTTGTCCTTCAGCAAGCAATATTTTCCTTGCTGGTTTAAATAAAAGGTCGGCCTCTCGGTAATTATTTTATTTAAAGGACTGTCCTGACACCTCTAACGCTGCCTCAAGTAGGATCAGCTGACTAGGGATACGGTATTTCTCCGCACCTTTGACAGGTATACGGTCTACAACTCGAAGCTAAGGAGGCGGCTGGCTCATAGAAGCACCTTTGGCCGCATTAGGTCCTTTCTTCCGTCTCTTCCTATGCTTCTTTGCTACCAGAACTGAGCCTATCATACGTTCATCCTTCGGAAAATTCAGGCAATAGCTCATCATGCTCAAACCCTGAGTCATACTTCTGAGCCATCAATCCTCCGTCGTCATAGCCGTCGGTATTGAGATACCGCAGAGGGTCATCATCCTCGTCCATGGCATCATGCATTGCTTCTTAGACGGCGCCGACATCATCAGCCACTAATGGACCCTCTTCCTCACGCCGTCCACTATCACCAGGCACGACAGGTGGCACCAATTGGGTAGGTGGGGTGTTGGTGTTCATACCTTGCTGAGGCTGCTTGGTCGTGGGTGTGCTCACGGCCGCCTCCACATGAAGAAGACTCTTCGGCCACAAAAGGACCCAACTCTTGCAATCGCCAAGCCACCGCGGGGTCTCGTCGTCATCTCCACCTAGTGGTATCGAAGGAGCCAAATTCTCGCGGCCCGCTTTGACACTGGCCATGGAAACTTTCAAGCATCTACCGGCTGTGGAACAATTGTTCCTTTGGCTTCACTATCGTCACCTTTCCTACGTCCACCGTCTAGCCGTTGATGGTGTACAATATGGTGCACGGGGTTTCGTCAGCCTGCGAGGACATGTCTGCAACATGAGACATCTGAAAGGCAACAGAAATGGAAGATTATACATATAGCATGGAGGGCCGGTGTGAAAGGTAGTTACCGTTAGGGCGTTGAGCTCCGCCAAAGATGAGCCCCGCCGAGCACGGAAGAGAGGAAGGATGGGCTGCTATGAGCAGGGTTGGGAGCAGGTGCAGTTGTATGAGCAGGTGCTGGTGCAATGCTAAACGAGTTGCTCTCGATGAAGTTGTGAAGGGGAAAGTCCGCGGCATCTTTATCTGGATTTTGCTTGGTCCAATTGATGATAGCCGGAATCAAGATACTATACGAACCTACAATTTCCTCTCTTGTGGCATCTACCGCCGCTTTGGCTGCCTCTTCTTTGGTCTCAGCTGCTTTCTTATTGAAGGAACCTCAACCTTCTTGTCGATGTTTATTTCATTTAACATCCGTCTTTGCTTTCTATCCTCGGCGTCCTCATGGTAGTAGTGCTTCCACATCGGACCGTCTTCAATGCCGTGCATGCAACCATACAATGGCGAGTGTCAACCGGGAGTCTTTGGAATATGTTCAAGGCCCGGTTGAATGGGGTGTCCCTCTTGGGCCTCGCCAACACCTCAGACGACAAGTTGCTTTCGGCGGCAATCCTGTGCTGCTCTTTCTGGAAAAGGAACATGGATCGTTTACAAATGTGACTAAACCTGCATTCGAACTGAGGTAAATTAAAAATTGCTAGCAATCTCATGAACTCCTTCGTGACCACGTCCGTTTTGAAAACCTTGTTGATTGGGTCCTAATGGTACCGGGCCCTGATGACGTCACGCTCCCACGGGACGGTGAACTCCGCCAAGGGGTCTGGGATCCCCAGACTTTCGCGTTCCGCGTCTTCCTTGGCCCATATGGTCCTCTTCCCCGCGTAACCACGGCTTCCGAGGCGGTGGCAACCCATGTTCCTCTCTTGAAGCTCCTTCATGCACTTCAACTTTTCTTTGGCCGCTTCAGCAACGCAAGCCTTTATGAACATTTTGAACTTATCTTCCGTAATTGTCAGATTATCCTTTACAATCTCTGAGTATGGTTCCTTTTTGACAATGATCCGATGTTTCACCCTTAATTTCCAGGCGAATAACGCACCACTAAACTTTGCCATGCCGCGTTTATTTATCTTCTTCATTGCTGGGTCTTCCCACAGTTGAGGATATTTGATTTCATCACAGTCTGGGAACAAGAATCTCTGGTGCAGGTTCTTTAGGAGGGAGTGCTTCATATTTTCTATCTTCTTCAATTTCTCATCGTTGATGGTGGTGGCTTCATGTAGAATGCATCCTACTTGATTGCCGTAGCACATGCGCACTTTTGTAGGCTTTTTTGGCTTGAAATTGTCGGGTCCATCGTCACGACCACCACCAGTCTAGTAGTGCCGAGCTGGTTTGCGTACCGTATCATCTTCGGATTCGGTTCTATACCGGCTAATTCGCCAGCATCGGTGCCAGTCTCGGTCTTGGCGCCAGTGTTGGTCTCATTCTCGGATGTGACACGGGGGTACTACAACAACCGTTGCTCGTCCATATAGCTCAAATAGTCGTCTGCCACCTCATAGACGTTGCAATTACCAAAACCCTCTCCTTCATCGTTGCTAGCCATGTTTCCTACGATTAAGTGTAGTCAATTAATTCTAGACCTAACAAAATGAATAATGACATTAAAAACGCCTATATTTTGCTGGAATGTTGATTCATTCCCATTGCGGCAAATCCGGGGAAGTCGATATGTTCTAGTTTCTAGCACAGGTCATGTCAAAATTCATGGAAAATTTTGGCATGACCTTTGCAAAAAAGTGGACAAATCAAGCGCCTGAAATTGTCCGGAACGGAAATGAATCAACATTACGGTAAAACATAGGTCACTCATAATCATTTCCTTCAAACAATGTTCAAATATGCATCTTCGACACCGCAACACATGTCCAAATATACACGAGCAACCACATGTCCAAATATACATTTCCAAACTTCACAAGCTAATTCAAAAACTAAGTGTAGAAGAAAATTCAGTAAACTACTAATAGAACAAAATTCAGTTAACTTTAGTGCTCTATAATGATGAAAGGAAAACAAATCAGTTAACTACTAATTTCATTCATTTAGGTCATTTATTTAACTTCACCTAATTAAACTACTTCACCACTACTACTAGCAGCAATACTAACCTAATTAACCTAGCAAAACCCTACCGCCCTAACTAAAAAACATCTAATTAACATCTACTAGTACCACTACGGCCCTAACCTAATTAGCATCTACTAGTACCACTATATACTACTAGCAGCACTGCTGCAAAATTTTCTTCATTTTGTTCTTTAAAAGAAATATCTATGAAAACAAAAACCCTAGTGCCCTATCTAATTTTTTTATAAACCCTACTGCCCTAGTTAAACCTACTGCCATAAGTAAATTTTGCTCTAAACTAAATTTTTGCTCTAACCTAGCCACCCTAGTTAACCTAATTAACCTTGCTAGTTAACTTAGTTAGTTAACCTAGCTAATTCCTAGAATAATATTTCTATCCTACTTTGATACCTAGCTATATTCATATACATAAAAATAGCTACATATGGTTTATACCAAAACCTAGGGTTTATACTTAAACCTAGGCTTCATACCTAAATTCACCTAACTAAATTAACCTACTACCTCTTGCAAAGGATTCACCTAGCTACTATACCACTACTACTCTTCTTAAACCTAGGTTCATAACTAAATTCACCTAAGTAAATTAACCTAGAGAGGAGGGGTGGGGGCTTACAGAGAGGGTGCTCGGGAGATACAATGGCGGGGAAGTGCTCGGGGGAGACGGTGGCGGGGAGGGAGTCGAGGGTGGCTCCGGTGGCGTCTATGGCGGCTCCGGTGATGTTGAGGGAGGCAGGGGCATCGAGGGAGGCAGGGCGGCGAAGAGAAGATAAGGGTGGCTCCGGGGGCATCGAGGGCGCGTGGCTCTGGTGGCGGCGATGGCGCGCGGCTCTGGTAGCGGCTCTAGTGACGGTGTCGGAGGCACTGGCGGTGAGGGAGTAGAGGCGGTGAGGGAGCAGGGGCGAGATGCGAGAAGAATTGGGGAATTAGGGAAGGAGGGATGCCCGAGCAGGGGCAAGTCAAAGTTAGCGGTAGTGCGTTTTCTACAAAAGCGCTATAGCTACTTAACTACATCGTTGGTTTTAGGAACGCGCTATTGCTATCGCTAAGTTTGCTATAGCGCGTTTACGGAACATGTGGTATAGCTAATATAGCTATGGCGCTTTCGATAACATGCGCTACTGCTTTTGCTTTCATTTTTTATTTTACTTTAATTTTTCTTTTCTTTTTTCTTTTCTTTCATTTTCTTAGTTGTAGTGTTGCCGCCTCAAAACGCGCTACTCCTATTTTGTTAGCAGTAGCGGGGTGGTTTGACAGGCACTACTACTATACCTAGCCAGTTGGCAATGTTGTGGCAGTTATAGTAGTAGCGCTTTTTACCCGGGACGCGCTACTACTATTTGTATAGCAGTAGCGAACATTTTGTCCAGCGCTCCTATTATATAGCATTAGCACCTTTTTTGACAATCCCTACTGATAATCCTCTGTGTATAAGGTTTTCCCTAGTAGTGACGCCCAATCTCGAAATGAAAAAAATTATGATAATAAATTCCTTGGAAAGTGTTGGTATGGAAGGCACCCGTGGATATGGCTAGTCATGGATTGTCAAAGAATTGGGGAAAGAAAATAAACTTTATTTTTTGTTTGGGAACTGCCTATAATTTGTCTAGCATGGAAGAAATTGGGAATTCTCGGTTGTTTTCATTCACAGGAAAAGCATGCCTCTCAAAATAATTTTATCGCTCAATTTATGCTTTGAGCTTTGGCACCTCTACAAATATCTGCTTCCTTCTGCGAAGGGCCTATCTATTTATTTTTATGCAATTTTCTTTATTGAGTCTCCATCTTCTCTTATAAAGTACCAAATAGGGAACACTATTGTCATACTTATGTATTGGATGTAGTTAATATTGGGATGTGTTTCATTAATGGATCAATGATTAATCATAATGGGCTAGGCATAACTTTCTTTAGCATTGATATTTTGAAAGACATAGTTGCTTGTTGATATGCTTGAGTATTGACGTCTTGATTTCAAATTATACAGTATTTCTATGAATCATTCAAGTCCAAATGTCCATGCTACAAAGAAGATAATATATGATGAATATGTTAGGTAGCGTTCCACATCGAAAATTCTATTTTTAGCATTTTCCTACTCGAGGACGAGCATAAATTAAGCTCGAGGATGCTTGATACGTCTCCAACGTATCTATAATTTTTTATTGTTCCATGCTATTATATTATCGATCTTGGATGTTTTATATACATGTACAAGCATCTTTATATCATTATTTGGAGCTAACCTATTAACATAGTGCCCAGTGCTAGGTGCTCTTTTTTGTTGTACATTTACAAGCAACTTTATATCATTTTTTTTGCTTTATATCATTATCAAACGAAGTCCAAATGCCATGAAACTTTTTCGTGATTTTGTCTGGTGATAAGATACCCTGGAAGCTTCTGGAGGCCATGAGAAGAGGCTCGTGGGGCCAACTAGGCACCAGGGTCCGCCAGAGGCCCCTGATGGTCCCTAGTGGGTCGTGGGTCCCACGGGCACCGCCTTGACCTACCTCCAGCTCTATAAATACTCTAAAATCCCCAAAACCATAGGGGAGTCGACGAAATACTTTTTTCGCCGTCGCAAGTTCCAGAACTAGGAGATCCAATCTAGACGCCTTTTCCGGCACTCTAACGAAGGGGGTAACAATCACGGAGGTGTTCTTCATCATCCTTGCCGCCCCTCCGATGATGCATCAATAGTTTACCACAGACCTACGGGTCCATAATTAGTAGCTAGATGGCTTCTTCTCTCTTTTTGATTTTCAATACAATGTTCTTGGAGATCTATTTGATGTAGTCACTTTTTACGTTGCGTTTGTTGGGATCCGATGAATTGTGAGTTTATGATCGGATCTATGCTTGAATATTATTTGAGTTTTCTTAGAATGCTTGTATGCATGATTTGTATATCCTTGTATTTCTTCTTTGATTTATTGGCATAGTTTGGCAAACTAGATTGGTTTTTCTTGCCATGGGAAGATTTGCTTTGTGATGGGTTAGTTCTTGCGATGCTCAATCTCTGTGACAGAAAGAGACATGACACACATGTATAGTTGCTATTAATGGTTAAAAGATGGGGTTTATTAATACGTAAGTTTATCTATTCTACATCATGTCATCATTCTTAAGGCATTACTCCGTTCTTTCATGAACTTAATACACTAGATGCATGCTGGATAGCGGTCGATGTGTGGAGTAATAGTAGTAGATGCAGGCAGGAGTCGGTCTACTAATCTTTGACGTGATGCCTTTATGCGTGATCATTTCCATGGATATCGTCATAATTATTTTCTTTTCTATTAATGGACCAAAAGTAATTTGTTTACCCACTGTATGCTATTTTCTCGAGAGAAGCCTCTAGTACAATTTGTGCCCCCCCGGATCTATTTTCTATCATATATTAAAACCAAAAATACTTTGCTACAATTTTCTTTTATTTATTTCATTTTGTATTTTTGTCACATCTATTTAAAAAAGCCATACAATTTAATCTTGCTCACAACCGTTGAGGGATTAACAACCCTTCTACTCATTAGGTTGCAAGTATTTGTTGTTTGTGTGCAGGTGCTATTTAAGTACTGTTGCTTGGTTCTCCTACTTGATTGATAACCTTGGATTCATAACTGAGGGAAATACTTATCTCTACTCTACTTCATCATCCCCTCCTCTTCGGGTAAATCCCCACGCAGATCACATGTAGAAGTACGCTCCTGCCAGGTGGCCCCTTTCCTTAGTTTTATTTACTTTCATCCTAGCCTCACGCCGGATCTGGCTACGGCTGTTTCCGAGCCAGTAGACGGGCGACGGTCCAAACCCGCTGATGTTGATGTTGGGCCATGAGGAGTTGCATGGGGAGATAAATAGGAAGAGCGAGGCGAATGATGGCCCCACCGCCTCCGCGGAGGAGGACGAGGACAACAAAGCCGGCGGGCCCGAGCCAATGGGTGAGTCCCTGCCCTTGTGCACTGTTTGAGTGTGATAGCCTGGCTTATTAGGGATGATAAACTACTCATATGAATAAGGAATTCCTTCTTTTCCGGGAGCCCATTCGGATAGAACTCCAAAGTTAAGCGTGCTCAGCTTGGAGTAGTTTCAGAATGGGTGACCAACTGGGAAGTTGTTCCCGGGTGTGCACGAGTGAGGACCAAAGTCCGCAGAAAAGACTAGTATTGATATGTGGGGCCAGTCTAGATTCCGCCAGGAGGAACGACCACCGGCGGGTGTGTCCGGAGCGTTACAAGTTGGTATCAGAGCCGACCCTCATGGTTACACGGATGTTTGCGGATAGCTTCGCGGTCATGTTGTTCATGACTTTTGTGACCCGTCGTGGCACACGGCATGGCACATGTATCGGACTGGATGCACAGACGTTTGTGCCAAGAGGGAACGTTCCTGTGGTTTGACGAGGACGTCGGTTCCTCTGAGTGAGGGTGTATGTGATAACCTGGCTTATTAGGGATGATAGACTACTCATATCAATAAGGAATTTCTTCTTTTCCGGGAGGCCATTCGGATAGAACTCCAAAGTTAAGCGTGCTCAGCTTGGAGTAGTTTCAGGATGGGTGACCGACCGGGAAGTTGCTCCCGGGTGCGCACGAGTGAGGACAAAGTGCGCAAAAAAGACTAGTATTGATATGTGGGGCCAGTCTAGATCCCGCCAGGAGTAACGACCACCAGCCGGTGTGTCCGAGGCATTACACTGAGACTGCTTGATAATGATCTGGATGATTTCACCAACGCGAACGCTGGAGCACATCTATCCGCTTGTGCCGGCACCGACTCCGGCGCAAGGAGTCGGCTGCGGAAGGCGGGTGACGTACCTCCGGCTGGGAGGTAGATGACCGAGATGTGGCCGCACGGGAAGTAATCGGTCGATACGCGTCCGCATGTGATGGAGCAAATTCACTAGAAGTTCTAGAATCGATTCTCAACACACACAATTTACACAGGTTCAGGCCTCCGAAGAGTAATACACTACATCCTACTCTGTCTTGATATTCATGGAGAGGTGATTCCCTGTGCAGAGTATTACAATGGTGTTTGAGATGTCTACCAAGAGTTGAGTTATATTTGATTGCTAATGAGGACCTGGGTCAGTCTTTATAGAGACATGTAGATCTAGGGTTTACACAGCGGGATATCAGCTCAAATTGGTCGCTGCCCTCTACCTTGGGGAACACGCTCATTGCCTTCGGCCCCCTGGGGTTCCATGATTCCCTTGTTGGGGAATGTTGCATGGAAAACAAAAAATTATATGCACATGCATGATCCTGATGGAAATATGCCCCAGAGGAAATAATAAAGTTGTTATTATTTCATATTTCCTTATTCATGATAAAGGTTTATTATTCATGCTAGAATCTTATTTACCGGAAACTTAAAATACATGTGTGAATACATAAAAAAATACCATGTCCCTAGTGAGCCTTTACTAGACTAGATCATTGATGAAAGATGGTTAAGGTTTCCTAACCATGGACGTGAGTTGTCATTTGATAAACGCGATCACATCATTAGCAGAATGATGTGATGGACAAGACCCATCCGTTAGCTTAGCATTTGATCATATAGTTGATTGCTACTTCTTTCTTGTATGTCAACTACATGTTTCTGAAACCATGAGATCAAGCAACTCCCGAATACCGGAAGAATACCATGTGTGCTATCAAATGTCACAGCGTAACTGGGTGATCATAAAGATGCTCTACAGGTATCTGCAAAGGTTTTTGTTGAGTTCGCATGGATCGAGATTGGGATTTTTCACTCCAAGTATCAGAGAGGTATCTCTGGGCCCTCTCGGTAATACGCATTATAAGAAGCCTTGCACGCAATTGACTAATAAGTTAGTTACGATATGATGTATTACAGAACGAGTAAAGAGACTTTCCAGTAACGAGATTGAACTAGGTATAGAGATACCGATGATCGAATCCTGGGCAAGTAACATACCGACAGACAAAGAGAATTGTGTATGTTGTCATAACGGTTCAACTGATAAAGATGTTCATAGAATATGTAGGAGCCAATATGAGCATCTAGGTTCCGCTATTGGTTATTGACAGGAGAGGTGTCTCGGTCATGTCTACATAGTTCTCGAACCTGTAGGGTCCGCATGCTTAACGTTCGTTGGTGATATAGTGTTATATGAGTTATGTGATTTGGTGACCGGATGTTGTTCGAAGTCCCGAATGAGATCACCGACATGACAAGGAGTCTCAAAATGGTCGAGAGGTAAAGATTGATATATAGGACGATGGTATTCGGACACCAAAAGTGTTTCGGAGGGTACCTGGTAGTTATCGCGTCACCGGAATGGAGTTTAGGGCACCCGGCAAATCTATGGGCCATATGGGCCAAGGGAGGGAACACACCAGCCAACAAGGGGCTGGTGCGCCCCTATAATGGCCGGCCCTATGAGGAGGAGAAGTAAAGAGGGGGGAGGAAAGTGTACAGTAGGACTCCCATTCCTTCCCTCTCCCCCTCTCTTTGCTTCCTCCTTGGTCATACAAGGAAGGGGGCGTAGGAGGGCAGGTGCCCTAGGGCCGACGGCCAGCCCCTTGGGGCGCGCCATGGCTGCCCTAGGCTGCCTCCTCCCCCTCCCACCTATGTATATGTGGGGAGAGGGCGCCACACAAACGACACAACATGTCATATTTTCGTAGTGCTTAGGCAAAGACGTGCAGAGATTGCATCACCATCACCGCCACCACATCGTCGTGCTGCCGGAACTCATCCACTACCTCGCCGCATTGATGTATCAAGAAGGTGGAGGACGTCATCAAGCTGAACGTGTGTTGAACGCGGAGGTGTCATACGTTCGGTGCTCGATCAGTTGGAACGCGAAAAAGTTTGACTACATCAACCGCATTGTCAAACACTTCCAATTACGGTCTATGAGGGTACGTAGACACACACTCTCCCCCTCGTTGATATGCATCTCCATAGATAGATCATTGCGTGTGTGTAGATTTTTTTTTCCATGCAACATTCCCCAACAGTGGCATCATGAGCCAGGTCTATGCGTAGATGATATACACATCTTATCTTGATTCGGAGGTATTGTAAGATGAAGAGGACCAGACCAACCTTACATGTCCACATACATGAGACCGGTTCCATCGATATACATGCAACTTGTTTTGCATAAAGGTGACTGGCGGGTGTCTGTTTCTCCTACATTAGTTGAATCAAATTTGACTGTGGCCTGTCCTTGTTGAAGGTTAAAATAGCAAACTTGATAAATCACCGTTCTGGTTTTGTGCCGTAGGTCAGAACGATACTTGCTAGAAGCCCGTAGCAGCCATGTAAAACTTGCAACAACAAAGTAGAGGACGTCTAACTTGTTTTTCCAGCGCATGTTGTGATGTGATATGGTCAAGACGTGATGAGTTATACGTTATTGTGTGAGATGATCATGTTTTGCAATATCGATAACCAGCAGGAGCCTTATGGTTGTCTCTTAATTATTGTATGAAATGCAAGCGCCATGTAATTGATTTATTTTATCGCTATGAGTTAGCAATAGTTGTGGCAATAGGTATTTGGTGGATAATAAGTATGGCAAAGAGAACAAAGGTATATTTGATATACATCTTATTGATGTGTTCCTTACTAGTGCTCATAGCATCGTGTGGGTATTTGATACTGGTTCAGTTGCTCATATTGGTAACTCCAAACACGAGCTACGGAATACGCGAAGATTGGCTGGGGATGAGGTGATTGTGCCACTAAAGGAATCAGCATCTTTGCCGTCAGCCAAGGCGGACGGCAAACGCACCACTGGCGGAAGTTAAAGGACTTTGTCGTCAGCCTGCAAACGGCAAACCTCTGGCTGAATGAGCTTCGGCAAAGGGTACTTTGCCATCAGCAGTCGGACGTCGAAGATGCAAAGGCCTTTGCCATCTATCAGCTGATGGCAAAGAGCTTGAACGGCAGACATGCCAGGTTAGGTCCGTTAGGGGTTAATGGCGTGTTTTGCCATCTTCTGGCACACGACAAAGATGCTCATGTATTTGTCGTCTGCAAACAGACTGCAAAGCCTGCCATATTGGCCAGCCCAGTGCTCCCCAGGTGGCACAGGCAGCTGCCACGTGGCAGCTTTGCCGTCTGCCAACATACGGCAAAGCTCTTTGCCGTCTGCAAGCAGATGGCAAAGAGCATATATAGCCCCTATTTTTCTATTTTTTCTTAAATTCACTCAATTTCAACACACAAGTTTCAAGACACCAATTTCATAACAGAGATATCCAACACACAAGTTTGATCATATATACATACATAAGCAACACATAGTTCCATCCATACATATTACAAATGTATCATATTGTCATCCAACACCTATCCGTCCATCCATATAACAAGTTCCATCCATGCAAGTTTGATACAAAATAAAAGCAGAAAGGGAAAAGAAGCACTCCATCCATGCAAGCTACCGTGAATTAAATGAAATCTGCAAAATGGGAAACAAGAAAGTTAGAAGAAGAGGACTAGAATAAGAAGAAGAAGAAGAAGAAGAAGAAGAAGAAGAAGAAAATGAAGAAGAAGAAGAAGAAGACTAGAAGAAGAAGTACGCATACTTAGGTAAAATGGAGCTAACCTAGCTAATTATGCCATTTTTTAGTGAACTAAGCATATCACATGAAAACTATGTCAGTTTGGAGCTAAGTAAGCTTATTATGTCATTTTTGAGGAAAATAAGCTATGTATAGGTCATTTTGAAGCTAAACCTAGGTTATTATTCCATTTTTTACCCAAGTGAGCTAAGTATATCATAAATGAACTAGGTAAGCTAATTATAGATCATTATTGACCTATCATAGGTAGTAACACAATTTTTAGATAACTAAGCATATCAAGTCATTTAAGAGGAAAAAAAATGCTACGTATATGTCATCTTTAAGCTATCCTAGGTAAAGTATGTCAGTTTGGAGCTAAGTAAGCTTATTATGTCATTTTCGAGGAACATAAGCTAAGTATAGGTCATTTTGGAGCTAAACCTAGGTTATTATGCCATTTTTTTAACCCCAAGTGAGCTAATTATGTCATAAATGAACTAGGTAAGCTAATTATAGATCATTATTGAGCTATCCTATGTAGTTATGCCATTTTAGCTAACTAAGCATATCAAGTCATTTAAGAGGAAAAAATTGCAAGTATAGGTCATTTTATAGCTATCCTAGGTAAAGTATGTCAGTTTGGAGATAAGTAAGATTATAATGTCATTTTCAAAAACTTACCATCATCACTGAGGTGAAGGACCGGTCGGGTATGCGCTAGTGCCAGACAGAGATGGGCCGGTCCGGGTGTCGCAATTGAGAGATGGAGAACGATCGGTCGTTGCTTGTCGGGAGTCAAGCTACACCAAAGATCATTTGCAATGTCTCGTTTGCATGATGCAACTGAAATGTGAATACTAGTAAATAATGAAACTCATCGTGTCCGCTATGCCAATCTGGGGCATCGACAAAGGCGTCTGACCGTTTTTCTCGCACATGGACTGCACATTTTTTTTCACCAGTCAGTCATATTAGTTAGTAATGAAACGAACATTACATGCATGATTTGGCTAATCACTAAAAAAAATACACATCCGTGACATTTTGGGCCGAACGAAACTTTTTTCTGTCATACTTATGACACTTCTATGACAATAATTGTGACAAAACACGGTATCATCATAGATGTGGTGGGGTCCTACTTCTGTGACAAAAAACCATGATAGAAAATGGGCTTTTCGTCCTGAGCGGGCCAGTGACGCAGCTCCATGACATTCTTTGGGCCGTCCATGATGGAAAAAACCATGGTAGAAGCGAGGGCGAGGAAAATATCGGGGTCTTCCCAGTTACGGTGGGTGGTCGGGGCCGAGCGATGCACGTTTCTCTCGTACACGCACGTGCGTGGGTGCGAGGCGTTGGGCTCTAACTGAACCCGAGCGATTGCACTGCAGGCTACGCGTTACTGAACCCGAGCAATCAATTGATGGCTGTTAACTGAACCCGATCGAGCGATTCCTTCGCTACTGCTGCTAACTGAAGCCGATCGATGCTGCCTCTGCATGAACAGTGAGCGTTGCTCGGGGGTTTGGATGAACAGTTCCCGCTGGGGGTGGATGAACAGGACACCGTGGTGTTGACTCTACATGAACAGGACCCCGTTCCATCGAGCCAGTTGGGTCTGCATGAACAGGACCCCGTGGAGGGCTGCATGAACAGGACCACCCCGTGGAGGGCTGCATGAACAGTAGACGGTGGAGGGCTGGATGAGCAGTAGCCCATGGAGGGGTGGTTGAACAGGAGCCCGTGGAGAGGGCTGTTGAACAGTAGCCGGTGGAGTAGCACGCGGTGGAGGCTGAACAGTCGCAGGTGGAGGTTGGAAGAGGTCGACAGTGGATGAACAGTAGCCCATGGAGGCTGGAGGGGTCGACGGTGGTGATGAACAGTATCCCGTGGAGTCCCGTTTTGCGGTACGCCACACCCCTCCCGATGAACAGGACCCTCGTTTCGACCGTAGCACTCCAACACAAGTCCGTTTCCTCCGTTTTGCGGTACGCCACACCCCTCCCAATGAACAGGACCCCCGTTTCGACCGTAGCGCTCCAACACAAGTCCTTTTCCTCTGTTTTGCGGTACGCCACACCCCTCCCGATCAATAGGACCCCCGTTTAGACCGTAGGAGGTCCGTTTCCTTCGTTTTGCGGTATGCCAGACCCCTCCCGATGAACAGGATCCCATTTCGAACGTGGCCGGTCGAACACAAGGCCGTTTCCTCCGTTCTGCGGTACGCCAGGCTTTGTTTCCATCGGTTGTTCCGTCCAAGACCTCCCGATGAACACGATGATGCATTCCGTTCCAACCCAGCCGGTTGGCTCCCCATGAACACGATGACGACGCTGTTTCTCCGTTCCGACCCAGCCATGTACACGAGCCCTGGCCGTACGTACGCGCGAGTAGGCGTTCGAGACCACGCCCGTATGTATGTACGTGGCCGTATTTACTTTCTTGCACCCTGGCTGCTGTACGTACGTGTACATGATACGTGCGCACCTCAGCTACGACACGTGCGCGCCTCTACATCAACCAGTATGTACGTACACGTTCGCAATCAGAATGACAATGCTACGTACGCTTCGACCAGGTGGGTCTCGACTGTCATGCACTTCCTTGCCAGCGAAGATGTAGCTGGTGGGTCCCAGCAGTCAGGGGGGCGAATCGTTTTTTTGCCCGGACGCACTTCCTTACGTGCGAAGATGTAGCTGGTGGCTCCCAGCAGTCAGGGGGGCGAATCGTTGTTTTTTGTTTGCCCAGATGCACTTCCTTACGTGCGAAGATGTAGCTGGTGGGTCTTAGCAGTTAGTGGGTGAATCGTTTTTTTGCCCGGACGCACTTCCTTGCGTGCGAAGATGTAGCTGGTGGGTCCAAGCAGTCAGGGGGAAACGTTTTTTCATGAAATACGGTGGCCCATCCGGTGGGTCCCCGCTGTCAGGTGGAGGAATAATTATTTTACACGTAATAAGGAGGCACTTCCTTGCTGCGGCCGTGGACCCAGCTGTCAGCCTCACCACGTACAATGCTCATCCGATGGAAGTCGTTCCTTGACCATGTTGACCACGCTGCGCAGAGAGCACCAGGGCGGTGGACGATGGTGAGGCCTAGGAAGGGGACGACGCGGAGCCGGGGAAGACGCGACAGTGGATGCCGACGCGTAGAGGAGTATGAGGGTCCACTGGTTCGCTGCGGTGTGAGGCTGCCGTCGCCGCAGAATAACAGGGGGCGTGGGTGAGTAGAGGGATGGCCTAGCCAGCGGTGGGAATAGTAGGGGCGGTGAGGCCTCCGCGGCATCACAGCCGGCCACGGGAGGTAGGAGCATGCGGCACGATCGGGGCTCCTTTGGGCGGCTGGAGCAACAAGAACAGAGGTTGAAGAAGCACTATGGCCGTTGGATGGACATTGTACGGTCACTGGAGGTAGAATCATTCATATTCACTAAGTTGACAAAGCACACCGTGTTCGCACACGAACACGTCACCGTGTACCCTCGACGCCGGGGGTGATGCAACGCAGCTCACGTCGAAGGAGACCCGTCCGGAAGCGCGGTACGCAGGCAATCCGGCGGGTGCTTTTGTAGACCCGAAACCCCACGCGCCCGGAAGGGACCCCATCAGGGCGCGCGGCGGCTATGGGCTGCCCTAGGTCGGCCTGACCGCCCCTAGGGTCTCGAGGTTCGCCGCCCTGCAACAAGAAGAACAGACGAAGAACGAGGAAGAAGAAGAACTAGGGTTAAGGAGAAAAGGTAAAAGATAAAAAGTGGTAGATGAATTGATCGATTGTGTGTTGTTCAATCGGCCGTCACCCCTTAGGTATATAAGAGGCGGCTGGACTTCCCGTGCAAGGAAAAGGCTTGGATTCACGTCCAAAACCATAGCCAAATTCGGATTGGTTTTGTCCGAACTTTTCAAAACTGTTCGGTTTAAACTGGCTGTACCTTGCGGGTAATGTTTGAGGTGGTAAAAAATCTCGGATGGAAAAGAGCCCAAAAGCAATCTTGACCGTTTCGACGAGACGAACAACTTTCATGTTTAACATTTTTCGATTTGAAGCCATCTTCTAGGCCAAAACGGTCACGCAATACAGGCTGTTATTCGCGCTACCCATCAGACACGTGGCTGGTGGGGCGCGCCACTTATGGCTCTGTGACAGGGCTGTGTTCGGATGGCTGTAACTTTTGCATACGAACTCGTATTTGGACGATTTTTATATCAAAATTGACCATTTCGACGAGACGAAGACAATTCGTGTAGAAAGTTTTTCCATATGAGGCAGTCTTGGTGGTTTAATCTGCCGAATACGGCTCTAGATATAAAATCGCAGTGCTTTGAGCATAGTTTTGGCACTCGAGATGAGATCGGATGACGATGGCCCAAACTTCAAAGATGTTCACCTCGATAATACGGAACTTTTTCACTTTGAGCACTTTTCCATTTGAGGCCATCTTATTTGCTTTTTATGCCGTTACCAAAATCTGGTGTGAACACACGCCCCCCTGTTTTCTGGCAGAGCTTGCGTGCCAGAAAATACTTCATCCAAGCACGATGTCAACACTACATCGGCTGACACGCCTCCTGGAGTTTCCTATAGTGAGATGAAAATTTTCGTCCTCGCCTACGGGATTTACACTTATACTGCCTTATTTCTGCTGGCTTCGCAACAGGAGATGGGATGCCGCATTTGTCTCGAGGATTTTCCTTAGGAACCCAGGCCATGTTCCTCTTCTTCAGCTCTTTGGCCCTAAGATGTTTCAGCTTCTTCTGTTGCGAATATGGTAAGCCGAGAGGCCATCACGGCTGGGATTTTGGTTTATGCACTGGCAAGTTCTTCCTGGCTTTGGGCATCTCCGGCTTGGCCTGTCCAAAATCGGTGATCGGATCCCTGAGATTTACTTGCTTCACTTTTTTAACACTTGTTGCAATAAAAGGTCGGACATCATTTCTAGTTTGACTGCTCCTCTTGGGAACGCATGCCATGTTCTTCTTTCTCAACTCATGTGCACTAAGTTTTTGTAATTCCTTCTCTTGCCAATGCGCTAAGCCGAGTGGGCACCTCGACTGTGATTCTGTTTCAACCAATGCCAACTCTTTTTTGGCCTTGTGCACTCTCAAATTCTTCCCTTCAGATTTGGCACTTGATTGACTTGCCTCGTTGCTTTTTGTAGCCAATTTAACTGGCTCTTTGTTATTTGAGAACAAATCCGAAGTAGCACACTTACGACCATCTTTCTTGACCTGGTAGACATGCTTGACCACCTCTTTCTTGTTCCTTGAGCTCCGGACCGATTCCTTATGATTGAAACGGTCTTTGACGTGTGATTGTTCATCAAATGTTGATCTTTTTGGAGTTGCATATTGTTGGCGAGATGATCTAAAATAAGATGGATAATGTACCCTTGTATCATACCTGCCCCATGATGGATATGGATTTACATGAGCGTAGGGAGGCATCCACGACATTGGCATTGGCGGCCCAAAAGGAGGATATGAAGTCTGGTTGCTCAACGTCTTCCTTTGCCAATTCCAGTCTTCAGATTTATGCCTTGGGGGTGACCTCGATGCTTTTGCTTCACTCGGCCGGTAAGCACTCTTTCCCTCACTTATCTTTTGGTACTTTTCTAATAACTGCGCGAAAGTGACTTTCGGCTTTTTGCTTTTGTGCTTACCATGGCCTATGCTTTCTTTGGTTGTGCGTGCAACGGTCTTTGAATTCTCTTGTTGCCCCCCAGTGCTAGATGTTACCATTTTAGCTTTGATGGAATTTCCATCTTCAAGATTGTTCTTGATGCACTTTTTAACAATATCCTTGCTCGAAGACTTGACCCCATCATCATTTACGTGTACATATCCACTTTTAGATAAATCGGCTGGAGATAGCCGAGTCAACATTTGATGGCCGTCAAAATGATCCGACTGTCCAAATGATCATGCCTCAACAAACTCCAGTCGTCCTAACTTGTCCGATTGCTTGACTTGATGGATCATGTTGCAATCTTTGACATTTTGCTTGAACGAACATTGCGTTGGCTCTTGTCTTGACGGCTCGACATCGTGATCAATTATAATAATAGGATTAGTTGGCGATGTACCGATGATGTGATCTACTATGCCTGCACTGGACGTACACTCCTGGTCCATTAACCGATATTGTGATACCGGCTTTGATACAAAACAACCAAGCGGTGTGAGTTTAACATCATCCGACTCAGCTATGCATTGATTTTCGTCCTCCTTTCCTAATGCTCTTGAATCGGCTATCCTGGAGAACTTTGAACCTGGCTTTATATTCCTGCAACCAAAATAATTACAGAATATACGTCTCATCTGAGACCAAATGTTAGCCAGACATGAAACAAAGAAAGTTGTCCATATGAATATAAAGTTCAGTCGGCATGACGGGAAAAACTTTGGTTGCGATAAGTTGTCACTATTAGCCTCTATGAATGGTGCCATGTGTTGATCAGCATGATTAGTAACAAGATAATTCGAAACAAACAGATTACTCAAAATTAATTAGAATCTTACTAACGAGTGCATCAACAATATGATTTTGACCGAATCGAAAACTGAGTAAACTCTCGACAAGGTGTACCTTTGTGAAGCCGTTGGAATGAGAAGATGGTTGCACCACTGGAGCAATACCTTGCTCCACTTCTGAATAATTCTCGAATGCATCTTCCTCTTTTTATGGATCTCGTGCCTCATCACTCGGATTGCCTGAGTAGATTTCACTTGGATGCTCTTCGTGAGTTGAACTTTGCTCGATTGTATTTTCTTGTTCTTGATGTTCATCGTTAACCGAACTTTGTTCGGCCATATTACTTTGTCCTTGATGCATATCATTATCTTTAGCACAAAACTCATAGGGTAGCATGTAAGCTTCCTCACATCCAGAAAAATCAAGCACGGCCAATTTGTTGCGTTTACCGTTCTTTTGCTCGGTGAAGCTTGCATCTTCTATTTTGGTACACACAACAATAACTGGCTTGATGCACTCGGCTTTAGCGGCTTTAGCCGGTGATATACTCGTCTGGAATGATGCACTCGGCTGACAAGATGTACTCGGCTGGCACGATGCACCCGGCTGGCTCGATGCAACGCACTCGGCCTTAAACGTCTCAGTGGTCAATTTGGTTTCAATTGAATCCACCATTGTCTTGTCACTAAAGGAACCGTTCAACTCAGCTGTAGACGACTTAGTCATATTTGACTCGGTTTCAACCGAATCAACCGCATTAGCTGAGTGAATCATTTCTTGTTGTTTTGCTTGCAAAGCTTCTTTTTTGGCTTGTCTCAACATCATAGAGGATCCATCATGATTGCTGAATGAACGAAGGGACTTGACAAATTCTTGCAAATATTCCTCTCCACGCCTCTTATTGAGTGCTTCATAAGCCTGTCGATATTCTTCTGGTAATTCCTCAAGAGTTGGTGTAGTAAATTCGTTGATGCTATTCCCTGTGATCTTTGGCTTGATCTTGTTCACCTGGGTCACATATTTTTCCTTAAACTCAGCCCTGCTTTAATCGACTTGCCCCCTAATACTTTTATGATCTTTCGGCAATGAATTGATGTTGCCGAAATTTTGCGATTGTATAGGGGGTGTATAACATGCTGCAATGATAGGTGAAGCCATGTGCACTGTTGTTGAATATTTGCTCACGCCAATTTGATCAATCGGCAAAATTTCATCTTCTTTCAAGACCCTAGCTCTTATTGCCTCATACTCAGGAATCAATCCCTTTTCGTGCTGCTCAAGGCACATAGCACTAATCTTCTTATTTTGGGCTAAACTTTTTAGTGCAGCCAGAGTCATTAATATTTTTAGTTTCATATGCCCCTGAACAATTAATCTTATGAGGTATAGTATATGATATTTGAGGGTAACCAGCCAAATAACTACATGATGCATGGCCGATTCCCCCGTCCATCGGCATGTTTGGGGATGAACCCGCATATCGCGAGTCGGCTGCCGATGGACAAAACTGTAAGATGCCCTCATGTACATGAGGTTTCATATATTGATCACTCGAACAAATCATGTTATTCATCAGCATATTGAAAGGTGTTGCCGATGCACGAAAGTTCAGATTCATAAGTTGCATGTCGCGGTTTTGTGAATTCCAAGTTTGTCCAATGGAATAACTTGTCGGCCTTTGCTCGTTAGGGCTAGTCGACATGACATGTCCATTGAAAGATCTAGCAACATCAACATAATGGCTATTTGCATCTACGTAAGGAGATTGATGATACATGTTACCGTTGTAGATTGCAGCCGCTCGATGACGCTCTCCTCGTAGCAAGAACATGCTGGAGACTGTTCAAAGCTTCGTCCCCAGCAGAGTCGCCAAAAAAGTATGTTCGCACACGAACACGTCACCGTGTACCCTCGATGCCGGGGGTGATGCACCGCAGCTCACGTCGAAGGAGACCCGTCCGGAAGCGCGGTACGCAGGCAATCCGACGGGTGCTTTTGTAGACCCGAAACCCCACGCGCCCGGGAGGGACCCCGTCAGGGCGCGCGGCAGCTATGGGCTGCCCTAGGTCGGCCTGACCGCCCCTAGGGCCTCGAGGTTCGCCGCCCTGCAACAAGAAGAACAGACGAAGAACGAGGAAGAAGAAGAACTAGGGTTAAGGAGAAAAGGTAAAAGATAAAAAGTGGTAGATGAATTGATCGATTGTGTGTTGTTCAATCGGCCGTCACACCTTAGGTATATAAGAGGCGGCTGGACTTTCCGTGCAAGGAAAAGGCTTGGATTCACGTCCAAAACCATAGCCAAATTCGGATTGGTATTGTCCGAACTTTCCAAAACTGTTCGGTTTAAACTGGCTGTACCTTGCGGGTAATTTTTGAGGTGGTAAACAACCTCGGATGGAAAAGGGCCCAAAAGAAATCTTGACCGTTTCGACGAGACGAACAACTTTCATGTTGAACGTTTTTCGATTCGAAGCCATCTTCTAGGCCAAAACGGTCACGCAATACAGGCTGTAATTCGCGCTACCCATCAGACATGTGGCTGGTGGGGCACGCCACTTATGGCTCTGTCACAGGGCTGTGTTTGGATGGCTGTAACTTTTGCATACGAACTCGGATTTGGACGATTTTTATATCAAAATCGACCGTTTCGACGAGACGAAGACAATTCGTGTAGAAAGGTTTTCCTTATGAGGCAGTATTGGTGGTCTAATCTGCCGAATACTGCTTTAGATATAAAATCTCAGTGCTTTGAGCATAGTTTTGGCACTCGAGATGAGATCGGATGACGATGGCCCAAACTTCAAAGATGTTCACCTCGATAATACGAAACTTTTTCACTTTGAGCACTTTTCCATTTGAGGCCATCTTATTTGCTTTTTATGCCGTTACCAAAATCTGGTGTCAACACACCGTCCCCGTCAACTTAGTAGGCCCACAAGTCAGCCTCCCACCAATGTGGGTCCCAACCAGCGGGGGTAGTATTCATTTTTTTGTGCACAATAAGGAGGCACTTCCGGTGGGTACGAGCTGATAGCGGGGGGATCGTTTTTTTCGTGCAATACGGTGGCCCGTCCGGTGGGTCCCAGCAGTCAGGTGGAGGAATCATTATTTCCTGCGTAATAAGGAGGCACTTCCTTGCTGCCATCGTGGACCCAGCTGTCAGCCTCTCCACGTACAGTCCACGTTCGATGGAAGTCGTTCCTTGACCACATTGACCACGCCGCGCTGAGAGCACCAGGGCGGTGGACGACTACGACGCCTAGGAAGGTGATGATGCGGAGCCGGGGAAGATGCGGCAGTGGAAGCTCGCGCGGAGAGGAGTACGAGGGTTCACTAGTTCGGCTGCGGTGTGAGGCTGCCGTCGCCGCGGAATAACAGGGGGTGTGGGTGAGTAGAGGGATGGCCTGGCCAGCGGTGGGAGTAGTAGGCGCAGTGAGGCTTGCGCGGCAGCACAGCCGGCCACGGGAGGCAGGAGCAGGCAGCACGACCGGCGTTGCTTTGGGCATCTGGAGCAAGAAGACCAGAGGTTGAAGAAGCACGACGACCATTGGATGGACATCGCCACTGCAGCTAGAATCATTTATATTGACTAAGTTGACAAAGCCCTTGGTACGCGTCAACTTAGTAGGCCCACATGTCAGCTTCTGAAATGGTGCCCCCCAGATGTCAGGGGGAGGAATCATTTTTTGGGCGGGTGAAGCTAGAATATTCGAGATTGAAGAAGAAGCATGGCATCCGATGGATGGACATCCAACAGACACTGCTGCTAGAACCGTGTGTTGACTATAAGTTGACAAAGCCTTGCATACAGGTCAACTCTTTTTTTAGGGAACGCGTCAACTTAGTAAGGCCACAAGTGTGTGGCAGAGAACTTATTGCCCATTTGAGATTTGTAAGAATGTGCAGCCAATTTTTTAATTCTAATGGAATATACGACAGCCCATTTACAGTTTGTTAAAAGTACAACCCATTTCAACCAACCGTTCAAAACAGAATCCAATAAAATTTCCCACATTTTGATGGGATCCAAAATATTTCTATCCCGCAATTTCTAGTCAGATTAAATACAATTTCAATATAAATTTATATTACGTAAAAATCCAACGAAACATTGCGCTCGCAACAATTAATTAAAATTAAAATTTTCAATATCCAAAAATAATATTTTATAAAGTAATTACGTGTTTGGTGCATTTTTTATAGTTACTGCCCAGTTTTTATAATTACATCCCATTTATTATTTCTTAAAGCCCATTTTCTTGTTAAGCCTAATGCATCCCTCCTAGGAAAGATTTGCAGCCCAGCGGGGCGGAGAATAACAACTTGACCTTGCGTGGGTATTCCTAAAAAAAATTATACCTGGGCTAGCCATTTTCAGCTTGAAAAATAATAATATCTGGGCTGGATATCTGGCCTGGGCTAGATGGGCCACAGCCCGCCCAGCTAATAGTTGCACCGATGTTTTTGTTGTTGTTCAAAGGAGAAAAATTAATATCTGGGCTAAACATCGCTCAAGAAAAAATCTGCAATGCTCACACCTCAAAAACACAAATACTGCTCGAGCTGCTTGGTCCCAGCTATTGACCGCTTCTTGTGCAATTCTCTCGTTTATTGACTACATAAGTTGACAATGGTGTGGGACCGTGATGTCTGGAAACCAGGAGCAAGCAAAAAAATTTAATGTTTTATATACTAATAAGGAGGCACTTGCGTACGTGCGGCTATGGCCCTGGTGGGTCCCCACTGTCATCCTCTCCAAGTAAAGTCATCTCCTCATCCTCATGTCCGTTGACCATGTTGAGAACGCGAGACAGCGGCGCCATGGCGAGCCCAACAACTCGAAGGACGACGAAGAGGGCCTCGAGAGCCCTATGGATGGTCTGCAATAATGCTAAATATACAAAGAGTTACACGCATTTACACGCTGACTAGGATTCTTTCTTCCTAATTAACCACTCCCCCATGATTTTCATGGGGGTGGGCCCCTTCTCCTCCTTAACCTCCAATCAAAGCCCACCTGTTTGTGAAGCCCGTGTAAACCTATGTATGTGTAGCATTACTCGATGATATAATACAGCGCCCGCTGCTCATTCGGGAAGCCAGTATCATAGGGCCACATGTCCGCGACGGCATTGTTGTTCACTTGTTGTTCACCGGTGCTCGTTGAGGAGACGGAGGTTGCAGCACAGGTCCTCCTGTGCTGGTAGCTCTTCCGCCATTAGGGCGTCGAAGTGCGGCCGCACCTGCTCTATGGTGAACACAGCATGAACCGGCTTGGATAGTGGCGCCGGCTCCTGGTCGAATGCTATGTCCATCGTCTGATTGTCGTCGCTCAGCTCGGTGAGGTAGCTGGCGAGCCAGCATGTCCGGCTGCTGGACCGACCTGCTACCAAGCACGAGTCTGACTACCCTGGCCCACCTAGACCGCCTCCCTCGCTCGCGCGCGCTTTCTGCCCGAAACAATCAGCGCCACCCGCCCCGCTTCCCGGTGCATGCGATTGCTCCGTCTTCAAACGACACAAGTGCCATCCGTCCGTCCTTCTGCTGCCCACATTAATGATACACGGTTGCCGAGGTGGCTACTCCAGCACCACACGTCCGTCCCTCCGCCGCCCACCATTGCTATATAAACTGCTACGCCAGCCATAGTCGCAGTCATCCGCATCCGTTCCTATTATCCTGTCCACACCACTACTGCCCGCCATGGCTTTCTCATGCTCCAGCGCTCTTCGGGACGGGTGGTGGACGGACCACAAGGAGATGGCAACCATTGCTGCCGACTGGCTGGCAGGAAGGCAGCCGGAGGACGACGACGTCCCAATTGAGAACATGGTAGTCGACGATCCGGCGCCAACCCCCTCTTCCACGCCATCCTCGCTGGTGCATTGCACCATGACCATCGGTGGGGCCTGTGCCCAATATATGGACATGATGAGGCAGAAGCGTGAGGAGCAGTTCCGGGAGGCGCAGTCCGACGCTGCCTACAACCACCATCTCCTCCAGGAGCACCAGCAGGCGGAGGAGCAGATCGCCGCGGAGCGGGCGGAGCAGTAGGCGCTGCTCGACTCGTACCGCTCCACCCGCAAGGGCCGCCTCGAGTGCTGGCGGTATCGCATGCGGGTGGCGGAGGCTGCAGCCGCCTACAAAGAGGGCGATGAAGCGGGCGAGGCGCTGTTTGGCGAGACCGAGGCCGAGGTTGACGACAATTCCGACTCCGACGAGTCCCTGCTCCGCTGGCGTCGATGAGGCCCTGCTCCACCGAGGCCCCGCGGCGCCAACAAAGAGGCACAGGACACCGCCGGCTCCGTCGAGGCCCCACCCTGCCAGCAACGAGGGGGAGGATATCCCCCGTTCCGCCGAGGCATCGCCCGCCGGCAACTAGACAGAGGACATCGCCGGCTCCGCCGAGGCCCCGCCCACTGCCAACGAGGACGCGCCACACAGAAAACGAGGAAGATTAGAACACGGTAGGTCGCTGTCGCTCGGGTCCAAGTAAGGCCACCGCTGACCTAATCGCTATGACAAGCTAGGCGGGTTGACCACAGACGGCCGGTTAGCTTCTTGGCGGCGACGTGGAGTCGGAGAGCTATGTTGGAGAAGGATGCTGCTTCTACTTAACTGCTGGTGCAGTTGGCTGACTAACACGTGGGCCCAACAGGCATCTGGGCCACATGTCAGTTACGCAACTGCACCTGTAGTTAAGTCACTAAAGCTTCTGTTCGGCTTAGACGGACATAGGAGGGTAGCTTCGGTTAATTAATTATACCTCCAGCGCACCCCTTTTTAGTTGAAGAATGTATGAAATGTAATGAAATCCGGTCTTGTATGACTGAATTTGTTTCGATTAGTTCGAATTCTTGTATCACTGGCATTGGATGAACATGCAAAACAATACGTACAAGTTTCACATGTGATCCCAGGGTGATCACCTCATTTGCAGCAGTTTCACATGTACTCCCTCCGGTCCTTTCTAGTCTGCATACAAGTTTTGTCTGCAGTCAAAGTATCTCTACTTTGACCAATCTTATAGATTAAAGTATGCACTTTCACAATGTGCGAAGTAAAAAGGAACAGAAAGAGTACAACGAGTTTGAGCAGCTTTTTAGCGTTCCTGTACATTGCAATCAAACACACAGGCCTGGCAATTCATAGAGAACATTCAAAACAATCGATGATTATGCATCTCAGCGATTCACATGTCATAGCCATTATTTAGTTCACAACTAAAGAATAAAGAAAAAATGGATTGATGCTGCTGACAGCAAAGGGCGTCCCATTCGAAAATATCAAACGCATGTCTTCTTGCTAAAATCAATGAGCAAAATTCGACAAGGTTTTCCCATTCCAAAATATCAAATGCCTACGATTGTGGAATGGGCAGGGTTTGCCATCAGTTCGAACATTGACATGGCACCTCGTGCTAAATAAATCAGCTGACCAGTTGTTCTTTTTGTACAGTTCCAGAAAAATCAACCAAATTCACGCGTAGCTTGTATGATTTCGCCCTTATATGTTGCAACGCCTTGAACTTATCGGCACCTCCTTTCTAGTGGTGGAATCAAGCTGAGTACCCCTGTTTGCACAAATACAAAAAAAGTGATTAGTATAAAGGAAATTGTACTATGAATTGACAGTTTAAACAGGCACCTACATGGTCGATGTAGAGCACACTTTTAGAAAAATGGAACTCACCGGAAAGAATCCTAGAACAACATTGTACTCGCGCATCACAGTAAGAAAATGGAGATTTTCAGTCCTTCTGAGCTGAAGTTAGTTTGGTCTTGTGGGGGGTAATGTAGCCACCCTTCAACTGCTCCTTCTGATGAGAAGATAGACAGGGCTTCTTCATCCTGTAATAATCGGAACTAGTCACTTCACGTAGTCCATATTCTTCTTCAGGCCTTGTTCGTTTAATCCTCCTCCCAAGGGGATTGGAGTGGATTGGAGAGGATTTTGGCTTGTAGGGGATCTAACCCCCCTTCAAAAACCACCTCAACCGAACAAGGCCTCAGAGGAGGATGATTCTGTTGTGCAAAGACAAGAGGATAATTAAATGCTAGCATCCCTGTTTGCTCGAAAAAAAGGAAAGGAAATATTTAAAACAACACAGATGAAGCACTTCTCAAGGACAATACCACTTTTTGATGACAGTTTCTAAACAGTAGCACAACACCAATAGAGATGACAAAGCTAAATCATATGAATGAAATCAGTGGGCGAGTACCAACCTTTGTCAGGAGGCTTATTGTGTAGAGCATACAGATGAAACACTTCTCCGGAACCATCTGTTGCTATCTACTGTGGTGGCCATGCTTACTATATACTCCTTGATAAGATTAATGTTTCCAACATCTTCTTGTGCAGTTCCACTAAAATATATGGTATCTTCAAAGAAGATCCCTGTTTGCACAAGTAGAGATAATTACGTATTACATTAAGAGTGTCATCAAATCTGTGTCAAAACAATTGCTCGTTCCTGCCATAGCAATAAATTAAGATGCAAAACTATATCATTACTTGTGTCATCACACTTCCAGTGCTTCTTTACAGCACCAGGAGTTGATTTTTGTTTTTCTTCTGCTCGCTCTTCCCCTTCATCACTTGGTTGAGCTACAACAAGCTTCACCTTCAATGTGAAAGAAGGCTAATACTGACCTCTCATGATGCGGAATTCAAACAACTCACAAGAAGAAGATAACCAAATTTGCCAACACGGATAGGAAGTAAGATCTCCACTTGTGCAGCTCCACTAATATCAAGCAATCAAGCAACGTTGTCGGTGTGACATTTTTGTTGAACTGCACAAAACACTCTTAAAACAAAAGTGTTTTGTGTAGTGCAACAAAAGGTCACAATGGCAACGAGGTGAAGTAGATAACCCTGTTTACACAGAGGTGCAAAGAAAACAACTTGTGGTCAATAACGGTGGATGACACAGAAGCCAACAAAAAGAAGCATCTACCTTATCTAAATGGGAAAGAAAGCAAGACAATAACATTTCTCAAACGGTGGCATTGATTAATATTAACAGAGACATTATTAACAATAAAATTCGTTAAACATGTAAATTGCTTTTAACTGTGGCATTGCATCAATTTTCCAGTTGCATTGTTAGAGGGTGCTTGTTTACAGGGACATTTTGGTGGAGGGACTTAAAAAATTCCGTGTCAGTCCCATCTAAACCAAACAGGAGTGACTTTTAGGGATTGAAAGTGGGCATTTGGGACTAAAGAAAAAGACCCCTAGGGAGAGTCTTTTTGCGACTTTTTCCAAACAGTTGCCCCTGCCACGCATGGCCCCTTGTATCTATTAGTTCATTACTAGGGGTAAAATGGTCTTTTAGCATGTCATTTAATAACCTCAAGTCCTTGTTTAGTCCTTGGAACCAACCTAGTAGGGACTAGGGAGTTTTTAACCAATCAGGGCCTTAGATTAACAACAGCTAAAGAGTTGCACGGGACAGTGGACGCACCAGCACGATGTGCATCTACCGATGTACTGGGGTGATGCATAGTCTGTTGCAACAAAGAACAAACAACCAAGGAGCATATTTGTGTTGGTCCCAGTTTTGTTATCTTTAGACACCTTTCCCTATGTGAGCGCAGCAAATCTAGTCCTACTCAAACTCTACAGCCTTGACCCCCAAAACAAAAGACCAGTTCGTTACAGATGTGTGTACGGTGTTTGTCATTGTTTTCCCTTTTCAACCATCGTAGGTGTTGGATAGCCAGTCTGTACTAGTACTTTCCCCACTTCGTTTCCTCTCTGAACCACGTCCTAGATTTATGATATACAACTTTCCCCACTACTTTCCTCCATTCCTGTCCTCTTTGAACCACGTCTTGGATTCATGCGATACAACTTTCCCCACTACTTTCCCCCTTCCTTTCCGTTTTGAACCACGTCCTAAATTCATGCTATACAACTTTTCCCACTACTTTCCCCCATTCCTTTCCTCTTTGAACCACATCCTAGATTCATGGTATACAACTTTCCCCACTACTTTCCTGTTTGATCCAACACCTAGATTCGAGTGCAGAAGCGAAAAAAGCCCACATGCAGCTAGAGCCCGTTCGGTGGTTCTTGGGGTGTGGTTCGGTGGGCGACTAGAGGCCGTTCGACCCACACTATGTACGGCGGAGAAGAAGAAGAGGCCGGAGGCCCTCCCGCGCTGCCGTTGGGTGAAAGTGAACAGTTGCGCCGGTAGTGGATTCCCTCCCTCTCCAACGGCGACAACGTTAAGCCTCCTTCCCTTCGTGGCGGACGAATCCAACCGGCTGATAGAGTGTGAAGAGAGCAACTACAAGCAGACCAGCAGTGAGGGGAGTGAGAGAGAGGCCAAGAAGTCTTGTTTAGATCTGGAGAGGGTGAGAGAGTGTGAAAAGAACAACTACAAGCGCTGAGGCTGCAGCATGTATATATATACTAGATAGAGTGTGAAGAGTGCAAACCCTAGAAACAAGCACCGAGGCTGCAGCTTATACGTGATGAGGTGATTATACGGTCACTACGAGATCATATAGCTCCGTATCCATCCATTTTGACCAGTCAAAGAATCCTCCTAGCACGAATTATGCTCAAGTGTAGTTATCGAACCCGAGACCTCAAGTTTGATGAGCGAACAGGCTAACCAACTACACAACCCTCTCGTTATATTCAACAAGAGGAAAATAACACTTTTATACTTTTTTTGTGTGTGTGGGAGTCATTGGGATTTAAATCATACTCGTGTCATGTGGCTTTGGTGGTAAGACTATCCACAGTGCTGCAAACATAATGCATCCTTAGTCACCTTACCTCTCTCCACGTAGTACATTGGGTCCCACCAGTCAGAGGGTGAAACAAACAAATGAATAAGAAAAATTAAAAAAGCCAGCGGCGTATCTTACCTCACACATCTCGCTACTGCTCGGGAAAACTGTCCAATTGATCCCTCTGTTCGCTCACATACTATTTTAAGTGAATCCTTATTATAACATGCACACAATTTTGGGCACTTGTATTCGACCTAAGTCAATGTGCCACCGTATCTTGTATGACTCCCTCCGTCTAGGTGTAAATAAGTCGCGTTATAAGGTGCAGCGTGACCAAGGTGCAAGCATATTGGAGGAGAAAGAGAAACTTGACCGGTCATTCCTCCAATCAAAGCCCTGATTTCTGTCTCTAAATGCAACAATTGATCCAAACAACGAAGAGATGTCATTTTAGCTACCATGCAGGGCCACGTATTAACTTGCATGCAAGCCGACTTTGATTTCTTGACTGATCAACGCGTAGTTGCGCTCCATGCATTGGGTTTCTGAGGGAGATAACGAGGCAGAGTATGGAGTGTTTGGTTACATTGCTTAGGCTGGTCACAGTTTGTACGTACTCCATTTGTATCTCACTTCCTGTGGCTTTGCACTCGCATGATTTTCCTATTCTATGAACCTGTGTGTACGTGTGCGTGTGCGTGTATGTGTTTAACATCATGTGTGTGTTAGAGAGAGCGACAGACCGACCGACTCCTACAGAGAGATGGTGTGTAGTGTACGATTTTAGCCGCGAGAGTCGGTGCATCCTCTCGTTTCCGGGCGTCTGGTAGGGACAGGCGAACAGCTGCCATTCCCGCTCCTGACCAACCTAGCCCACCCAAAGCCCCTCCATCGCCTGCGTGCGCTTCCCGCCCGAATCGGTCAACACCGCTACAAAGAATCGGTGCCACATTCATGCCCGGGCAGAGCGGACGAGACCTCTAACTGGCGCCTACGTTGAAGGGAGAAGCGGATTCAAGAGTGATGGTTGCTTCATCCGTCCAACTTACTGCTGGGTCTATGTGATTTGATGGCTCATTGGTCATTATTACTGAGGTGGTAGGACTGCTGGATGTCCCACGCTTTGGCGTAAGGAGGGACTACTATATTACAATTCACTCCATTCCTACGGCAGAGGAGTGCAAGAGAAGTGAAAACACGCAGGCTCAGTGATTACATGGCCCACCTCACACTATCACCATATTTTCTGGGCACCGTACGACACCTAACTCTTTACATAGTACAATCGCAAAAAAAACTCTTTACATAGTAATAGTACTTCCTCCGTTCCTAAATATAAGTCTTTGTAGAGATTTCACCATGAACCACATACGGATGTATATAGATGAATTTTAAGTGTAGATTCATTCATTTTGTTTCGTATGTAGTCCACCTAGTGGAATCTCTTTAAAGACTTATATTTAGGAACAGAGGGAGTACGTACTGTAATTTATCAGCGAGATAGTACAATGCTATGAAGCTTCCAGCTTCTGTTACATGTATCTTACGTCCAAGGTTGCCCGTTGCAACATTTCATCAAATACAAAGGAGACTAACATGCATGCTATTGCATCTCAATGATTGACAGATCATAGCAAATATGTACTCCCTCCGTTCCAAACTAAGTGTCTCAACTTTATGCTACATACGGAGCAAAATGAGTGAATCTACACTCTAAAATACGTCTATATACATCAGTGTTTGGAGCATGTACTCGTAGTTCATATTGAAATATACTAAAGGACATATATATTTCAAAAATATGATAATCTCTTTAACCAAGGTAGTAGGGACGAGGAGTAAACGGAGGGAGTAGTAAAATTTACTCCTCGTCCTGCGAGCCACCGCGTGCGTGGGCGTGGGAGCGGGCGGTAAGGCGTAGTAAGCAAGCTTCACCTCGTCTTGCGAGCCACCGCGCCCGTGGGCGGGGGAGACGGCGTACTAAGCAAGCTTCTCCTCGTTCTGCGAGTTGATGGGACACATCAAAAGTACTCCAGTGTATAGAGCCTTGCTTCTAAGGTAGGCCCCACATGGTTTGCCTCTTTTTTAACATAACACGTCAAGTGATAATTTGTTTGTTGACCCGTGGTAGACGATCCTCCCTCCATCTAGTGGACAACTGATACGTCCCAAACGTATCCATAATTTTTGCTTGTGACATGCTTGTTTTGCATCATTGTCTCATGTTTATATCAAAGTTTTCTATCTTTTTAGGCATTTATTGGACTAACCTACTAATGGTTGCAAAAGTGCACAATGTTATTGTTTTACACTTTATTGTGTAGGAATTACTTGAAAATTGACAAAAACGCAAAAGGAGTCGTATTGGAGTAGGACTCTGACTTTCCTGAAATCTGTCTGAGAAAGTTTTTAGAAGATGGTCACGTTCCGGCCCGAAGACGACGTCAAACAGAAAAAACCTAGTTGCGAAAGTTGTGGGGAATTTCGAGAGCATGCTTCTGGATATAAAATTCGTCCAAATCGGAGTCCGGACGGCCGAGAAAAGCCCATTTTACTGAAGCCCAAAATCTGATGACGGGAATCCGAGAGTCTATATAAAGAGAGGAAACCTAGGTCACCAAGAGCCACGAATTGTCCTCCTCCCAAGCCGCCGTCTTGGAGGGGAGGACCAGCACCATTGCAGCACCATCCACAAAGAAGAAGGGGGGCCAAGGAGCCGCCGCCCCTAGGGCCGCCGCCGCCCCGGAGGGCTGCCGCCGCCGCCACGGCTGCCGCCGGCCGCCTCCTCCTTCTCCGGGATGCACCTCTCCATCAACACCACCATCAATCTCTTGCTCACCATGGTCATGTGTGAGTAGTCTTCTCCGGGGCTGAGGGCTTGTACGTGTAGCTATATGGTTATCTCTCTCCCATGATGTGATCTTCGTTGTGATCATAGGCTATGTTAATCTAGGGTGATCCCATGATATTTCCCCTTCCTCTATGTATTGAATTGATGTACTCACTTGTCTTTATCTAGTATAATCCCCGAGACCAAGGTCACAGCGGTCTATTGGACATGGATTAGAAGTATATTTTCATGAGTGATTTCCACTTTTGTGTGTTGATTGAAGATTGAGAGTCTCTTGGTGCTTGTTTTTGACTATCCTTGAGATATGTTGTGGTAATTGTGGTACTCTCTTTGGATGGCTGCGGTGACATTGGGAAATCCATAGATTGAGAACTACGAACTTTGAGGTGTGCTTTTGTAGCCCTACATAATTCTCGTCCTCTCTTGACCTCAAAGGAATGACCTCCGAGTGCATCTCCATTGCCTGTTTTATGGGAAATATCATGTGATTAGATTATGTTAATGTTGTTGGGAGTTGCCACTAGTGAAAGTATGAAGCCTAGGCCTTGTTTCCACCATCGCAATACCATTTGTGCTCACGTTTACCACTTGTTTGCTTGCTGCACCTTTTTATTACAGATTTATATTACTTTGCTTTGCCACTCCTATCGTCCATATTTTACCATCTCTTCGCCGAACTAGTGCACTTATACATCTGACAAGTGTATTAGGTCTTTTGGGGACACAAGAGACTTCTTGTATCTTGATTGCAGGGTTGCTTGAAAGGGATACGTTCAACCTCCACTTCCCTGTGTTCGATAAACCTTGGGTTACTCACTTAAGGGAAATTTGCTGCTGTCCTACAAACCTCTGCTCTTGGGGGCCCAACACTGTCTACAGGAATAGAAGCGTGTAGTAGACATCAAGCTATTTCTGGCGCCGTCGCCGGGGAAGTGAGGTAAGTGAAGATACCTTCTCTAGATCTTGTAATTAAATCTTTTTGTTTCTTGTTTTTATTTCACTAGTTTTGCTTAATGGAAAACAACAAAAATATGAGAGAGCTTTATAAGCTCTACCTTGAACTTGGACATGATGTGTTCGAAGAGAAAATTTAAAAACTTTTGGAACTTTATTATTTGCATAATAATCATGATGGTGGTGATGTTATTAGTATGTTTTTTTTAATATCAATATTGCTAATGACATGGAAAGCTCTAAGCTTGGGGATGACACGTTTGATGAACATGATATTTTTAGTCCCCCAACTTTTGAAGAGAAAATTTACTTTGATGATAGTTTGCTTCCTATATATGATGATTACAATGATAAATGTGAGCTTTTTAGTCCACCTACTATTGAGGATAAAATTTATTATGGTTATGATATGCCTCCTAAATATGATGATTACCATGATGGTTATGATTGCTTTACTCTCACTATTCCTAATAAGAAAGATTTTGCTTATATGAAGAGTAATGATACTTTTATGCTTTTGGAACATGGAAATAATGCCTTATGTGATAGTTATATTGTTGAGTTCATCCATGATGCCACTGAAATTTATAATGAGAGAGGGAGACATGGTTCTAAATATCTTAATAATAAGAAGTTTCCTCTCTTTATGGTGAATATTTTGAAGTTATGCTTGTTTTGCCTTCCTATGCTAGTTGCTTTATGCTTCAATAATTTATTTTCTTACAAGATTCCTATGCATAGGAAGCATAATAGGCTTAAATGTGTTTGGTATTTGCTTCTTGATGCTCTCCTTTGTTCTTCAACTCTTATTCCTACGAGAGCATCATTAAAGTCTTAAGCCTATCTTTATGGCTATAAAGAAAGAGCTCTAGGGAGACAACCCTTGTTATCAGTTTGTTCTTTCAGTTTTTAGTGGTCTTGATGTTTTTTACTACAGTAGCATCATCATTGTATCTTTTCTTTTCAGCTTTGTGCCAAGTTTAGCCTCCTATTGCAAGAAAGTTCAAAAGTTGTGACGTGCTGTCCAGAAAACAGATTCTGTCCTTGAACAGAAAAATTCGAATAAAATCACCAGATCATCTTTTTGATCTGAATTTTTTTGACAGCATGCTCTATACAATTGGCTTTCGGGCGTCTGTTCTGAGTTTTTTTATTTGAGTTGCAGAAGTGCACTGAAAAAATTATTTACTACCTGCTGGACTGTTTTTCACAGATTCTGTCCTGTTTTGCCTTTTCTTCGTTTTGCAAACCTTGAGCTTCCTTTTTCTTTGAAAAAACCTTTTGGCATTCTTGAGAAACAGTAGACCTTCAAGAATATCTTTGTTTCCAGTAGAGAAAAAATATTTTATTGTGGGTACTATCCTCTCTAATCAGATTATGATGAGTTATGTATGAAGGGAGTTTTCAAGTGTGCGAAGGAAGATGATAAAAGAAGATTCAGGAGGGTCAAACGCTCAAGCTTGGGGATGTCCCCGTGCACCCCCAAGAAATATTCAAGAAGACTCAAGCGTCTAAGCTTGGGGATGCCCCCATGCATCCCCTTCTCCATCAACAATTATCAGTTCGTCTTTCGTTCCACTATAATTATCACTTCATGTGTTATGTGCTATGCTTGGAGCGTCTTGCTCTTTACTTTTTTGTTTTGTATTGTTTTCTTTGCTGGTCATAAATAAGTTGCATCTGATCATTCTTGTTTGGGAGAGAGACACGCTCCGCTTTTTCATGAAACACTCATGTTCTTCACTTATATCTTTTTGAGTATTTTAGCTACCTTGTTATATGCTTCTAACTCTTGTTTTTCTTTCATATCATGTTCAGAGCTATTAGTTCTTTTATAGAAAGTACTCTCTTGCTTCACATATACCTATTTGGAGAGTTGAATTGGTTTGAATTGTTAAATAATATGTTGGTAAAGTAAATGCCAAGTGTGGCCGTGGTGCAAAGCATAAAAAGCTTGCATAGTCTTGAAGATCATTGAGTAACTTGATCCCTATCAATTGTTTTGAGAAATTAAGTAGTGATGTCTAAACATGGAGATCATTTAATAAAGTCTTATTAGTGAAGAAATACCTTTGAAGTTTGCAATTGTTTAGTTTTTCACCATTGGTAGTTTTAAAGTTCTTATTTTCTCTTTAGAAGTAAGATGGTTGACAAGGAAGACAGTGTAGAAGTCTTATAATTATGCTGAAAGGATGTTATAATTCTCTTGTACCGGTTAACATGTGCTTGCTAAAAACTTGCTAAACCAAAAACTCTGTACTGAGCGGGAATGCTGCTCGTGCATCCAAATTCCATAGCCAAAATTCTGCCATATGTGTCCACCATACCTACCTATATGCATGGTATTTAATAGCCATTCCAAGTAAATTGCTCATGTGCTACCTTTAAAACCTTCAAAATTTATCCTTATTTGTGTCTCTGTTTTAGCTCATGAGGAAGTGGTAGATAGTTCATTATTACTTGTGTTGGACAGAACGACCCCTGACGTGCATGAATAAGTTGCATGTCCTTAATTTTGCAAAAAGAGCTGGCAAAAGTGTATGCCCAGCCCACTTTACATGTCATCAATATCAATATCAAAAACCTCCTTCACACATCGTACCTGAGAAATCAGACAAACTTTTGGCTAGTGATAAACAAAGGAGAAAGGGGAGTGTTATCATTCCTCTATGGGAGCCGCTCTTAAGTTCTGTTTGGCATGAGTAGTAGTGCATTGTTTATTACCATTCGTTGACATAAGCATACATCTCTCAAAATTGCTTTTATATTTCTATGTTTTCAAAAATAAAAAGCTCTAGCACATGAGTAATCCCTGCTTCCCTCTGCGAAGGGCCTATCTTTTACTTTTAAATGTTGAGTCAGTTTTCCTATGTTCTAATCTTCTTCCTCCACCATAAGCAAGCATCTAGTGTTAACCCTGGGTTCAAGTTGATTATGTTCAAAATTTCTGCTTAGTTATATATAATCCTTGTGCATTGAACTTATCCATGAGATAAAATGTTGAAAAGTGGAAAGCATTGCTGAAACTTTATCTTCCTTTTGTGTTAACTAGCATGCTTTTGATGAGAGAACTCATTTGGGGCTAACAGTTGTGCTTAACTTTATAGTTTCATGTCTTCAAATTTATTATTCATGAAAAGAATTTACTTAGATGATCACTTGGTTATTCATTGTTTACTTGCTTTCAACTATAGACAATTGTTTTGGTTCACTTCATTTCAGTTAATGTGCTTTACTATATTACTTGATCAAGATTGTGTTAGTAGCATGTCACCTCAATAATTATCTATGTTATCATTCTACCTACTCGAGGACGAGTAGGAATTAAGCTTGGGGATGTTGATACGTCCCAAACGTATCCATAATTTTCGCTTGTGACATGCTTGTTTTGCATCATTGTCTCATGTTTATATCAAAGTTTTCTATCTTTTTAGGCATTTATTGGACTAACTTACTAATGGTTGCAAAAGTGCACAATGTTCTTGTTTTACACTTTAAGGTGTAGGAATTACTTGAAAATTGACAAAAACGCAAAAGGAGTCGTATTGGAGTAGGACTCTGACTTTCCTGAAATCTGTCTGAGAACGTTTTTAGAAGATTGTCAGTTCCGGCGCGAAGACCACGTCAAACGGAAAAAACCTAGTTGCGAAAGTTGTGGGGAATTTCGAGTGGATGCTTCTGGATATAAAATTCATCCAAATCGGAGTCCGGACGGCCGAGAAAAGCCCGTTTTACTGAAGCCCAAAATCTGATGACGGGAATCCGAGAGTCTATATAAAGAGAGGAAACCTAGGTCACCAAGAGCCACGAATTTTCCTCCTCCCAAGCTGCCGTCTTGGAGGGGAGGACCAGCACTATTTCAGCACCATCCACAAGGAAGAAGGGGGGCCAAGGAGCCGCCGTCCCTAGGGCCGCCGCCGCCCCGGAGGGCTGCCGCCGCCGCCACGGCTGCCGCCGGCCGCCTCCTCCTTCTCCGAGCTGCACCTCTCCATCAACACCACCATCAATCTCTTGCTCACCATGGTCATGTGTGAGTAGTCTTCTCCGGGGCTGAGGGCTTGTACGTGTAGCTATGTGGTTATCTCTCTCCCATGATGTGATCTTCGTTGTGATCATAGGCTATGTTAATCTAGGGTGATCCCATGATATTTTCCCTTCCTCTATGTATTGAATTGATGTACTCACTTGTCTTTATCTAGTATAATCCCCGAGACCAAGGTGACAGCGGTCTATTGGACATGGATTAGAAGAATATTTTCATGAGTGATTTCCTCTTTTGTGTGTTGATTGAAGATTGAGAGTCTCTTGGTACTTGTCTTTGACTATCCTTGAGATATGTTGTGGTGATTGTGGTACTCTCTTTGGATGGCTGCGGTGACATTGGGAAATCCATAGATTGAGAACTACGAACTTTGAGGTGTGCTTTTGTAGCCCTACATAATTCTCGTCCTCTCTTGACCACAAAGGAATGACCTCCGAGTGCGTCTCCATTGCATGTTTTATGGGAAATATCATGTGATTAGATTATGTTAATGTTGTTGGGAGTTGCCACTAGTGAAAGTATGAAGCCCAGGCCTTGTTTCCACCATCGCAATACCATTTGTGCTCACGTTTACCACTTGTTTGCTTGCTACACTTTTTATTACAGATTTATATTACTTTTCTTTGCCACTCCTATCATCCATATTTACCATCTCTTCGCCGAACTAGTGCACCTATACATCTGACAAGTGTATTAGGTGTGTTGGGGACACAAGAGACTTCTTGTATCTTGATTGCAGGGTTGCTTGAAAGGGGTACGTTCAACCTCCACTTCCCTGAGTTCGATAAACCTTGGGTTACTCACTTAAGGGAAATTTGCTGCTGTCCTACAAACCTCTGCTCTTGGAGGCCCAACACTGTCTACAGGAATAGAAGCGTGTAGTAGACATCAACAACCAATACACATGTCAAGTTACCACGTGGGCTGCCTTTTCGTACAGAAATGAGCTCCACTCTGTACCCGCGCGGGTGTGGTTGGGAAAGACACGGGAGTACGTGCGCCGTGCGTGCACCTCTTCTCTTCGTGCACGTCCCCCACCTATATGGGTGTGTGTGAGAGATACAAACCTAGACAAATGGCTTGTGTGCGTTCGTGAGTGTTTTTGTTTTTTTGGGGGGGGGGAGGTTGATTTCGTGAATGTATTTGTGGGAATATGTGTCGATGACATCTCAAACAAAATTTTGCATGCAATGTGTGTGAAATGGAGGCCTATCCATATCATATATAGAGGGTCGGGCGATCCACGAGAAGGGAGGGAGCGGTCATAGATATCGATAGAGTCGAAGAGAGGATCAATTGGGTGGGTGCGAGATCGATGAAGAGAGCCATTGAAATTGTGTGTGTGTGCAAGTCAAAGATATAGGGCGACTGACCTTGCTACCGGAACTTCAGAGGGCACATGTCAAGTTTGTGTGTGGCAGGGAGACATGACTAGAGCGCTCGATGTATCGGTGTGTGTGTGTGTGTGTGTGGGAGGGGGTTCTGGGAGGGGTAGGCAGAGGCCTAACTATAGAGGTAGAAGGACTCGTATATGTGTTGAGAAGGAGAGACCCATCTATGTCTTGAGGGGGATCGGTCGACATCCATACATAACTGAAGGACGGGAAATAGGATGGGACAGAGAGAGAGAGAGGAGAGAGGGAGGGAGAGGGGTAGAGTGTTGGATGTGTGTTGGTGTTGCTTCTCGAAGATGGTGGGAGAGGCCTACTAGACAAACGAAGGGTGGAACTGCAATATTATCAATAAGAGTGGGGATGTGTTTATGTGTGTGCCTGTGCGTGAAAGATCTGTTGGGACACATCCATGGATGATGAAGGGGAACCATGTGTTTGGTAAGCAAACCTAACTAGATCGGTAGATAAATTGTTGTTTGTCGGAGGAAGGGAGAGACATAACTAATGAGGTAGATCGATCGACGCGTGGGAAAAAACGAGTTATAAGGACCTAGCTAGCTATATGTATAGCGGGAGATCGGTCAATATACGTCCATTTGTTAGAGGCAAATAAGGCCCGGTGAGACGGATAGACAGAGAGAATGGAGCTAGGAGGTGGTGTGAGAGGCCCAGCTACTAGCTAGATAGGGGGGGGATTGTGCGGTTGTGAGATCGATGAAAAGAGGGGCGAGAGTTTACATGTGTGTGGGACCGTATGAGAGACACGAGGCAAGGACACATAAAGGAGGAGATTGAAGGTGGGTGTGTATGTTTTAGGCAGACATCGCTGGAGAGGTTTATCGATCGGTGTGTGTCGGAAAGGAGTTGTGGAGACTGTGAGAGAATGACCTAAAGAAAACAAAATGAATGTGCGCGATCGATAGAATGCTGAGGGAGGGGGAGGGCGAGGAGGGCGTGTGCATGCACGAGAGAAAGTTAGTGGTAGCTACAAAGGTTAGAGGATTGTGTGGGTGTAAGAGACTAACAAAGATCATAATTTGATATGAAAGTGGATTCATATATTTGAATAGGAGATCATAGTGTTTTAAACATATGCAAATCAACGAAAAGAGGATTCAAAAAATCGAGTTCAAGTTCATATAGTACACATAGTTCATATGTAACTCGAGACTAATCATGTGGTGTGCTGTGAAGATAATACACAAATGATGGTTTAACTTGACAATAATGACGATTGTAGATCTTATTAAAACAGAGAAACGAATTCAAATGCTTTGACTACACTACAATCATTATTGTAGATCTTATTCAAATGGAGAAACGAATTCAAATTTAGTTCATATTGAAGCGATAGTATATACGTTTGGAATGCACTAAAATGTTCATTTGAGTACTAGGTTGCATGCATTACACACGTAGCGAAATATTTTAATTGAACAAAACATGAACTCAAAGTTTTGAATCACATTTGTAGTGCGAATTGATTTGGTACAATACACGTTAGGCTTGTCCAGAAATTTCAACCCGTGCCTTGTTAGCCCGAAATATTTAAGATATATCTTTGTCTCGTTGTGCTTCGATAACTCCCTCCATCTCAACCCGCGCCTTGTTATTCCAAAATTTCAACGCGCGCGAATACTCCCACCTCCTGTGAAATCCCAACACGCGAAATGCCTGTGATAGCCCTGAACCGAAAGAACCGCCTCAGATCGGTGGGGTACTTTCGTAACTTACTCCACATTTCGGAAAAGCGCGTCCCTAACCCATGGTTCCCCACTCCCATCCCATCCACCCACCCATTCGTACCCCGAGGACGGCAAAAACCGCGAAGCCCCACACCCTCCTCCATCCGCTACCCAGCCGGAGCCTCTTCCCCGACAACGTCGTCCACAACAACACCTAGACGTCCCTCATCCACCATACCCGATGAGGATCCGTCGTCGATCTGGTCGTCCCGCCGGTTCAGCCACCCCATCCTCCATCTTCACCGTTTCCTCGAATGAAGTTGCGGCCTAATCGGCGCCACCAAAGAGGTTGTACATTAATCGCCGCATTTTCTTCTTGATTCGATCTCATGGTGCTGCCGCCGCTCTGTCCCGAGCCGACACGGCGCGGCTCCATCCACGTCGGCATCGCCGGCCACTTCCTCCACGGCGTCGCTCCCTCTGCGGCGATGTCCACATCAATAGGAGCTGTTGCTGCATTAGCTCACGCTCGCGCTGCGGCTCTACTCTAGCTCTCGGTCCCCTGCCTGGTCTGCTCTTGCTCCTGCTCTTGCTCGCGCTGCTGCTCTTGCTCTTGCTCTTGCTTGCGATTCTGCTCCAATTTAGCTACACTTCAGTCGACTAAATCGACTTTTGGGTCAGTCGATTTTCAGGGGGTGGGGGCTAGCCGGAGTTAAGGAAGAACCAACCGCAGCGGGAGGTGGGCTCTCTGGAGAGGTACCCCACTATCTATCTTAGGGTTCAGGGTGAGGGCGGTGGTGGG
>LR738709.1:77217089-77227234 GCA_902687465.1 Secale cereale
AGGGGGGTGGAGGTTGAAGATGAACTGCAGGCCCTTGATTTCGTATCCAACGGCTGCAAAATCGACTGACCAGAGATGAAAAGGTCAGTCGACTGACGTGTAGGCTGACCTCTAGTGCGTTTAGTTTTGACAGCATAATTCAGTTTCGACAGTTAAGTTCAGTTTCGACAGTAAAATTCAGTTTCGACAGCAAAATTCAGTTTCGTCAGTTAAGTTCAGTTTCGACAGTTAAGTTCAGTTTCGACAACAAAATTCAGTTTCGACAGTTATGTTCAGTTTCGATAGGTAAATTCAGTTTCGACAGTTAAGTTCAGAGATGAGCGGCTGATTGATACGTTCATATTTCATCATGCTTATAAGTTGATATTTATTGCATTATGGGTTGTTCATACAAGTTTTGCCATAATACTTATGCCTTTTCTCTCTTACTTTGCAAGGTTTACATGAAGAGGGAGAATGCCGGCAGCTGGAATTCTGGGCTGGAAAAGGAGCAAACTCTGGAAACCTATTATGCACAACTCCAAAACCCCCGAAACTCCACAGAACATTGTTTCGGAAAATATAAAAAATATCTGGCAGTAGAAACCCACGAGAGGGGCCACTGGCTGGCCTCGAGGGTGGGGGGCGCGCCCCCTGCCTCGAGGGCTAGCCGGTGGCCCCCCGATGCCCATCTTCTCCTATATGAAGCGTTTTGACTTGGAAAAAATCAGGAGGAGGCTTTCGGGACCAGACGCCGCCGTCTCGAGGCGGAACCAAGGCGGAAACCTATCTAGGGCTCCGGCAGAGCTGTTCTGCCAGGGATACTTCCCTCCGGGAGGGGGAAATCGTCACCGCCGTCATCACCAACAACTCTCCCATCTTGGGGAGGGCTATCTTCATCAACATCTTCAACAGCTCCATCTCCTCTCAAACCATAGTCCATCTCTTGTATCCAATCTTTGTATCCAAACCTCAGATTGGTACCTGTGGGTTGCTAGTAGTGTTGATTACTCCTTGTAGTTGATGCTAGTTGGTTTATTCGGTGGAAGATCTTATGTTCAGATCCATTATGCATATTAATACCCCTCTGATCATGAACAATATTATGTCTTGTGAGTAGTTACTTTTGTTCCGGAGGACATAGGAGAAGTCTTGCTATTAGTAGTCATGTGAATTTGGTCTTCGTTCGATATTTTGATGAGATGTATGTTGTCTCTCCTCTAGCGGTGTCATGTGAACGTCGACTACATGACACTTCACCATTGTTTGGGCTTAGGGGTTGCTAGAGTGACAGAAGCTTAAACCCTAGTTTATGTGTTGCTTCGTAAGGGGCTGATTTAGATCCATATGTTTCAGGCTATGGTTAGGTTTACCTTAACACTTCTTTTGTAGTTGCAGATGCTTGCATTAGAGGTTAATCATAAGTGGGAGCCTTGTCCATGTAAGGGCAGCACCCAAGCATCGGTCCACCCACATACCAAATTATCAAAGTACCGAACGTGAATCAGATGATCGTGATGAAAACTAGCTTGACGATAATTCCCATATGTCCTCGGGAGCACTTTACATTGCATAAGAGTTTATCCAGGCTTGTCCTTTGTTACACAAAGGATTGGGCCACCTTGCTGCACCTATTTACTTTTACCGTTTGTCACTTGCTACAAGTTATCTTATCACAAAACTATCTGTTACCTATAATTTCAGTGCTTGCAGAAAATACCTTACTGAAAACTGCCTATCATTTCCTTCTGCTCCTCGTTGGGTTCGACACTCTTACTTATCGAAAGGACTACGATAGATCCCCTACACTTGTGGTTCATCACTGATGTATACATCTAGCACTTTGTGGTTATGTATTTTACGTCATCTATTGGAGATGCTATTAGAATTCCACTCAGGTTAACGTTGTCTCTCTTTTCCTGCTTCAGCCTCGGCATCGTACAACTCACCGGAGCTGCTCCAACGACGAAACCCTCCATCGCAGCGGAGCAGTACCTCGGGCTCCATCTCCAGACGCCTAAGATCTTCTTCCCCTCCTCCGACGGCCAAATCAGCCGGAGCATCCTCACCGGCCAACCCAATCACACTGAGGTCGACATGGCTTCGCCAAAGAGGTTGTACACTTCTTGTGGTTTGACTTAATCTCACCATGCTTCTTTGCATCCTGTGATCTTCCAATTCTTGTGAACCAAACACCCAGATTGGCAGAAATCCTGTGTTTTTAAATTGTCTGTTTTGCACGTGCATTCCTATCCTATTCCTTTCTATTTCCTATCACTGCATTGTTAGAATCCTCAATTCAAACAAGCCCTTACACAATTACTTCTGTTACAGATATGAGTCAAAGAAAACCTTGTGTGGTTTGTCCTGCTCATGCGGTGCTATGTTCCACCCCAGCTCAGCTGCTCCAACGACGGAAGGGTTCACCATAGTAGGGATCCGCTCTCCAAACTGTCTTTTGCCGCCACAGACCTTCTTCCCCGCCACCGGCAGCCATGACAACTGCATTACCTTCATCAACTGAGCAGATGACCTTGAGGACTACATGGGTCCGCAAGAGAGGTCGCACTCTTCTGTGTCTGCTTACATTATGCATCGCTTAATATGATGACATGCTACTTTATCATCGTGTTCACCTATTAGACTCCGACTCGGGTCCAAACTTATGCTGAAACTTGAGTTTTTAAATGGTTGTGGGGTACATATTGGGCCAACAATCAGTACTATCTGTCTACTATCTGCTTAATCTCGGGTGTCTACTATGAGTTTCATGTTGGGTGCAAACAAACATTAAAGAAGCCATTATTTGTATTTTTTTAACTAAAGCTATTATCTGCCTGCTATCATTGGTTTTGGGTCTATGCACAGTTTGCTACCTTCACTCTGGATTTGTGCATGCACTCCTTACATAATCTCACTATGTTTTATTCCTATGCATGCCAGTTATTGTACACAATGGAACTGAACATGTAGAGCAAAAGAGACGAGCCTTGCGTGGCAATAAAATTTCATGCAGACGTCGCTCCATGGTGGGCACAAAGGCAGCCCCCCTCCACCCATTTCGGACCGTAATCAAGAGGAAGATAACTCCTCAGAGGAGGATTCAAAGACAGATGACCAGTCCTATTCCCCCCCCCCCCGATGTGCATGCTCTAACTTGGTAGGGTTAGGTTGCTCATATCATGCGTATGTTATCTTGCATTGCTATATCATTTGCTTAGTTTAGACATGATTTGTGTGAATGCCGCCTGTTTAGTGTCTAATTACCATATATGTGAATTATGCAATGCCATCTTTTTGCAAGACATTATATATGTAAATTATGCAATGCTATCTTGTTGCAAGGCATTATATATGTCAATTATGCAATGCCATGCTGTTTAGCCAAGCATCATATATGTGAATTATATCATGTTGTCCTTGTTTTTATTTCTCATTGCTTTTGTCGACAATGTTTGTATATTCAACTGCTCTTCCTGTGCATCAGCCATTTGAATTGGTGATGGAGAAATTTGGAGTGAAAACAAGGTCTTCAGAGCAGACAATGCTACCTGGTGAAGCAGATATCTTGCTGGATACAGATAGCTCCTCAGAGGAGGATTCAGAGGCAGATGACCAGTCCTATTACCCCCCTGAGGTGTATGCTCAAACTTGGTAGGGTTATATTACTCATATCATGCATATGTTGTATTGCAATGCTTAGTTTTTACATCATATACACGATATTGAATGCCATCTCCATAATTGACACATCATATATGTGATTTCCCTCTACTCACTTCGTTAGTATATAAATCATATATTTGAATTGTATCATGCCATGATGTTTACATAGACATCATGTATCTGAATTATGGCATGCCAACCCATTTTCTAAAGAAATAATATAGTTATGTCATCTCATCCAATTCACATAGTCATCATATTTTGAATTATGCCATTCTATCCATGAATTATATCATTCCATCATGTTTCCATCGACGACATGTTTGTGATTTATGGCATGCCAACCACTTTAATAGACACATTGTATAGTTATATCATGTCATCATGTTTACATAGTCATCATATTTTGAAGTATGTCATAATATCCTATTTAGTTAGCCATCATACATGTGAAATTGTGTCATGCTATCCTCTTTAATTAGCCATCATATATGTGAAATTATGTCCTGCTATTCTGTTTGGTTAGACAACATAAATGTGAATTATTTCATGCCCTGTTTTCTTCCCTACTATCCATTGCACCTATCTATCTTACAATGTCTGTACATTCAATTACTTTTCTTGTTTATCAGCCATTTCAATTGGAGGGGGTGATGGCAGTATATGTGGGAGTAAAAACACGGTCTTCAGAAAAGATCGTGCTACCTGTCGATGGAGATAGAACCACGGTTGTACTTGCCCAAGAACCAGCCCCACCACACATAACCCAGAGTCACGCAGATTGTACCCCTACCCAGTTGGACAGAGAACCAGCTACATCCCTTCTAACCCCAATCCCAACAAATAGTAACCCAGTTCCGATTGACACAACACCGTCTCCACCACAGAGAACCCAAACATGAGTAGTTAGTAAGGCAACTGCAGTGCCCAAAGCACGAGGACCACCACTCGGAACCCCAAGTCAACGCTTAAAGCAGAAGAAGGTTTGTTCTCAGGTCAGGTTCCGTAGCTATGGTTCATACTACTTTCCTCTTGCATCACTGTATTTACTCATACCAAGTAATTTCAAATTTGAAGGATGCAATTGAAACTCCAATGGCGCAATAGGTATGTTTGAAACCTGTTTCTTTAACGTGTTTGCTGTTGTAACTTGCTCTATGTTTATTTCAGTTTCAATTGAATAAACAGTTATATTCTCATGCCATGCACCTTACAAGTATTGTTATTGCTGTGTAGTTTCCCACACTTATATTCTGTCTAAGTTGCTTTATCTTAAATAGATATGATTGAAACTGTATCTATCTTCATTTGGCAACATAAACTAGAATGATATAGACGAGGCAGTGACCATAATACATAGATATATGTTTGTTTCATGCTGTTATCCTGTCCACCTTACTACTGAACTGGTTTACCGAAATGAGTTTCATATACTACATTGTAAACCTGTGATGTGTTTGTTTGTTTCTCTTTTAGAATGCGGATAAAATACTGGAGAAGAGTACCCCGTTATGCAATGGTACAGGAAGTAATGCAGATAAGGTTCAAGATAGTGAGACATCCCTGTTGGTCTCCAAGAGAGCTGATAAAAACTATATTGAAGACATTGAGACAACCCCAAAGTCATGTCTTGATGTAGTGTTCGAGTTATTGGCTACTACTGCTGGCACCAGCTCTTCGAACTCGCTGCCTGAATCATTTCGGCTTCTTGAGTCTCAACTTCAAGTTGAAAGACATCGATCAGATGTTATGCGAAAGGAAGCCGAAGGACTGAGGAAGTCCCTGCAGAATTCAGATGCATACTTTCTGGTGCAACAACAAGTTCTGGAGGATTTAAGCGCCAAACAAGAGAAAGTTAATAAGCTTGCTAAGCATCTTGCCAGCATTATGGGTACCCAGGATATTGTTTCTTGAGCTCTTCTGAAGTGGTTTCAGTTATGGACTTGTTTTGCTGTGGCGTTTATATGCTGCTTTGTTCCCTATGTTTGCGCTAGTGGCGAACTTTGATTCCCAGTGGATGTAATATGTGTAATAGCCGTGATAGCCTAGCGTAAGTTGCTTGCCTATTTATTTCCTTATTGTCTTGTTTATTCATTTTCTTGTAGTCAGTGCAGTTCTTTTTCCACGGTTTGCTAGTGGCCGCAATAGCCTATTTTTTAAAACTAGGCCACATTAACCATGGGCTACATATTTACTGTAGTTAACATGGGCCTCTTATGGGCCCTAGAAACAATGGGCCTTCTAAGGGACGTAGAAACAATGGGCCTTATACGGGCCGTAGACACAATGGGCCTTCTACGGGCCGTATGATGGGTTGGCCAAACATGGGCCAATAACAGACCACATTATGGCCGTAAATGGGCTAGAGTTGAAATCGTCCATTCATGGGCCCACCATAACGGGTCATCATTAATCGTCCATATTTTATGACGCTATGAAAACGGCCCAACATATTAACGGGCCACAAACAGGCCGAATGTAACCACGGGCTGAATTTGGCCCACAAGCAGAAAATGACAGTAACGGGCCGAAAGTAAACGAATGCTGGAAATGAGCCCAAGAATAAATGGCCCCTGAGAAGGCCGAAAGATAACATGGGCTGGAAACAGCCCGACGGAATAATGGGCCATTAATGGGTATAAAGTAAAACACAGTTCAATACAGGCCAGTTTTACCACGGGCCGTTAGTGGGCCGAGGGTTACTAAGGACCTGATATGGGCCGAAAGACGTCATGGGCCATACATGGGCCGGAAGTTAAAGCGGGCTGGAATTATATTGGATGCCCCAGATGATGCTATTGGGCCTAATTCGGATAGGCCGTAAACGGGCCCTGGGTTAGCGGGCTGTAAATGGGCTATATGCGAACATGCCGTTAACAGGCTTGCCGTGGGCCGGCTCGTCACCTTTTGACTAGGTCAAACGGGACGGCCTTTTCAGAGGAACCTGCCTCTGTTGGGCATTGTTCATTACGGGCCAGTTTTACCACGAGCCTTAATGGGCCGAGGGTTACTAAGGGCCTCATATGGGCCAAAAGACGTCATGGGCCATACATGGGACTGAAGTTAAAACGGGCTGGAATTATATTGGACGGCCCAGATGACGCTATTGGGCCTAATTCGGATAGGCCGTAAACGGGCCCTGGGTTAGCGGGCTGTAAATGGGCTATATGTGAACAGGCCGTTAACAGGCTTGCCGTGGGCCGGCCCACCACCTTTTAACCAAGTCAAATGGGCCGACCTTTTCATAGGAATGGGCCTCTGTTGGGCCGTGCCACGTGCCAACGTATCATAGGCGCTATGGGTCCAATGAGTGGATGACATCTGTTCCAACGGCGAGCCGACAGGTGTTCCCTCCAGCCAATGATAATTTTAGACGTGGAAAATCCCCATTGGTCGGGGCTGTTAACGGGTTATCGGATCCAAAACCGGACCCGATAGCTTAACGGCGTTCCGTTACGGTGGATGCCATGTGTCGGTCACCCTTGACGAAAGCACTTCTGTGACGCGCGATTTATTGTCATGAAAGTGGACACTTCCGTGATGATAATTTTGGTAATGTCATGGAACACTTCTACGATAGCACAGGTATGACTATCTTGATTCTATCATAAAATCGCCATGGATGTACATGCATGACAGAAAACGTGACCTACTGTGACAAACACGTATCATCACAAAAGTGTATTTTTTGTAGTGAATACGCAGGAGAAACTTACCACGATGAGATCGTATAGGGCCATGTGACCCGCGTAATTCCCGTTCCTCTCCTCCTCTATCATCCTAGCTGTCTTCTCCTCCAAGTCCTTCTCCCTCTGCGCCGAATGCTTCTTTGGCTCCACCAGTAGCTGCTGGGCCCTTGCCTCGATGGCGAGCTCCACTGGTCGTGGACGAGGACTCATATCAGGAAGAGAGCTTGTCTGGCGCTTCTTGATCTCTCGGAGAGTTCTAGGACACTGTATCAGTCCATCCGGAATGTCTACCGAGCCATGTTTCCTCCCGTCACCAGATAGCAACACGAGCTCTGGATCAAAAGCACTCTGACCCAGGTTGAGGTCATCCCCTTTCATCGCCTTCCCCAAGTCTTTGTACCTCACGAGCTTGTTGTTGGAGGATATGTTGGTCAAGCTCTCTGGATGATCAAGGTCAGACTCAGAGAATGCTGTGGCCTTCTTGTACGGTGCATAATGGGCCATTGCATATAGGTCGTACATCAGTGGCACCTCCTTCTTGTGGTGATGCGCCTAAAAGAGAGGAACAACATATTAGTTAAGGACTCAAGCTAAAATGAAGAATGGAATTGCATGAATCATGAAGCAAATCACATACCTAGTGATCCCCGTACTCAAACAGGTTGGAGCTCCCTTGATGGTGTGGCACACCTTGCATTTGGGTACACTTATCCTTGGCCTTGTTGTGGACGGCTAGCCATTGGGGAGAGCACCACTCATCCACCAATGCCTCCCAACAGTCCATCCTATCCGCACACCATCTCGGGGGCACCTAAGTTAGACAAGAGAAATTTCAGCGCTACGCCTATGAATCAGATCAAGGAAACTAACTACAAGGTCTTATGAATAGGTAAATACCTTCATGTACTTGTCCTTACTCAGATACTTGATGCGGCACTTCCTCTTCTCCCTCCTAATGTGAGTAGAGGCGTAATAGTCGCGAACGGCCTGGACCCGAGCCTCGTGCCGTAAGTTCTGAAGTTGGCGCTTGCACTCGGCTTCAATAACCTTAGCCGCCTCCGACTCGTCTTCCTCAGCACACTTGTAGAAGGTCTGCAATCAAACAAGGCAACACTTATTAATACAATCACTAGGTACTGTTGATTTTCAATTATGTAAAAAAGAAATTACCAAAAACCTCCGGATCACAATGTCGGCCACCGTCTCGCACAACACACCATCGACCCTCTCCTCCGGTGGGATCGGGGCAGCCGTGTACAACTCCCAGCTCAGTGATGGCTGTGGAACCTCACCCTCACCGGGTTACGTGACCCACCACGGAAAGTGGTTTTGGCAAAGCACACCAAGGACTAGGTTGGGCCTGCGGACACCACGGTCGTGTGTCCAACCGCTGCCGTTTGACAAGGCCAACATATTACATATTAATTCAAAGAAACATGAAGGCAAAAGGTAAAAAATAAGTCAATGCACCTACTTCTGTCCGTTAGGCACAATCAACTAATACGTCTCCAACGTATCTATAATTTTTGATTGTTCCATGCTATTATATATTCTGTTTTGGATGTTTAATGGGCTTTATTATACACTTTTATATGATTTTTGGGACTAACCTATTGACCTAGAGCCCATTGCCAGTTTATGTTTTTCCTTGTTTTTCAGTTTTACATAAAAGGAATATCAAACGGAGTCCAATTGACGTGCCAATTTTTTATGATTTTTTATGGACCAAAAGAAGCCCCCGGAGTAAAAGAGTTGGGCTAGGAAAGTCACGGGCTGCCCACGAGAGTGTGGGGCGCGCCCCCCTATCTCGTGGATAGCCCGGAGACCCCCCTGACTTGTGCCCTATGCCAAAAAATCCTATAAATACATAAACCTCCGGAAAATAACCTAGATCGGGAGTTCTGCCGCCGCAAGCCTTTGTTGCCACTGAAAACCAATCCAGACCTGTTTTGGCACCCTGCCGGAGGGGGCGGATCCCTCTTCAGTGGCCATCTTCATCATCCCAGCGCTCTCCATCATGAGGGAGGAGTAGTTCACCCTTGGGGCTGAGGGTATGTACCAGTAGCTATGTGTTTGATCTCTCTCTCTCTCTCGTGTTCTTGAGATGGCACGATCTTGATGTATCACGAGCTTTACAATTATAGTTGGATCTTATGATGTTTCTCCCCGTCTACTCTCTTGTAATGAATTGAGTTTTCCCTTTGAAGTTATCTTATTGGATTGAGTCTTTAAGGATTTGAGAACACTTGATGTATGTCTTGCATGTGCTTATCTATGGTGACAATGGGATATCGCGTGATCTACTTGATGTATGTTTTGGTGATCAACTTGCGGGTTTCGTGACCTTGGGAATCTATGCATAGGGTTTGGCACACATTTTCATCTTGACTCTCCAATAGAAACTTTGGGGCACTCTTTGAAGTTCTTTTGTGTTGATTGAATAGATGAATCTGAGATTGTGTGATGCATATCGTATAATCATGCTGATACGTCCAAAATGCATCACTATTTTGTATCATAATTTATCCTTATTCATTGATATATTTCACATTACGATGATGTTCTTATGTTGTTTTGGCCTATTTTACACAGTTTGCAACTTTCCGGTGGCGAAGCAGTAGACGCAGGATTCAGCAGTAAAAAGTGGACGCTGAGCTGCTGAAGAAGAATACCTCCAAATTACCTGAAAATCGAAGGGGGGTATTTTCCAGACGAATCATGAAGGCACGCAAAAGGGCAACCAGAGGGGGGCCACAGGGTGTCCAGGCGCCCTGGGGGCGCCCCCCCCTCCTGGACGCACCGGGGGGGGGG
>LR738709.1:77227285-77238932 GCA_902687465.1 Secale cereale
GCTGGAGCCCCTGGCCCACCTCCGGCTGCCCCCTTTTGCCTATATACTCCCCATTATCCGAAAACCCTAAAAACGAGAGTTTTTACGGAGTTCCGCCGCCGCTCCGTGGCGGAAACCTACAGAGAAGAAAAAGCCATCTCCGGTGGGTAGATTTCGCCGGGGAGATCACCTCCCGGAAGGGGAGATCATCGCCCTCGTCATCACCATCGTCACGGGAATCATCGAGATCATCATCAACATCATCCCCAACATCAGCACCATCTCCATCTTCATCCAAATCTCATCTCACAATTGCAACTTGTGTTGTAACCCGTACTATCTATCCTCTCTACTCCATCGGTGTTGATTACTACTTTGTGGTGAATGCTATTGAGTTCTGTTGGAGAAATATTATTATGTCCAGATTATTTATCATCCATTTATCTGCACTGATCATGATCTCTTTTATGTCTTGTGAGTAGTTACATTAGTTCCTGAGGACATGGGCAAAGTCTTGTTGTTAGTAGTCATATGCTGTTGAAGTAATATGTGTTGTTTGATACTTAAGTTGCGTTGTCATTCTACTAGTGGTGTTGTGTGAGTCGAACACTCAACACTTCGCCTTATTAAGGACCTAGGGGAATACATTGTGTACAAAGAATGCTTACGGTGGGTTGCCGGAGTGACAGAAACCTAAACCCCAGTTCGCACGCTTTTGCACAAGGGAACGATGGATCATCGATCATATTGCTATGGTTAGGCTTTTGCCTTAAGTACTATCTTGTATTTGCGGATGCTTGCAAGGTGTTTAATCATAAGAGTGCACTCATCTTAGTCTAGAGAGTGTACTAGCATAGATCCACCCACTCAACACTTATCAACACATAACATAGTACCGATACATGATATGGCGAAAGGACATGACTACCTCTCCCGTGTGTCCTCAGGAACGCTTTAGCCTTTATAAGTTCAGTTTCTAGGCCTCTCCTTTGCTCAGAAAGGATTGAGCCATTTGTTACTCTCAGTGCCTTTTACTTTGCTTGCTTTTACTTTCCTGTTGCTTATATCAAGAAAACCCCTAAAAAGTTATCTTTCAGTGCTTGCAGTAATTCCTTGCTCAGAATCGCTTATCAATACCTTCTGCTCCTCGTTGGGTTCGACACTCTTACTTATCGAAAACGCTGCAATAGATCCCTTACGGTTGTGGGTCCTCAAGTACCGTTTTCTAGCGCCGTTGCCGGGGAGCGTAGTGCTATTGGTAAAGTGAAACTGGTAAGGAAGTTTTAATATTTCTGTTTTATTTATTTTTGTTGTTGCTGCTCTTTGTCCTTATGGATAATCTTGCTATTGGATCGTTGCTTGTGGGAAGACGCCCCACACCTGTGGTGGTTGCTCCTCCCCCTACTGAAATTGTGCCCTATAAAATACCCGCTGGTCTAATCGACTATGTTTTGGCTAATCATTATGCAGGAGACAGACATCCCGGTGAACACTTGCTATATCTGTCACAACTATGTTCATTATTTAAGCTTGCAGGTGTATCAAGGGAGTTTGTCATGAGGAAATTGTTCACCGTATCACTTATAGATAAAGCTTCAGATTGGTATAAGCTTCTCGATAACTCACACTTGCTTGATTGGCAAGAGGTTATGTCCCTCTTTTATACTAAGTTTTATCCTCTTCATGAAATTCATCGTGACAGGAATTATATCTATAACTTTAGGTCTCGTGACGGAGAAAGCATTGCTCAAGCTTGGGGGAGATTGAAGTCACTAATGCTCAAATGTCCTATTCATGAGCTCCCCAAGGAAATTATACTTACAAATTTTTATGCCAGGCTTCCTCGTCAGGATAAGGAGATGCTGGATGCCTCCTCTAGTGGGTTATTTCAGACGAAGAGTGTTGAAGAAAGATGGGATCTCATTGAAAGGATCCAGAGGAATACCGAAGATTGGGAAATTGATAAAGGTATTGAACCCGCTATAAATTATGAGCATGATTATATTGAGAGCTATGTGAAAACTGATTACTTCAATACTTTTTGCTCTAAGATTGGTCTTGATTCCCATCTAATGATTGATTTCTGTAAGGACTTTGCCTCCCACGTTGATTCTTTTAAAAAGAAGAGAGACCAGCATCATGAACCTTTTAAAGAGCTACCTGTTGATATTCATGTTGCTGACCCTATTTTGCCTGCAGTTATATATGAAAAGCCTCCTTTTCCCGCAAGGATAAGGGAGCACTCTCTTGTGACAGGCGTAATAAATAAAAGTGAGAGAAGAATTGATGAGCCTGAGGACCAGATGAGGGTCGATCCTCAAGTTGCATTGATTAAAGACCTTGTTACTAATGGTGATTTGGATTCCAATATAAATTTTTGTGCTGTTTCCACTAACCTTGTCACAACCAAGAATAAAGGCCCAATTTCAGGTACTCCAGTGGTATCTGTTAAAATAGGAGATCATAATTATTATGGGCTATGCGATTTGGGATCGAGTGCAAGTGTTATCCCCTATTCACTTTATGAAGAGATCATCGGTGAGATTTCCCCTTGTGAACTTGAAGAAGTTGATGTTACCATTCATCTTGCAAATAGAACAACTATTTCTCCTATCGGAATTGTGAGGGACGTTGAAGTCCTATGTGGAAAGGTAAAATACCCTACCGACTTTCTAGTACTTGGTTCAGAGAGGGACAATTTTTGCCCTATTATTTTTGGTAGACCTTTTCTTAGAACTTGTGGAGCTATAATAGATTGCAAGAAAGGTAAAGTTTCTGTTGAATTCAATGGTGAGCCATATGAATTTAATTTTTCTAAGTTCTCTAAGTAGCCTCGTGGTACCGATTTACCTAGTGATGATAAACTTATTGAAAGTATTGCTTCTATTGCTATTCCTCCTAATGATCCTTTGCAGCAATATATGGAGGACCACGAGAATGATTTGCATATGCAGGAAAGAAATGAACTAGATGAAATATTCTTCAGGCAGCCTGCTATCCTGAAGCACAACCTTCCGGTTGAACCTTTGGGAATTTTATCAAAACCGAAAGAAGACCCGGTGTTCGATCTTAAACCTCTTCCCGATACGCTCAAGTATGCTTATTTAGATGAAAAGAAAGTATATCCTGTTATTATCAATTCTAACCTTTCAGGATATGAAGAAGAGCGACTATTGGAAGTACTTCGTAAACACCGAGGCGCAATTGGCTATACCTTGATGACCTTAAGGGGATTAGTCCATCTATCTGTCAACATACTATCAACCTTGAGCCTGATGCTAAACCAGTTGTTGATCATCAACGACGGTTGAACCCGAAGATGATGGATGTTGTAAGAACTGAGATTCTCAAGCTTCTAGCTGCAGGTATTATCTACCCTATAGCTGATATAAGTGGGTAAGCCCGGTACATTGTGTTCCTAAGAAAGGAGGTACAACTGTGGTTCCTAATGATAAGAATGAACTAATACCTCAGAGAATTATTATTGGATATAGAATGTGTATTGATTAGAGGAAGCTGAACAAGGCAACCAGGAAGGATCACTACCCGTTGCCGTTCATCGACCAAATGCTTGAAAGGTTATCCAAAAATACCCACTTTTGTTATCTTGATGGTTATTCTGGTTTCTCTCAAATTCATGTTAACACTGCTGATCAAGAGAAGACCACTTTTACTTGTCCCTTTGGTACTTATGCTTATAGGCGTATGCCTTTTGGTTTATGTAATGCCTTGCTACTTTTCAAAGGTGTATGTCTACTATCTTTCATGGTTTCTGTGGGGATATTATGGAAGTCTTCATGGACGATTTCTCCGTCTATGGAACTTCCTTTGACCATTGTCTCCACAACCTTAATAAACTTTTGCAGAGATGTGAGGAGACAAATTTGGTACTCAACTGGGAGAAGTGCCACTTCATGGTTAACGAAGGAATTGTTCTTGGTCACAAGATTTACGAAAGGGGAATTGAAGTGGACAAAGCCAAGATCGAAGCAATTGAGAGGATGCCTTATCCAAGGGACATCAAAGGTATTCGCAGTTTTCTTGGTCATGCTGGTTTCTATAGAAGATTTATTAAGAACTTTTCTAAGAGTTCGAGGCCCCTCACTAATCTTCTCCAGAAGGACATTCCTTTTGTATTTGATGAGGATTGTAAGGAAGCTTTTGAAGTTCTTAAGAAAGCTTTGATAACCGCTCCTATAGTACAACCACCTGACTGGAATTTACCTTTTGAGATTATGTGTGATGCTAGTGATTTTGCTGTTGGAGCTGTTTTAGGACAAAGAATTGATAAGAAATTTAATGTTATACATTATGCTAGTAAAACCCTTGATAGTGCTCAAAGAAATTATGCTACTACTGAGAAGGAATTCTTAGCTGTAGTATTTGCTTGTGACAAGTTTAGGCAGTATATTGTTGATTCCAAAGTTATTATTCATACTGATCATGCTGCCATTAAGTACCTTATGACAAAGAAGGATGCCAAGCCAAGGCTTATCAGATGGGTACTCCTTCTTCAAGAATTTGATATGCAGATTGTTTATAGGAAAGGAGAAGACAATCCGGTGGCGGACAATCTTTCAAGGATGGAAGATATACCGCATGATCCCATCCCAGTCAACGATAGTTTTCCAGACGAGCAACTTGCCGTTGTAAAAGTACAATCTCTTTCCGATCCTTGGTTTGCAGATTATGCTAACTTTATTATTGCAAAGTATTTGCCTCCAGGTTTAACATTTCAGCAAAGGAAGAAGTTCTTTCATGATTTGAGGCACTACTTTTGGGATGACCCACATCTTTTCAAAGAAGGCCCCGACGGGATCGTGAGAAGGTGCATACCGGAACATGAGCAGAAGGACATTCTCAGACAGTGTCATGATAGTCCCTATGGAGGACATCATGCCGATGAGAGGACTGCACATAAGGTTCTTCAATCAGGTTTTTATTGGCCTACTCTCTTTAAGGATGCTAGAAATTATGTTTTAGCCTGTGATAAATGTCAAAGAGTTGGTAACATTAGTAGAAGGAATGAGATGCCTATGAATTACTCACTAGTGATTGAACCTTTTGATTGTTGGGGTTTTGATTTTATGGGTCCTTTTCCTTCTTCGCACGAGTACACTCACATTTTAGTAGCTGTTGATTATGTGACCAAGTGGGTTGAAGCAATCCCTACTGAAAGTGCTGATCACAAGACATCTTTGAAAATGCTCAAGGATGTAATTTTTCCTAGGTTTGGTGTACCTAAGTATCTCATGACTGATGGAGGATCACACTTCACGCACAGAGCTTTTAGAAAAGCTTTAGCCAAATATGATGTCAATCATAGAATTGCTTCACCATATCATCCTCAAACTAGTGGGCAAGTTGAACTCACTAATAGAGAGATTAAGTTGATCTTGCAGAAGACAGTAAACAGAAATAGAAAGGACTGGTCAAATAAGTTAGGAGATGCTTTGTGGGCGTATAGAACTGCTTACAGAAACCCCATGGGCATGTCCCCCTATAAGATGGTGTATGGCAAGGCTTGCCATTTGCCGTTAGAGTTAGAGCACAAAGCTTTCTGGGCTGTTAGAGAGCTCACTACAGGAATCAGCTAATTTGCCGTCTGTCTTGATCTTTGCCATCAGCTTTTCATTGGGACAGACGGCAAAGACATATTTTGCCGTCTGTATCTGACGGCAAAGACATACTTTGCCGTCTGTTTTTTTTTCAGCTGAAGGCAAAGTCCCACTTTGCCGTCTGTTTTTTTAGATGATGGCAAAGACACACATTGCCATCTGTATTTTTTTCAGATGACGACAAAGAAATAGTTTGCCGTCATGGTTTTTTCAGATGACGGCAAAGAGACTGTATGTAAATAGATTGTATGTAGCAAAATAAAATTTTGGAAATGCAAAGAAGGTCTAAAATTTACGAAATTTGGCATGGTATTGGTGTATGATTCATATAAGGCGTGGAAAAAGTCCCCCCTTTTTTTACTGAATTTTAACGTAGTTATTTTTCCTAAATACCTAAGGTTAAGAAGCACAACTTTTTACTTAGTTTCTATTGGCCCAGCCCTCCCTCCCCTGGATCGATGACGTGGCAGGGTTAGCCCACTGCCCACCCACGATCTCGGCCTTATCGACCGCACCCACCCATGATCTCTGCCTTATCCACTGCACCCACCCCTCGACCGCGTCGGCCCCTGCCCCTTCCCGCTTCGCCCCACGCCCCCAGGCCGGCGCCCCCGCAGTCCTTCGCCGGCACCGCCTCCAGTCGCCACTGGCGCGGCCCTGCAGTCCTTCGTCGCGCCCCGCCTCCAGCCGCCACCGCAGTCCTTCGCCGGCACCGCCTCCAGTCGCCATCGGCGCGGCCCTGCAGTCCTTCGCCGCGCCCCGCCTCCAGCAGCCACCGCAGTCCTTCGCCGGCACCGCTTCCAGTGGCCACCGGCCCGATGCCCCATCGACCATCGCCTGCGCCCCTGCAGTGCTTCGCCGTGCCCCGCCTCCAGCCGCCACCGGCGCGGCCCAAAGCTTTCTGGGCTGTTAGAGAGCTTAATGCTGACCCAAAATTAGCTGGTGAGAAGCGTCTCATGAACTTGACTTCTCTAGATGAATGGAGAAGTGAAGCTTACGAGAGCGCTAAAATGTTCAAGGAAACGGTAAAGAAGTGGCATGATAGGAGGATTCTGAAACGTGAATTTAATGTTGGTGATAAAGTTTTGTTGTTTAGATCCCGTTTCAGGTTTTCTCCAGGCAAACTACTTTCCAGGTGGGAAGGGCCATTTCATATTGAAGAAGTCTATCGGTCTGGTGCAATTAAGATTAACAATTTTGAAGGCACCAAACCTCAAGTTGTGAATGGGCAAAGACTTAAGCATTACATAGCAGGAGATCCTGTCAATGTTGATGTGAATATAATATACACAACAACTCACGAAGAACATGTTGCAGCCATGTTTCAGACGCCAGCAGAAGCAGAATAAAGAAAAGGTATGTATTACTGTAAGGAAACATCGCGAACCGCCATAAAAGTTCCATATTATGAGTTTTTGCAAAATTAGTAAAATTCCGAGCCTAAGTGGAACCGGAGACAAGCTCCAGGGGGTCCAGGCGCCCCCCTGGCACGCCCTACCTCCTGGCCGTGCCACCAGGGCGCCTGGACACCCGGGAGTCCGTCTCTGACACCGCTTTAGCCTGTTACCTTCCTTTCTGTGCATAAATTTTTGCTATATATTTGCCCGGATTGTTCCGGCAGCGTATCTTGCGATTTCGTGTGTTTTCTTTTCGATCTGTTTCTGCCAGGGAATCTTTCAGCAGAATCTAGGTGCCATGACTTCTCCAAGTTCCCCCAAGGACAAGTTCGTCGTCAACGTCATCAACCCTTACCTCGCTGAGGTGAAGAAGCACCCTCAGGTTGTTCGGATGGAAGACGGTGTCCTCCATCAAGAAGATCTGAAGGGACCTATCAAGGAGGGGAGCATCCAGGCCAGGCTGGAAGAAGTGGAGCAAGAAGTCTTCAAGTACAAGAAGATGATCGAGCGTGGTGTTGAAGCTAAATTTGACATCATCAACGAGCTGAAGGCCTACTTCCTGAAGGAGATAAAGGAGATGTGGGAAAGCATCACCGCATCTGAAGAAAGAATTACAGAGCTCCAAGGGCAAATTTATGATCTACATCACCAGAACTGTGAGTATGAACTAAGGTTTATGCGCATGGGTATGGGTGCTGCATGCAGGATTCAGGAGACAAACTTCTCATATGAGACTGGAGAACCCCTTCCATGGAAGCGTTTTGCCGAGGACTACGTGATCAACGCCAACAAGAATGGGGAGTGAAATCTCCTTGGGTAACGGCATTCCCTTGGCTTGTTCCAAGCTTGGGGGAGTGCCCGGTATCTTTATCTTTATCTTTTGTCTTTTAGAGTCAAGTAGAGTCGTATCATGTCTAGGGAGGTTATTATATGAAATAGGTGTGTGCATTGAGGTCTATCACTCCTTCGGTGGAGAGATTGTATCCGTGAGTGTGGAGTCGTCTATGATGGAATATTAATGAGAAGTCTATTGGTTCCTTTGCTGCACTCGGTATTCTCTTCACGCAATCGACCTTATACGATGATTCTTATGGGGAGTATTGACCTTATATCAGGTATGGCTGTGAAAACTTTATTTAATCTTGGCAAACATAGCTTTGGTCATAACAACAAGCATGATTTCCTTAAAATATCGACATAGCCAAAACCTTTATGTTATTATGCTTGAAGTGTTATGCTGACAAGGAAGACAACTTGATGTGTTATGATTATTTCAATGTTTATGCTTTATGTTGCTTTGCATCTTAGTCATCATCAATTGTCTGTTCTCTCAAAACCTTTGCTAGCCTAACCCTGTACTAAGAGGAATTCTGCTTGTGCATCCATACCCTTAAACCAATACCTTCCATATGAGTCCACCATACCTTCCTATTCGTGGTATTCCACTACCACCTCCTAAAGTATAGAATTTATGTGTTATCCTTAAATGTTCAAAATCTTTTATTTTGTGCCTCTGTTTTAGCTCATGAGGAAGTAATAGTTAATTCATGATCTTTTTAAGTTGGACAAGTTTCACCCCGGGATTGCATGTCTAATGTGCAAACCCCTAATACGAGAAGGAACTGGCAAAGAGTGCGCCCGGCTCATTAAAAAAAATATACAACAAACAAACCCTCCTTCACGCTTTGTTCATGAGAAATCAGAAAACTTTGGCAGTGATAAACAAAGGAGATTAAGAGGATGGGATCGTCCTCGTGCGGGAGCCGTTCCTCGAAACTTGTCCAGCTCGAGAAGTAATTGAGTTATCTATTAGCATTCGTTGATAAATCATGCACCTCAAAAAACTTGTTTTCATTCTGTTTGTTTTAAGGATAGCACATGAGTTTTCCCTACTTCCCTAGAGCAGGGCCTATCTCTTAGTTTTAGGTTGAGTCAGTTATTCCTACTTCCTTCTATTCTTAAAGAGAGCAGACATTTGATGTTGACAAGGATTCATTCATATAAAGTTGCATTAAGATTTGTCATATCATATCCTTGTTGACATTATCATTTGTAAGTTGTTTGTCAAGCCCGGCTAAGGCAGACATCTTCCTTTGTGTTAACACTTTCACTTCTTGCCTAATAACATGTTCTTTCAAAAGCTTCAGTTAATCTCATCAAAACATAAAGAGAAAGAGCAAAAGTAAAAGCTATTAGTTGTTCTTTGACCAAAGGACATGTTTGCCATGATTTGATGAGTTTCCTTAGTCCTACTTCCGAATATAAGTGTTACCACTCTTTCATAAGGGCCTTATGAGTTGAAGATTGCTGTTGAGGATATTTGAGTTGGTGAAGAAAATGTGATGCTTCTTGTCCGTATTCTATTTATCGACACTTCACTCTCTAAACTTGTGGACAGGTTTACCGAGCTCAGTATTCGCTTGGGGACAAGCGAGGTCTAAGCTTGGGGGTGTTGATACGTCCAAAATGCATCACTATTTTGTATCATAATTTATCCTTATTCATTGATATATTTCACATTACGATGATGTTCTTATGTTGTATTGGCCTATTTTACACAGTTTGCAACTTTCCGGTGCCGAAGCAGCAGACGCAGGATTCAGCAGTAAAAAGTGGACGCTGAGTTGCTGAAGAAGAATACCTCCAAATTACCTGAAAATTGACGGAGGGTAAAAGGGCAACCAGACGGGGGCCACAGGGTGTCCAGGCGCCCTGGGGGCGCGCCCCCCCTGGCCGCGCCTGGGGGGCGCCTGGAGCCCCTGGCCCACCTCCGGCTGCCCCCTTTTGCCTATATACTCCCCGTTATCCGAAAACCCTAAAAACGAGAGTTTTTACGGAGTTCCGCCGCCGCTCCGTGGCTGAAACCTACAGAGAAGAAAAAGCCATCTCCAGCGGGCAGATTTCACCGGGGAGATCACCTCCCGGAAGGGGAGATCATCGCCATCGTCACGGGCATCATCGAGATCATCATCAACATCATCCCCAACATCAGCACCATCTCCATCTTCATCCAAATCTCATCTCACAATTGCAACTTGTGTTGTAACCCGTACTATCTATCCTCTCTACTCTATCGGTGTTGATTACTACTTTGTGGTGAATGCTATTGAGTTTTGTTGGAGAAATATTATTATGTCCAGATTATTTATCATCCATTTATCTCCACAGATCATGATCTCTTTTATGTCTTGTGAGTAGTTACCTTAGTTTCTGAGGACATGGGAAAAGTCTTGTTGTTAGTAGTCATATGCTGTTGAAGTAATATGTGTTGTTTGATACTTAAGTTGCGTTGTCATTCTACTAGTGGTGTTGTGTGAGTCGAACACTCAACACTTCACCTTATTAAGGACCTAGGGGAATACATTGTGTACAAAGAATGCTTACGGTGGGTTGCCGGAGTGACAGAAACCTGAACCCAAGTTCGCACGCTTTTGCACAAGGGAACGATGGATCATCGATCGTATTGCTATGGTTAGGCTTTTTCCTTAAATACTATCTTGTATTTGTGGATGCTTGCAAGGTGTTTAATCATAAGAGTGCACTCATCTTAGTCTAGAGAGTGTACTAGCATAGATCCACCCACTCAACACTTATCAACACATAACATAGTACCGATATGGGATATGGCGAAAGCACATGACTACCTCTCCCGTGAGTCCTCAGGAACGCTTTAGCCTTTATAAGTTCAGTTGCTAGGCCTCTCCTTTGCTCAGAAAGGATTGGGCCATTTGTTACTCTCAGTGCCTTTTACTTTGCTTGCTTTTACTTTCCTGTTGCTTATATCGAGAAAACCCCTAAAAAGTTATCTTTCAGTGCTTGCAGTAATTCCTTGCTCAGAATCGCTTATCAATACCTTCCGCTCCTCGTTGGGTTCGACACTCTTACTTATCGAAAACGCTGCAATAGATCCCTTACGGTTGTGGGTCATCACATGCCCATGGATACTTGAGGTGACAATGGAGTATCTAGGTGACATTAGGGTTTTGGTTGATTTGTGTCTTAAGGTGTTATTCTAGTACGAACTCTATGATAGATCGAACAGAAAGAATAGCTTCATGTTATTTTACTACGGACTCTTGAATAGATCGATCAGAAAGAATAACTTTGAGGTGGTTTCGTACCCTACCCTAATATCTTTGATTGTTCTCCGCTATTAGTGACTTTGGAGTGACTCTTTGTTGCATGTTGAGGGATAGTTATATGATCTAGTTATGTTATTATTATTGAGAGAACTTGCACTAGTGAAAGCATGTTGAGGCCTTGTTTCATAGGATGCTGCCGTTTATGCTCACTTTTATCATTAGTTACCTTGCTGTTTTTATTTTTTCAGATTACAAAAACCTATATCTACCATCCATATTGCACTTGTATCACCATCTCTTCGCCGAACTAGTGCACCTATACAATTTACCATTGTATTGGGTGCGTTGGGGACACAAGAGAATCTTTGTTATTTGGTTGCAGGGTTGTTTGAGAGAGACCATCTTCATACTACGCCTCCGACGGATTGATAAACCTTAGGTCATCCACTTGAGGAAAATTTTCTACTGTCCTACAAACCTCTGCACTTGGAGGCCCAAGAACGTCTACAAGAAGAAGGTTGCGTAGTAGACATCAAGCTCTTTTCTGGCGCCGTTGCCGGGGGGGGGGGGG
>LR738709.1:77238952-77255813 GCA_902687465.1 Secale cereale
TTAGTGCTTGAAGGTATATCTTTAGATCTTGCAATCAAATCTTTTACTTTCTTGTTTTATCACTATTTGGTTTATAAAATAAAACTACAAAAAAATGGAATTAAGGTTACCTCATATGCTTCATCTCTTTAATATCTTTTGTGAAAATAATGGGAAGGAAAATTGTGCTCAAGTACTAGAAGAGGAATTACATAGAATGCTTGGCACTCAAAACTTGAATGATGAGCTTGATTGCAATGTTGTTAGTGTGTTCTTCGAATATCCATAGTACTAATGATGATTGCTCTAGTCATGATACAAATATCTCATATAAGCATGTCGATTTTTTGGAGTGCATAGAGTTTGCAAGTATATACCAAATAGGGCGGATAGATTTTGCAAGAGGCATAAGTATTTAGAAACTAAATGGTTGGAAGAAAGGCTAGATGATTGTGCTGAAGATTGAAATTTTCTTAGTCATACTTGTGAACTTTGCAATGAATGTGGCCATTTAAATATCCAATGAAAATTGTTTCATGATCGAATCGTGTCCAAAAATTTAGATGACTCGATTTCCCTTGCACACCATAATGAACTTAGTTTGCTTCTGGGTTAGGATGAAATGAAACGTATAACTAAGGATCTTCCAAAATTTGCCCTTGATAAAGTTCTTGATTTTGATCTAGAGGAAATTTATATGTATTGTGCGGTGAATTGCATTGAAAATCCTTATATTGCCAATTACATAAAGGCAATAAAACAAATAGAAGATGAAGAGAATACTAATGAAAGGGAAGAGATTTCCCAATATCCTCCTATTATTTCTTATGATGACTCAGGTAACGAGGATGAGCCTTCTATTCAACCAATCTCATTAATAAAGAGCTCCAAAAAGAAGATTAAACCCACACATAATGTGAAGAAGAAAAAGAAAAGACGAAGAAGCAAAGGTAAAGAGGTATCCCTTCCAAATGATGTTCCGCCTAGTACTCATTGTGATGATGATAATTGCTATACTAGCAGTGCTATCCATACTATTAATGATGAGAGTGATTATGCTTACGATATAAAAGGGCCCAAGCTTGGGGATGCTATGTTTGATGAGAATGACATGTTTGAGAATTTATTTGCTGCAATTAATGTTTGTCCCAAGCTTGGGGATGCTACGTTTGATGAAGATGATATTTTTATTCCCCCAAGTTTTGGTGAGGAAATTTATTATGATGAAAGCATGCCTCCTAGTTATGATGATTATTGTGATGACACTTATGCTATAAAAAGTATTGATAAAACTTGTCATGATTATGATTACCCTTTTTCTGAACATTACTCTTTTAATGTGGCAACAATCTATAGTATTCAAGTCTCTTATGATACTCCCACTTTTCAGAATGAGAAGAATTTTGCTTATGTGGAGAGTAGTAAAATTTCTATGCAAGTAGATCATGAAAAGAATGCTTTATGTGATGTTTATATTGTTGAATTCATTCATGATGCTACTGAAAGGTTTTATGAGAGAGGAACATATGTTTCTACCTATTGCAATAATATCAAGTTTCCTCTCTATGTGCTTAAAATCTTGAATTTATGATCGTTTTCCCTTCCTATGCTAGTTGATTATTGTTCCCATAAGTTGTTTGCTCACAAAATCCCTATGCATAGGAAGTGGGTTAGACTTAAATGTGCTAGTCATATTCTTCATGATGCTCCCTTTATGTTTTAATTCTTATCATTGGTGCAAGCATCATTGAAATCATCGTGCCTAGCTAGGGGCGTTAAACGATAGCGCTTGTTGGGAGGCAACCCAACTTTATTTTTGTTCTTTGCTTTTTTGCTTCTGTTTAGGAAAAAATATTGCATCTCACTTCTGTTTAGATGTGGTTTTCTGTTTTAATTAGTGTTTGTGCCAAGTAGAACCTTTGGGAAGACTTGTGTGAAGTTTATGCGATCATGATGTAAAAACTAGAAACTTTAGCGCTCACGAGATTGGCTACCATTTTTTACTGGAGAGTGCTTTTTAGTTGATTATTTTTGCAGATGATTAATAGACAAATTCCTCAAGTATACCAATTTAATTCAGAATTATTAGAGTTACAGAAGTATTCGAAAGTTACAGATTGCTTAAGACAGTTATGTTTTTGACAGATTCTGTTTTCTATGTGTTGTTTGCTTATTTTGATGAATCTATGAGTAGTATCGGAGTGTATGAACCATGGATAAGTTGGAATATAATAGATATTACACCAATATGAATTTAGAACGAGTTCACAACAGTACCTAAGTGGTGGTTTTATTTTCTTATACTAATGGAGCTTACGAGTTTTCTGTTGAGTTTTGTCTTGTGAAGTTTTTAAGTTTTCGGTAAAGATTCGATGGACTATGGAATAAGGAGCGGCAAGAGCCTAAGCATGGGGATGCCCAAGGCACCCCTCTTTCGTCTTCGTCTATCTTTAACTTTACTCGAGGCTATATTTTTATTCACCACATGATATGTGTTCTGCTTGGAGCGTCAAGTTATTTTCTTTTGTTTTGCTTGCTGTTTAAATAATAACCCAAGATCTGAAATTCTTAAATGTTAGAGAGTCTTGATACGTCTCCGTCGTATCTATAATTTTTGATTGTTCCATGCCAATATTCTACAACTTTCATATATTTTTGGCAACGTTTTATACTATTTTTTGGGACTAACCTATTGATCCAGTGCCCGGTGCCAGTTCCTGTTTGTTGCATGTTTTTTGTTTCGCAGAATATCCATATCAAACGGAGTACAAACGGAATAAAAACGGGCGAAGAATTTTTTGGAATATATGTGAATTTTGGGAAGCCGAACCAACATGAAACGATGCCCGAGTGGGCCACGAGGCAGGGGGCGCGCCCTGGGAAGGGGGGCGTGCCCTGGGTCCTAGTGGCCACACCGTAAGGCGGTTGATGCCCTTCTTTCGCCGCAAGAAAGCTAATATCCAGATAAAAATTGTGTCAAAAAATCAGCCCAATCGGAGTTACGGATCTCCGAGAATATAAGAAACGGTGAAGGGGCAGAATCTGGGAACGCAGAAACAAAGAGAGACAGAGAGACAGATCCAGTCTCGGAAGAGCTCTCGCCCCTCAGCTGCCAAGGAGGCCATGGACCAGAGGGGAAACCCTTCTCCCACCTATGGAGAAGGTCAAGGAAGAAGAAGAAGGAGGGGTGCTCTCTCCCACTCGCTTCCAGTGGCACCGCAGTGCCACCGGGGTCATCATTGTGTGACAGCGATCTACACCAACACCACCGGGGCCCCTCCACACCTTCCCGTTTCATGCAAATTTAATGATAATGAAACCTTAGCTTCTTATGCTAATGGTATATATGATTATTATGATGTGGAACAAATAGACGAATTCGTTGCTTTTAAGGGTGCTTATGAAATTGAATCTCTGTTTAAAAAGAATGATGCTTTGATGATGATGTTTCTAGGCCTAAAAATCTTGCTATATTGAAATATTGCTATTTGAATTATGAATATAACTCCAATATTGATGCGTTTATTGAGAAGGTCTCCGCTGTCCAAGAAGAGACTAATTGTTGAAAATATGCCCTAGAGGCAATAATAAAAGGATTATTATTATTATATTTCCTTGTTCATGATAATTGTCTGTTATTCATGCTTAAATTGTATTGTACGGAAAAAACGATACATGTGTGAATACATAGACCACAACGTGTCCCTGGTAAGCCTCTAGTTACTAGCTCGTTGATCAATAGATGGTCACGGTTTCCTGACCATGGACATTGGATGTCATTGATAACGGGATCACATCATTAGGAGAATGATGTGATGGACAAGACCCAATCCTAAGCTTAGCACTAGATCGTGTAGTTCATAATGCTAAAGCTTTTCCAGTGTCAAGTATCTGCTCCTTAGACCATGAGGTTGTGCAACTCCCAGATACCGTAGGAATACTTTGGGTGTGCCAAACGTCACAACGTAACTGGGTGGCTATAAAGGTACGCAACGGGTATCTCCGAAAGTGTCTATTGAGTTGGCACGAACCGAGACTGGGATTTGTCACTCCGTATGACGGAGAGGTATCTCTGGGCCCACTCGGTAAGACATCATCATAATGAGGTCAATGTGACTAAGGAGTTAGTCAATGGATGATGGATTACAGAACGAGTAAAGAGACTTGCCATGACGAGATTGAGCAAGGTATCGGTATACCGACGATCGAATTTCGGGCAAGTACCGTACCGATAGACAAAGGGAATTGCATACGGGGTTAAGTAAATCCTTGACATCGTGGTTCATCCGATGAGATCATCGAGGAACACGTGGGAACCAACATGGGTTTCCAGATCCCGCTTTTGGTTATTAACCGGAGAGTCGTCTCGGTCATGTGTGTGTGTCTCCCGAACCCGTAGGGTCTACACACTTAAGGTTCGGTGACACTAGGGTTGTAGAGATATATGCACACGGTAACCCGAATGTTGTTCAGAGTCCCGGATGAGATCCCGGACATCACAAGGAGTTCCGGAATGGTCCGGAGGTAAAGAATGATATATAGGAAGTCCAGTTTCGGCCATCGGGAGAGTTCCGGGGGTCACCGGTAGTGTACCGGGACCACCCGAAGGGTCCCGGGGGTCCACCAGGTGGGGCCACCCATCCCGTAGGGCCCCATGGGCCGTAGGGGGAGGGGGACCAGCCCTTAGTGGGCTAGCTCACCCCCCTTGGGCCTCCCCCCATGCACCTAGGTTTGAAACCCTAGGGGTGGGGGCGCCCCCCTAGGCTTGGGGGGCAAGCCAGCCCCCTTGGCCGCCGCCCCCCTAGAAGATTGAATCTCCTAGGGCCGGCGCCTCCCCTGGCCCCCTATATATAGTGAGGGGGGAGAGAGGGCAGCCGCACCTCAGCCCCTGGCGCCTCTCCCCCCCGTTACATCTTACTCCTCCCGCAGGGTCTCCGCGAAGCCCTGCAGCTTTTCCCGTTGCATCCACCACCACGCCGTTGTGCTGCTGGATCTCCATCAACCTCTCCTCCCCACTTGCTGGATCAAGAAGGAGTAGACGTCTCTGTACCATACGTGTGTTGAACGCGGAGGTGCCGTCCGTTCGGCGCTGGGATCATCGGTGACGAGGATCACGACGAGTACGACTCCATCATCCACGTTCCTTCGAATGCTTCCGCTCGCGATCTACAAAGGGTATGCAGATGCACTCCTTTATGCTCGTTGCTAGATGACTCCTTAGATTGATCTTGGTGAAGCGTAGGAAATTTTTTGAATTCTGCTACGTTCCCCAACAGTGGCATCTGAGCTAGGTCTTTGCGTAGCATCTTGCACGAGTAGAACACAAACAAGTTGTGGGCATTGATTTTGTTAAATTCTCTTGCCGCTACTAGTCCAATCTTGATTCGGCGGCATTGTGGGATGAAGCGGCCCGGACCGACCTTACACGTATGCTTACGTGAGACTGGTTCAACCGACTGACATGCACTAGTTGCATAAGGTGGCTGGCGGGTGTCTGCCTCTCCCACTTTAGTCGGATCGAATTCGATGAAAAGGGTCCTTATGAAGGGTAAATAAAAATTGACATATCACGTTGTTGTTTTGGCGTAGGTAAGAAACGTTCTTGCTAGAAACCTATAGAAGCTACGTAAAAACTTGCAACAACAATTAGAGGACGTCTAACTTGTTCTTGCAGCATGTGCTATGTGATGTGATATGGCCAAGAAGATGTGATGAATGATATATGTGATGTATGAGATTGATCATGTTCTTGTAATAGGGAATCACGACTTGCATGTCGATAAAAATGACAACCGGCAGGAGCCATAGGAGTTGTCTTATTTATTGTATGACCTGCGTGTCACTGAATAACGCCATCTAATTACTTTACTTTATTGCTAAACGTTAGCCGTAGTAGTAGAAGTAATTTTTGGCGAGACGACTTCATGAAGACACGATGATGGAGATCATGATGATGGAGATCATGGTGTCATGTCGGTGACAAAGATGATCATGGTGCCCCGAAGATGGAGATCAAAGGAGCAAAATGATATTGGCCATATCATGTCACTTTATTTGATTGCATGTGATGCTTATCATGTTTATGCATCTTGTTTACTTAGAACGACGGTAGTAAATAAGATGATCTCTCACTAAAAATTTCAAGAATTGTGTTCCCCCTAACTGTGCACCGTTGCTAAGGATCGTTGTTCCGAAGCAGCACGTGATGATCGAGTGTGATAGGCTCTAACGTTCGCATACAACGGGTGTAAGCCAGATTTACACACGCAATACACTTAGGGTTCACTTGACGAGCCTATCATGTACAGACATGGCCTCGGAACACGGAAGACCGAAAGGTCGAACATAAGTCGTATAGAAGATACGATCAACATGAAGATGTTCAACGTTGATGACTAGTCCGTCTCACGTGATGATCATACACGAGCTAGTCGTTTCGGATCATGTATCACTTAGATGACTAGAGAGATGTCAATCTGAGTGGGAGTTCATTAAATTTGATTAGATGAACTTGATTGTCATGAACTTAGTCTAAATTCTTTACAATATGTCTTGTAGATCAAATGGCCCACGCTCATGTCACCCTCAACTTCAACGCGTTCCTAGAGAAATCCAAGCTGAAAGACGATGGTAGCAACTATACGGACTTGGTCCGTAACCTGAGGATCATCCTCATAGCTGCCAGGAAAACTTATGTCCTAGAAGCACCGCTAGGTGATGCTCCCGCCCTGGCAAACCAAGATGTTATGAACGCTTGGCAGTCGCGTTGTGATGATTACTCCCTTGTTCAGTGCGGCATGCTCTACAGCTTAGAATCGGGGCTCCAAAAGCGTTTCGAGCACCACGGAGCATATGAGATGTTCCAAGAGATGAAAATGGTTTTCCAGGCTCATGCCCGAGTTGAGAGATATGGCGTCTCCAACGCATTCTACAGCTGTAAGATGGAGGAAAATAGTTCTGTCAGCGAGCTCATACTCAAGTTGTCTGGGTTGCACAACCGCTTGTCTCAGTTGGGAATGAATCTCCCAGACGAAGCGGTCGTTGAAAGAATCCTTCAGTTGGTCCCACCTAGCTACAAGAGCTTCGTGTTGAACTTCAATATGCAAGGGATGGAGAAGTCCATTCCCGAGGTATATTTAATGCTGAAATCAGCGGAGGTGGAGATCAAGAAAGAGCATCAAGTGTTGATGGTGAATAAAACCACTAAGTTCAAGAAGGGCAAGGGTAAGAAGAACTTCAAGAAGGACAGCAAAGGAGTTGCCTCGACCGGTAAGCCAGTTGCCGGGAAGAAGCCAAAGAATGGACCCAAGCCTGAGACAGAGTGCTTTTATTGCAAGGGAACGGGTCACTGGAAGCGGAACTGCCCCAAATACATAGTAGACAAGGAGGCCGGCAACGTCAAAGGTATATGTGATATACATGTTATTGATGTGTACCTTACCAGCGCTCATAGTAGCTCCTGGGTATTTGATACCGGTGCAGTTGCTCACATTTGTAACTCAAAGCAGGAGCCGCGGAATAAGCGGAGACTGGCGAAGGATGAGGTGACGATGCGCGTCGGGAATGGTTCCAATGTCGATGTGATCGCCGTCGGCACGCTGCCTCTACATCTACCCTCGAGATTAGTTTTAAACCTTAATAATTGTTATTTAGTACCAGCTTTGAGCATGAACATTGTATCTGGATCTCGTTTGATGCGAGATGGCTACTCATTTAAATCCGAGAATAATGGTTGTTCTATTTTTTTGAGAGATATGTTTTATGGTCATGCCCCGCTGGTCAATGGTTTATTTTTGATGAATCTTGAACGTGATGATACACATATTCATAGTGTGAATGCCAAAAGATGTAAAGTTGGCAATGATAGTCCCACATACTTGTGGCATTGCCGCCTTGGTCATATTGGTGTCAAACGTATGAAGAAGCTCCATGCAGATGGACTTCTAGAGTCTCTTGATTATGAATCATTTCACACATGCGAACCATGCCTCTTGGGCAAGATGACCAAGACTCCGTTCTCCGAAACAATGGAGTGAGCAACCAACTTATTGGAAATCATACATACCGATGTGTGCGGTCCAATGAGTGTTGAAGCTCGAGGAGGCTATCGTTATGTTCTCACCCTCACAGATGACTTGAGTAGATATGGGTATGTCTACTTGATGAAACACAAGTCTGAGACCTTTGAAAAGTTCAAGGAATTTCAGAACGAGGTTGAGAATCAACGTGACAGAAAAATAAAGTTCTTACGATCGGATCGTGGGGGTGAATATTTAAGTCATGAATTTGGCACACACCTAAGGAACTGTGGAATTTTTTTACAATTGACACCGCCCGGAACACCTCAGCGTAACGGTGTTTCCGAACGTCGAAATCGTACTCTGTTGGACATGATGCGATCTATAATGTCTCTCACCGACTTACCGCTATCTTTTTGGGGTTATGCTTTAGAGACTAGCTACCACATTCACTTTAAATAGGGATCTGTCGAAATCCGTTGAGACGACACCGTATGAACTTTGGTTTGGCAAGAAACCTAAGCTGTCGTTTCTGAAAGTTTGGGGTTGCGATGCTTATGTCAAGAAACTAGAACCTGAAAAGCTCGCACCAAAATCGGAAAAATGCGACTTCATAGGATACCCAAAGGAAACGATTGGGTACACCTTCTATTATAGATCCGAAGGCAAGGTCTTTGTTGCCGAGAATGGATACTTTCTAGAGAAAGAGTTTCTCTCCAAATAAGTGAGTGGGAGGAAAGTAGAACTTGATGAGGTGACAGTCGCCCCTCCCGAATCGGAAAGTAGCGCAGCGCAGGAAGTTGTTCCTGAGGTGCCTGCACCGACAAGGGAGGAAGTTAATGATGATGATCATGAAGAAACAGATCAAGTTACTACTGAACTTCGAAGGTCCACAAGGACACGTTCTGCACCAGAGTGTGATGGCTTCTCGCCCCTCGTTGGTTACCCCAAGTGGAAGGTTTGAGATGCAGTGTAGCGGTAGTTTTCCCTTGGCAAAGATACCCAGGATCGATTTCCCCTGAGACTCCCAGTTTCAACAAGAAGGTGTCAACTGCTAACGGCGCCAGATATTAGCAATCAACATGGACCTGCACACAGATACAAATAACTTTGCTCCCAACGAGTACAGAGAGGTTGTCAATACCTCCGGCCTTGTAGTTTACAAAGGATCAAACGCAAGTGATAATAGTGATAGGTATAATTGCAATAGTAAGTAAAAGTGGAAAGTAAATAGCGGATGTGATCAATGATGGTAATATGGACCGGAGTCTCATGATGTTCACTAGTGATGTCTCTCTCCCAAAAGACGATAAAACTGCTATGTGAGGTAAACGAATTACAGCTAGGCAATTGACATGACCATGTGCGCAAACCAATGCTGACTAAGTTGCAAGAAAGGTAGAGGTTCAAAGCATGGGCGTTGCGCCAAGGTAAGTAGACCGAAATCCATCTGCATCTACTACTAATCATCCACCTTGAGATATCTATCCAGAACATCTCGCTGGTATTAAGTTGCGAGTCCCACCCATAGTGTAAACTCAAAGCAACAGACAACTGCATTAAAAGAACTTTGCGTAAAGTAAACAATCCTTGCACCCGCGGGCACAAGCACCGTTGTTTTCCACCTTGTGGCAACAGCACATCCCCTAGACTGATGTTTCTGTCACTCAAGCTAGTCATCGAGGGGCATGAACCCACAATCAAGCATAACGTTCCCTCTTGGAGTCACTACCTACTACTTGGCCAAAGCAATAAATAACAACGGAGAACATGCAAGAATTACTTACGAACATAAATATAAAAGAGGTGAATCAAATATATTACTCAAACACAATCTGAACATAATCTCACAATCCATCGGATCCCAGCAAACTCATCATAGCAACAGCATAAGGATTACATATGTGCCTCGATCATGTAGGGCAGCTCACGAGGACTAATTAGTGAAGCACAAGAACGGGAGGAGAACATCACATAGCTACTGGTCATGGACCCATGGTCCAAGGGAGACTACTCATGTAATGCCCAGGATGGGACTATACCTCCTACGTGTCGAGGCACGACTTAAAGGTATAAGCCCATCCTAGAATGATCTCAAGTTTGGTATCTTTGCACGACTCATGTAAAAGAGGGATTAAATTGCAAAAGGAGATAGTTGGCTTACACTCGCCACTTCACACAATACATTACATAAGCAATCATCATTCAAAACATCACAACCCGACTACGGGCGAAGATCCAAAAGAAAGATACCAAAACAACATAAACCACAGGTCAGGATCGAATCCTAGTAGAAACCACTACTGATCGTCGAAACGTCACAAGCATACGGCCAAACTCTTCATCGAGCTCCCAGTGAAGAACTTGAACCAGCTCCTGCTTCAAACTCGGCCAAACCTGCATCTGGTGTTGTAGTAACTGTGAGCCACGAGGACTCAGCAATCCCATAACCATGGATAACAAGACTAGCAAAGCTTTATGGGTAGGAAGAGGTAAAGTGGTGAGGCTGTAGCAGCGGCTAAGCAATATGGTGGCTAACTTACGAGTACCAGAATAAGATGAGAAGCTACGCAAACGGTCGCAAAAGAGGTGATCGCTAAAGATCCTAACTACATACGGTCAAACATAACCCCACCGTGGTCTCTTCTCAAAGTGAAAAGAGACAGTCACGGTTACTCACACAGTTGTGTGTTTTACTTCGGATCCTCTGTCAAGATTTCTACAACCGGACATTAACAAATTCCAATCTGCCACATAACCGCGGGCACGGCTTTCGAAAGATCATAACCCTGCAGGGGTGTTCCAACTTAGCCCATCACAAGCTCTCACGATTAGCTGAAGTGATAAATATAATATCATCACTCCTTATCTTAGGGAAAATCCGATCAGGCTCGGCATCCCTGTAGCACAAGTCATTTCGACAATGGTAAAACAAGTCCAGCAAGACCTCCCGGCGTGTCGACACCCTGATAGTAGCCGCGCGTATCTCGTCTCAGGACACTACCGGATGGGCGAAGCTACGGGTTATACCAGATACCTCGGGTTTCCCCAAGGCGGCCCCGCAGGCTCCCCGTTTGGGACCAACACCATCAGCACTGGCCCCCCCTGCTATGTAGAATTAAGAATCCTCGGGTAGCGCTAACTCCCTATGCAATTTAATTAATTAATTAAGTTGTTATTATGAGCAAATTAAAACCAATGTTGGGCCTTGCTGGAGGAGTTTTATTCAAAGTCGAACTGTCAAGGGGTCCCCATTACACCCATCGTGTTAGGAATGCAAAATCAAGGAACATAATGCCGGTTTATCGGCGCCTAAGGTGGCATGAGTGGAACAAAACACCGAGCAAAAGGCCAAGCCTTCCACCCATGCCCAGTATATAGGTGTGTTAATAATAATTATAGATATTGTGATATATCCAACAACAAGTTCCCTCCTGGAACAGACTTCATCTTCACCTGCAACTAACAACGCTATAAGAGGGACTGAGCAAGCGAGGCTGAGCAAGCGGGTAACATGGCCAAACAGTGGTTTTTGCTAGGAAGGTGTCAAGGTTAGAGGTTTCATGGCAACAAGGAGAGGCTGACATAAAAGATGGGTAGCGCGACATGTAACAATAGCATCGAGACAACTAAGCATGGCAATGGTAGTAAAGGTATCCAAGGGTATGATCATCTTGCCTGGGATTCCACAAGGGAGAAGAACGGATCCATGAAGAAGGCGGAGCAACAGTCGAGCGAAACCTCACAACTCCGGAACGAAACCGAAGCTAACAAGAGAAGCAACCGGAAAGAAGCAAAACAACACGGTAAACACACATATCATAAACATGGCATACGATGCACAAGCAAGCATGATGCATGTCCGGTTTAAATAAGCATGGCATGGCAAGTGCACAAACAAATACTACAAGTTAAGTGGAGCTCAATATGCAATGAGTTGCATATTGACGAAACACCACATTAATTATTTAATTGACTCTCGTTTATTTACAAGACAAGATTAAAGGTTTTTAGCATGGCAAGAGGTGAAGCATAATAAATCTACACTAACTAGGCAATTTAAATGAGGCCGGAGAATAACAACAACATATCCGGAAAATCCTCATGAGCATGTTTAATAATTATAAAGCAACAACAATTGACACATTCTCATGTTGTTATCATGATGCGGATGACATGATTAAGTTTTATGCAAGTTTTTATTAGAAGGTTGACATGAAGAAGTTATGAAGCAATTGTCACCGTGGTGGATGGAAAGGGTGCCACGGCAACGCTCCGAAATGATGCAAAGGCAAAAACTCGGTTCCGGTAACTCGTTGAGAGTCCGGAGCAAAAGGAAGATGACGTGGGTGAGTCAAACGAGATGAAAGGTGGGCGATCCCGTTGCCGGGTTCCCACGAGTCGGTGACGAGGCAACCGAGGAACATGCCAAAAGGACGAAACGGGCACAACGGGCACGGAGCACACAAGGGAACATTTCATACAACACAACAAGCATCCACGGGTCATCCACGGGGTCGTCTCGTTATACCTTTGAAGCGTGCGTTTCGGGGCGGTTCGAGACGTAGAGGAAGAAGGCGTTCACGTGTCCGACGAGGAAGAAGTCGTTCCGTAGAGGGAAGTAGTTGTTCACGTAGAGGTACACGGCGCAACCATAGTTTTCCGGGGCGATGGTAGAGGAAGTAGTGGTACTCGACGACGGTAGACGTTCGGGCGACGGTAGACGTTCGGGCGACGGTAGTTGTACACGGATCCAAAAGTAGATATACTTGTTGTTACATGGTTACTTGAGATAGCAATAACAACAACAAAACAATACAAAAGGTAAAAGGCTGCGGCGACGAAGAGCTGGAAAAGAACGGGGCCTTCGCGGAGCAGACGCGGGGCGGGTCACCGCGCTGCTGGACAGGGCCGGGGCGGCCGGACACATCGACGGAAGGGAGGGCGGCGCTGCGGAGCTGCTGCAGCTCCTGGAGACGGGCGCCGGGCGTCGTCCTGAAGAAGAGGCGAGTTGGTGGCCGCGGGACGGCGCTGGAGTCGAGGACGGAGGGGCGTGGCTGCGCGGTCCATCGCTGGAGAGAGGTGGTCGCGGCCTGGGAGGCGCGGCGCTCTGGAGGGAGACGAGGCAGGGGCGGCGCCCTGCCTTGGCGACGGGAGGCCGCGGCTCGAGGGCGCTCGGGGCCAGGGGGCCTGGGCCGCTGCACCTGGCGAGGAAGGAGGACGTGCGGCCATGGCGCAGGGAGGCGCTGGAAGGAGCTCGCGGATGGAGCCTGGAGGCGGGGGTCTGGCCTCTGGACGAGGAGAGTGCCTGGACGGAGGGAGCCGCAGGCCCCAGGCTGCTGGGCGTCGGGGCCAGGCGCTGCAGATCCTGGCCAGAGGGAGGTCGGCCGGCGGCGACGCAGGAGAAGGGCGCGTCGAGGGGGAGCCGCTCGGCCTTGCGGCGGACGGTCGATGCTGGAGGGCGCCTCGGCCTGAAGAAGGGAGGAACGGGCGCGTCGCGTCGAGGTGGCCGGCGGCTCGGCTTGGAGGAGGAGGAGGGAGGGAGCCTGGCCGCGGCGAGCTTCGGACGGCGCAGGTCGGCTGCGTCCTGGGGTCGAGGAGGGAGAGGTTCGGGCGAGCGAGGGGGTAAGTGCGGGCAAGGGAACGAGGAAAACGGGACGAGGGGCTCGGGCATCTTGCGGCGAAGGGATCCAGAGGGAGAGGAGTGAGGGGAAAGCTCGGGCAAGGGTTAGCGCTAGGGAGGCCTTGGGCCGGCTGGGAAGTGTGGGCCGGGAGAGAGGCGGTTGGTGGAAGGCCTAGAGGCCTGGGCCAAGAGAGAGGAGGTGTTGGGCCGGCTGCTCTACTTACTGTTGCTGAAACTTTTAGCAGAAGAGAAAATAAAAGAGAAGGACGAAAGGAAAAAAAAGGAGGGTTAGGGTCAAAGTTGCAAAAGGGGTTAATATTTTTCTCGGGCTCATAAAAAGAGCACGGTCCGAGAAAAATAGAAAAGGCGTGATTGGAAAAATAATTCAAACATATTTGAATTTAATTCAAATAGTTTTGAACTAAGACTTGATGATTGAAGTGTCCAAAAATGTTCGAATTTTCGGAGGAACCTCGAAACAACGGAAAATAATTATTGGCAAGGTTTGGAAGGTGTAACTTGAATTAAAGAAGCATGGGGAATATTTGCAAGTGTGTTGGGTTATTCCGAAGCAAATGGAATATTTTAACATAGCTCCCTAAATATTGAGAGGCTTTTATATGTTATAAAGAGAAGACATCTTCCCTCGATTTAAATGGACCGAAGGCCCACACGATTTATTTGGTTGAGATGCAGAAGAAATATGACATGAAGGCCTGATGACATGATGCAATGCGAAAATAAATAACACAAGCACAAAAGAACACACGGGCAGCCCCGAACATCTGGAATCTTCGGGAATCTTCTGGAATCTTCTGGGACGTCGGTCTCGGGCGTCACAACTCTCCCACACTAACAGAGGATCTCGACCCGAGATCCTAGAGATATCACCGGGTAAAAACGGAAGAGGGAGAGGTAAAACAAAGTTGCTTCTTTGACAGACGAGTGAAAACCAAAGAACCTTGAGAGGTTGAACAAGTTGAAAGAAAGAATGCCACGGAGATGAACGAAGATGAAAACTCCGTTAGAAAAGAGGAACAAGGAACATAACAAGAACCTTGTAGGTTGAAAGACATGAAGCAGGAGCTCACGGATGACAAAAGAATTTGAAACCGCAATGGTATAGTCAAGGAATAAGAATAACAGAATTCGGGCAGCACTCCGTCTGAAAATGGAAGGAATTGAACAAGAACTTGAGGAGATGGGATGATACTTGAAGAAAACAAGAACACATTGCCTCCGAAACAATTGAAAGAGTGGCACAAGAGGTAAGAAAGATTCAGACAGCACTCTGGTTGAAAAGAGAGGCAAACATGAAAGGATGACGGAACTATAATGAAGAATACAACACTCGGTTAAATGATAAGCAAGGGAAAGAACATGATCTTGATAAAAAAAACGAGATGATGGTGCAAAGAGAGCAATATCACAATGCCACCGGAATGAAAGAATAGAATAAAGATCCATGAAAGAAATGAACGGAGAAGAAAATGACAACATCTCTCAAAATTGAATTTGAAAGAGCATCCTTACGAAGAAGGGTTGAACAGAGTTGTTGGGAATTCAACAACGAAAGAATAAGCTCGATGTGGGCTTATGGGAAAACATCTCAAAATTATGAGGTGACAACCAGCCACTGACGGAAACGAAATGCTTGGGTTGAGATCAACAAGGAGATGAAAAGCTTATTTCAGCAGAAAGATAAGTGAAGAACTTGGGTCATTATAAGCACCATAATTAGCAACAATCCTTAAGGAAAGCTTTAGATGAAAAACAACCCAAGATAACTCCAAGAGATAAAAAAAATAAGGGGGGTGAAAGGATCTCCTAAAGAGAAAGAAATGATGGTTTTAAATATCCCATTCTTGATAACTCGTGAATCATGAAACATGGAGGAAAATTATCAAGAATGACATAACACCATCTGAAAAGATAGGGTAGAAAGAATTGCAATTCAAAATGCAAGAAGAAGAATATTTGAGTTCCTCCAACAAGAATCTTGATGAAGACTTCGAGGATGAATTAAATGATGAAGAACCACCATGAAAACTCCGGTAAGTGTAAGATGAAAAGAATAAGATTCAAGGCCTGCGATGAATTAGATGGAGCTTGAAATGATATAATTGAAATCACTTGGAGCTCCGGAAAACAAGATGAAGAATTTAGAACCGAGAATATGATATGATGAACAAGCTCTGGAAAAAGAGATTAAATCACCTTGAAGGAATAAGAATAAGAATTATGTCATGCATCTCCTTCACCAATATAAATTGATGACAACCAAAGGATTTGGCATACTACTTATTCTCGTTGGAAAGAATTAAAGAGAGATCTAGCACAAGCTTGGGTAAATCTTCAACGAAGCACCGGTAGAATTATGAAAAGAACAAAATGAATTAATACGATAAGAAGGGAGAGTAAACTTGAAAGAACCACCGTAAGAATATGGAGACGAACGAAGAGACATCAATGAAGAATAATTGGAGGACGAAGTTGAAAACTGAGAGCGAAGAATCTTCTGAAATGATGGCCTTCGGAGGATCACAAAGAAAAGAATTCATGAAGAATCTTGAGAGAACGGGCCAAGATTTACGAGAAACACTTCTCCGGTCTGCAAACGCGGAGAATGAAGACGAGAAATGCCATGAAGAATTGTTGAGCACTCCGGAATGAAGAATTAAAAAGCTGAACCAATTATGAACAAGAATTTGAAAGCGATCTTGGAGAAGGCATGTCACTACTGGAATCAGCTACTTTGCCATCTGCCAGCTCTTTGCCGTCTGCTAGCAGACGGCAAAGAAGCTCTTTGCCATCAGCTACCCAAAAGCAGACGACAAAGAACTGGCTGGTGGCAAAGACCTTCTTTGCCATCAGCCAGTTCTTTGCCGTCCGCTAGCAGACAGCAAACATTCTTTGCCGTCAGCTGGCAGACGGCAAAGAGGGAGGTGGCCCACACTAACGGGCTGATTAAGGAAAACCTAACGGGGCCCCTCCTTGCCGTCCGCTAGCAGACGGCAAAGAGTAAAAAAGCGGACGGCAAAGGGGGCGGACGGCAAACAATTAGGGTAATAACGGCCGAGCCCCACCCCGCCCACCTCTCTCTGTTTCTATCCCCCTCCTCCCCGACGACCACCACCTCCCGCCGCAGCCACCGCCACCCACTGCCGCCCCCTTGCCCCACCTCCCCTCGCCCTATCGCCCCACCGTCCCAACCACCCGCCGCCGCCGCCACCAGCCACCG
>LR738709.1:77255823-77311296 GCA_902687465.1 Secale cereale
TCTTTTTTTATGTTGTACTAATTTCGTTTACTGTTTGTCATGGCAGGTGTTGAAAGATGGTGGGCGCTGGTCGTGGGAGAGGAGGTAGGGTGACTGCTACGGTGCCTTCCTCGCCGCCACCCCCAGCCGTTTCACCCGAGCACGTGACTGCTAGGGTGGACTCGTCCGAGGAGGAGGCTACACGGACTCCGGTCCACGAGCCTCCGGTCCACGGGTCTTCGGCCCACGAGAGTTCGGCCCACGTGACCCCGGAGGAGCACACGTCCGGATGGGGTACCTGGCCGGATCAGCCCGAGGAGCCGAGTGACCATCAAGGCAGCTCCAACTTATATCAGTTCGGGCGCAACTGGGTATGTGGTTTGCTTCATGATTCATGCAATTCATTCATCATGCTAGCTTGAGCCCTTTAATTACTAATTTTCATTGTTTCTCTCTTTCAGGCACGCTACAATAAGGCGGATAAGGTGCCACAGGTGTATGACCTGTATGCCATGGCCCACACTGCCTCTTTCAAGAAAGTCAAGGCTTTCTCTCAGTCTGACCTCGATGATGCAAACAACTTCACCAACATCTCCTCCCATAACAAGCTCGTGAGATATAGAGATGAGGGGAAGGCGAGGAAAGGGGAGGACTTTAACCCGAGCCAGGGTCCCATTGATCCAGAGCTGTTGATGATATCAGGTGGTGGGAGGTCCCATGGCTCCATAGCCATTGGAGATGGACTTATCCGTTGTCCTAGCACTCTCCCGGAGATCAAGGCGCGCCAGTCGAGCTCCGCTCCTGAGATAAGGCCTCGTGAACGGCCAGTGCAACTCGCCATCAAGGTTAGTGATACGTACTCAGTTATCTTTCTAGTCTTAACATTTGAATGGACATTACTTGCTAGTCTTAACATTTGAGTGTCATCATGCTAACAAGACATTGGAAATGATCTTTGGTGCAGCATAACTCCAGACAAGCATCACACGATCCTTCTCCAGCTACCGACACGAGCCACCCCGCTCCTACACCTCCTGGATCTTGGTAAGGTTATCTAGTGTTTTGCTTAACACATGCATAAAGACCTAGACTTAGCTTTATTTCCTCCAATGCTTACCATAATGACGTAGACTTAGCTTCTTCTCCTCCAAAATGACTTAATAAGCTTACTGACCTCCAAAACCATCCATTTTACCTAAGTTAGCTCATAAACGATCTATACTTAGCTTACTTATGTCAAAAATTGCATAATTAGCTTAGTTAGCTCATAGACGATCCATTTTACCTAAGTTAGCTCCAAAATGACCCATCTTACCTAGGTTAGCTTATAAATGATCCAGTTTATCCAAGTTAGCTCTAAAATGACCCAATTTACCTAGAGTAGCTCCTAAACGATCCATTTCACCTAAGTTAGCTAAAAACGATCCATTTCACCTAAATTAGCTCTTAAATGATCCATTTCACCTAAGTTTGCTCAAAAACGATCCATTTCACCTAAATTAGCTCTTAAATGATCCATTTCACCTAAGTTTGCTCAAAAACGATCCATTTCACCTTAGTTAGCTCAAAAACGATCCATTTCACCTAAATTAGCTCTTAAATGATCCATTTCACCTAAGTTTGCTAAAAAACGATCCATTTCACCTAAGTTAGCTCAAAAACGATCCATTTTACCTTAGTTAGCTCAAAAACGATTCATTTCACCTAGTTAGCTCAAAAACGATCCATTTCACCTTAGTTAGCTCAAAAATGATGCCCTTCCCCTTAGTTAGCTCAAAAACGATTCATTTCACCTTAGTTAGCTCAGAAACGATCCATTTTACCTAAGTTAGCTCATAAACGATCTATTTTACCTAAGTTAGTTCTAAAATGATCCATTTAACCTTACTTAGCTCATAAATGATCCATTCTACCAAAGTTAGCTCTAAAATGACCCATTTTACCTAGGTTAGCTCCAAAATGATCCATCTTACCTAGGTTACCTCTAAAATGATGCATTTTACCTAAGTTTGCTCATAAGCGATCCATTGCACCTAGGTTAGCTCATAAACGATCCATTTCACCTAAGTTAGCTCACAAATGATCAATTTCACCTAAATTAGCTCATAAATGTCATATATATTCTTCTTCTTCTTCATTTTCTTCTTCTTCTTCTTCTAACTTTCTTATTTCCCATTTTGCTGATTTCATTCACTTGACGAAAGCTTGCATAGATGGAGTGCTCCTTATCCCTTTCTCTGTTTCTTTTGTATCGTTGAACTATGCATGTATCGTTGGATGAAACTATTGTAATATATATGGTTGGATGCCTCTATGTTGAACTTGTTATGTATGATGGAACTATGCATGTAATATATATGGTTGGATGATGAAGTTATGTGTTGGATATCTTATATGTTTGCTCTGTAATGGCCTTTTGAAATATATCTATATATGTCATATATATTTGTGATGAAAATTGTTGGATTTAATAAAAAAAGATAAAAGAGCCAATATGCAGGCTCTTTGCCGTCTGCCACCGACGGTAACGGGCTCTTTGCCGTCTGCCGCGGACGGCAAAGAAGCCACGTGGCGTCCACCTGTGCTTCCTGGGAGCTGACCCATTTGGTCAGTTTGCCTACAGTGGCGGACGGCAAAGGCCTTCCGTTAGCCACTTAACGGACTGACAGCGCAATTATTGCCGTCCGCTGTCTTTGCCGTCTGCCGCAGACGGCAAAGAACCTGTTTACCGAAGCCTACTTTGCCGGAGCCTTTTGCCGTCCGCCGCTGACGGCAAAGGCCTTTGCCGTCCGCCGTTCGTGCCTTTGCCGTCCGCTATGGCAGACGGCAAAGTAGCTGATTCCTGTAGTGTGTGACTGATGGGAATCATTCTTACGTCACAGTTTGAAAAGAATTCTCCGAAAAAGAAGAGTCAGGTAAGATCCTGGGAAAAGACCTGTGGGTTAGGGACCACTCAAAAGAAAATCACCGTTGGAAAGATTGCTTAAGAGATATTGCACTGGTTGAATTAAATGGCTTGAATAAGATAACAATCCTCAAAATAGCTGAACGGATTAAGAATGGAATTATGAATCTTGAGCACTCCAGATATGAATAGCAAGAGGAGAATGATTAATTGGTGCACCGGAATAAGAAAGCATTGTGAAATGAGGAAAAGGATGAGATCAACACCGAAATCTTGAATTACATCCACCGGCAGAATTAGAGAACAAAAGAATGATGAACTTGAAGCTCTTGAGCATCTTCTTGAGAAAACACCGGATAAGAACATTGAAGGAAAAGAATGAAGGAATATGACATGAATAAAATGGATACTTCATCTGAGAATTGCTGGCTCCAAGAAGAAAAAGGGAGGGAGGGTGGGGAAAACAAAGACAACTTGGGATGAACAAAATGGACACCGGTTGAGAAGAATTTAACATGACCATCTTGATGATCAAGAAGAATTAACACTCCCATAGAAAATATGAGAACACTGCTTAGGAAAGGTATGGAATCAACATTTGACATCGAAGCAACTCGAATACCAGAATCAAAACAAAACAAAGGGTAGATATGCAACAAGGTCTTCACAATATCATCCGAACAGAGAATTGAACGAATGAATTCCGCAGGTACATCCACTTGACGAGAAGCCACTTGGAAGAAGGAAAAGATAAATAAAAAGGAACAAGGATCAGATAGAACAAATACAAGATAGAAGTTTCGTTCGACATCTTCGTGCTGAAAGCTCATGGAACATGTTACAAAAGGGTTTTGCAATCCCCGGATCAGCATAGCCAAGGACCCTTTAAGATGCAACTCCCGATCAGAACAAGTCCATAAAACCACTTCACTCAATGTAGAACCCCGAACTTCATATCGAGCATCCGTTGGAAGAATGCCTAGAACTACTAGATGAACCCACCTATAGATTTCCGAAAGTTTCCAGTTATGCAATCAGGTGTTGGGGATACACGGGAAGCACCGCGCAATCAACTCTAAACCTACATCCAGGTGTATCCATCCTTCAACACATAACCAGTCTTTCTCGGAAACTGTTTACCTCGGACCTTCGAAAAGCATCCACTATAACAAGCTATGGCAATACTCTCGAACTACCTCCCCAGTACTGGGTGATGTCGGGGTTATCTTGCCACTGGCCGTATAGGAGAGATTTTCGATGTCGGCCGTCTTAAGTATTTAGTATTGCCGCGATATGCTTGTGTCAATGATACCCCAAAGCTCAACTCCTCGGTAACAGGAGGCATCGAGAACAATATCCTTGTCACAAGAACATCGAAACAATCCCAGAATACTCGCAGGATCCTAAAAAATAATTTGGTGAATTTTTGAAGATAGGAAAGACAAGAGTAGTCGTCAGGAGTCCTCACCAGAGAGAAAGGGGATGAGAAGCAAAGAAATCCTACTCTCCGATATAATATAGGACTCAAAACATTTTCAGTGTGTGCCTAGACTCAACCGTCAACGGTTCGATCAATCAGTGGGGGCTTCTAGGTCGGAGAAGGCTCTGATACCAACTTGTAATGCCCAGGATGGGACTATACCTCCTACGTGTCGAGGCACGACTTAAAGGTATAAGCCCATCCTAGAATGATCTCAAGTTTGTTATCTTTGCACGACTCATGTAAAAGAGGGATTAAATTGCAAAAGGAGATAGTTGGCTTACACTCGCCACTTCACACAATACATTACATAAGCAATCATCATTCAAAACATCACAACCCGACTACGGGCGAAGATCCAAAAAAAGATACCAAAACAACATAAAGCCACAGGTCAGGATCGAATCCTAGTAGAAACCACTACTGATCGTCGAAACGTCACAAGCATACGGCCAAACTCTTCATCGAGCTCCCAGTGAAGAACTTGAACCAGCTCCTGCTTCAAACTCGGCTGAACCTGCATCTGGTGTTGTAGTAACTGTGAGCCACGAGGACTCAGCAATCCCATAACCATGGGTAACAAGACTAGCAAAGCTTTATGGGTAGGAAGAGGTAAAGTGGTGAGGCTGCAGTAGCGGCTAAGCAATATGGTGGCTAACTTACGAGTACCAGAATAAGATGAGAAGCTACGCAAACGGTCGCAAAAGAGGTGATCACTAAAGATCCTAACTACATACGGTCAAACATAACCCCACCGTGTTCTCTTCTCAAAGTGAAAAGAGACAGTCACGGTTACTCACACAGTTGTGTGTTTTACTTCGGATCCTCTGTCAAGTTTTCTACAACCGGACATTAACAAATTCCAATCTGCCACATAACCGCGGGCACGGCTTTCGAAAGATCATAACCCTGCAGGGGTGTTCCAACTTAGCCCATCACAAGCTCTCACGATTAGCTGAAGTGATAAATATAATATCATCACTCCTTATCTTAGGGAAAATCCGATCAGGCTCGGCAACCCTATAGCACAAGTCATTTCGACAATGGTAAAACAAGTCCAGCAAGACCTCCCGGCGTGTCAACACCCTGATAGTAGCCGCGCGTATCTCGTCTCAGGACACTACCGGATGGGCGAAGCTACGGGTTATACCAGATACCTCGGGTTTCCCCAAGGCGGCCCCGCAGGCTCCCCGTTTGGGACCAACACCATCAGCACTGGCCCCCCCTGCTATGTAGAATTAAGAATCCTCAGGTAGCGCTAACTCCCTATGCAATTTAATTAATTAATTAAGTTGTTATTATGAGCAAATTAAAACCAATGCTGGGCCTTGCCGGAGGAGTTTTATTCAAAGTCGAACTGTCAAGGGGTCCCCATTACACCCATCGTGTTAGGAACGCAAAATCAAGGAACATAATGCCGGTTTATCGGCGCCTAAGGTGGCATGAGTGGAACAAAACACCGAGCAAAAGGCCAAGCCTTCCACCCATGCCCAGTATATAGGTGTGTTAATAATAATTATAGATATTGTGATATATCCAACAACAAGTTCCCTCCTGGAACAGACTTCATCTTCACCTGCAACTAACAACGCTATAAGAGGGACTGAGCAAGCGAGGCTGAGCAAGCGGGTAACATGGCCAAACAGTGGTTTTTGCTAGGAAGGTGTCAAGGTTAGAGGTTTCATGGCAACAAGGAGAGGCTGACATAAAAGATGGGTAGCGTGACATGTAACGATAGCATCGAGACAACTAAGCATGGCAATGGTAGTAAAGGTATCCAAGGGTATGATCATCTTGCCTGGGATTCCACCAGGGAGAAGAACGGATCCATGAAGAAGGCGGAGCAACAGTCGAGCGAAACCTCACAACTCCGGAACGAAACCGAAGCTAACAAGAGAAGCAACCGGAAAGAAGCAAAACAACACGGTAAACACACATATCATAAACACGGCATACGATGCACAAGCAAGCATGATGCATGTCCGGTTTAAATAAGCATGGCATGGCAAGTGCACAAACAAATACTACAAGTTAAGTGGAGCTCAATATGCAACGAGTTGCATATTGACGAAACACCACATTAATTATTTAATTGACTCTCGTTTATTTACAAGACAAGATTAAATGTTTTTAGCATGGCAAGAGGTGAAGCATAATAAATCTACACTAACTAGGCAATTTAAATGAGGCTGGAGAATAACAACAACATATCCGGAAAATCCTCATGAGCATGTTTAATAATTATAAAGCAACAACAATTCACACATTCTCATGTTGTTATCATGATGCGGATGACATGATTAAGTTTTATGCAAGTTTTTATTAGAAGGTTGACATGAAGAAGTTATGAAGCAATTGTCACCGTGGTGGATGGAAAGGGTGCCACGGCAACGATCCGAAATGATGCAAAGGCAACAACTCGGTTCCGGTAACTCGTTGAGAGTCCGGAGCAAAAGGAAGATGACATGGGTGAGTCAAACGAGATGAAAGGTGGGCGATCCCGTTGCCGGGTTCCCACGAGTCGGTGACGAGGCAACCGAGGAACATGCCAAAAGGACGAAACGGGCACAACGGGCACGGAGCACACAAGGGAACATTTCATACAACACAACAAGCATCCACGGGTCATCCACGGGGTCGTCTCGTTATACCTTTGAAGCGTGCGTTTCGGGGCGGTTCGAGACGTAGAGGAAGAAGGCGTTCACGTGTCCGACGAGGAAGAAGTCGTTCCGTAGAGGGAAGTAGTTGTTCACGTAGAGGTACACGGCGCAACCATAGTTTTCCTGGGCGACGGTATAGGAAGTAGTGGTACTCGGCGACGGTAGACGTTCGGGCGACGGTAGACGTTCGGGCGACGGTAGACGTTCGGGCGACGGTAGTTGTACACGGATCCAAAAGTAGATATACTTGCTGTTACATGGTTACTTGAGATAGCAATAACAGCAACAAAACAATACAAAAGGTAAAAGGCTGCGGCGACGACGAGCTGGAAAAGAACGGGGCCTTCGTGGAGCAGACGCGGGGCGGGTCACCGCGCTGCTGGACAGGGCCGGGGCGGCCGGACGCATCCACGCGAGGGAGGGCGGCGCTGCGGAGCTGCTGCAGCTCCTGGAGACGGGCGCCGGGCGTCGTCCTGAAGAAGAGGCGAGTTGGTGGCCGCGGGACGGCGCTGGAGTCGAGGACGGAGGGGCGTGGCTGCGCGGTCCATCGCTGGAGAGAGGTGGTCGCGGCCTGGGAGGCGCGGCGCTCTGGAGGGAGACGAGGCAGGGGCGGCGCCCTGCCTTGGCGACGGGGGGCCACGGCTCGAGGGCGCTCGGGGCCAGGGGGACTGGGCCGCTGCACCTGGCGAGGAAGGAGGACGCGCGGCCATGGCGCAGGGAGGCGCTGGAAGGAGCTCACGGATGGAGCCTGGAGGCGGGGGTCTGGCCTCTGGACGAGGAGAGTGCCTGGACGGAGGGAGCCGCAGGCCCCAGGCTGCTGGGCGTCGGGGCCAGGCGCTGCAGATCCTGGCTAGAGGGAGGTCGGCCGGCGGCGACGCAGGAGAAGGGCGCGTCGAGGGGGAGCCGCTCGGCCTCGCGGCGGACGGTCGATGCTGGAGGGCGCCTCGGCCTGAAGAAGGGAGGAACGGGCGCGTCGCGTCGAGGTGGCCGGCGGCTCGGCTTGGAGGAGGAGGAGGGAGGGAGCCTGGCCGCGGCGAGCTTCGGACGGCGCAGGTCGACTGCGTCCTGGGGTCGAGGAGGGAGAGGTTCGGGCGAGCGAGGGGGAAAGTGCGGGCAAGGGAACGAGGAAAACGGGACGAGGGGCTCGGGCATCTTGCGGCGGAGGGATCCAGAGGGAGAGGAGTGAGGGGAAAGCTCGGGCTAGGGTTAGCGCTAGGGAGGCCTTGGGCCGGCTGGGAAGTGTGGGCCGGGAGAGAGGCGGTTGGTAGAAGGCCTAGAGGCCTGGGCCAAGAGAGAGGAGGTGTTGGGCCGGCTGCTCTACTTACTGCTGCTGAAACTTTTAGCAGAAGAGAAAATAAAAGAGAAGGACAAAAGGAAAAAAAAGGAGGGTTAGGGTCAAAGTTGCAAAAGGGGTTAATATTTTTCTCGGGCTCATAAAAAGAGCACGGTCCGAGAAAAATAGAAAAGGCGTGATTGGAAAAATAATTCAAACATATTTGAATTTAATTCAAATAGTTTTGAACTAAGACTTGATGATTGAAGTGTCCAAAAATGTTCGAATTTTCGGAGGAACGTCGAAACAACGGAAAAGAATTATTGGCAAGGTTTGGAAGGTGTAACTTGAATTAAAGAAGCATGGGGAATATCTGCAAGTGTGTTGGGTTATTCCGAAGCAAATGGAATATTTTAATATAGCTCCCTAAATATTGAGAGGCTTTTATATGTTATAAAGAGAAGACATCTTCCCTCGATTTAAATGGACCGAAGGCCCACACGATTTATTTGGTTGAGATGCAAAAGAAATATGACATGAAGGCATGATGACATGATGCAATGCGAAAATAAATAACACAAGCACAAAAGAACACACGGGCAGCCCGGAACATCTGGAATCTTCGGGAATCTTCTGGAATCTTCTGGGACGTCGGTCTCGGGCGTCACAACTCACAACTCATCCGGGAGGCGTCCATGGTGGTGGAGAAGCTCCCGGTGGAGATCCTCCCCTCCGGCAGGGTGCCGGGAAGAGTTCTCCTGGTGCTCCCGATCTTGGAAGCGGCGGCGGCGGCGGAACAGAGATGAGATCGCGAAAAAGGGTTCCCGTCTCGAGGGTTTCGGGACACGATATAAATATATGCCAAAGGGGGGTATCAGACGAGGCTCGGGGGGCCCAGGCGCCCCCCCGGCGCGGCCAGGGGAGGCCGCGCCACCAGGGCGCCTGGAGCCCTGGTGGCCCCCCTCCGGCTGTACTTCGGGTGCCTGGTAGCTTCTGGAACGCTGATTTTTTATATAATTTTGCGGGATTTTTCTGGCAGTTCTCGTAATGGGAAAACCTGAAATACAAAAACAGCCGAAAACAGAAACTAGCACTGGGGTGCACTGAGTTAATAGGTTAGTCCAAATATGATCAAAAGTGTATGGAAGTGTATAAATATCATAGCAATATCACCCAAAAGAGGCATGGAGCAAGCATAAATTATAGATACGTTTTGGACGTATCAACATCCCCAAGCTTAATTCCTGCTCGTCCTCGAGTAGGTAAATGATAACAAGAATAATTTCTGTGGTGACATGCTATTAACCATATAGGACTTTTTCATAGTCACATGACAAAAGCTTACTGAGACAATGAATCTGTAGTAATTAAGTTGCCTCATGAGAAAATCACAAAGAACTGAAAGTTTTACAACATGATACTGAAACATCAAATAGATTTGTAATGAACATGGTGTGCAAATATGATAAAGTGATATCTCGCTTGCCCCCTTTAGTGAAGCAAAACATAAATGCAGGGGCACCTCCAAGGTTTAAGTGATGACTAGAGACAATGATTTCAGAATAAACGATATCACAATCATGCAAAAGACAATGCTACTTTGGGACAATGCACATTACACTCAGAACGACAATCATGCTCTCAGTAGTTGGTGCTTTAAAAGAAGGTGGAGACTCTCGAACCGTGGCTTTTTTGGCAAGGTTGAAAACCCGTAGTCGGAAACAAAGACAAAACATGTACCAGAGCTCTTGGTTTTAAAAACAGAGGTAATAATATTTTTTTTAGATTATGCATGTTCCGTCAACGAATGCTAGCAGACAACTCAATCACTTCTTGAGATGGACAAGTTTCGAGGAACGGCTCCCGAATGAGGACGATCACATCCTCTTAATTTCCTTTGTTTTTCACTGCCAAAGTTTTCTGATTTCTCATGAACAAAGCGTGAAGGAGGGTTTGTTTGTTATATTATTTTTGAGCCGGGCGCACTCAATGCCAGTTCCTTCTCGTATTATGGGTTTCCACATTATACATGCAATCCCGGGGTGAAGCTTGTCCAACTTAAAAAGATCATGAATTAACTACTACTTCCTCATGAACTTAAAACAGAGGCACAAAATAGGAATGCTTTTCTTTGAATAATTTCGAGATGGTACATGCAAGTCTCCGTTAGGAATGGCAGGTAAATACCATGTAGGAAGGTATGGTGGACTCATATGGCATAACTGGTTTAAAAGAATTTGGATGCACAAGCAGTCAGTCCGCTTAGTACAGGCGAAGGTTAGCAAAAGACTAGGAGCGACCAACTAAGAGAGCAATGACGGTCATAATCATGCAGTGCGAGAAAGCAACATTGAATCAGGCATGGAAGTTATATCGCTCCTCAGAAACAAAAGATCATCAAGGCTTGACAGACTTTCTTTATAGTCTTAAATATGCGTGAGCATACGCCAAGTCAATCAAAGTAAATTCTCGAAGGAAGATATTACTAAACCATACCACATCATAAGCAAACAAATCATGTTGGTACTCCAATAACACATTGGGAATCCCCCAGCTATTTGAGACTAACCATAAGAAAACATGAACTACTAAGCACCATTATGCACATAGCATATTTATCATAGACATATCAACCAATGCAACGGAAGCAAACTCTCTTAATAAGATAAGCATGATAACTAAAGAGAGTTCAAGCAACCAACTAAACAAAAGCTCTTTAAAAAGATAAGCATGAATACTAAGAGCTGAACATGATAGTAGCTATTGAAAAACAAAGAACACACACAGCAAAGATAAACATGAAAATTCTATGTTATGTTCTAGGTAGAAGTGGAGCGTGTTTCTCTCCCACATAAAGAAAGCTGAGTTCCGACTCGTTATGAAAAGCTAAAGAAAACTAAAAAGGAAAACTAAAAGCAAGACGCTCCACGCATAGCACATAGCACATGAAGTGATAAAAATATAGTGGAACGAAAGACGAACTGATAATGTTGATGGAGAAGGGGATGCACGGGGGCATCCCCAAGCTTAGACGCTTGAGTCTCCTTGAATATTTCTTGGGGGTGCATGGGGGCATCCCCAAGCTTGAGCGTTTGACACTCCTGGATCTTTTTATCATCTTCCCTCGCACACTTGAAAACTCCCTTCATACATAACTCATCATAATCTGATTAGCGAGGTTAGTATCCATAGTAAAATAATTGTTCCTTGCTGGAAATAAGGATATTCTTGAAGGTCTCCTGTTTCTCAAGATTGCCAAAAGGTTTTTGCAAAGAAAAAGCAAGCTCAAGGTTTGCAAAATGAAGGAAAGGCAAAATAGGACAGAATCTGTGAAAAACAGAACAGCAGGTAGTAAATGATTTTTTCGGGGCACTTCTGCAACTCTAATAAAAAAACTCAGAACAGACGCACGAAAGACAATTATATAGAGCACGCTGTCGAAAAAATTCAGACCAAAAAGATGATCTGGTGATTTTATATGAATTTTTCTATCCAAGGACAGAATCTGTTTCCTCGACAGCACGTCACAACTTTTGAACTTTCTTGCAATCAGAGGCTACACTTGGCACAAAATTGAAAAGCAAAGATACAATGATGATGCTACTGTAGTAACAACATCAAGACACAACAAAAGCAAAATAAAATTTATTCATGTGGGCTGCCTCCCAAAAGCGCTTTCTTTTATGCCTTTAAGCTAGGCATAATGCATAGAGATCAAGTCTTATCAAGAGTAAAAGAATAGCTAGCCCGTATAACGGACTCAAAAGGTAACTTAATCTTCTTTTGAGGGAAGTGTTCCATCCCTTTCTTGAGAGGAAACTGGAATTTTATATTCCCCTCTTTCATGTCAATGATAGCACCAACGGTGCGTAGAAAAGGACGTCCCAAAATAATTGGACACGAAGGTTCACATTCAATATCCATAATAGTAAAATCAACGGGAACATAATTGTCATTGACAATGATAAGAACATCGTCAATCCTCCCCAAAGGTTTCTTTATGGAAGAATCAACGAGACGAACACCAAAAGAACAAGAATCAAAAGGTTTCAATTTAAGCATATCATATTTTCTTTTGGGCATAACAGAGGTACTAGCACCAACATCACATAAAGCATAACAAGAGAAGTTATTCAACTTAATTTTTATCATAGGATCCCAACCATCTTCTAGCTTTCTAGGTATGGAGGCTTCTACTCTAAGTTTCTCCTCCCTAGCTTTGATAAGAGCATTAGTGATATGCTTTGTGAAGGAAAGGTTAAGCGTGCTAGTGCGGGGATCTCTAGACATCTTGTGAAGGAAATCAATAACTTCGGTAAGAGTGCAATTATCAAAATCAAGGTCACTACTATCAAGTAAGGTGGTAGTGGTGTCCTTTAGGTTCACTTGTTTGGTAGTTTCTATAGTCATAGCATCACCATTAATAGGTCCATTGGGACGAGGAGTGCATTGGGTGCTAAGAGTTTGGATATCCTCAACAACTTGGATAGTAGCAACAGTGTGGTGGGTAGGAAGGCTCTTAATTCTATCTTCTTCCTCCCTTTCTCTAGCCCATCTCTCTTTAAGTTTAGCCATCATCCTAATATTTTCATTAATTTGCACTTGAATAGCATTCATAGGAGTGACCTTCCTCTCCTCAAGAGGAGAAGTTCTAATTTTAAGCAATTCTACTTCATTGGCTAAATTGTCTACCTTCGAAGAGAGATCACCTAGTTTGTTTAGTTTTTCTTCTACACTATTATTAAAAGCTTTCTGGGTAGTGATGAAATCTTTAAGCATAATCTCTAGTTCAGTAGTGGAGTTCTTGGTGCTAGGATACGCATTGTTGTTCCCATAAGAATTAGAGGTGAACGGTCTAGGATTGCTACCAAAATTACTCCTATAAGCATTGTTATTAAAAAAAAATTAGAGATAAAGTTCACATCTACTTGTTCTTGAGCAATCAAAGAACTTAAAGGAACATCACGAGGATCAACAGAAGATTGCTTCAAAAGTAGAGACATGATCAAGTCAGCTTTTTCATTTTGGGAGGAAATCTCCTCGACAGAGTTTACCTTCCTACCTGTTGGAGCGCGTTCGGTGTGCCATTGGGAATAGTTGGTCATCATCTCATCGAGAAGCTTTGTGGCAGCACCAAGTGTAGTTGACATAAAAGTTCCTCCCGCGGGCGAATCTAACAAGTTCCGCGAGGTAAAGTTCAAGCCTGCATAAAAAGTTTGGATAACCATCCAGTAGTCAAACCATGAGTAGGGCAGTTCTTGATAAGAGATTTCATACGTTCCCAAGCTTGGGTAACGTGTTCATTATCCAATTGTTTAAAATTCATTATGTTACTTCTTAGTTGGATAATTTTAGCAGGTGGATAGTATTTTCCAATAAAAGCATCTTTGCACTTGTCCCATGAATCTATGCTATTTCTAGGCAAAGACTGAAACCAAATTTTCGCTCCTCCTCTCAAGGAGAAAGGAAAAAGCTTAAGCTTAACAATATTACCATCTATTTCTTGGTACTTTTGCATATCACAAAGTTCAACAAAATTGTTCAAGTGTAAAGCAGCATCATCTCCAGCACCGGAGAATTGATCTTTCATAACTAAGTTCTGTAAAGCAGTTTTAATTTAATAAGAAGGTGCTGAAGTGGCAGGTGTAGTGATAGGTGTGCAGATAAAGTCATCGTTGTTGTGACTAGTGAAGTCACACAACTTGGTGTTCTCGGTGGAACCCATAGTAGCAAGCAAGCAAGATAACTATTTTTGTGATTTTCGATAAAAGATACTAAAGCAAAAACTGAAAGGTAAACTGTAGGATCGAAAGTATGTCTAGAGGGGGGGTGATTAGACTACTTGTAAATATAAAAAATTCTGCCTTTTGACAAAGAACAGTTTTTGGTAGATTCACAATTATGATCAAGTCAAGCATCACCCTACACATGCAATTCTAGAGTATAGGCAGCGGAAAGTAAATTGCACATGTAGTAAAGAGAGGTGGAGAAGAGCAAACGCAATTTGGAGACGCAATGATTTTTCCCGTGGTTCCGATAGGTGGTGCTATCGTACATCCACGTTGATGGAGACTTCAACCCACAGAGGGTAACGGCTGCGCGAGTCCACGGAGGGCTGCACCCACGAAGGGTCCACGAAGAAGCAACCTTGTCTATTCCATCATGGCCTACGCTCACGGAGGGCTAGCCTTACTCGGGGTAGATCTTCACGAAGTAGGCGATCTCCTTGCCCTTACAAACTTCTTGGTTCAACTCCACATCTCGATGACGGAGGCTCCCAAGCGACACCTAACCAATCTAGGAGGCACCACCCTCCAAAAGGTAATAGATGTTGTAGATGATGATGAACTCCTTGCTCTTGTGCTTCAAATGATAATCTCCCCAACACTCAACTCTCCTCACTGATTTGGCTGTGGTGGAAGAAAGGATTGAGTGGAAAGCAACTTGGGAAGGTTAGAGATCAAGTTTCATATGGTGGGAGTGGAGCAACTTGATCTCAACACAAGGATAGGTAGTTTTCTTCTCAGAAATGTAAGGTAGGAGTGGTAGTTCTTTCTGATGGCTCTCTCCACGAATGAAGAGGGGGTGGAGGGGTATAAATAGCCTCCACACAAAATCCAACCGTTACACACATATTTGAGCAAACTCGGTGGGACCGAAGTGGACAACTCGGTGAGACCGAAAGTTCAAATAATGTGAACGTTGGGGTTTTCGGTGGGACCGAAAATACCATCTCGGTTAGTCCGATTTGAGCAAAGACAAGAGCATGCCAGTTTCGGTGGGACCGACTTCATCATCTCGGTGACACCGATTTGATGACAGAAGGTTACAGAAGCTTGGCATCCCATGTTTCGGTTAAACCGATTTCAAACTCGGAATATCCGATTTTTCTAGGGTTTGGCTTATGGCTGAGGTGGTTCATCTCGGTGTGACTGAGTTTGGATAATCGGTGGGACCGAGATTACTTATGAGTGTATATGGCAGTGAAAGTTGCTGATAGTTTAAGGAGATACATCACTAAGCACTTGAGCAACCAGACCATCATCATAACCTCATCCCCTTTTAATAGTATTGGCTTTTCCTATGGACTCAATGTGATCTTGGATCACTAAACCAAAAATGGAGTCTTGAGCTTTTGCCAATGCTTGCCTTAGCATTTTGAGGGGTCCACTTCTTCAGTCCTTGCCATACCCATATCACTGAACTTCTCTGAAATGATTCTCAAGTAACTATTAGTTCAATGATATATATGTTGTTATTAATTGCCAAAACCACCCGGGGATTAGTTGCACTTTCAATCTCCCCCTTTTTGGTAATTGATGACAACATATAGATCAAAGCTTCGACAAGAGATATAATCAATGAATAATGTCGTCGCTTTGAGAAGTATGTGATAAGCAAGAGCTCCCCCTAAATTTGTGCATTATTTAAAATTTGCGTTTGAATGCAAATGCACAATCGATTAGGATCATGGGTCACTCTTCCATGTCACATACATCTTGGTGGAGCGCACAAAATGATAAGAATGAACAGCATGCACCCAATCACCAAGACATGAGTAAATAGTCATACAAAATAGGAATAGCATAAGATAAGCATTAAGCACACATTAAAGCATAGTACGACCAAGCACTCATAAAGGTAGCATCAAACGGAGTATCAAGCACACGGAAAGTCTCGAAAACCAAAAGTATCTCAAAGAAACCGCAAAAGAACGAAAGAGCACTCTCTCTCTTGAAGCCCTATGATCTATACAATTTCTCCCCCTTTGGCAACAAGTTACCAAAAAGTTCGAAAAAGCATAGAGCTAAACGTCACTGTGGGCTCTGCTGGCGGCTCCCGTCTGGGTTGATGTCGGAGTAGATATGACGGCATCGGCGAAGACTTCAGCTGATGTCTGTGCTGGAGGAGTGGACACTGGAGCTGTAGCTGGAGTAACTGCTGGAGCTGTAGGAGGTGCTGAAGTTGTAGTCCTGGTGTCAGTCACTGGAATAGCAGCTGATCGGGATCCTTTGGCAACCGGAGCAGTCTGTCGATGAGAGTCCTGGACTAAGTCATCCTGCATAAGCTCTGCCTTGTCCTGCTTTGCTTCCTCCATGTCTGCCTCAAGCTTGTTGACGGTCACTTGAATTTCAGTCAGCTTCACGTCCAGAGCGTGGATCTTCTCGTCAACAATCCTCTCTAAGATCTCCTGAGACTATTCAATGCTGGCCAGGCGTTGTTCAATCCTTTGAGTAGCTTCAAGAATCTGCTCTCCGAAACTCTTTGGTTTAGGTGCTGCTGCTGCTGCTTCTTTGTCAGCTTTGGCTTTCTGAGCAGCTTCGATCTTGGCTTGACCCTCAACTGATGTCGGATCCTCCTCGTCCATCACAACAACATTGTCTTCATGCTCTGGCTGCAGGGGTAAATGTTTTCTATCCAACAAGAATTTGCCCGTGCCAAACTTGGCATTGATAAGCATCTGAATCTGTGGGGCAAATCCACATGACCTTTTCTGGTCAGCTGCAGTCCTCTTAATGGTCTCTACCATTAAGTCCATCACCTAGAAAGGTGCCTTCTCATCAAGTATATGCAGCATGTTGATAGAATATCCTCTGATCATGCGATGATCTCCAGACTTGGGCATCAAGGTATGCCTCAAAATAGTATTAGTGGTAGGTAAGCCTGCCTGGAGATGGTAGACTGAGCCGAGCTTCCATACTTCCAAATCCGCTGCTGGGATCTCCTTGTACATGTTCTTCATCGAATCATGATTCTTCTTTGGAATCCCATAGACATCAATATCATCTTCTCGCTGCACTGGAGCATTCAGAATTTCTGCCCATTCTTCAACAGAAGAAGAATATCTTTGATCTTCAGTCATCCGTGTGATCTTTCCATCAGGATAGAAGTGAGCTATGGCATAGAATTGCATAATCATCTCATCATTCCAACTGGTCAATTTCTGACCTACAAACTCTGCAACTCCACATGCAGTGAAGCTTTCATGCACATGTGGAAAGAAATCTCTGTGCTCTTCGTTGTCAATGTATTCCCAGTCAACATATCTGGTGTCTGCGACTATTGGCTTCTTGTCCATCAGCACAGTCTCATAGAAGTCCTGCTGCTCTCTGGTGTGAAATCTGGGGTCTACAGCAGTTCTTCTCCTCACGGCATATGGGTCAGCTTGTCTCCATAGCCTGAGACCTCTATCTTTCCTTGCCTTCATGTCCTCAGCTTGAGGATGAGCATCATTGTGAAGTGGCAGTTTTGGACGGAGTTTCAGCAACACTTGTCCTTCCTCATCAGACTCAGCTGGTGGCACATCATCCTTGTTCTTCTCAGATGCTGGAATGTTTCTGGTAGTCCTCTTGGGCTTGGCAGCAGGCTTTGCTGGAGCTGCCTTAGCTTGAGCAGATTTCTTGGGCTTTGAAGTGGCTTCGGCCTTAATGGCATCACCCATGAGCTTCTGCTTCTGAGGAGCAGGCTGGGGTGCTTCCTCATCTTCATCCTCGACTGCTGCATCTGCATGAGAATCAGTATACACTACCCTCTTTCTCTTGGAGGTTTTCTTCACTTTTCTTGCAGCTGGCTCTCCCAAATTCAGCTTCTTGGCAACAGTTGATTGCTTGACTTTGCTGGTGCCCTTCTTAGTTTGCTGACCTTGTTGCCCTTTGGCAACAACCTTCCTCTTAGGCTTTGAGGTCACCTCTTCCTCAACAACAAAATCATAATCCTCATCATCGGAATTCTTCTCCTTTCTTGCTCTGGTGGCTGCAGGAGGCATGCCACTTGGTGTACTCCTCTCACCATCATCAAATGGGATACTAGTCTCAGGACTAGTGTGTGCCTTAGGAATGTCTGCAATAGGTGACTCTGACCTGTTCTGACTGTCACTGGCATCTGACATGGCTGACAACCTGTGAATAGATAAGGTATAGGCAGAGAAGAAGAGTTATCACAAACTGCAGAAGTTTTTGAAAAAAAAATTGAGTTCAAATTCTAGTTTTATGTTTTCACAGAAGACATTTCGGTCAGACCGAGTTTGAGTATCGGTGAATCCGAAGTGTTAAACAGAAGCTTTACACACCACTTTCGGTTTGACCGAAGTGGGTTTCGGTCCTGCCGATAACACTAGGGTTTCACAAAAACTACATTTCGGTCACACCGATTTGCACAACTCGGTTGGACCGAAGGGTGCAGTGCAATGGCCAGAGGCCAAATCGGTCACACCGAAATTCTAAAATCGGTTTTACCGAGATGTATTCCGTGGAAACCTAACCCTAAAAATTTTCCTCGAATCTAGTTCAAACGAACCAATCTGGTGTAAAGGAAGATTTCAATCCTGGCAAGATATTTGGCAAACCAAACGTGCATTGAATCGGAGATGGGAGCACGAGTGGGATCAAAACTCACCCTAACTTTTAGGCGACGACGGCGACGATCCGGAGAGCAAGGCGACGGCAGCAGGGGATGAGGGGGCGAAACGTTTGAAGGAGAAATCAACGCGCGCGACCCTCGGTATATATATCCCTTTGCTGTCGGTGGGACCGAGTTGAAAAACTCGGTGGCACCGAGATGGATAACTGCTAGGCAGTTATGCACTTCGGTCACGCCGAAAATTACAACTCGGTTTCACCGAGATGAAACCTAGATCAGTCTAAATGCTTTCGGTTTGACCGAGTTTGAGTGAGTTGGTCTGACCGAAATCACTTAGAAGGTTTTGGAGGTTAGCCCTTGACGGATTGGTGGCTCCGAGTGCTCCTCACTCGGAGGGTCCGAAAATGACTTGTTCAAAGTTTGTGATGTAAGCATGAATAGAATTTGAGACAAGAAAGCATAGATAGCTAGGGGAGGTACTTAGGCATTCTTGTCCATCCATTTGGTCAGAAAAATCAAAACAACCAAAACAACAAATGGATGTCCTCGAATGGATAAAATCATGCATTCAACATGCTCACACAATAAGATAGCAAATGAAATATGTGTCAAACATGCACAACCAAAACTCTAGCTATTAACACACAATTTGTCGATGACTAGGTCATCTTTATATGAGTATTTTGACTTAGGAGCCAAATGAGAACATTTGATCATAGGTCATACTCATCGTTTAAGCACAAGTGGGGTTACCACCTTTACATAAAGCATTGATGTGATCACATCATTTGAAGATGCTTTAGCTCAATTTTTAGAGCAAAGCTCCCCCTAGATGTGAGAACCCCTTTTAAAGGGTCAAACTAACCTTGGGTTGTCGTAGAAGACTTCATGTAGATGTTGAAGATGTGGATGCTCAATGTTGATGGAGATCATCAAGAGTTGGGAGCTATCCTTTGGATTAGGGCACTTTCAATACCTACATGGGTTAGTCCCACAAGGAACAAACAAGGATATCCATGGACATAGATTGAAGTTCACAATAGATGATGTCCATGAAAGCAATGATTACCTTGTCCCTTGACTTACCAACAAGAGGGTTTGTGACTCCATGAACTAGTGCATGATGTGGAAGTTGATTGCACAAGTTCCTGCCAAAATGTATGTGAGTGAAGTATGTTGGCGGAGTCACCCTCAAGAACTTTCTAGTTCTTCTTCTTCGGGATCCACATCATCTTGATGGGAATCCTTGGGGTTGTAGTTGAGCTTGACGAAGTAGAACTTGACGTTTCCTTGGGAACCCACTTGACCATGGCGTGAGGTGCTTCAATGAATGCATCAATCTCCTCTTGAAGCTTGTCCTTGGCTTTTAGCTTGTGGTCTTGTGGTGGAAGGTCATCTTGAGCTTGTTCCACATTGGAAGAAGTAGTATCATACTTCTCCTTTTGAGAAACAAACTGTGGAGTAGGATATTGACCTTCTTCCCACTCAACACCTTCGGCGTTGAACTTTCGCTCAAAACCAATTCCTTGATTCTTCCGGTGCCTTCCTTGCTTGCGAACAATTTCCTCAAAGTTCTTGCTTCCGGCAAGGCTCTTGTAGACACCTTTCTCTATGATCCCTTTCAATAAACTATTCTCTTGCTCAAGTGTTACTTGGCTTGAAACATTGTTAGTGGAATCAAAAGAACTACTAGAAGCAACAATATTGGATTTAACATGGTTATTGTTACTACTAGAGGAAGAATTTTTCTTATGCTTGTCATGCTTAGTCTTAATGGTTGGCAAGAAATTAGACAAGAGAAGTCGTTTGGCAAGATATGAAGAACTCTTCTTTCGAAGATCGTCATTGATTGCTTTTAGAAACTCATGTTCTTGCTCTAGAGTGAGCTTCTCGAAGCGTAGCTTCTCATGAGATCTTAGGAGCTCTCTATGATCTTCTTGAGTTGTTTCATGAGCTAACTTAAGAGTGTTTAGTTCTTTAGTTAGACGCTCAATCTCCTTCATAACATTGTCATTCGACTCTTCTCGACTATAAAGACTACTAGCATTTTCATCGTTACTAGGCTCACTAGATTTATCATGCAAGAGCTCATCTTCACTAAGCAAGTCATCCTCATCACTATTGAAGTCAATGAATTCAGGGTGTGTTACCTTGGGGCCTTTAGCCATGAAGCATCTTCCAATTCCCTCATTTGGTGAATCAAATAAGTCGTAGAAGTTGGAGTTGGAGGATACGAGAGCAAGACCGGCAACACCTTCATCTTGACTGTAGTCGGAGTCGGAGTGATAGCTTCCATCGGATTGATCGTCGGAGTCGGAGCCGGAGACCCATTCACCTACATGAGCTTGATGTCTTCTTCTTGTGTAGCTCCTTGATGACTTGTCTTTCCTTTCCGAATCCTTGCTTCTCCGAGAGGGTCTTCGTTCATAACGATCATCTCTACTCCTTCTCTCTTTCCGAGGTGACTCATCTCTTGATCTTCTTCTTGGAGATTCTTCTCTTCTCTTGTGGGGAGCCGTACACTCATTTGAGTAGTGTCCGGGTCTTCCACAATTGTAGCAGTTTCGATCACGACTAGAAGATCTCTTTTCATCATATGATCTAGACTTTGAGCTTCTCTCTTTGCCTCTATTCTTGTAGAATTTGTTGACGTTCTTAACCATTAGGCTTATCTCCTCATTGGAAACTAACTTGTCACTTGAGGTTGTGGGAGCATCACTTGTAGCTTTGTAAGCACCACTTGACATGTTGTGAAGCTCTTCCTTATCCTTAAGTGTCATCTCATGAGCAACAATTCTTCCAATGACTTCGGTTGGCTTGAGAGTCTTGTAGTTTGGCATCATTTGGATCAAAGTGCACACGGTGTCATACTTTCCATCCAAAGCTCTAAGAATCTTTTTGATGATGAATCGGTCGGTCATTTCTTCGCTTCCTAAGCTGGCAATCTCATTTGTGATGAGAGCAAGCCTAGAGTACATTTCAGCGACTCCTTCACCATCCTTCATCTTGAACTTGTCAAGTTGACCTTGAAGAATATCTAGCTTTGATTCCTTCACAGACTCGGTACCTTCGTGCATTTCAAGCAAAGTATCCCAAATCTCTTTAGCATTTTCAAGACGGCTGATTTTGTTGAACTCCTCGGGACACAAGGCATTGAAGAGAATGTCACAAGCTTGAGCATTGTTTTGCAACATCCGCTATTCTTCCGGTGTAGCTTCGCGATCCAGAACTTTTCCTTCCTCGAAGAATTCACCCTGCATACCAACACAAATAATGCCCCATGCGGCTGGGTTATGACCAAGAATATGCATTTTCATTTTATGCTTCCAACTAGCAAAATTTGTACCATCAATGTAAGGACCTCTACGAAAATTACCCTCACTAGACGCCATACTCTCCTAGGTTGTGAAACCAAGCTTAGTCCAATGCAATGGAAACCAATACAATGGAGACCAAAGCTCTGGTACCACTTGTAGGATCGAAAGTATGTCTAGAGGGGGGGTGATTAGACTACTTGTAAATATAAAAAATTCTGCCTTTTGACAAAGAACAATTTTTGGAAGATTCGCAATTATGATCAAGTCAAGCATCACCCTACACATGCAATTCTAGAGTATAGGCAGCGGAAAGTAAATTGCACATGTAGTAAAGAGAGGTGGAGAAGAGCAAACGCAATTTGGAGACGCAATGATTTTTCCCGTGGTTCCGATAGGTGGTGCTATCGTACATCCACGTTGATGGAGACTTCAACCCACAGAGGGTAACGGCTGCGCGAGTCCACGGAGGGCTCCACCCACGAAGGGTCCACGAAGAAGCAACCTTGTCTATTCCATCAGGGCCTACGCCCACGGAGGGCTAGCCTTACTCGGGGTAGATCTTCACGAAGTAGGCGATCTCCTTGCCCTTACAAACTTCTTGGTTCAACTCCACATCTCGATGACGGAGGCTCCCAAGCGACACCTAACCAATCTAGGAGGCACCACCCTCCAAAAGGTAATAGATGTTGTAGATGATGATGAACTCCTTGCTCTTGTGCTTCAAATGATAATCTCCCCAACACTCAACTCTCCTCACTGATTTGGCTGTGGTGGAAGAAAGGATTGACTGGAAAGCAACTTGGGAAGGTTAGAGATCAAGTTTCATATGGTGGGAGTGGAGCAACTTGATCTCAACACAAGGATAGGTAGTTCTCTTCTCAGAAATGTAAGGTTGGAGTGGTAGTTCTTTCTGATGGCTCTCTCCACGAATGAAGAGGGGGTGGAGGGGTATAAATAGCCTCCACACAAAATCCAACCGTTACACACATATTTGAGCAAACTCGGTGGGACCGAAGTGGACAACTCAGTGGGACCGAAGTGGACAACTCAGTGGGACCGAAGTGGACAACTCGGTGAGACCGAAAGTTCAAATAATGTGAATGTTGGGGTTTTCGGTGGGACCGAAAATACCATCTCGGTTAGTCCGATTTGAGCAAAGACAAGAGCATGCCAGTTTCGGTGGGACCAACTTCATCATCTCGGTGACACCGATTTGATGACAGAAGGTTACAGAAGCTTGGCAGCCCATGTTTCGGTGAAACCGATTTCAAACTCGGAATATTTGATTTTTCTAGGGTTTGGCTTATGGCTGAGGTGGTTCATCTCGGTGTGACTGAGTTTGGATAATCGGTGGGACCGAGATTACTTATGAGTGTATATGGCAGTGAAAGTTGCTGATAGTTTAAGGAGATACATCACTAAGCACTTGAGCAACCAGACCATCATCATAACCTCATCCCCTTTTAATAGTATTGGCTTTTCCTATGGACTCAATGTGATCTTGGATCACTAAACCAAAAATGGAGTCTTGTGCTTTTGCCAATGCTTGCCTTAGCATTTTGAGGGGTCCACTTCTTCAGTCCTTGCCATACCCATATCACTGAACTTCTCTGAAATGATTCTCAAGTAACTATTAGTTCAATGATATATATGTTGTTATTAATTGCCAAAACCACCCGGGGATTAGTTGCACTTTCATAAACTAACAAGACTAAGAAGCAAAGGTAAAAGATAGCGTGCAACTCCCCTATCCTGAAGAGTGGAGTCCCCGGCAACGGCGCCAGAAAACTTTGCTTGATGGCTTCTCGCCCCTCGTTGGTTACCCCAAGTGGAAGGTTTGAGATGCAGTGTAGCGGTAGGTTTTCCTTGGCAAAGATACCAAGGATCGATTTCCCCTGAGACTCCCAGTTTCAACAAGAAGGTGTCAACTGCTAACGGCGCTAGATATTATCAATCAACGTGGACCTGCACACAGATACAAATAACTTTGCTCCCAACGAGTACAGAGAGGTTGTCAATCCCTCCGGCCTTGCAGTTTACAAAGGATCAAACGCAAGTGATAATAGTGATAGGTATAATTGCAATAGTAAGTATAAGCGGAAAGTAAATAGCGGATGTGATCAATGATGGTAATATGGACCGGAGTCCCATGATGTTCACTAGTGATGTCTCTCTCCCAAAAGACGATAAAACTGCTATGTGAGGTAAACGAATTACAGCTTGGCAATTGACAGGACCATGTGCGCAAACCAATGCTGACTAAGTTGCAAGAAAGGTAGAGGTTCAAAGCATGGGCGGTACGCCAAAGTAAGTAGACCGAAATCCATCTGCATCTACTACTAATCATCCAACTTTTGATATCTATCCAGAACATCTCGCTGGTATTAAGTTGCGAGTCCCACCCATAGTGTAAACTCAAAGCAACAGACAACTCCATTAAAAGAACTTTGTGTAAAGTAAACAATCCTTGCACCCGCGGGCACAAGCACCGTTGTTTTCCCCCTTGTGGCAACAGCACATCCCCTAGACTCATGTTTCTGTCACTCAAGCTAGTCATCGAGGGGCATGAACCCACAATCAAGCATAACGTTCCCTCTTGGAGTCACTACCTACTACTTGTCCAAAGCAATAAATAAAAACGGAGGACATGCAAGAATTACTTACGAACATAAATATAAAAGAGGTGAATCAAATATATTACTCAAACACAATCTGAACATAATCTCACAATCCATCGGATCCCAGCAAACTCATCATAGCAACAGCATAAGGATTACATATGTGCCTCGATCATGTAGGGCAGCTCACGAGGACTAATTAGTGAAGCACAAGAACGGGAGGAGAACATCACATAGCTACTGGTCATGGACCCATGGTCCAAGGGAGACTACTCACAACTCATCCGGGAGGCGTCCATGGTGGTGGAGAAGCTCCCAGTGGTGATCCTCCCCTCCGGCAGGGTGCCGGGAAGAGTTCTCCTGGTGCTCCCGATCTTGGAAGCGGCGGCGGCGGCGGAACATAGATGAGATCGCGAAAAAGGGTTCCCGTCTCGAGGGTTTCAGGACACGATATAAATATATGCCAAAGGGGGGCATCAGACGAGGCTCGGGGGGCCCAGGCGCCCCCCCGGCGCGGCCAGGGGGGGCGCGCCACCAGGGCGCCTGGAGCCCTGGTGGCCCCCGTCCGGCTGTACTTCGGGTGCCTGGTAGCTTCTGGAACGCTGATTTTTTATATAATTTTTCCGGGATTTTTCTGGCAGTTCTCGTAATGGAAAAACCTGAAATACAAAAACAGCCGAAAACAGAAACTAGCACTGGGGTGCACTGAGTTAATAGGTTAGTCCAAATATGATCAAAAGTGTATGGAAGTGTATAAATATCATAGCAATATCACCAAAAAGAGGCATGGAGCAAGCAGAAATTATAGATACGTTTTGGACGTATCAGAGTGGTACGGCAACCCTGTCATGGAAATCATGTTGTTAGACAACGATGAACCTTCGAACTATGAAGAAGCAATGGCGGGCCCGGATTCCAACAAATGGCTTGAAGCCATGAAATCCGAGATAGGATCCATGTATGAAAACAAAGTATGGACTTTGGTGGACTTGCCCGATGATCGGTACGCCATAGAAAATAAATGGATATTTAAGAAGAAGACAGACGCGGATGGTAATGTGACCATCTATAAGGCTCGGCTTGTCACTAAGGGTTATCGACAAGTTCAAGGGATTGACTACGATGATACTTTCTCTCCCGTAGCGATGCTAAAGTCCGTCCGAATCATGTTAGCAATTGCCGCATTCTATGATTATGAGATATGGCAAATGGATGTCAAAACGGCATTCCTTAATGGCTTCCTCAAGGAAGAACTGTATATGATGCAGCCGGAAGGTTTTGTCGACCCAGAGAATGCTAACAAGGTATGCAAGCTCCAGCGCTCGATCTACGGGCTGGTGCAAGCATCTCGGAGTTGGAATATTCGCTTTAATGATGTGATCAAAGCGTTTGGTTTTATACAGACTTGGAGAGAAGCCTGTATCTACAAGAAAGTGAGTGGGAGCTCTGTAGCATTTCTCATATTATATGTGGATGACATACTGCTGATGGGAAATGATATAGAATTCTTGGATAAGAGTTTTTCAATGAAGGACCTTGGAGAAGCTGCTTATATATTAGGCATCAAGATCTATAGAGATAGATCGAGATGCCTCATTGGTCTTTCACAAAGCACATACCTTGACAAGATATTTAAGAAGTTCAATATGGATCAGTCCAAGAAAGGGTTCTTGCCTGTTTTGCAAGGTATGAGATTGAGCACTGCTCAGTCCCCGACCACGGCAGAAGATAGAGAAAAGATGAGTGTCATCCCCTATGCCTCAGCCATAGGTTCTACTATGTATTCCATGCTGTGTACCAGACCTGATGTGAACCTTGCCATAAGTTTGGTGGGGAGGTACCAAAGTGATCCCGGTATGGAACACTGGACAGCGGTCAAGAACATCCTGAAGTACCTGCAGAGTACTAAGGATATGTTTCTCGTTTATGGAGGTGACGAAGAGCTCGTCGTAAAGGGTTACGTCGATGCTAGCTTCGGCATAGATCTGGATGACTTTAAGTCACAAACCGGATACGTGTATATTTTGAATGGTGGAGCAGTCAGCTGGTGCAGTTGCAAGCAGAGCGTCGTGGCGCATTCTACATGTGAAGCGGAGTACATAGCTGCTTGCGAAGCAGCGCAGGAAGGAGTCTGGATGAAGGAGTTCATCACCGACCTAGGAGTCATTCCAAGCGCATCAAGCCCAATGACTCTCTTCTGTGACAACACTGGATCTATTGCCATTGCCAAGGAGCCCAGGTTTCACAAGAAGACCAAGCACATCAAGCGATGTTTCAACTCCATCCGGAATTATGTTCAAGATGGAGACATAGATATTTGTAAAGTGCATATGGATCTGAATGTCGCAGATCCGTTGACTAAACCTCTTCCACGGGCAAAACATGATCAACACCAGAACTCTATGGGTGTTCGATTCATCACAATGTAACTAGATTATTGACTCTAGTGCAAGTGGGAGACTGTTGGAAATATGCCCTAGAGGCAATAATAAAAGGATTATTATTATTATATTTCCTTGTTCATGATAATTGTCTGTTATTCATGCTTGAATTGTATTGTACAGAAACAGCGATACATCTGTGAATACATAGACAACAACATGTCCCTAGTAAGCCTCTAGTTACTAGCTCGCTGATCAACAGATGGTCACGGTTTCCTGACCATGGACATTGGATGTCATTGATAACGGGATCACATCATTAGGAGAATGATGTGATGGACAAGACCCAATCCTAAGCCTAGCACAAGATCGTGTAGTTCGTAATGCTAAAGCTTTTCCAGTGTCAAGTATCTGCTCCTTAGACCATGAGGTTGTGCAACTCCTGTATACCGTAGGAATACTTTGGGTGTGCCAAACGTCACAACGTAACTGGGTGGCTATAAAGGTACGCAACGGGTATCTTCAAAAGTGTCTGTTGAGTTGGCACGAACCGAGACTGGGATTTGTCACTCCGTATGACGGAGAGGTATCTCTAGTCCCACTCGGTAAGACATAATCATAATGAGGTCAATATGACAAAGGAGTTAGTCACGGGATGATGGATTACATAACGAGTAAAGAGACTTGCCATGACGAGATTGAACAAGGTATCGGTATACCGACGACCGAATCTCGGGCAAGTACCGTACCGATAGACAAAGGGAATTGCATACGGGGTTAAGTGAATCCTTGACATCATGGTTCATCCGATGAGATCATCGAGGAACACGTGGCAACCAACATGGGTATCCAGATCCCGCTGTTGGTTATTGACCGGAGAGTCGTCTCGATCATGTCTGCGTGTCTCCCGAACCCGTAGGGTCTACACACTTAAGGTTCGGTGACGCTAGGGTTGTAGAGATATATGCACACGGTAACCCGAATGTTGTTAGGAGTCCCAGATGAAATCCCGGACGTCACGAGGAGTTCTGGAATGGTCCGGAGGTAAAGAATGACATATAGGAAGTCCAGTTTTGGCCATCGGGAGAGTTCCGGGGTCACCGGTAGTGTACCGGGACCACCGGAAGGGTCCCGGGGGTCCACCGGGTGGGGCCACCCATCCCGGAGGGCGCTGTGGGCCGTAGGGGGAGGGGGACCAGCCCTTAGTGAGCTGGCGCACCCCCCTTTGGCCTCCCCCCATGCACCTAGGTTTGAAAACCTAGGGGTGGGGGCGCCCCCCTAGGCTTGGGGGTCAAGCCACCCCCCTTGGCCGCCCCCCCTAGGAGATTGGATCTCCTAGGGCCGGCGCCCCCCCTGGCCCCCTATATATAGTGGGGGGGAGAGAGGGCAGCCGCACCTCAGCCCCTGGCGCCTCTCCCCCCCTTTACATCTCTTACTCCTCCCGCAGGGTCTCGGCGAAGCCCTGCAGCTTTTCCTGTTGCATCCACCACCACGCTGTTGTGCTGCTGGATCTCCATCAACCTCTCCTCCCCCCTTGCTGGATCAAGAAGGAGGAGACGTCGTTGTACCATACGTGTGTTGAACGCGGAGGTGCCGTCCGTTCGGCGCTGGGACCATCGGTGACGAGGATCACGATGAGTACGACTCCATCATCCACGTTCCTTCCAACGCTTCCGCTCGCGATCTACAAAGGGTATGTAGATGCACTCCTTTATGCTCGTTGCTAGATGACTCCTTAGATTGATCTTGGTGAAGCGTAGGAATTTTTTTGAATTCTGCTACATTCCCCAACACTAATATTTTGCAGGAGTCTATGGAAGAAGAAATCAATGATATTGTGAGCTCATTGGATGAAAAAGATGAGGAGGAGAGCGAAGAACAAAAGGAGTAAGAGCGGATTAGCTACCCGTGACCACCTTCTAATGAGAGTAACTCTTCAACTCATACATTTTTTAATTTTCCTTCATACTTACCGAAGGATGAATGATATGATGATTGCTATGATCCCGTTGATTCTTTTGAAATATCCCTTTTTGATGATGCTTCCTATGCTTGTGGCCAAGATGCCAATATGAATTATGCTTATGGAGGTGAACTTGCTATAGTTCCTTATGTTAAACATGAGATAGTTGCTATTGCACCCACACATGATAGTCTTATTATCTTTTTGAATTCTCCAAACTACACTATATCGAATAAGTTTGCACTTATTAAGGATTATATTGATAGGTTGCCCTTTTCCGTTATACATGATGATTTTGATGAATATAATATGCATGTGCTTGCTGCTCCTACTTGCAATTATTATGAGAGAGGAACTACATCTCCGCCTCTCTATGTTTCCAACACGATAAAATTGCAAGAAACTGCTTATACTATGCATTGGCCTTTACTTGATGTGCATGAATTGTTCTTTTATGACATGCCGATGCATAGGAATAGAATTAGACTTTGTTGTTGCATGACATATATCACTTTGTGCTCACTACTAAATGCGAAATCATTGTTAATTAAAATTGTCTTTGATATACCTTGGGATCCGGGTGGATCCATCACTTGAGCAATATATGCCAAGCTTAATGGCTTTAAAGAAACCGCTGCCAGGTAGACAACCCGGAAGTTTTAGAGGGCCTTTTATTTCTGTTGTGTGCTTTTATAAAGTTTTAAAAAATAAAAAAATAAAGAGGGGAACCTAAAACTTTTTCAAAAAGAAAAGTGAAAGTGAGATAGACGAGCATTATGAAAGTGGGGGACATCCTTGAACTTTGTTCATGCCCATGGAAACTTTGTGAATCTTAATTATAGAAACTTTTCAACAAAAATAATTATCCCCTTGTACAATTCCATTGTATTATAAAAATAATGTGCCAAGGTTTGCCTTTAGGATGTTTACAATGCTTGGTTTGTGCGGTCCATGACAGAAACTTTCGCTGTAGTTTGTGATTTTATGTTTTTTGCTAGAATATCAAATGGTTCTGAAACTTCTTGCACTGTCTTTCTATACAAATTCTTTATTTTTCCTAATTTTGGCAGAAATTTGCAAGTTTCAGAAGTATGGTGAATGTTCGGATTATTACAGACTGTTCTGTTTTAGACAGATTCTATTTTTGATGCATAGTTTGCTTGTTTTGATGAAACTATCAATTTCTATCAGGGGATTAAGCAATGTAAAAGTTATATTACAGTAGCTACAATGAAAAAAAATATGAATTGGTTTGCAACAGTACTTAGAATAGTTATTTGCTTTATTATACTAACGGATCTTACCGAGTTTTCTGTTGAAGTTTTGTGTGGATGAAGTGTTCGAAGATCGAGGAGGTCTCGATGTGAGGAGAAGAAGGAGAGGCAAGAGATCAACTTGGGGATTCCCAAGGAACCCCAAGTAAATATTCAAGGAGACTCAAGCGTCTAGGCTTGGGGATGCCCCGGAAGGTATCCCCTCTTTCTTCAAAAAGTATCGGTATGTTTTCGGATTCGTTTCATTCATGTGATATGTGCAAATCTTGGAGCGTCTTTTGCATTTAGTTTTCACCTTTTCTTTTATGCACCATGCTGGCATGAGATAGTCCTTGGTTGATTTATAGAATGCTCTCTGCACTTCACTTATATCTTTTGAGTATGGCTTTATAGAATGCTTCATGTGCTTCACTTATATCATTTTGAAGTTTGGATTGCCTGTTTCTCTTCACATAGAAAACCGCCATTTGTAAAATGCTCTTTTGCTTCACTTTAATTGTTAGAGCGTGGGCATAACTTTTGTAGAAAGAATTAAAACTCTCTTGCTTCACCTATATCTATTTAGAGAGTTGACAGGAATTGGTCATTCACATGGTTAGTCATAAAATCCTACATAAACTTGTAGATCGCTGAATATGATATGATTGATTCCTTGCAATAGTTTTGTGATATAGAGATGCTAATATGTGGGAGGAACTAGTGAATGATTATGGTTTACTAAAAATATTGGTGTTAAGGTTTGTGATTCCCGAAGCATGCACGTATGGTCTCCTAACTATGTAACCAAATTGGCGCGCATTGTATTTTGATTGTTTATCTTTGCGTGAAGGTCGGGGGCGCGCGATGGTTAGCTCCTACCAACCTCCCCCCTAGGAGCATGCGTCGTAGTATCTTTGCTTCGAGGGCTAATAGATTTTTCGCAATAAGTATGTGAGTTCTTTATGACTAATGTTGAGTCCATGGATTATACGCACTCTCATCCTTCCACCATTGCTAGCCTCTCTTGTACCGCGCAACTTTCGCCGGTACCATACACCCACCATATACCTTCCTCAAAACAGCCACCATACATACCTATTATGGCATTTCCATAGCCATTCCGAGATATATAGCCATGTAACTCCACCGTTCCGTTTATTATGACACAAACCATCATTGTTATATTGCCTTGCATGATTGTAAGATAGCTAGCATGATGTTTCTATGGCTTGTCTGTTTTTTGATGTCATTGCTACGCTAGATCATTGCACATCCCAGTACACCGCCGGAGGCATTCATATAGAGTCATATTTTCGTTCTAGTATCGAGTTGTAATATCGCGTTGTAAGTAAATAGAAGTGTGATGATCATCATTATTAGAGCATTGTCCCTTGAAAAAAAAAGAAAAAAGGAAAGGCCAAAAGAAAAAGATAGAAAGGCCAAATAAAAAAAGGAGAAAGGCCAAATAAAAAAAAGGAAGGCCCAAAAAAAAGAAAAAAGAAAAAAAAGGAAAAGAAAAAAAGGGGGTAATGCTACTATGTTTTTCCACACGTGTGCTTCATCATAGCACGATGTTCTTCATGATAGAGAGTCTTCATGATAGAGAGTCTCATATACTAGTGGGAATTTTTCGTTATAGAACTTGGTTTGTATATTCCAACGATGGGCTTCCTCAAATGCCCTAGGTCTTCATGAGCAAGCAAGTTTATGCACACCCACTAGTTTTCTTTTGAGCTTTCATACAATTATAGCTCTAGTGCATCCGTTACATGGCAATCCCTACTCACTCACATTGATATCTATTGATGGGCATCTCCATAGCCCATAGATACGCCTAGTCGATGTGAGACTTTCTCCCTACTTTTGTCTACTACCACCTTCTATCCCACCCATAGTGCTATATCCATGGCACACGCTCATGCATTGCGTGAAGAATTGAAAAGGTTCGAAAAAGTAAAGTATGAAAACAATTGCTTGGCTGACACCGGGATGGGCATGAGGGGTACCTTGTGTTAAGAAAAGGGAAGCATAAGAGACTATATGATTTTGTAGGGATAACGTTCTTTAGCATTGATATTTTGAAAGACTTGATTGTTTGTTGGGATGGCCGAGTAGTAAATTCTTCTATGTCAAATGATAGACTATTGCTTTGAATCACTCATGTCTTAATATTCATGCCATGATTAGATTACATGATCAAGATTATGCCAGGTAGCATTCCACATCGAAAATTATCTTTTTTATCATTTACCTACTCGGGGGCGAGCAGGAATTAAGCTTGGGGATGCTGATACGTGTCCGTCGTATCTGTAATTTTTGATTGTTCCATGCCAATTTTCTACAACTTTCATATACTTTTGGCAACTTTTTATACTATTTTTTGGGACTAACATATTGATCCAGTGCCCAGTGCCAGTTCCTGTTTGTTGCATGTCTTTTGTTTCGTAGAATTTTTATATCAAACGGAGTTCAAATGGAATAAAAATGGACGGAGAATTTTTTGGAATATATGTGAATTTTGGGAAGCGGAACCAACATGAAACGATGCCCGAGTGGGCCATGAGGCAGGGGGGCGTGCCCTGGGCCCTCGTGGCCACACCGTAAGGCAATTGATGCCCTTCTTTCGCCGCAAGAAAGCTAATATCCAGATAAAAATCATGTCAAAAAATCAGCCCAATCGGAGTTACATATCTCCGAGAATATAAGAAACGGTGAAGGGGCAGAATTTGGGAACGCAGAAACAAAGTGAGACGGAGAGACAGATCCAATCTCGGAGGGTCTCTCGCCCCTCTGCTGCCATGGAGGCCATGGACCTGAGGGGAAACCCTTCTCCTACCAAGGGAGAAGGTCAAGGAAGAAGAAGAAGGAGGGGGGCTCTCCCCCTCGCTTCCGGTGGCACCGGAGTGCCACCGGGGCCATCATCATGTGACGGCGATCTACACCAACACCTCCGTCATCTTCACCAACATCTACATCACCTTCCCCCATCTATCTACAGCGGTCCACTCTCACACAACCCGCTGTACCCTCTACTTGAACATGGTGCTTTATGCTTTGTATTATTATCCAATGATGTGTTGCCATCCTATGATGTCTGAGTAGATTATCATTGTCCTATCGGTGATTGGTGAATTGCTATGATTGATTTACTTTGCTTGTGGTTATGTTGTTGTCCTTTGGTGCCCATCATATGAGCGCGCGTGTGGATCACACCATAGGGTTAGTTGTATGTTGATAGGACTACGTATTGGAGGGCAAGAGTGATAGAAGCTTCAACCTAGCGTAGAAATTGATGCATACGGGATTGAAGGGGGACCAATATATCTTAATGCTATGGTTGGGTTTTACCTTAATGAACATTAGTAGTTGCGGACGCTTGCTAATAGTTGCAATCATAAGTGCATAGAATTCCAAGTAAGGGATGACATGCTAGCAGTGGCCTCTCCCACATAAAACTTGTTATCGGTCTAGTAACGTAGTCAATTGCTTAGGGGCAATTTCGCAACTCCTACCATCACTTTTCCACACTCGCTATCATTAACTTTATTGTTTCATTATCTTAACAGCCCCTAGTTTATAGTTACGTGATCTTTATATTCTTGCAAACCTATGCCACAAAAACCACAAAGTAATTCTAGTTTCATACTTTTTCTAGGTAAAGTAAACGTCAAGCGTGCGTAGAGTTGTATCGGTGGCGATAGAACTTGAGGGAATATTTGTTCTGCCTTTAGCTCCTCGTTGGGTTCGACACTCTTACTTATCGAAAGAGGCTACAACTGATCCCCTAGACTTGTGGGTTATCAAGTCTCCACATAGTTTCAGCATTATTGAACTACTCATTGACCTTCACTTACATCTTTTGGAGTTGTTTGTCACTTGCTCTAGTGCTTCACTTATATCTTTTTAGAGCACGACAGTGGTTTTATTTTGAAGAAATAGATGAACTCTCATGCTTCACTTATATTATTTTGAGAGTATTTTAGAACAGCATGGTAATGTGCTTTGGTTACAAAACTAGTCCTAATATGATAGGCATCCAAGTTGGGTGTTGTAAAAACTTTCATACAAGTGCATTGAATATTATGAGAAGTTTGATACTTGATGATTGTTTTGAGATATGAGGATGGTGATATTAGAGTTATGCTAGGGGGTAATTATGAATTCAAGAAATACTTGTGTCAAAGTTTGTGATTCCTGTAGCATGCACATATGGTGAACCGCTATGTGACGAAGTTAGAGCATGAGGTATTTATTGATTGTCATACTTTGTGTGGAGGTCGGGATCGCGTGATGGTTAACTCCTACCAACCCTTCACCTAGGAGCATGCATTGAATACTTTGTTTTGATGACTCTTTGAATTTTGCAATAAGTACATGAGTTCTTTATGACTAATGTTGAGTCCATGGATTATACGCACTATTGATAGCCTCTCTTGTACCGCACAACTTTCGCTGGTACCATACAACCACCATATACCTTCCTCAAAACAGCCACCGTACCTTCCTATCATGGCATTTCCATAGCCATTCTGAGATATATTGCCATGCAACTTTCCACCTTCTGTTATTATAACACGTTTCATATTGTCATATTGTCATGCATGATCACGTAGTTGACATCGTATTGGTGGCAAAGCCACCATTCACAATTCATTCATACATGTCACTCTTGGTTCATTACACGTCCTTGTACATCGCCGGAGGCATTCACATAGAGTCATATTTTCTTCTAGACTCGATTTGTAATCTTTGAGTTGTAAGTAAATAAAAGTGTGATGATCTTCATTACAAGAGAATTGTCCTGTGTGAGGAAAAAAAAGAGAGAAAGGCCAAAAAAAAGAGATGGCCCAAAAAAGAGAGAAAGGGGGCTAAAAAATAGCCCCTCCAAAAAAAGAGAGAGAAGGGACAATGCTACTACCCTTTTCCACACTTGTGCTTGAAAGTAGCACCATAATCTTCATGATAGAGAGTCTCTTGTTTCGTCACTTTCATTTACTAGTGGGAATTTTCATTACAGAACTTGGCTTGTATATTCCAACGATGGTCTTCCTCAAATGCACACCCATTTAGTTTCTTTCGATGAGCTTTCATACACTTATAGCTCTAGTGCATCCGTTGCATGGCAATCCCTACTCACTGACATCGATATCTATTGATGGGCATCTCCATAGCTCATTGATACGCCTAATTGATGTGAGACTATCTTCCTCTTTTTGTCATCTCCACAACCACCACTCTATTCCACCTATAGTGCTATATCCATGGCTCACGCTCATGTATTGCATGAAAGTTCAAAGGTTTGAAAAAATTTGAGTACGAAAAAATTGCTTGCTTGAAACTAGGGTTGTGCATGATATGAATATTTTGTGTGATGAAGAGGGAGCATAGCCAGACTATATGATTTTGTAGGGATAAATTTCTTTGGCCATATTATTTTGAGAAGACATGATTGCTTTGTTAGTATGCTTGAAGTATTATTATTCTTATGTCAATATAGACTTTTGTATTGAATCTTTCGGATCTGAACATTCATGCCACAATAAAGAAATTACATTGAGAATTATGTTGGTTAGCATTCCACATCAAAAATTATGTTTTTATCATTTACCTACTCAAGGACGAGCAGGAATTAAGCTTGGGGATGCTTGATACGTCTCCAACGTATGAAGTCTTGGATGTTTAAGGGCCTTTATCATTCACTTTTATATCATTTTGGGACTAACCTACTAACCAAAAGGCCCAGTCTAGATTGCTGTGTTTTTGCCTATTTCAGGGTTTTGCAGAAAAAGAATATCAAACGGAGTCCAAACGGAATGAAACCTTCGCGAGAGATATTTTTGGAGAAAATCACACACACGGAGCTTGAGAACCACGTCAGGGGACAGAGGGTTGGCCCTCGAGGGTGGGGGGCGCGCCCCCCTTCCTAGGGCGCGCCCCCTGCCTCGAGGCCCCATCGAGCGTCCCTTGGTGCCCTCCTTCTTCCTATATAAGTCCACGTACCCCAGAAACTCCGTAGACGGAGAGAAAACCCTAATTCCACCGCCGTACCTTCTATTCCCGTGGAGATCCCATCTTGGAGCCTATTCCGGAGCTCTACCGGAGGGGGATCCATCACAGAGGCCTTCATCATCATCATCATCGCCCTCACCATGAGTTGTGAGTAGTTTACTACAGACCTTCAGGTCCATAGCTAGTATCTAGATGGCTTCTTCTCTCTCTCCGGATCTCAATACAAAGTTCTCCTCTGTCTTCGAGGAGATCTATTCGATGTAATCTCTTTTAGCGGTGTGTTTGTCGAGATCCGATGAACTGTGAGTTTCTGATCAAGGTTATCTATGAAAGATATTTGGTTCTTCTCTGAACTTTTTATGTGTGTTCATAATATCCTTGCAAGTCTCTTCGAATTATTGGTTTGGTTTGGCCTACTAGATCTATAGTTCTTGCAATGGGAGAAGTTCTTGGCTTTGGGTTGAATCTTGTGGTGTCCTTTCCCAGTGACAGTAGGGGCAGCAAGGCACGTATTGTATTGTTGCCATCGAGGATAAAAAGATGGGGTTTATATCATATTGCTTGAGTTTATCCCTCTACATCATGTCATCTTGCTTAAAGCGTTACTCTATTCTTATGAATTCAACACACTAGATGCATGTTGGATAGCGGTCGATGTGTGGAGTAATACTAGTAGATGCAGGCAGGAGTCGGTCAACTTGTCTCGGATGTGATGCCTATATACAATGATCATGCCTAGATAGTCTCATAATTATTCGCTTTTCTATCAATTGCTCGACAGTAATTTGTTTACCCGCCGTAGAATATCGCTATCATGAGAGAAGCCACTAGAGAAAACTATGGCCCCCGGGTCTATTCTCAACATATCAATCTACATCTACTTTACTTTTACTGCTTTTATTTGCTGTTCTTATAAACTAAAAATACGAAAAAAATAAACTATCATCTCTATCAGATCTCACTCTCATAAGTGACTGTAAAGGGATTGACAACCCCTTATCACGTTGGCTGCGAAGTTCTTATTTGTTTGTGCAGGTGCGAGGGACTCGCGCGTGGTCTCCTACTGGATTGATACCTTGGTTCTCAAAAACGGATGGAAATACTTAAGCTACTGTGCTGCATCTCCCTTTCCTCTTTGAGGGAATAGAACGCAAGCTCGAGAAGTAGCAGCGCCCACCCCCTGGGCGCGCCCCTAACTCGTGGACAGCCCGGATACCCCCCCTGACTTGTGCCCTACGCCAAAAAATCCTATAAATACAGAAACCTTCGGAAAATAACCTAGATCGGGAGTTCTGCCGCCGCAAGCCTCTCTTGCCATCGAAAACCTATCTCGACCCGTTGTGGCACCCTGCCGGAGGGGGGAAATCCCTCTCCGGTGGCCATCTTCATCATCCCGGCGCTCTCCATGACAAGGGAGGAGTAGTTCACCCTCGGGGCTGAGGGTATGTACCAGTAGCTATGTGTTTGATCTCTCTCTCTCTCTCTCTCTCTCTCTCTCTCTCTGTTGTTCTTGAGATGGCATGATCTTGATGTATCGCGAGCTTTGCTATTATAGTTTGATCTTATGATGTTTCTCCCCATCCACTCGCTTGTGATGAATTGAGTTTTCCCATTGAAGTTATCTTATCAGATTGAGTCTTTAAGGATTTGAGAACACTTGATGTATGTCTTGCATGTGCTGATCTATGGTGACAATGGGATATCACGTGATCTACTTGATGTATGTATTGGTGATCAACTTGAGGGTTCTGTGACCTTGGGAATCTATGCATAGGGGTTGGCACACGTTTTCATCTTGACTCTCCGGTAGAAACTTTGGGGCACTCTTTGAGGTTCTTTGTGTTGGTTGAATAGATGAATCTGAGAATGTGTGATGCATATCATATAATCATGCCCATGGATACTTGAGGTGACAATGGAGTATCTTGGTGACATTAGGGTTTTGATTGATTTGTGTCCTAAGGTGTTATTCTAGTACGAACTCTATGATAGATCGAGCGGAAAGGATAGCTTCGTGTTATTTTACTACGGACTGTTGAATAGATCGATCAAAAAGAATAACTTTGAGGTGGTTTTGTACCCTACCATAATCTCTTCGTTTGTTCTCCGCTATTAGTGACTTTGGAGTGACTCTTTGTTGCATGTTGAGGGATAGTTATATGATCTAGTTATGATATTATTGTTGAGAGAACTTGCACTAGTGAAAGTATGAACCCTAGGCCTTGTTTCCTAGCATTACACTACCATTTATGCTCACTTTTATCATTAGTTACCTTGTTGTTTTTATATTTTCAGATTACAAAAACCTATATCTACCATCCATATTGAACTTGTATCACCATCTTTTCGCCGAACTAGTGCACCTATACAATTTACCATTGTATTGGGTGTGTTGGGGACACAAGAGACTCTTTGTTATTTGGTTGCAGGTTGTTTGAGAGAGACCATCTTCATCCTATGCCTCCCACAGATTGATAAACCTTAGGTCATCCACTTGAGGGAAATTTGCTACTGTCCTACAAACCTCTGCACTTGGAGGCCCAACAACGTCTACAAGAAGATGGTTGCGTAGTAGACATCATCAACCACCTCTGATCACGGGTCGGTGGCACAAGCGGGAGCTTTGTACCATCATGTTGGTAGACCTTCTTGCCCTTCTCAACCAGCTCGCCCTCACTATAGGTATCATCAGACCAGGTCTCCTCGGCATCATCATGGCCACTAGTCTCCGGAGTCACGTGGGACGAAGACTCTGGGACCCGAGTCTCCTGGGACGAAGACTCTGGGACCCGAGTCTCCTGGGACGAAGACTCTGGGACCCGAGTCTCCTTGGACGAAGGCTCGTGGACCCGAGGCTCATCGCCTCGAGGCTCGTCGACTAGAGGCTCGTCCGCTAGAGGCTCGTGGACCGGAGTCCAAGAAGGGTCCACTTGAGACAAACACTACAAAAAATACACTTCCGTGTTGATACGTGTTTGTCACAGTAGGTCACGTTTTCTGTCATGCATGTACATCCATGACGATTTTATGACAGAATCAAGATAGTCATACGTGTGCTATCGTAGAAGTGTTCCATGACATTACCAAAATTATCATCATGGAAGTGTCCACTTCCATGATGATAAATCGAGCGTCACAGAAGTGCTTTCGTCAAGGGTGACCGACACGTGGCATCCACCGTAACGGAACGCCATTAAGCTATCTGGTCCGGTTTGTGATCCGATAACCCGTTAACAACCCCGACTAATGGGGATTTTCCACATGTAAAATCATCATTGGCTGGAGGAAACACGTGTCGGCTCGCCGTTGGAACAGATGTCATCCACTCATTGGACCCAAAGCGCCTATGATATGTCGACACGTGGCACAGCGCAACAGAGGCCCATTCCTGTGAAAAGGCCGACCCGTTTGACTTGATCAAAAGGTGGCGGGCCGGCCCATGGTAAGCCTGTTAACGGCTTGCTCGCATATAGCCCATTTACAGCCCGCTAACCTAGGGCCCGTTTACGGCCTATCCGAATTAGGGCCAGTAGCGTCATCTGGGCCGTCCAATATAATTCCAGCCCGTTTTAACTTCTGGCCCATGTATGGCCCATGACGTCTTTCGGCCCATATGAGGCCCTTAGTAACCCTCGGCCCGTGATAAAACTGGCCCATATTGAATAGTGCCCAACAAAGGCCTATTCCTGTGAAAAGGCCGGCCCGTTTGACTTGGTCAAAAGGTGACGGGCCGGCCAACAGCAAGCCTGTTAACGGCCTGTTTGCATATAGCCCATTTACAGCCCGCTAACCCAGGGCTAGTTTACGGCCTATCCGAATTAGGCCCAGTAGTGTAATCTGCGCCGTCCAATATAATTCCAGCCCGGTTTAACTTCCGGCCCATGTATAGCCCATGACGTCTTTCGGCCCATATGAGGTCCTTAGTAACCCTCGGCCTATTAACGGTCTGTGGTAAAACTGGCCCATATTGAACAGTGTTTCACTTTATGCCCATTAACGGCCCATTATTCCGTTGTGCCATTTCCAACCCATGTTATCTTTCGGCCTTCTCAGGGCCCATGTATTCTTGGGCTCATTTCCAGCATTCGTTTACTTTAGGCCCATTACTGTCATTTTCTGCTTGTGGGCCAAATTCAGCCCGTGGTTACAGTCGGCCCATTTGTGGCTCGTTAATACGTTGGCCCATTTTCATAGCGTCATCAAATATGGCCGATTAACGACGGCCCGTTACGGTCGTCCCATTATGGTCGGCCCATGAACGGACGATTTCAACTCTAGCCTATTTACAACCATAATGAGGTCTGTTATTGGCCCCTGTTTGGCCAACCGATCAAACGGCCAGTAGAAGGCCCATTGTGTCTATGGCCTGTATAAGGCCCATTGTTTCTACGCCCTGTAGAAGGCCCATTGTTTCTACGGCCCTTAGAAGGCCCTTTGTTTCTACGGCTCGTAAGAGGCCCATGTTAACTACCGTAAATATGTAGCCCATGGTTAATGTGGCCTAGTTTTAAAAAATAGGCTATTGCGGCCACTAGCAAACCGTGGAAAAAGAACTGCACTGACTACAAGAAAACAAATAAACAAGACAATAAGGAAATAAATAGGCAAGCAACTTACGCTAGGCTATCATGGCTATTACACATATTACATCCACTAGGCATCAAAGTTCGCCACCAGTGCAAATATAGGGAACAAAGCAGCATATAAACGCCAGCAAAATAAGTCCAGAACTAAAACCACTTCAGAAGAGCTCAAGAAACAATATCATTGGTAACCATAATGTTGGCAAGATGCTTAGCAAGCTTATTAACTTTCTCTTGTTTGGTGCTTAAATCCTCCAGCACTTGCTGTTGCACCAGAAAGTATGCATCTGAATTCTGCAGGGACTTCCTCAGTCCATCGGCTTCCTGTCTCATAACATCTAATGGACGTCTTTCAACCTGAAGTTGAGACTCAAGAAGCCGAACTGATTCAGGCAACGAGTTCGAAGAGCTGGTGCCAGCAGTATTAGCCAGTAACTCGAACACTACATCAAGACAGGACTTTGGGGTTGTCTCAGTGTCTTCAATATAGTTTTTATCAGCGTTCTAAAGGAGAAACAAACAAACACATCACAAATTTACAATGTAGTATATGAAACTCATTTTTGTAAACCAGTTCAGTAGTAAGGTGGATAGGATAACAACATGAAACAAACATATATCTATGTATTATGGTAACTGTATGGTCTATATCATTCTAGTTTATGTTGCCAAATCAAGATAGATACAGTTCGAATCATATCTATTTAAGACAAAGCAGCATAGAAATAATATAAGTGTGGGAAACTACACAACAATAACAACACTTGTAATGTGCATGGCATGAGAACATAACAGTTTATTCAATTGAAACTGAAATCAAAATAGAGCAAGTTACAACAGCAAACACGTTAAAGAACCAGGTTTAAAACATACCTGTTGCACCATTGGAGTTTCAATTGCATCCTTGAAATTTGAAATTAGTTGGTATGAGTAAATACAGTGATGCAAGAGCAAAGTAGTATGAACCATAGCTACGGAACCTCACGTGAGAACAATTCTTCTTCTGTTTTAAGCGTTGACTTGGGGTTCGGAGTGGTGGTCCTCATGGTTTGGGCACTGCAGTTGCCTTACTAACTGCTCGTGTTTGGGTGCTCTGTGGTGGAGACGGTGCTGTGTCAACGGGAATTGGGTTACTATCTGCCGGGGTTGGTGTAATGCCCAGGATGGGACTATATCTCCTACGTGTCGAGGCACGACTTAAAGATATAAGCCCATCCTAGAATGATCTCAAGTTTGGTATCTTTGCACAACTCATGTAAAAGAGGGATTAAATTGCAAAAGGAGATAGTTGGCTTACACTCGCCACTTCACACAATACATTACATAACAATCATCATTCAAAACATCACAACCCGACTACGGGTGAAGATCCAAAAGAAAGATACCAAAACAACATAAAGCCACAGGTCAGGATCGAATCCTAGTAGAAGAACCACTACTGATCGTCGAAACGTCACAAGCAAACATCCAAACTCTTCATCGAGCTCCCGGTGAAGAACTGATCCAACTCCTGTATCGAACTCGGCTCAACCTGCATCTGGTGTGGTGAAGTAACTGTGAGCCACAGAGGACTCAGCAATCCCGTCCCCGGGTAACAAGACTATTTAAGCCTTGGGTGAGGACAAGGCTGAAGAAAGAATAAGAGGTGAAGGAACAAACAAGAGTCTGCAGCAGCAACTAGAACTAACTTACGTAATAGAGAGCGAGAAGAGAAGTGCCTCGATCGAGAGATGATCACGAAGTGATCCTAACTAAAGCCGGTCAAACATAACCCCACCGTGTTCAACTCCCGAATCCCTATTCGGAAATTGACAGTCACGGTACACACGCTGGTAGTGTATTGAATCATTGTGTCAAGTTATCTACAACCGGAATTAACAAGCTCCCATCTGCCACATAACCGCGGGCACGGCTTTCGAAAGTTCAAACCCTGCAGGGGTGTTCCAACTTGACCCATTACAAGCCCACGATCCGCGGAGTCACAACTCCATAGGTGGGAAGACCCGAGTATTCTCGGAATCCCATGCTCAAGTTAAACCGAACTAAGGTAAGGCTAATCCAGCAAATCCTCCCGGCGTGTCGACACCCTGATAGTAGCCGTGTGTATCTAAGTCTCAGGACACGACCGGATGGGCGAAGCTACGGGACCCAATCCTCGAGTTTCCTCGTGGTGGTTCCCGCAGGCTCCCCGTTTGGGACCAACACCATCGGCACTGGCCCCCCCTGCTATGTAGAATTAAGGATCCTCGAGGGAGCGACCCCCTATGCAAATTTAATTAATTAATTAAGTGGTTATTATGAGGCAAATAGTACCAAATGTTGGGACTTGCTGGGAAAGACTTAGCACTTAGCGGTTTATCAAGGGGGTCCCATACACCCCAACCGTGTTAGGAACGCATAATCAAGGAACATAAGACCGGTTTATACGGTTCCTAACGGCATGAGTGGAGCAAAACACCAAGCAAAAGGCTTAGCCTTCCACCCTGCCAGTATATAGATGATTTCATTTTAAGCATTTATATAGTGTGATATAACCCAACCAAACTTCAACATGAAGCAAGCATCTTCGATCTTCACCTGCAACTAGCAATGCTATAAGAGGGGCTGAGCGAAGCATACTTAGCCAAGCAACGGTTTGCATAGGTAGGTTGGTTAAACATGGCAATTGGTTACAAGTAGGAGGCTGACAAGAAGATCATGGGCATCGAAGCAAAACTATAGAGCGGAACTACTAGCAATAGGCAAAGATAGTAATGATATCCGGGATCGGTCATCTTGCCTGGAATTCCACAAGGGAGAAGAACGGATCCAAGAAGAAGACGGAGCAATAGTCGAGCGGATCCTCACAACTCCGGAACGAAACCGAAGCTAACAAGAGAAGCAACCGGAAAGAAGAAAACAACACGGTAAACACACATATCATAAACATGGCATACGATGCACATCCAAGTATGATGCATGTCCGGTTTAAATATGCAAGGCATGGCAAAGTGCACAAACAAAACTACAAGTTAAGTGGAGCTCAATATGCAACGGGTTGCATATTGACGAAACACCACATTTAATTATTTAGTTGACTCTCATTTAATTACAAGACAAGATTAATTGTTTTTAACATGGCAAGAGGTGAAGCATAAAGAAACTACACTATTTAGGCATTTTAAATGGGGCCGGAAAATAACAACAACTAGTCCGGAAAAATCCCCATGAGCATGTTTAATAATCGTAAGCAAACAATAATTAACATATATAATGTTGTTAAATGATGCGGATGACATGAACAAGTTTTTATGCAAGTTATTAAAAGGTTGACAATTAACAAGATATGAAGCATTTGTCACCGTGGTGGAAAGAAAGGGGTGCCACGGCAACGATCCGAAAATGATGCAACGCATCATATCGGTTCCGGTAACTCGTTGAGAGACCGGTGCAAAAGATAGAATCGACGTGAGCAAGTCGAGCAAGATGAAAGGTGGGGCGATCCCGTTGCCGGGTTCCCACGAGTCGGCGACGAGGCAACCGAGGAACACGATAAAAGAGGGCACAACGGACACGAAGCACACACGAGGAGCATTTCATACAACCACAACAAGCAACACACGGGTCATCGGCTCGGCGGTTATACCTTCGGAACAAACGTTCACGGGGCGGTTCGAGAGCGTAGAGGAAGAAGGCGTTCACGTGTCCGACGAGGAAGAAGTCGTTCCGTAGAGGGAAGTAGTTGTTCCGGCGACGGTAGTTGTTCACGTTCGCGTCTTGGTTCACGGTCGGATGAGCTCGGACGTTGTGGTACTTGCCGGTCTTGGTTCTTGCGACGGTAGACGTTCACATTCCGTAGTGGTACTTGGTGTCTCCGGGCGTCGGTAGTCGTACACGGGGCGTTTTGTAGATGTTCACGGAGCTCGTTCGTAGATGTACTCATATCCGGAGGGGTACTTGTTGTTTCATCGTCGTGGTACTTGGGGGTTCGGCCTTGTACACGGGTCTCCTGTCAATTCACAGTACCAGGCAACACAACAACAAAACAAAACACAACACAACAGCCTCGGTCACGGCTTGAGGCAGCAGAGGAGGCAGCAGGACGAGGGGCTTCCTTGAGGGACTGAGGAACACGGCTCCGGTGCTGCAGGTCGCTGGAGAAGGTGAGGTCGCGGCCACCCGTGGCTGCCTTGGTGGCGGACGGGGCCGCGGCAGGAGGATCGAGGACTGCGGGAGGTGGCTCCGGGCGAAGCAACGTCGGGGCGCTCGGGCCGTGGCGGCCAGGGCAGATGAAGAGGAGGTCGGGCGCGGCCTGGCCTTGGCGCTGGAAGGAAGGCGTCGGCCGGCCCTGGACGGTGCAGAGGAGGAGGGGGCGCGGCGCGGGCCGCCTCCTGGCGCTGGAGGACGGAGTCGGCGCAGGCTGGAGAAGGGCAGCTCGAGGCCGCGGCGGAAGAGACGAGGCACACGGCGCGCTGGAACTCTGGCGATGCGGCGCTCGGCCAGGGCGAGGCAGAGGCCAGGGATGGAGATCGGGAGAAGGGCTCGGCGGGGAAGGAGGGAGATCGAGGCACGGATGAGAGAAAAGAGATCGAAGGGGAACGGGGAAGGGGCGACCGATGTGGGTCGGGGAGAGGAAAAGAGTGCGGCGGCGAAGGGTGCGGGAGAGGGACGAGGGGATGCGGTCGGGCTTCGGGTGCGCTGCAGCTAGGGTTAGGTGGGGAGGCTGCGGTCGGGCTGGGCCAAAGGAGATGGGCCTTGAGGGAGGTGGCTGGCCTGGGCCTTAGGGGAAGAGGAGGCCCAAGAGGCTGGCCTCTTCCTATTTATTTCCCTTTTAGCAGAGGATAAAAGAGAAGAAAGAAAAAGAGGAGGAGTTAGGGGAAGAATTAGCACACGAGGTCAAAATCCCCGGGCTCACAAAAATGTCAGGGATTTAAATAAAATAGAAGGAGGTTTTTTTTGGAAGAACCTTGGAACAACGGAAAGGAATATTGGCAAGGTTTGGAAGGAGAAGCTCGAAGTGAAATAGACATGGGGAAAAATGCAAGTGTGTTATGGTGATCCCAAACAATTGTAATATTTTTATATAGCTCCCTAAAATAATGAGAGACTTTTATATGTTATAAAGAGAAGTCATTCTTCCCTCGATTTAAATGGACCAAAGGTCCACACGGTTTATTTAGGTTGAGAAGCAAAAATAAATAAATATGACATGATGGCATGATGACATGATGCAATGCAAAAAATAAATAACACAAGCACAAAAGAACACACGGGAGACCCGGAACATCTGGAATCTTCTGGAATCTTCTGGGACGTCGGTCTCGGGCGTCACAACTCTCCCACACTAACAGAGGATCTTGACCCGAGATCCTAGAGATATCACCGGGTAAAATGGAAGAGGAAGAGGTAAAACAAAGTTGCTTCTTCGACAGACGAGTGAAACCAAGAACCTTGAGAGGTTGAACAAAATGAAAGAAGAATACAGCGGAGATGAACGAAGTTGAAAACACTCTGTTAGAAAGAGGAACAAGGAGCATTATGAGAACCTTGCAGGTTGAAAGACAATAAATAAGAGCTCACGGACCAAAAGAATATGAAACTGCAAGGGTACAACCAAGGAATAAGAATGACAGAATTTGGACAGCACTTCGTCTGAAAAAGAAAGGAATTGGACAAGAACTTGCCCAGTTGAGATGATACTTGGTGAAATCAACAACATACTGCCTCCGAAACAATTAAAAGAATGGCACAAGGTTAAGAAGGATTCAGATAGCACTCCGGTTAAAAAGACAGGCAAAACTAGATAAGATGAGAGAACTTGAATGAAGAATACAACACTCCGGATAAATAGATAAACAAGGAAAGAACATGATCTTGATAAAAAACGAGATGATGGTTAAAGAAAACAACATCACAATGCCTCCGGAATGAAGAATAGAATAAAGATCAACGAAAGAAAAGAATGGTGAAGAAAATGACAACTTCTCTCAAAATGAATTTGAGAGACATCCTTACAAGAAGGGTTGAACGGAATCAATTATAAATGAAGAAGTTGGGTCAATTATAAGCACCATAATAGCAAAAATCCTTAGGAAAAGCTTTAGGTGAAATACAACCTAAGATAACTCCAATGAATAAATTGAAGGGTTGGAAAGATCTCCTAAAGAGAAAGGAATTATGGTTTTAATTATCTCATTCTTGATAACTCTTGAATCATGAAACATGAAGGGAAATTGTCAAAAATGACATAACACCATCTCAAAGATAAGGTAGAAAGGATTGCTATAGGAATGCATGATGAAGAATGGATGAGCTCCAACAAGAATCTTGATGAAGACTTCAAGGATGAATTAAAACATGATGAACCATCATGAAAACTCTGGTAATGAAAGCATGAGAAATGAAAGATGAAAAGAATAAGATGCACGGCCTGCGATGAATTAGATAGAGCTTGAAATTGATATAATTGAAATAACTTGAAGCTCCGGAAAAGAAGATGAAAAACTTGGAACCGAGAATATGATATGATGAACAAGCTCCAGACAACAGAATTAAATCACCTGGAAGGAACAAGAATAAGATTTATGTCATGCATCTCCTTCACCAATTTAAATTGATGACAACCAAAGGATTTGGCATATTACTTATTCTCGTTGGAAAGGATTAAAGAGAGATCTAGCACAAGCTCGGATAATTATTCAACGAACCACCGGTAGGATTGTGAAAAGAACAAAAGAATTAAAACGATAACAATGGAAGAGTAACTTGAAAGAATCACCATAAGAATATGGAGACGAACGAAGAGGCATCAATGAAGAATATTTGGAGGACGAAGTTGAAAACTGAGAACGAAGAAATCTTCTGAAATGATGGCCTTCGGAGGAACACAAAGAAAGAATTCATGAATGCTTAGGATGGGTATCAAAGGATTTCCTCACAATCAGAACAATAATGAGGATGGCATGAAGCTAGAACCACGAATCTTCGAGAAGACGGGCCAATATTTAAGGGAATCACTTCTCCTAATGTTGAGAATGAAGGCGAGAAAAGCCATGAGAATTGTTGAGCACTCCGGAATGAAGAATTAAAAGGTTGAACCAATGATGAAAAAGAATTTGAAAGCGGTCTTGAAGAAGGCATGTGACTGATGAGAATCATTCTTACGTCACACTTTGAAAGGAATTGAGTATAACTCCGGAAAAGAAGAGTCAGGTAAGATCCTGGGAAAGACCTGTGGGTTAGGGCCCATTAAAGAAAACACCGTTGGAAAGATTGCTTAAGAGATATTGCACCGGTTGAATTAAATGGCTTGAGTAAGATAACAATCCTCAAAATAGCTTGAACGGATTAAGAATGGAATATGAATCTTCAGCACTTCGGATATGAATAGCAAGAGGAGAATGATTAATTGGTGCACCGGAATAAGAAAGCATTATGAAATGAGGAAAAGGATAAGATCAACACCGAAATCTTGAATTACATCCACCGGCAGAATCTGAGAACAAAAGAATGATGAACTTGAAGCTCTTGAGCATCATCACGATAAATCTCCGGATAAGGACATTGAAGGAAAAGAATGAAGAAACATCACATGAATAAAATGGAAACTCCATTTGAGAATTTCTGGCTCCAAGAAGAAAAGGGTGGGAGGGTGGGGAAAACAAAGACAACTTGGGATGAATGAAACAGACAACCGTCAGATTTCTCAACGGCGTCTGTATGGAAAAACTTGAAGAGAAAGCACACCGGTTGGAAAGAATTTAACATGAAAATCTTGATGGTCAAGAGGAATAGCACTCCCATAGAAATATGAGAACACCGATTAAGAAAGGTATGGGATCAACATTTGACATCGAAGCAACTCGAATACCAGAATCAAAACAAGAACAAGGATAGATATGCAACATGATATTCACAATATCATTCGAACAGAGAGTTGAACGAATGAATTCCGCAGGTACATCAACTTGTCGAGAAGCCACTTGGAAGAAGAAAAGATAAATAAAAAGGAACAAGGATCAAATAGAACAAATACAAGATAGAAGCTTCGTTCGACATCTTCGTGCTGAAAGCTCATGGAACGTGTTACAAAAGGGTTTTGCAATCCCCGGATCAGCATAGCCAAGGACCCTTTAAGATGCAACTCCCGATCAGAACAAGTCCATAAAACCACTTCACTCAATGTAGAACCCCAAACTTCATATCGAGCATCCGTTGGAAGAATGCCTAGAACTACTAGATGAACCCACATATAGATTTCCGAAAGTTTCCAGTTATGCAATCAGGTGTTGGGGATACACGGGAAGCACCGCGCAATCAACTCTAAACCTACATCCAGGTGTATCCATCCTTCAACACATAACCAGTCTTTCTCGGAAACTGTTTACCTCGGACGTTCGAAAAGCATCCACTATAACAAGCTATGGCAATACTCTCGAGCTACCTCCCCAGTACTGGGTGATGTCGGGGTTATCTTGCCACTGGCCGTATAGGAGAGATTTTCGATGTCGGCCGTCTTAAGTATTTAGTACTGCCGTGATATGCTTGTGTCAATGATACCCCGAAGCTCAACTCCTCGGTAACAGGAGGCATCGAGAACAATATCCTTGTCACAAGAACATCGAAACAATCCCAGAATACTCGCGGGATCCTAAAAAAATTTGGTGCAATTTTTGAAAGTAGAAAAGAAAAGAGTAATCGTCAGGAGTCCTCACCAGAGAGAAAGGGGATGAGAAGCAAAGAAATCCTACTCTCCGATATAATATAGGACTCAAAATGTTTTCCGTGTGTGCCTAGACTCAACCGTCAATGATTCGATCAATCAGTGGGGGCTTCTAGGTCGGAGAACGCTCTGAATACCAACTTGTAATGCCCAGGATGGGACTATATCTCCTACGTGTCGAGGCACGACTTAAAGATATAAGCCCATCCTAGAATGATCTCAAGTTTGGTATCTTTGCACAACTCATGTAAAAGAGGGATTAAATTGCAAAAGGAGATAGTTGGCTTACACTCGCCACTTCACACAATACATTACATAACAATCATCATTCAAAACATCACAACCCGACTACGGGTGAAGATCCAAAAGAAAGATACCAAAACAACATAAAGCCACAGGTCAGGATCGAATCCTAGTAGAAGAACCACTACTGATCGTCGAAACGTCACAAGCAAACATCCAAACATCCAAGCTCTTCATCGAGCTCCCGGTGAAGAACTGATCCAACTCCTGTATCGAACTCGGCTGAACCTGCATCTGGTGTGGTGAAGTAACTGTGAGCCACAGAGGACTCAGCAATCCCGTTCCCGGGTAACAAGACTATTTAAGCCTTGGGTGAGGACAAGGCTGAAGAAAGAATAAGAGGTGAAGGAACAAACAAGAGTCTGCAGCAGCAACTAGCACTAACTTACGTAATAGAGAGCGAGAAGAGAAGTGCCTCGGTCGAGAGATGATCACGAAGTGATCCTAACTAAAGCCGGTCAAACATAACCCCACCGTGTTCAACTCCCGAATCCCTATTCGGAAATTGACAGTCACGGTACACACGCTGGTAGTGTATTGAATCATTGTGTCAAGTTATCTACAACCGGAATTAACAAGCTCCCAACTGCCACATAACCGCGGGCACGGCTTTCGAAAGTTCAAACCCTGCAGGGGTGTTCCAACTTGACCCATTACAAGCCCACGATCCGCGGAGTCGCAACTCCATAGGTGGGAAGACCCGAGTATTCTCGGAATCCCGTGCTCAAGTTAAACCGAACTAAGGTAAGGCTAATCCAGCAAATCCTCCCAGCGTGTCGACACCCTGATAGTAGTCGCGAGTATCTAAGTCTCAGGACACGACCGGATGGGCGAAGCTACGGGACCCAATCCTCGAGTTTCCCCGTGGTGGTTCCCGCAGGCTCCCCGTTTGGGACCAACACCATCGGCACTGGCCCCCCCTGCTATGTAGAATTAAGGATCCTCGAGGGAGCGACCCCCTATGCAAATTTAATTAATTAATTAAGTGGTTATTATGAGGCAAATAGTACCAAATGTTGGGACTTGCTGGAAAAGACTTAGCACTTAGCGGTTTATCAAGGGGGTCCCATACACCCCAACCGTGTTAGGAACGCATAATCAAGGAACATAACACCGGTTTATACGGTTCCTAACGGCATGAGTGGAGCAAAACACCAAGCAAAAGGCTTAGCCTTCCACCCTGCCAGTATATAGATGATTTCATTTTAAGCATTTATATAGTGTGATATAACCCAACCAAACTTCAACATGAAGCAAGCATCTTCGATCTTCACCTGCAACTAGCAATGCTATAAGAGGGGCTGAGCGAAGCATACTTAGCCAAGCAACGGTTTGCATAGGTAGGTTGGTTAAACATGGCAATTGGTTACAAGTAGGAGGCTGACAAGAAGATCATGGGCATCGAGGCAAAACTATAGAGCGGAACTACTAGCAATAGGCAAAGATAGTAATGATATCCGGGTTCGGTCATCTTGCCTGGAATTCCACAAGGGAGAAGAACGGATCCAAGAAGAAGACGGAGCAACAGTCGAGCGGATCCTCACAACTCCGGAACGAAACCGAAGCTAACAGGAGAAGCAACCGGAAAGAAGAAAACAACACGGTAAACACACATATCATAAACATGGCATACGATGCACATCCAAGTATGATGCATGTCCGGTTTAAATATGCAAGGCATGGCAAAGTGCACAAACAAAACTACAAGTTAAGTGGAGCTCAATATGCAACGGGTTGCATATTGACGAAACACCACATTTAATTATTTAGTTGACTCTCATTTAATTACAAGACAAGATTAATTGTTTTTAACATGGCAAGAGGTGAAGCATAAAGAAACTACACTATTTAGGCATTTTAAATGGGGCCGGAAAATAACAACAACTAGTCCGGAAAAATCCCCATGAGCATGTTTAATAATCATAAGCAAACAATAATTAACATATATAATGTTGTTAAATGATGCGGATGACATGAACAAGTTTTTATGCAAGTTATTAAAAGGTTGACAATTAACAAGATATGAAGCATTTGTCACCGTGGTGGAAAGAAAGTGGTGCCACGACAACGATCCGAAAATGATGCAACACATCATATCGGTTCCGGTAACTCGTTGAGAGACCGGTGCAAAAGATAGAATCGACGTGAGCAAGTCGAGCAAGATGAAAGGTGGGGCGATCCTGTTGCCGGGTTCCCACGAGTCGGCGACGAGGCAACCGAGGAACACGACAAAAGAGGGCACAACGGACACGAAGCACACACGAGGAGCATTTCATACAACCACAACAAGCAACACACGGGTCATCGGCTCGGCGGTTATACCTTCGGAACAAACGTTCACGGGGCGGTTCGAGAGCGTAGAGGAAGAAGGCGTTCACGTGTCCGACGAGGAAGAAGTCGTTCCGTAGAGGGAAGTAGTTGTTCCGGCGACGGTAGTTGTTCACGTTCGCGTCTTGGTTCACGGTCGGATGAGCTCGGACGTTGTGGTACTTGCCGGTCTTGGTTCTTGCGACGGTAGACGTTCACATTCCGTAGTGGTACTTGGTGTCTCCGGGCGTCGGTAGTCGTACACGGGGCGTTTTGTAGATGTTCACGGAGCTCGTTCGTAGATGTACTCATATCCGGAGGGGTACTTGTTGTTTCATCGTCGTGGTACTTGGGGGTTCGGCCTTGTACACGGGTCTCCTGTCAATTCACAGTACCAGGCAACACAACAACAAAACAAAACACAACACAACAGCCTCGGTCACGGCTTGAGGCAGCAGAGGAGGCAGCAGGACGAGGGGCTTCCTTGAGGGACTGAGGAACACGGCTCCGGTGCTGCAGGTCGCTGGAGAAGGTGAGGTCGCGGCCACCCGTGGCTGCCTTGGTGGCGGACGGGGCCGCGGCAGGAGGATCGAGGACTGCGGGAGGTGGCTCCGGGTGAAGCAACGTCGGGGCGCTCGGGCCGTGGCGGCCAGGGCAGATGAAGAGGAGGTCGGGCGCGGCCTGGCCTTGGCGCTGGAAGGAAGGCGTCGGCCGGCCCTGGACGGTGCAGAGGAGGAGGGGGCGCGGCGCGGGCCGCCTCCTGGCGCTGGAGGACGGAGTCGGCGCAGGCTGGAGAAGGGCAGCTCGAGGCCGCGGCGGAAGAGACGAGGCACACGGCGCGCTGGAACTCTGGCGATGCGGCGCTCGGCCAGGGCGAGGCAGAGGCCAGGGATGGAGATCGGGAGAAGGGCTCGGCGGGGAAGGAGGGAGATCGAGGCACGGGTGAGAGAAAAGAGATCGAAGGGGAACGGGGAAGGGGCGACCGATGTGGGTCGGGGAGAGGAAAAGAGTGCGGCGGCGAAGGGTGCGGGAGAGGGACGAGGGGATGCGGTCGGGCTTCGGGTGCGCTGCAGCTAGGGTTAGGTGGGGAGGCTGCGGTCGGGCTGGGCCAAAGGAGATGGGCCTTGAGGGAGGTGGCTGGCCTGGGCCTTAGGGGAAGAGGAGGCCCAAGAGGCTGGCCTCTTCCTATTTATTTCCCTTTTAGCAGAGGATAAAAGAGAAGAAAGAAAAAGAGGAGGAGTTAGGGGAAGAATTAGCACACGAGGTCAAAATCCCCGGGCTCACAAAAATGTCAGGGATTTAAATAAAATAGAAGGAGGTTTTTTTTGGAAGAACCTTGGAACAACGGAAAGGAATATTGGCAAGGTTTGGAAGGAGAAGCTCGAAGTGAAATAGACATGGGGAAAAATGCAAGTGTGTTATGGTGATCCCAAACAATTGTAATATTTTTATATAGCTCCCTAAAATAATGAGAGACTTTTATATGTTATAAAGAGAAGTCATTCTTCCCTCGATTTAAATGGACCAAAGGTCCACACGGTTTATTTAGGTTGAGAAGCAAAAATAAATAAATATGACATGATGGCATGATGACATGATGCAATGCAAAAAATAAATAACACAAGCACAAAAGAACACACGGGAGACCCGGAACATCTGGAATCTTCTGGAATCTTCTGGGACGTCGGTCTCGGGCGTCACAACTCTCCCACACTAACAGAGGATCTTGACCCGAGATCCTAGAGATATCACCGGGTAAAATGGAAGAGGAAGAGGTAAAACAAAGTTGCTTCTTCGACAGACGAGTGAAACCAAGAACCTTGAGAGGTTGAACAAAATGAAAGAAGAATACAGCGGAGATGAACGAAGTTGAAAACACTCTGTTAGAAAGAGGAACAAGGAGCATTATGAGAACCTTGCAGGTTGAAAGACAATAAATAAGAGCTCACGGACCAAAAGAATATGAAACTGCAAGGGTACAACCAAGGAATAAGAATGACAGAATTTGGACAGCACTTCGTCTGAAAAAGAAAGGAATTGGACAAGAACTTGCCCAGTTGAGATGATACTTGGTGAAATCAACAACATACTGCCTCCGAAACAATTAAAAGAATGGCACAAGGTTAAGAAGGATTCAGATAGCACTCCGGTTAAAAAGACAGGCAAAACTAGATAAGATGAGAGAACTTGAATGAAGAATACAACACTCCGGATAAATAGATAAACAAGGAAAGAACATGATCTTGATAAAAAACGAGATGATGGTTAAAGAAAACAACATCACAATGCCTCCGGAATGAAGAATAGAATAAAGATCAACGAAAGAAAAGAATGGTGAAGAAAATGACAACTTCTCTCAAAATGAATTTGAGAGACATCCTTACAAGAAGGGTTGAACGGAATCAATTATAAATGAAGAAGTTGGGTCAATTATAAGCACCATAATAGCAAAAATCCTTAGGAAAAGCTTTAGGTGAAATACAACCTAAGATAACTCCAATGAATAAATTGAAGGGTTGGAAAGATCTCCTAAAGAGAAAGGAATTATGGTTTTAATTATCTCATTCTTGATAACTCTTGAATCATGAAACATGAAGGGAAATTGTCAAAAATGACATAACACCATCTCAAAGATAAGGTAGAAAGGATTGCTATAGGAATGCATGATGAAGAATGGATGAGCTCCAACAAGAATCTTGATGAAGACTTCAAGGATGAATTAAAACATGATGAACCATCATGAAAACTCTGGTAATGAAAGCATGAGAAATGAAAGATGAAAAGAATAAGATGCACGGCCTGCGATGAATTAGATAGAGCTTGAAATTGATATAATTGAAATAACTTGAAGCTCCGGAAAAGAAGATGAAAAACTTGGAACCGAGAATATGATATGATGAACAAGCTCCAGACAACAGAATTAAATCACCTGGAAGGAACAAGAATAAGATTTATGTCATGCATCTCCTTCACCAATTTAAATTGATGACAACCAAAGGATTTGGCATATTACTTATTCTCGTTGGAAAGGATTAAAGAGAGATCTAGCACAAGCTCGGATAATTATTCAACGAACCACCGGTAGGATTGTGAAAAGAACAAAAGAATTAAAACGATAACAATGGAAGAGTAACTTGAAAGAATCACCATAAGAATATGGAGACGAACGAAGAGGCATCAATGAAGAATATTTGGAGGACGAAGTTGAAAACTGAGAACGAAGAAATCTTCTGAAATGATGGCCTTCGGAGGAACACAAAGAAAGAATTCATGAATGCTTAGGATGGGTATCAAAGGATTTCCTCACAATCAGAACAATAATGAGGATGGCATGAAGCTAGAACCACGAATCTTCGAGAAGACGGGCCAATATTTAAGGGAA
>LR738709.1:77318848-77332566 GCA_902687465.1 Secale cereale
TTCGAAAAGCATCCACTATAACAAGCTATGGCAATACTCTCGAGCTACCTCCCCAGTACTGGGTGATGTCGGGGTTATCTTGCCACTGGCCGTATAGGAGAGATTTTCGATGTCGGCCGTCTTAAGTATTTAGTACTGCCGTGATATGCTTGTGTCAATGATACCCCGAAGCTCAACTCCTCGGTAACAGGAGGCATCGAGAACAATATCCTTGTCACAAGAACATCGAAACAATCCCAGAATACTCGCGGGATCCTAAAAAAATTTGGTGCAATTTTTGAAAGTAGAAAAGAAAAGAGTAATCGTCAGGAGTCCTCACCAGAGAGAAAGGGGATGAGAAGCAAAGAAATCCTACTCTCCGATATAATATAGGACTCAAAATGTTTTCCGTGTGTGCCTAGACTCAACCGTCAATGATTCGATCAATCAGTGGGGGCTTCTAGGTCGGAGAACGCTCTGAATACCAACTTGTAATGCCCAGGATGGGACTATATCTCCTACGTGTCGAGGCACGACTTAAAGATATAAGCCCATCCTAGAATGATCTCAAGTTTGGTATCTTTGCACAACTCATGTAACAGAGGGATTAAATTGCAAAAGGAGATAGTTGGCTTACACTCGCCACTTCACACAATACATTACATAACAATCATCATTCAAAACATCACAACCCGACTACGGGTGAAGATCCAAAAGAAAGATACCAAAACAACATAAAGCCACAGGTCAGGATCGAATCCTAGTAGAAGAACCACTACTGATCGTCGAAACGTCACAAGCAAACATCCAAACATCCAAACTCTTCATCGAGCTCCCGGTGAAGAACTGATCCAACTCCTGTATCGAACTCGGCTGAACCTGCATCTGGTGTGGTGAAGTAACTGTGAGCCACAGAGGACTCAGCAATCCCGTCCCCGGGTAACAAGACTATTTAAGCCTTGGGTGAGGACAAGGCTGAAGAAAGAATAAGAGGTGAAGGAACAAACAAGAGTCTGCAGCAGCAACTAGAACTAACTTACGTAATAGAGAGCGAGAAGAGAAGTGCCTCGATCGAGAGATGATCACGAAGTGATCCTAACTAAAGCCGGTCAAACATAACCCCACCGTGTTCAACTCCCGAATCCCTATTCGGAAATTGACAGTCACGGTACACACGCTGGTAGTGTATTGAATCATTGTGTCAAGTTATCTACAACCGGAATTAACAAGCTCCCATCTGCCACATAACCGCGGGCACGGCTTTCGAAAGTTCAAACCCTGCAGGGGTGTTCCAACTTGACCCATTACAAGCCCACGATCCGCGGAGTCACAACTCCATAGGTGGGAAGACCCGAGTATTCTCGGAATCCCATGCTCAAGTTAAACCGAACTAAGGTAAGGCTAATCCAGCAAATCCTCCCGGCGTGTCGACACCCTGATAGTAGCCGTGTGTATCTAAGTCTCAGGACACGACCGGATGGGCGAAGCTACGGGACCCAATCCTCGAGTTTCCTCGTGGTGGTTCCCGCAGGCTCCCCGTTTGGGACCAACACCATCGGCACTGGCCCCCCCTGCTATGTAGAATTAAGGATCCTCGAGGGAGCGACCCCCTATGCAAATTTAATTAATTAATTAAGTGGTTATTATGAGGCAAATAGTACCAAATGTTGGGACTTGCTGGGAAAGACTTAGCACTTAGCGGTTTATCAAGGGGGTCCCATACACCCCAACCGTGTTAGGAACGCATAATCAAGGAACATAAGACCGGTTTATACGGTTCCTAACGGCATGAGTGGAGCAAAACACCAAGCAAAAGGCTTAGCCTTCCACCCTGCCAGTATATAGATGATTTCATTTTAAGCATTTATATAGTGTGATATAACCCAACCAAACTTCAACATGAAGCAAGCATCTTCGATCTTCACCTGCAACTAGCAATGCTATAAGAGGGGCTGAGCGAAGCATACTTAGCCAAGCAACGGTTTGCATAGGTAGGTTGGTTAAACATGGCAATTGGTTACAAGTAGGAGGCTGACAAGAAGATCATGGGCATCGAAGCAAAACTATAGAGCGGAACTACTAGCAATAGGCAAAGATAGTAATGATATCCGGGATCGGTCATCTTGCCTGGAATTCCACAAGGGAGAAGAACGGATCCAAGAAGAAGACGGAGCAATAGTCGAGCGGATCCTCACAACTCCGGAACGAAACCGAAGCTAACAAGAGAAGCAACCGGAAAGAAGAAAACAACACGGTAAACACACATATCATAAACATGGCATACGATGCACATCCAAGTATGATGCATGTTCGGTTTAAATATGCAAGGCATGGCAAAGTGCACAAACAAAACTACAAGTTAAGTGGAGCTCAATATGCAACGGGTTGCATATTGACGAAACACCACATTTAATTATTTAGTTGACTCTCATTTAATTACAAGACAAGATTAATTGTTTTTAACATGGCAAGAGGTGAAGCATAAAGAAACTACACTATTTAGGCATTTTAAATGGGGCCGGAAAATAACAACAACTAGTCCGGAAAAATCCCCATGAGCATGTTTAATAATCGTAAGCAAACAATAATTAACATATATAATGTTGTTAAATGATGCGGATGACATGAACAAGTTTTTATGCAAGTTATTAAAAGGTTGACAATTAACAAGATATGAAGCATTTGTCACCGTGGTGGAAAGAAAGGGGTGCCACGGCAACGATCCGAAAATGATGCAACGCATCATATCGGTTCCGGTAACTCGTTGAGAGACCGGTGCAAAAGATAGAATCGACGTGAGCAAGTCGAGCAAGATGAAAGGTGGGGCGATCCCGTTGCCGGGTTCCCACGAGTCGGCGACGAGGCAACCGAGGAACACGATAAAAGAGGGCACAACGGACACGAAGCACACACGAGGAGCATTTCATACAACCACAACAAGCAACACACGGGTCATCGGCTCGGCGGTTATACCTTCGGAACAAACGTTCACGGGGCGGTTCGAGAGCGTAGAGGAAGAAGGCGTTCACGTGTCCGACGAGGAAGAAGTCGTTCCGTAGAGGGAAGTAGTTGTTCCGGCGACGGTAGTTGTTCACGTTCGCGTCTTGGTTCACGGTCGGATGAGCTCGGACGTTGTGGTACTTGCCGGTCTTGGTTCTTGCGACGGTAGACGTTCACATTCCGTAGTGGTACTTGGTGTCTCCGGGCGTCGGTAGTCGTACACGGGGCGTTTTGTAGATGTTCACGGAGCTCGTTCGTAGATGTACTCATATCCGGAGGGGTACTTGTTGTTTCATCGTCGTGGTACTTGGGGGTTCGGCCTTGTACACGGGTCTCCTGTCAATTCACAGTACCAGGCAACACAACAACAAAACAAAACACAACACAACAGCCTCGGTCACGGCTTGAGGCAGCAGAGGAGGCAGCAGGACGAGGGGCTTCCTTGAGGGACTGAGGAACACGGCTCCGGTGCTGCAGGTCGCTGGAGAAGGTGAGGTCGCGGCCACCCGTGGCTGCCTTGGTGGCGGACGGGGCCGCGGCAGGAGGATCGAGGACTGCGGGAGGTGGCTCCGGGTGAAGCAACGTCGGGGCGCTCGGGCCGTGGCGGCCAGGGCAGATGAAGAGGAGGTCGGGCGCGGCCTGGCCTTGGCGCTGGAAGGAAGGCGTCGGCCGGCCCTGGACGGTGCAGAGGAGGAGGGGGCGCGGCGCGGGCCGCCTCCTGGCGCTGGAGGACGGAGTCGGCGCAGGCTGGAGAAGGGCAGCTCGAGGCCGCGGCGGAAGAGACGAGGCACACGGCGCGCTGGAACTCTGGCGATGCGGCGCTCGGCCAGGGCGAGGCAGAGGCCAGGGATGGAGATCGGGAGAAGGGCTCGGCGGGGAAGGAGGGAGATCGAGGCACGGGTGAGAGAAAAGAGATCGAAGGGGAACGGGGAAGGGGCGACCGATGTGGGTCGGGGAGAGGAAAAGAGTGCGGCGGCGAAGGGTGCGGGAGAGGGACGAGGGGATGCGGTCGGGCTTCGGGTGCGCTGCAGCTAGGGTTAGGTGGGGAGGCTGCGGTCGGGCTGGGCCAAAGGAGATGGGCCTTGAGGGAGGTGGCTGGCCTGGGCCTTAGGGGAAGAGGAGGCCCAAGAGGCTGGCCTCTTCCTATTTATTTCCCTTTTAGCAGAGGATAAAAGAGAAGAAAGAAAAAGAGGAGGAGTTAGGGGAAGAATTAGCACACGAGGTCAAAATCCCCGGGCTCACAAAAATGTCAGGGATTTAAATAAAATAGAAGGAGGTTTTTTTTGGAAGAACCTTGGAACAACGGAAAGGAATATTGGCAAGGTTTGGAAGGAGAAGCTCGAAGTGAAATAGACATGGGGAAAAATGCAAGTGTGTTATGGTGATCCCAAACAATTGTAATATTTTTATATAGCTCCCTAAAATAATGAGAGACTTTTATATGTTATAAAGAGAAGTCATTCTTCCCTCGATTTAAATGGACCAAAGGTCCACACGGTTTATTTAGGTTGAGAAGCAAAAATAAATAAATATGACATGATGGCATGATGACATGATGCAATGCAAAAAATAAATAACACAAGCACAAAAGAACACACGGGAGACCCGGAACATCTGGAATCTTCTGGAATCTTCTGGGACGTCGGTCTCGGGCGTCACAACTCTCCCACACTAACAGAGGATCTTGACCCGAGATCCTAGAGATATCACCGGGTAAAATGGAAGAGGAAGAGGTAAAACAAAGTTGCTTCTTCGACAGACGAGTGAAACCAAGAACCTTGAGAGGTTGAACAAAATGAAAGAAGAATACAGCGGAGATGAACGAAGTTGAAAACACTCTGTTAGAAAGAGGAACAAGGAGCATTATGAGAACCTTGCAGGTTGAAAGACAATAAATAAGAGCTCACGGACCAAAAGAATATGAAACTGCAAGGGTACAACCAAGGAATAAGAATGACAGAATTTGGACAGCACTTCGTCTGAAAAAGAAAGGAATTGGACAAGAACTTGCCCAGTTGAGATGATACTTGGTGAAATCAACAACATACTGCCTCCGAAACAATTAAAAGAATGGCACAAGGTTAAGAAGGATTCAGATAGCACTCCGGTTAAAAAGACAGGCAAAACTAGATAAGATGAGAGAACTTGAATGAAGAATACAACACTCCGGATAAATAGATAAACAAGGAAAGAACATGATCTTGATAAAAAACGAGATGATGGTTAAAGAAAACAACATCACAATGCCTCCGGAATGAAGAATAGAATAAAGATCAACGAAAGAAAAGAATGGTGAAGAAAATGACAACTTCTCTCAAAATGAATTTGAGAGACATCCTTACAAGAAGGGTTGAACGGAATCAATTATAAATGAAGAAGTTGGGTCAATTATAAGCACCATAATAGCAAAAATCCTTAGGAAAAGCTTTAGGTGAAATACAACCTAAGATAACTCCAATGAATAAATTGAAGGGTTGGAAAGATCTCCTAAAGAGAAAGGAATTATGGTTTTAATTATCTCATTCTTGATAACTCTTGAATCATGAAACATGAAGGGAAATTGTCAAAAATGACATAACACCATCTCAAAGATAAGGTAGAAAGGATTGCTATAGGAATGCATGATGAAGAATGGATGAGCTCCAACAAGAATCTTGATGAAGACTTCAAGGATGAATTAAAACATGATGAACCATCATGAAAACTCCGGTAATGAAAGCATGAGAAATGAAAGATGAAAAGAATAAGATGCACGGCCTGCGATGAATTAGATAGAGCTTGAAATTGATATAATTGAAATAACTTGAAGCTCCGGAAAAGAAGATGAAAAACTTGGAACCGAGAATATGATATGATGAACAAGCTCCAGACAACAGAATTAAATCACCTGGAAGGAACAAGAATAAGATTTATGTCATGCATCTCCTTCACCAATTTAAATTGATGACAACCAAAGGATTTGGCATATTACTTATTCTCGTTGGAAAGGATTAAAGAGAGATCTAGCACAAGCTCGGATAATTATTCAACGAACCACCGGTAGGATTGTGAAAAGAACAAAAGAATTAAAACGATAACAATGGAAGAGTAACTTGAAAGAATCACCATAAGAATATGGAGACGAACGAAGAGGCATCAATGAAGAATATTTGGAGGACGAAGTTGAAAACTGAGAACGAAGAAATCTTCTGAAATGATGGCCTTCGGAGGAACACAAAGAAAGAATTCATGAATGCTTAGGATGGGTATCAAAGGATTTCCTCACAATCAGAACAATAATGAGGATGGCATGAAGCTAGAACCACGAATCTTCGAGAAGACGGGCCAATATTTAAGGGAATCACTTCTCCTAATGTTGAGAATGAAGGCGAGAAAAGCCATGAGAATTGTTGAGCACTCCGGAATGAAGAATTAAAAGGTTGAACCAATGATGAAAAAGAATTTGAAAGCGGTCTTGAAGAAGGCATGTGACTGATGAGAATCATTCTTACGTCACACTTTGAAAGGAATTGAGTATAACTCCGGAAAAGAAGAGTCAGGTAAGATCCTGGGAAAGACCTGTGGGTTAGGGCCCATTAAAGAAAACACCGTTGGAAAGATTGCTTAAGAGATATTGCACCGGTTGAATTAAATGGCTTGAGTAAGATAACAATCCTCAAAATAGCTTGAACGGATTAAGAATGGAATATGAATCTTCAGCACTTCGGATATGAATAGCAAGAGGAGAATGATTAATTGGTGCACCGGAATAAGAAAGCATTATGAAATGAGGAAAAGGATAAGATCAACACCGAAATCTTGAATTACATCCACCGGCAGAATCTGAGAACAAAAGAATGATGAACTTGAAGCTCTTGAGCATCATCACGATAAATCTCCGGATAAGGACATTGAAGGAAAAGAATGAAGAAACATCACATGAATAAAATGGAAACTCCATTTGAGAATTTCTGGCTCCAAGAAGAAAAGGGTGGGAGGGTGGGGAAAACAAAGACAACTTGGGATGAATGAAACAGACAACCGTCAGATTTCTCAACGGCGTCTGTATGGAAAAACTTGAAGAGAAAGCACACCGGTTGGAAAGAATTTAACATGAAAATCTTGATGGTCAAGAGGAATAGCACTCCCATAGAAATATGAGAACACCGATTAAGAAAGGTATGGGATCAACATTTGACATCGAAGCAACTCGAATACCAGAATCAAAACAAGAACAAGGATAGATATGCAACATGATATTCACAATATCATTCGAACAGAGAGTTGAACGAATGAATTCCGCAGGTACATCAACTTGTCGAGAAGCCACTTGGAAGAAGAAAAGATAAATAAAAAGGAACAAGGATCAAATAGAACAAATACAAGATAGAAGCTTCGTTCGACATCTTCGTGCTGAAAGCTCATGGAACGTGTTACAAAAGGGTTTTGCAATCCCCGGATCAGCATAGCCAAGGACCCTTTAAGATGCAACTCCCGATCAGAACAAGTCCATAAAACCACTTCACTCAATGTAGAACCCCAAACTTCATATCGAGCATCCGTTGGAAGAATGCCTAGAACTACTAGATGAACCCACATATAGATTTCCGAAAGTTTCCAGTTATGCAATCAGGTGTTGGGGATACACGGGAAGCACCGCGCAATCAACTCTAAACCTACATCCAGGTGTATCCATCCTTCAACACATAACCAGTCTTTCTCGGAAACTGTTTACCTCGGACCTTCGAAAAGCATCCACTATAACAAGCTATGGCAATACTCTCGAGCTACCTCCCCAGTACTGGGTGATGTCGGGGTTATCTTGCCACTGGCCGTATAGGAGAGATTTTCGATGTCGGCCGTCTTAAGTATTTAGTACTGCCGTGATATGCTTGTGTCAATGATACCCCGAAACTCAACTCCTCGGTAACAGGAGGCATCGAGAACAATATCCTTGTCACAAGAACATCGAAACAATCCCAGAATACTCGCGGGATCCTAAAAAAATTTGGTGCAATTTTTGAAAGTAGAAAAGAAAAGAGTAATCGTCAGGAGTCCTCACCAGAGAGAAAGGGGATGAGAAGCAAAGAAATCCTACTCTCCGATATAATATAGGACTCAAAATGTTTTCCGTGTGTGCCTAGACTCAACCGTCAATGATTCGATCAATCAGTGGGGGCTTCTAGGTCGGAGAACGCTCTGAATACCAACTTGTAATGCCCAGGATGGGACTATATCTCCTACGTGTCGAGGCACGACTTAAAGATATAAGCCCATCCTAGAATGATCTCAAGTTTGGTATCTTTGCACAACTCATGTAAAAGAGGGATTAAATTGCAAAAGGAGATAGTTGGCTTACACTCGCCACTTCACACAATACATTACATAACAATCATCATTCAAAACATCACAACCCGACTACGGGTGAAGATCCAAAAGAAAGATACCAAAACAACATAAAGCCACAGGTCAGGATCGAATCCTAGTAGAAGAACCACTACTGATCGTCGAAACGTCACAAGCAAACATCCAAACATCCAAGCTCTTCATCGAGCTCCCGGTGAAGAACTGATCCAACTCCTGTATCGAACTCGGCTGAACCTGCATCTGGTGTGGTGAAGTAACTGTGAGCCACAGAGGACTCAGCAATCCCGTTCCCGGGTAACAAGACTATTTAAGCCTTGGGTGAGGACAAGGCTGAAGAAAGAATAAGAGGTGAAGGAACAAACAAGAGTCTGCAGCAGCAACTAGCACTAACTTACGTAATAGAGAGCGAGAAGAGAAGTGCCTCGGTCGAGAGATGATCACGAAGTGATCCTAACTAAAGCCGGTCAAACATAACCCCACCGTGTTCAACTCCCGAATCCCTATTCGGAAATTGACAGTCACGGTACACACGCTGGTAGTGTATTGAATCATTGTGTCAAGTTATCTACAACCGGAATTAACAAGCTCCCAACTGCCACATAACCGCGGGCACGGCTTTCGAAAGTTCAAACCCTGCAGGGGTGTTCCAACTTGACCCATTACAAGCCCACGATCCGCGGAGTCGCAACTCCATAGGTGGGAAGACCCGAGTATTCTCGGAATCCCGTGCTCAAGTTAAACCGAACTAAGGTAAGGCTAATCCAGCAAATCCTCCCAGCGTGTCGACACCCTGATAGTAGTCGCGAGTATCTAAGTCTCAGGACACGACCGGATGGGCGAAGCTACGGGACCCAATCCTCGAGTTTCCCCGTGGTGGTTCCCGCAGGCTCCCCGTTTGGGACCAACACCATCGGCACTGGCCCCCCCTGCTATGTAGAATTAAGGATCCTCGAGGGAGCGACCCCCTATGCAAATTTAATTAATTAATTAAGTGGTTATTATGAGGCAAATAGTACCAAATGTTGGGACTTGCTGGAAAAGACTTAGCACTTAGCGGTTTATCAAGGGGGTCCCATACACCCCAACCGTGTTAGGAACGCATAATCAAGGAACATAACACCGGTTTATACGGTTCCTAACGGCATGAGTGGAGCAAAACACCAAGCAAAAGGCTTAGCCTTCCACCCTGCCAGTATATAGATGATTTCATTTTAAGCATTTATATAGTGTGATATAACCCAACCAAACTTCAACATGAAGCAAGCATCTTCGATCTTCACCTGCAACTAGCAATGCTATAAGAGGGGCTGAGCGAAGCATACTTAGCCAAGCAACGGTTTGCATAGGTAGGTTGGTTAAACATGGCAATTGGTTACAAGTAGGAGGCTGACAAGAAGATCATGGGCATCGAGGCAAAACTATAGAGCGGAACTACTAGCAATAGGCAAAGATAGTAATGATATCCGGGTTCGGTCATCTTGCCTGGAATTCCACAAGGGAGAAGAACGGATCCAAGAAGAAGACGGAGCAACAGTCGAGCGGATCCTCACAACTCCGGAACGAAACCGAAGCTAACAGGAGAAGCAACCGGAAAGAAGAAAACAACACGGTAAACACACATATCATAAACATGGCATACGATGCACATCCAAGTATGATGCATGTCCGGTTTAAATATGCAAGGCATGGCAAAGTGCACAAACAAAACTACAAGTTAAGTGGAGCTCAATATGCAACGGGTTGCATATTGACGAAACACCACATTTAATTATTTAGTTGACTCTCATTTAATTACAAGACAAGATTAATTGTTTTTAACATGGCAAGAGGTGAAGCATAAAGAAACTACACTATTTAGGCATTTTAAATGGGGCCGGAAAATAACAACAACTAGTCCGGAAAAATCCCCATGAGCATGTTTAATAATCATAAGCAAACAATAATTAACATATATAATGTTGTTAAATGATGCGGATGACATGAACAAGTTTTTATGCAAGTTATTAAAAGGTTGACAATTAACAAGATATGAAGCATTTGTCACCGTGGTGGAAAGAAAGTGGTGCCACGACAACGATCCGAAAATGATGCAACACATCATATCGGTTCCGGTAACTCGTTGAGAGACCGGTGCAAAAGATAGAATCGACGTGAGCAAGTCGAGCAAGATGAAAGGTGGGGCGATCCTGTTGCCGGGTTCCCACGAGTCGGCGACGAGGCAACCGAGGAACACGACAAAAGAGGGCACAACGGACACGAAGCACACACGAGGAGCATTTCATACAACCACAACAAGCAACACACGGGTCATCGGCTCGGCGGTTATACCTTCGGAACAAACGTTCACGGGGCGGTTCGAGAGCGTAGAGGAAGAAGGCGTTCACGTGTCCGACGAGGAAGAAGTCGTTCCGTAGAGGGAAGTAGTTGTTCCGGCGACGGTAGTTGTTCACGTTCGCGTCTTGGTTCACGGTCGGATGAGCTCGGACGTTGTGGTACTTGCCGGTCTTGGTTCTTGCGACGGTAGACGTTCACATTCCGTAGTGGTACTTGGTGTCTCCGGGCGTCGGTAGTCGTACACGGGGCGTTTTGTAGATGTTCACGGAGCTCGTTCGTAGATGTACTCATATCCGGAGGGGTACTTGTTGTTTCATCGTCGTGGTACTTGGGGGTTCGGCCTTGTACACGGGTCTCCTGTCAATTCACAGTACCAGGCAACACAACAACAAAACAAAACACAACACAACAGCCTCGGTCACGGCTTGAGGCAGCAGAGGAGGCAGCAGGACTAGGGGCTTCCTCGAGGGACTGAGGAACACGGCTCCGGTGCTGCTGGTCGCTGGAGAAGGTGAGGTCGCGGCCACCCGTGGCTGCCTTGGTGGCGGACGGGGCCGCGGCAGGAGGATCGAGGACGGCGGGAGGTGGCTCCGGGCGAAGCAACGTCGGGGCGCTCGGGCCGTGGCGGCCAGGGCAGAGGAAGAGGAGGCCGGGCGCGGCCTGGCCTTGGCGCTGGAAGGAAGGCGTCGGCCGGCCCTGGACGGTGCAGAGGAGGAGGGGGCGCGGCGCGGGCCGCCTCCTGGCGCTGGAGGACGGGGTCGGCGCAGGCTGGAGAAGGGCAGCTCGAGGCCGCGGCGGAAGAGACGAGGCACACAGCGCGCTGGAACTCTGGCGATGCGGCGCTCGGCCAGGGCGAGGCAGAGGCCAGGGATGGAGATCGGGAGAAGGGCTCGACGGGGAAGGAGGGAGATCGAGGCACGGGTGAGAGAAAAGAGATCGAAGGGGAACGGGGAAGGGGCGACCGATGCGGGTCGGGGAGAGGAAAAGAGTGCGGCGGCGAAGGCTGCGGGAGAGGGACGAGGGGATGCGGTCGGGCTTCGGGTGCGCTGCAGCTAGGGTTAGGTGGGGAGGCTGCGGTCGGGCTGGGCCAAAGGAGATGGGCCTTGAGGGAGGTGGCTGGCCTGGGCCTTAGGGGAAGAGGAGGCCCAAGAGGCTGGCTTCTTCCTATTTATTTCCCTTTTAGCAGAGGATAAAAGAGAAGAAAGAAAAAGAGGAGGAGTTAGGGGAAGAATTAGCACACGAGGTCAAAATCCCCAGGCTCACAAAAATGTCAGGGATTTAAATAAAATAGAAGGAGGTTTTTTTTGGAAGAACCTTGGAACAACGGAAAGGAATATTGGCAAGGTTTGGAAGGAGAAGCTCGAAGTGAAATAGACATGGGGAAAAATGCAAGTGTGTTATGGTGATCCCAAACAATTGTAATATTTTTATATAGCTCCCTAAAATAATGAGAGACTTTTATATGTTATAAAGAGAAGTCATTCTTCCCTCGATTTAAATGGACCGAAGGTCCACACGGTTTATTTAGGTTGAGAAGCAAAAATAAATAAATATGACATGATGGCATGATGACATGATGCAATGCAAAAAATAAATAACACAAGCACAAAAGAACACACGGGAGACCCGGAACATCTGGAATCTTCTGGAATCTTCTGGGACGTCGGTCTCGGGCGTCACAGTTGGGGTTACAAAGGGTGTAGCTGGTTCTCTGTCCAACTAGGTAGGGGTACAATCTGCGTGAGTCTAGGTTATGCGTGGTGACGCTGGTTCTTGGGCAAGTACAACCGTGGTTCTATCTCCATCGACATGTAGCACGATCTTTTCTGAAGACCGTGTTTTTACTCCCACAGATACTGCCATCACCCCCTCCAATTGAAATGGCTGATAAACAACAAAATTAATTGAATGTACAGACATTGTAAGATAGACAGGTGCAATGGATAGTAGGGAAGAAAACAGGGCATGAAATAATTCACATTTATGTTGTCTAACCAAAGAGAATAGCAGGACATAATTTTAAATATATGATGGCTAATTAAACAGGATAGCATGACACAATTTCACATGTATGATGGCTAACTAAACATGATAGAATGACATACTTCAAAATATGATGACTATGTAAACATGATGACATGATATAACTATACGATGTGTCTATTAAAGTGGTTGGCATGCCATAAATCACAATCATGACGTCAATGGAAACATGATGGCATGATAATTCACGGATAGAATGACATAATTCAAAATATGATGACTATGTGAACAGGATGTGATGATATAACTATATTATGTCTTTAGAAAATGGGTTGGCATGCCATAATTTAGATACATGCTGTCTATGTAAACATCATGGCATGATATAATTCAAATATATGTTTTATATACTAAGGAAGTGAGCAGAGGGCAATCGCATATATGATGTGTAAACTAAGGAGATGGCATTCAATATCGTGTATATGATGTAAAAATTAAGCATTGCACTACAACATATGCATGATATGAGTAATATAACCGTGCCAAGTTTGAGCATACACCTCAGGGGGATAATAGGACTCGTCATCTGCCTCTGAATCCTCCTCTGAAGAGCTATCTATAACCAGCAACATATCTGCTTCACCAGGTAGCATTGTCTGCTCTGAAGACCTTGTTTTCACTCCAGATTTCTCCATCACCAATTCAAATGGCTGATGCACAGGAAGAGCAGTTGAATATACAAACATTGTCGACAAAAGCAATGAGAAATACAAAAAAAGGACGGCATGATATAATTCACAAATATGACGCTTGGCTAAACATCATGGCATTGCATAATTTAAATATATAATGCCTTGCAACAAGATAGCATTGCATAATTCACATATATAATGTCTTGCAAAAAGATGGCATTGCATAATTCACATATATGGTAATTAGACACTAAACAGGTGGCATTCACACAAATCATGTGTAAACTAAGCAAATGACATAGCAATGCAATATACCATACGCATGATATGATGATATGAGCAACCTAACCCTGCCAAGTTAGAGCATGCACCTCGGGGGGGGGG
>LR738709.1:77341003-77386990 GCA_902687465.1 Secale cereale
ATAGTCGGGTAGGTTGTGAATTGTCAGGAGGAGCTTAGGGTTGTTAGTATTTGCATGTTGTGAATTGTGTTTTGTGTTGTGTATTTTGAGAGTACTTTTAGATATGAATGTCTTTTGAATTTCAGATTTGCAGTATTGAGCATATGAAGTATTTTATGAATTCTAGAGATCTATTTTAGCACTTAAAAAACTGTAATTTCATAGGAGTATGAAAGTGCAGACAATGTGATTCTCAGAGAAGAAACTGCAAGTTTCAGTTTCAGATAAGAAACTCCAAGTTTAGTTTCAGATAAGAAACTAGGCAGAGCATTTATATTAACATGGCCTTTTGAAACAGTGTTAACATCATGCTGGAAGTTTTATTCATTGTCGAAACTGGAACTACCAACCAGTTAACATCATGCTGATCAACATTCATGCATAGCACATCTTCATATGATGCATAGTCAAAAACATATGCTATTTTCAAAATGCCCACACAATGTCGAGTGTGCGAAAAACAGAGAAAACGAGGGATGAAGTTTTGGCAAGTGTAGGACGTGGTGTGTGCTACTTCTCGAGCTTGCGTTGTATTCCCTCGATGAGGAAAGGGAGATGCAGCATAGCAGCGTAAGTATTTCCCTCAGTTTTTGAGAACCAAGGTATCAATCCAGTAGGAGACCACGCGTGAGTCCCTCACACCTGCACAAATGCTACCTCTTGAGCTTGCGTTGTATTCCCTCGAAGAGGAAAGGGAGATGCAACACAGTAGCGTAAGTATTTCCTTCAGTTTTGGAGAACCAAGGTATCAATCCAGTTGGAAACCACGCGCGAGTCCCTCGCACCTACACAAACAAATAGGAACTTCGCAGCCAACGCGATAAGGGGTTGTCAATCCCTTTACGGTCACTTACGAGAGTGAGATCTGATAGAGATGATGGTTTATATTATTCGTATTTTTGGTTTAACAAAACAGCTAATAAAAGCGATAAAAGTAAAGTAGATGTAGATTGATATGTTGAGAATAGACCCGGGGGCCATAGTTTTCTCTAGTGGCTTCTCTCATGATAGCGATATTCTACGGCGGGCAAACAAATTACTGTCGAGCAATTGATAGAAAAGCGAATAATTATGAGACTATCTTGGCATGATCATTGTACATAGGTATCACGTCCGAGACAAGTAGACCGACTCCTCCCTGCATCTACTACTATTACTCCACACATCGATCGCTATACAGCATGCATCTAGTGTATTGAGTTCATACGAACAGAGTAACGCCTTAAGCAAGATGACATGATGTAGAGGGGTAAACTCAAGCAATATGATGTACAACCCATCTTTTTATCCTCGATAGCAACAATACAATACGTGCCTTGCTGCCCCTACTGTCACTGGGAAAGGACACCGCAAGATTGAACCCAAAGGCTAGCACTTCTCCCATTGCAAGAACTATAGATCTAGTAGGCCAAACCTAACCGATAATTCGAAGAGACTTGCAAGGATATTATGAGCACACATAAAAAGTTCAGAGAAGAACCAAATATCTTTCATAGATAACCTTGATCATAAACTCACAATTCATCGGATCTCGACAAACACATCATAAGAAGAGATTACATCAAATAGATCTCCTCGAAGACCGAGGAGAACTTTGTATTGAGATTCAGAGAGAGAGAAGAAGCCATCTAGATACTAGCTATGGACCCGAAGGTCTATGGGAAACTACTCACAACTCATGGTGAGGGCGATGATGATGATGAGGAAGGTCTCTATGATGGATCCCCCTCCGGTGGAGCTCTGGAACAGGCTCCAAGATGGGATCTCCACGGGAACAGAAGCTACGGTGGTGGAATTAGGGTTTTCTCTCTGCGTATGGAGTTTCTGTGGTATGTGGCCATATATAGGAAGAAGGAGGGCACCGGGGGCCACACGAGGAAGCCTCTGGGCAGGGGGGCGCGCCCTGGGAAGGGGGGCGCGCCCCCACCCTCGAGGGCAGCCCCTCTGTCCCCTGACTCGGTCCTGAAGTTTCCTGTGCGCGATTTTCTCCAAAAATATATCTTGCGACGGTTTCATTCTGTTCAGACTCCGTTTGATATTCTGTTTCTACAAAACGCTGAAATAGGCAAAAACAGCAATCTGGACTGGGCCTTTGGGTTAGTAGGTTAGTCCCAAAAATGATATAAAAGTGAATGATAAAGCCCATTAAACATCCAAGACTTCATAAATAATAGCATGGAACAATCAAAAAATATAGATACGTTGGAGACGTATCAAGCATCCCCAAGCTTAATTCCTGCTCGTCCTCGAGTAGGTAAATGATAAAGAAAGAATTTTTGATGTGGAAAGCTAACCAATATAGTTTTTCAATGTAATTCTCTTAATTGTGCAATGAATGTTCAGATCTGAAAGATTCAAGATAAAAGTCTATATTGACATAAGAAATAACTATACTTCAAGCAATACTAACAAAGCAATCATGTCTTCTCAAAATACTATGGCTAAAGAAAGTTATCCCTACAAAATCATATAGTCTGGCTATGCTCCCTCTTCATCACACAAAATATTCATATCATGCACAACCCCGATTTCAGCCAAGCATTTGTTTTCATACTCTATCTTTTCAAACCTGTCAACTTTCACGCAATACATGAGCGTGAGCCATGGATATAGCACTATGGGTGGAATAGAGGTTGTTGTGGAGAAGACAAAAAGGAGGGAGATAGTCTCACATCGACTTGGCGTATCAATGGTCTATGGAGATGCCCATCAATAGATATCAATGTGAGTGAGTAGGGATTTCCATGCAACGGATGCACTAGAGCTAAATATGAATGAAAGCTCAACAAAAGAAACAGGTGGGTGTGCATCCAACTTGCTTGCTCACGAAGACCTAGGGCATTTGAGGAAGCCCATCGTTGGAATATACAAGCCAAGTTCTATAATGAAAATTCCCACTAGTATATGAAAGTGACTAAACATGAGACTCTCTACAATGAAGAACATGGTGCTACTTTGAAGCACAAGTGTGGAAAAAGATAGTAGCAATTGTCCCTTTTTCTTTTTCTTTTTTTTCTTTTTTTTCTTTTTGGGCCTTTTTATCTTTGGCCTTTCTTTTTTTTTCTTTTTTTTGCGGAGGGGCTTTATAGAATCAGCCTTTCCTCCCAAGGGACAATGCTCTAATAATGATGATCATCACACTTTCATTACAACACGAAATTACAACTCGATACTACAACAACAAAGTATGACTCTATATGAATGCCTCCGGCGGTGTACTGGTATGTGCAATGAAAAATGAGTGACATGTATAAAAATTATGCATGGTGGCCTTGCCACAAATACGATGTCAACTACAAGATCATGCATGACAATATGACAATATGATGTGTGTCATATGAACGGAATGGTGGAAAGTTGCATGGCAATATATCTCGGTATGGCTATGGAAATGCCATGATAGGTGGGTATGGTGGCTGTTTTGAGGAACAATATGGTGGCTGTTTTGAGGAAGGATATATAGTGGGTTTATGGTACCGGCGAAAGTTGCGTGGTACAAGAGAGGCTAGCAATGGTGGAAGGGTGAGAGTGTGTATAATCCATGGACTCAACATTAGTCATAAGAACTCATATACTTATTGCAAAAATCTACGAGTCATCAAAACAAAGAAATCAACGCATGCTCCTAGGCGGGACGTTGGTAGGAGTTAACCATCGCGCGCCCCCGACCTCGACACAAAGGTTGGCACATTACAAATACCTCATGCTCTAATTTCGTCACATAGCGGTTCACCATACGTGCATGATACGGGAATCACTAACCTTAACAGAAGTATTTCTCAATTTCATAATAACTCCACTAGCATGACTCTAATATCACTATCCTCATGTCTCAAAATAATTATCAAGAAACAATCATCTCATTCTATTCAATGCACTTGGTGTGATTTTTTTTACTACATTGACATTGGATGTCTATCTTGTGAAGACTAGTTTCTTTAGCCTAAACACATTACCATGCTGTTTTAATAGACTCTAAAATAGATATAAGTGAAGCATGAGAGTTCAACAATTTCTACAAAATATTACCACCATCGTGCTCTAAAAGATATAAGTGAAGCACTAGAGCAAAAACTATTCAACTCAAAAGATATAAGTGAAGCACATAGAGTGTTCTAACAATTTCTAGGCCATATTTAACTCTCTCAAATAGGTGTGTCCAGCAAGGATGATTGTGGCAAACTAACAAGCAAAGACTCAAATTTTACAAAATGCTCCAAGCAAAACACATGTCATGTTGCGAATAAAAATATAGCTCCAAGTATAGTTAACGTTGGATGAAGACGAAAGAGGGGATGCCTTCCCGGGGCATCCCCAAGCTTAGGCTTTTGATTATCTTGAATTTACTTGGGGTTCCATGGGCATCCCCAAGCTTAGGCCTTTTCTACTCCTTGTTCCATAGTCCATCAAAGCAATACTCAAAACTTGAAAACTTCACAACACAAAACTTAGACAAAAATTCTCGTGAGCTCCGTTAGTATAAGAAAGCAAACCACTACTCAAAGGTACAGCAATGAATTCATTCTTGGTTTATATTGGTGTTAAACCTACTGTACTCCAACTTCTCTATGGTTCATATCCTCCAATACTACTCATAGATGCATCGGAATAAGCAAACAATACACGAAAAACACAATCTGTCAAGGACAGAATAGTCTGTAGTAATCTGCAGGGTTCGCCTACTTCTGGACCTCCAAAAAATTCAAACCAAATTGGTAAATTTGCGAAATTTGTCTACCAATCAGCAGCTATAATAATGAGCTAAAACACACGCTCCAGTAAAATCCCACGACTACTTTAGCTAGCGTTAACGATTCTATTTTTCATAGCAAGATCATATAAACATCACACAAGTCTTCCCAAAGGTTCTACTTGGCACAAACACTAAACAAAACATGAAACCACATCTAATCAGAGGCTAGATGCAATATTTATTCCCTAACAGCAACAAAAACAAAAAACATAAAATTGGGTTGCCTCCCAACAAGCCCTATCGTTTTACGCCCCTAGCTAGGCATGATACAAGATAGATCTAGGTATTGCCATCTTTGGAAGGCAATCCATAAGTGGCTCTCATGATAGATTCATATGGTAATTTGATTTTCTTTCTAGGAAAGTTTTCCATGCCTTTCCTTAATGGAAATTGAAATCTAATATTTCCTTCCTTCATATCAATAATTGCACCAATCGTTCTAAGGAAAGGTCTACCAAGAATAATAGGACATGAAGGATTGAAATCTATATCAAGAACAATGAAATCTACGGGCACATAATTCCTATTGGCAACAATAAGAACTTCATTAATTCTTCCCATAGGTTTCTTAATAGTGGAATCTGCAAGATGAAAATTTAATGAACAATCATTAAGGTCATGGAACCCTAGCAAATAACACAAAGTTTTTGGGATAGTGGATACACTAGCACCCAAATCACACAAAGCATAGCATTCATGATCTTTTATCTTTATTTTTATAGTTGGTTCCCACTCATCATTAAGCTTTCTAGGTATACAAACTTCCAACTCAAGTTTTTCTTCATAAGATTGCATCAAAGCATCAACTATATGTTTAGTGAAAGCTTTATTTTGACTATAAGCATGCGGAGAATTTAGCACGGATTGCAACAAGGAAATACAATCAATCAAAGAGCAATTATCATAATTGAAACCCTTGAAATCCAAAGTAGTGGGTTCATCACTATGCAAAGTTTTAATCTCTTCGTTCCCACTTTTAGCAATTTTAGCATCAAGATCTAAAAACTCCGAATCATTGGGACATCTTAAAGCATAATCATCTCCAATCCTATTCTCATCAAGATTTATACTAGAAAACAAGGATCTAATAGGAGACACATCAATAACTTTCAGATCTTCATCTTTATTTTCATGATAACTAGAAGAACACGATTTAATATAATCTTCTCTTTTAGCACACATTCTAGCGGTTCTTTCTTTGCATTCATCAATGGAAATTCTCATGGCTTTGAGAGACTCATTGATATCGTGCTTAGGTGGGATATATCTAAGTTTCAAAGAATCGACATCAAGAGTAATTCTATCCACACTTCCAGCCAATTCATCAACCTTAAGCAACTTCTCTTCAAGCAAAGCACTGAAATTCTTTTGCGAGACCATAAACTCTTTAACACTAGTTTGAAATTCAGAAGGCATCTTTCCATCAGAGTTGTTGTAGGAATTACCATAATTATTAGAGGAATTACTAGGAAAAGGCCTAGGATTAAAATTACCTCTATAAGCATTGTTACCAAAATTATTCTTACCAAGAAAATTCACATCCAAAGATTCACTGTTATTCTCAATCAATGTGGACAAAGGCATATCATTAGGATCGGAAGAAGCACTCTTAGCAGCAAATAATTTCATAAGTTCACCCATCTTTCCACTCAAAACACTAATTTCTTCGATAACATGCACTTTTTTACTAGTAGAGCTTTCGGTGTGCCATTGAGAATAATTAACCATAATATTATCTAGGAGTTTGGTAGCTTCTCCTAAGGTGGTTTCCATGAAAGTGCCTCCGGCGGCCGAATCCAAAAGATTTCTAGAAGCAAAATTCAAGCCAGCATAAAAGTTCTGAATAATCATCCATAGATTCAAACCATGTGTAGGGCAATTACGTATCATCAATTTCATTCTCTCCCAAGCTTCTGCAACATGCTCATGATCTAGTTGCTTAAAATTCATAATTTCGTTTCTAAGAGAGATGATCTTAGCACGTGGGAAATACTTAGAGATAAAAGCATCTTTGCACTTATTCCATGAATCAATATTATTTCTAGGCAAAGAGGAGAACCAAGTTTTAGCATGATCTCTAAGTGAAAACGGAAATAAATTCTATTTAACAATATCGTTATCCGTATCCCTTTTCTTTTGCATATCACACAAATCAACAAAGTTGTTTAGATGGGTAGCGTCATCTTCACTAGGAAGGCCGGAGAATTGATCTTTCATGACAAGATTCAACAAAGCAGCATTGATCTCAAATGATTCAGCATCGGTAATAGGAGCAATCGGAGTGCTAATAAAGTCATTGTTGTTGGTATTGGAGAAATCACACAATTTGGTATTGTTGTGAGCCATAGTGACAAGCAAGCAATCCAACACACACAAGCGAACACGAAGCAAGCGAAAGATAAACACATGGCGGAAGAAGGGCGAATAAAACAGCAAGGGTGAAGTGGGGGAGAGGAAAACGAGAGGCAAATAAATGTAATGCGAAGGATAAGGGTTTGTGATAGGTACTTGGTATATGACTTTTGCGTAAGCTTCCCCGGCAACGGCGCCAGAAATTCTTCTTGCTACCTGTTGAGCTTGCGTTGTTTTCCCTGGAAGAGGAAAGGGAGATGCAGCATAGTAGCGTAAGTATTTCCCTCAGTTTTTGAGAACCAAGGTATCAATCCATTAGGATACCACGCGCGAGTACCTCGCACCTGCACAAACAAATAAGAACTTCGCAGCCAACGCAATAAGGGGTTGTCAATCCCTTTACGGTCACTTACGAGAGTGAGATCTGATAGAGATGATAGTTTATATTTTTGGTATTTTTTGTTTAATAAAACAGCAAATAAAAGCGGTAGAAGTAAAGTAGATGTAGATTGATATGTTGAGAATAGACCCGGGGGCCATAGTTTTCTCTAGTGGCTTCTCTCGTGATAGCGATATTCTACGGCGGGTAAAAAATTACTGTCGAGCAATTAATAGAAAAGCAAATAATTAGAGACTATCTAGGCATGATCATTGTATATAGGCATCATGTCCGAGACAAGTAGACCGATTCATGCCTGCATCTACTACTATTACTCCACACATCGACCGCTATCCAGCATGCATCTAGTGTATTGAGTTCATACGAACAGAGTAATGCCTTAAGGAAGATATATGACATGATGTAGAGGGATAAAATCAAGCAATATGATGTAAACCCCATCTTTTTATCCTTGATGGAAACAATACAATATTTGCCTTGCTGCCCCTACTGTCACTGGGAAAGGACACCGCAAGATTGAACCGAAAGCCAAGCACTTCTCCCATTGCAAGACCTATAGATCTAGTAGGCCAAACCAAACCGTTAATTCAAAGAGACTTGCAAGGATATTATGAGCACACATAAAAAGTTTAGAGAAGAACCAAATATCTTTCATAGATAACCTCGATCATAAACTCACAATTTATAGGATCTCGACAAACACACCGTAAGAAGAGATTACATCGAATAGATCTCCTCGAAGACCGAGGAGAACTTTATATTGAGATCCAGAGAGAGAGAAGAAGCCATCTATATACTAGCTATGGACCCGAAGGTCTGTGATAAACTACTCACAACTCATGGTGAGGGTGATGATGATGATGATGAAGGCCTCCGTGATGGATCCCCCTCCGGTGGAGCTCCGGAATAGGCTCCAAGATGGGATCTCCATGGGAACAGAAGCTACGGCGGTGGAATTAGGGTTTTCTCTCAGCGTATGGAGTTTCTGGGGTACGTGGATATATATAGGAAGGAGGAGGGCACCGAGGGCCACACGAGGAAGCCTCGAGGCAGGGGGCGCGCCCTCCATCGTCAAGGGAAGCCCCTCTGTCCCCTGACTTGGTCCTGAAGTTTCCTGTGCGTGATTTTCTCCAACAATATCTCTCGCGATGGTTTCATTCCGTTTGGACTCCGTTTGATATTCTTTTTCTTCAAAACCCTGAAATAGGCAAAAAAACAGCAATCTGGACTGGGCCTTTGGGTTAGTAGGTTAGTCCCAAAAATGATATAAAAGTGAATGATAAAGCTCATTAAACATCCAAGACTTCATAAATAATAGCATGGAATAATCAAAAATTATAGATACGATGGAGACGTATCAACAAACAAATAAGAACTTCACACCCAACGCGATAAGGGGTTGTCAATCCCTTTACGGTCACTTACGAAAGTGAGATCTGATAGAGATGATAGTTTGATATTTTTGGTATTTTTGATTATTAGAACGGAAAGTAAAAGCGGAAAAAGTAAAGTAGGTGTAGATTGATATGTTGAGAATAGACCCGGGGGCTATAGTGTTCTCTAGTGGATTCTCTCATGATAGCGATATTCTATGGTGGGTAAACAAATTACTGTCGAGCAATTGATAGAAAATTGAATAATTATGAGACTATCTAGGCATGATCATTATATATAGGCATCACGTCCGAGGCAACTAGACCGAAACGATTCTGCATTTACTACTATTACTCCACACATCGACCACTATCCAGCATGCATCTAGTGTATTGAGTTCATTAGAACAGAGTAAGGCCTTAAGCAAGATGACATGATGTAGAGGGATAAACTCAAGCAATATGATATAAACCCCATCTTTTTATCCTCGATGGCAACAATACAGTACGTGCCTTGCTGCCCCTATTGTCACTGGGAAAGGACACCGCAACATTGAACCCAAAGCCAAGCACTTCTCCCATTGCAAGAACTATAGATCTAGTAGGCCAAACCAGACCAATAATTCGAAGAGACTTGCAAGGATATTATAATCATACATAAAGAGTTCAGAGAAGAACCAAATATTTCTCATAGATAATCTTGATCATAAACACACAATTCATCGGATCTCAACGAACACAGCGCAAAAAGAGATTACATCAAATAGATCTCCTCGAAGACCGAGGAGAACTTTGTATTGAGATCCAAAGAGAGAGAAGAAGCCATCTAGATACTAGCTAGGAGCCGAAGGTCTGTAGTAAACTACTCACAACTCATGGTGAGGTGATGATGATGATGTAGAAGCACTCCGTGGTAGATCCCCCCTCCGGCGGAGCTCCGGAACAAGCCCCAAGATGGGATCTCACGGGAACAGAAGGTTACGGCGGTGGAACTAGGGTTTTTTCTCGTCTTCTGATGGTATCGCGGTACATAGGTATATATAGGAGGAAGGAAGGCACCGGGGGCAATACGTGGGACCCACGAGGCAGGGGGGCGCGCCCCCACCCTCGTGGTAACCACGTAAGCCCTACTCTGTGGTTCTCAAGTCTCCCGTGCGTGATTTTCTCCAAAAATATCTCTCCCAAAGGTTTCATTCCGTTTGGACTCCTTTTGATATCCCTTTTCTGTAAAACCCTGAAACAGGCAAAAAACAGCAATCTGGACTGGGCCTTTGGGTTAGTAGGTTAGTCCCAAAAATAATATAAAAGTGTATGACAAAGCCCATTAAACATCCAAAACATCATAAATATTAGCATGGAACAATAAAAAATTATAGATACGTTTGAGACGTATCAAGCATCCCCAAGCTTAATTCTTGCTCGTCCTTGAGTAGGTAAATGATAAAAACAGAATTTTTGATGTGGAATGCTAACCAACATAACTTTTCAATGTAATTCCCTTAGCTATGGCATGAATGTTCAGATCTGAAATATTTAAGACAAAAGTCTATTTTGACCTAAGAAACAGTAATATTTCAAGCATACTAACAAAGCAATCATGTCTTCTCAAAATACTATGGCTAAAGAAAGTTTTCCCTACAAAATCTTATAGTCTGGCTATGCCCCCTCTTTATCACACAAAATATTCATATCATGCACAACCCCAATTTCAGCCAAGCACTTGTGTTCATACTCTATTCTTTCAAACCTTTCAACTTTCACGCAATACATGAGCGTGAGCCATGTACATAGCACTATGTGGAATAGAGTGGTGGTTGTGGAGAAGACAAAAAGGAGGGAGATAGGCTATGGAGATGCCCATCAATAGATACCAATGTGAGTGAGTAGGGATTGCCATGCAACGGATGCACTAGAGCTAAATATGTATGAAAGCTCAACAAAAGAAACTAGTGGGTGTGCGTCCAACTTGCTAACTCACGAAGACCTAGGGCATTTGGAATATACAAGCCAAGTTCTATATTGAAAATTCCCACTAGTATACGAAAGTGACTAAACATGAGACTCTCTATCATGAAGAACATGGTGCTACTTTGAAGCACAAGTGTGGAAAAAGATAGTATCGATTGTCCCTTTTTGTTTTACTTTTTTTCCTTTTTTTGGGTCTTTCTTTTTTCTTTGGCCTTTTTCTCTCTTTTTTGTGGAGGGGCTTTATTGATTTAGCCTTTCCTCACACGGGACAATGCTCTAATAATGATGATCATCACACTTTCATTACAACTCGATATTACAACTCGATACTAGAACAAGTATGACTCTATATGAATGCCTCCAACGGTGTACCGGGATGTGCAATGAATCAAGAGTGACATGTATGAAAAATTATGCATGGTGGCTTTGGCACTAATACGATGTCAACTACATGATCGTGCATGGCAATATGACAATATGGTGCGTGTCATATGAACGAAGCGGTGGAAAGTTGCATGTCAATATATCTCGGAATGGCTATGGAAATGCCATGATAGGTAGGTATGGTGGCTGTTTTGAGGAATATATATGGTGGCTGTTTTGAGGAAGGATATATAGTGGGTGTATGGTACCGGCGAAAGTTAAGCGGTACAAGAGAGGCTAGCAATGGTGGAAGGGTGAGAGTGCGTATAATCCATGGACTCAACATTAGTCATAAAGAACTCATATACTTATTGCAAAAATCTACGATTCATCAAAAAAAAGCAATCAACGCATGCTCCTAGGGGGGAAGTTGGTAGGAGTTAACCATCGCGCGCCCCCGACCTCCACACAAAGGTCGACACTTTACAAATACCTCATGCTCTAACTTCGTTACATAGCGGTTCACCATATGTGCATGCTACGGGAATCACTAACCTTAACACAAGCATTTCTCAATTTGGTAATAACTCCACTAGCATGACTCTAATATCACTATCTTCATATCTCGAAACAATTATCAAGCATCCAACTTCTCATCATATTCAATGGACTTAGCGTGAAAGTTTTTACTACATTGAATTGATATTGGATGTCTATCATGTGAAGACTAGTTTTATAGCCTAAGCACATTACCATGCTGTTTTAATAGACTATCAAATGGATATAAGTGAAGCATGAGAGATCAACAATTTCTTCAAAATATTATCACCACTGTGCTCTAAAAGATATAAGTGAAGCACTAGAGCAAAACTATTCAACTCAAAAGATATAAGTGAAGCACATAGAGTGTTCTATCAATTCCTAGGCCATATTTAACTCTCTCAAATAGGTGTGTCCAACAAGGATAATTGTGGCAAATTAAGAAGCAAAGACTCAAATTATACAAGACGCTCCAAGTAAAACACATATGATGTGGTGAATAAAAATATAGCTCCGAGTATAGTTACCGATAGATGAAGACGAAAGAGGGGATGCCTTCCCGGGGCATCTGCAAGCTTAGGCTTTTGGTTGTCCTTTAATTTCACTTGGGGTGCCTTGGGCATCCCCAAGCTTAGGCCCTTGCTACTCTTTGATCCATAGTCCATCAAAGCAATACTCAAAACTTGAAAACTTCACAACACAAAACTTAGACAAAAATCTTGTGAGCTCCGTTAGTATAAGAAAGCAAACCACTACTCAAAGGTACTGTAATGAATTCATTCTTTGTTTATATTGGTGTTAAACCTACTTTATTCCAACTTCTATTTGGTTCATACTTCCCAATATTACTCATAGATGCATTGAAATAAGCAAGCAACACACGAAAAACAGAATCTGTCAAAAGCAGAACAGTCTGTAGTAATCTGCAAGTTTCGCATACTTATGTAACTCCAAAATATTCAAACTAAATTGCTTAACGTGAGGAATTTTTCTATTAATCAGCTGCAAAAAGAATCAACTTAATAGCATGCTCCAGTAAAATCTGATGACCATTCTAGCGAGCACTAACGATTCTGTTTTTCACAGCAAGATCACATAAACTTCACACAAGTCTTCCCAAAGTTTCTACTTGGCACAAACACTAAAAAAACACAAAACCACATCTAAATAGAAGCTAGATGCAATATTTATTCCCTAATAGAAGCAAAAACAAAAAATATAAAATTGGGTTGCCACCCAACAAGCGCTATCGTTTTACGCCCCTAGCTAGGCACGATACATGATAGATCTAGGTATTGCCATCTTTGGAAGGCAATCCATAAGTGGATCTCATAATAGATTCATATGGTAAATTGATTTTATTTCTAGGAAAGTGTTCCATGCCTTTCCTTAACGGAAATTGGAATCTAATATTTCCTTCCTTCAAATCAATAATTGCACCAATCGTTCTAAGGAAAGGTCTACCAAGAATAATACGACATGAAGGATTGCAATTTATATCAAGAACAATGAAATCTATGGGCACATAATTCCTATTGGCAAAAATGAGAACATCATTAATCCTTACCATAGGTTTCTTAATAGTGGAATCCGCAAGATGCAAATTCAAAGAACAATCATCAAGCTCATGGAAACCTAGCAAAGGACACAAAGTTATTGAGATAGTGGAGATACTTGCACCCAAATCACACAAAGCATAGCATTCATGGTCTTTAATTTTTATTGTGATAGTAGGTTCCCACTCATCATAAAGCTTTCTAGGGATAGAAACTTCTAACTCAAGTTTTTCTTCATAAGATTGCATCAAAGCATCAACTATGTGTTTAATGAAAGCTTTATTTTGACTATAAGCATGTAGAGAGTTTAGTACAGATTGCAACAAGGAAATACAATCAATCAAAGAGCACTTCTCATAATTGAACCCCTTGAAATTCAAAGTAGTGGATTCATCACTATGCAAAGCTTTAATCTCTTCACTCCCACTTTTAACAATTTTAGCATCAAGATCTAAAAATTCCGAATCATTGGGACACCTTAAAGTAGAATCATCTCCAATCCTATCTTCATCAAGACTTATACTAGAAAACAAGGACCTGATAGGAGACACATCAATAACTTTCAAATCTTCATCTTTATTTTCATGATAACTAGAAGAACACGCTTTTATATAATCCTCTCTTTTAGCACGCATCCTAGCGGTTCTTTCTTTGCATTCATCAATGGAAATTCTCATGGCTTTGAGAGACTCATTGATATCATGCTTAGGTGGGATATATATAAGTTTCAAAGAATCAACATCAAGAATAATTCTATCCATACTTCTAGCCAACTCATCAATCTTAAGTAATTTTTCTTCAAGCATAGCATTGAAATTCTTTTATGAAATCATAAACTCCTTAACACTAGTTTCAAATTCAGAAGGCATCTTTCCGTAAGAGTTGTTGTAGGAATTACCATAATTATTAGAGGAATTTCTAGGAAAAGGCCTAGGATTAAAATTACCTCTAGAAGCATTGTTACCAAAATTATTCCTACCAACAAAATTCACATCCAAAGATTCATTGTTATTTTCAATCAAAGTGGACAAAGGCATATCATTAGGATCAGAAGAAGCACTCTTAGCAGCAAATAATTTCATAAGTTCATCCATCTTTCCACTCAAAACACTAATTTCTTCAATAGCATGAATTTTTTTACTAGTACATCTTTCGGTGTGCCATTGGGAATAATTAACCATAATATTATCTAGGAGTTTGGTAGCTTCTTCTGCGGTGGTTTCCATGAAAGTGCCTCCTGCGGCCGAGTCTAAAAGATTTCTAGAAGCAAAATTCAAGCCAACATAAAAGTTCTGAATAATCATCCATAGATTCAAACCATGTGTAGGGCAATTACGTATCATTAATTTCATTCTCTCCCAAGCTTGTGCAACATGCTCATAATCTAGTTGCTTAAAATTCATAATATCGTTTCTAAGAGAGATGATCTTAGCAGGAGGGAAATACTTAGAGATAAAATCATGTTTGCACTTATTCCATGAATCAATACTATTTCTAGGCAAAGAGGAAAACCAAGTTTTAGCACGATCTCTAAGTGAAAACGGAAATAACTTCAATTTAACAATATCATTATCCGTATCCCCTTTCTTTTGCATATCATATAAATCAAAAAAGTTGTTTAGATGGGTAGCGGCATCTTCACTAGGAAGGCCGGAGAATTGATCTTTCATGACAAGATTCAGCAAAGCAGCATTGATGTCACAAGATCCAGCATCGGTAATAGGAGCAATCGGAGTGCTACTAAAATCATTATTGTTGGTATTAGAGAAGTCACACAATTTGGTATTGTTCTGAGCCATAGTTACGAACAAGCAATCCAACACACACAAGCAGACAAGAAGCAAGCGAACGATAAACACACGGCAGAAGAAGGTCAAATAAAACGGTAAGGGTGAAGTGGGGGAGAGGAACACGAGAGGCAAAAAATGTAATGCGAAGGATAAGGGTTTGTGAGAGGTACTTGGTATATGACTTTTGTGTAAGCCTCCACGGCAACGGCGCCAGAAATTCTTCTTGCTACTTCTCGAGCTTGCGTTGTATTCCCTCGAAGAGGAAAGGGAGATGCACCAAAGTAGCTTAGTACTTCCCTCAATTTTTGAGAACCAATGTATAGATCCAGTAGGAGACCACGTGCGAGTCCCTCGCACCTGCACAAACAAATAAGAACTTCGCAGCCAACGCGATAAGGGGTTGTCAATTCCTTTACGATCACTTACGAAAGTGAGATCTGATAAAGATGAGAGTTTGATATTTTTGGTAATTTTGATTATAAGAACAGAAATTAAAAGCGGAAAAAGTAAAGTAGGTGTAGATTGATATGTTGAGAATAGACCCGGGGGCCATAGTGTTCTCTAGTGGCTTCTCTCATGATAGCGATATTCTACGGCGGGTAAACAAATTACTGTGGAGCAATTGATAGAAAAGCGAATAATTTTGAGACTATCTAGGCATGATCATTATATATAGGCATCACGTCCGAGACAAGTAGACCGAAACGATTCTGCATCTACTACTATTACTCCACACATCGACCGCTATCCAGCATGCATATAGTGTATTGAGTTCATAAGAACAGTGTAACGCCTTAAGCAAGATGAAATGATGAAGAAGAATAAACTCAAGCAATCTGATATAAACCCCATCTTTTTATCCTCGGTGGGAACAATACAATACGTGCCTTGCTGCCCCTACTGTCACTGGGAAAGGACACCACAAGATTGAACCCAAAGCCAAGCACTTCTCCCATTGCAAGAACTATAGATCTAGTAGGCCAAACCAAACCAATAATTCGAAGAGACTTGCAAGGATATTATAATCATACATAAAGAGTTCAGAGAAGAACCAAATATTTCTCATAGATAATGTTGATGATAAACCCACAATTCATCGGATCTCGACAAACACACCGCAAAAAGAGATTACATCGAATAGGTATCCTCGAAGACCGAGGACAACTTTGTATTGAGATCCAAAGAGAGAGAAGAAGCCATCTAGATACTAGCTATGGACCCGAAGGTCTATGGTAAACTACTCACTACTCATGGTGAGGCGATGATGATGATGTAGAAGCACTCCGTGGTAGATCCCCCCTCCGGCGGAGCTCCGGAACAGGCCCCAAGATGGGATCTCACGGGAACAGAAGGTTACAGCGGTGGAACTAGGGTTTTTTCTCCTCCTCTGATGGTTTCGGGGTACGTAGGTATATATAGGAGGAAGGAGGGCACCGGGGGACATACGTGGGACCCACGAGGCAGGGGGCGCGCCCTAGGGGGGGCTCCCCCCACGCTCGTGGGCACCACGTAAGCCCTACTCCATGGTTCTCAAGTCTCCCGTGCGTGATTTTTTCCACAAATATCTCTCCCGAAGGTTTCATTCCGTTTGGACTCCGTTTGATATCCCTTTTCTGTAAAACCCTGAAACAGGCAAAAAACAACAATCTGGACTGGGCCTTTGGGTTAGTAGGTTAGTCCCAAAAATAATATAAAAGTGTATAACAATTCCCATTAAACATCCAAAACATCATAAATAATAGCATGGAACAATCAAAAATTATAGATACGTTGGAGACGTATCAGTGTGGGTAGATGACAATTGGGATCCACATGTCAATAAAGGCAGAGGCAAAAAATTTGGAGATATTTTCTCTGCACAGGTGGAATCAAACCCGGGCGGAACAGTTGTCGGGTAGTGTCACTCGGCCACTGGGCTAGTTCAGTTGTTTCGTTACTAATAAGGCACTTCCTCAGGTGGTCGGATCTCCTCCTGCGCCTTTGTGCGCTCGTCGCGACACCGTTGTCTGCCGTTGTGAACATGCTGAATAAACGAGAGGAATCTGGAGAGGACTGTACGTGGAGAGGCGGACAGTCGGGACCCACCAGGTCTATGGCCGTATGCAAGCAAGTGCCTCACCGAAAAAAATACTTCCTCCTAATGCTATACTAACGTTGGGGCCCACGGGTTTGTCAACATAGTTACATTTTTTAGGTGCTTCAACGTAGTTACTATAGGAGATAAATTCACAATGAAGACGCGGAGCTGGCAGGTATCATTTGTTATCAGTGGGGCAGCAAGTATCAGCTGGGTTTTGGGCTACCCCGTCTAGGCTTTCTTTTTTAACATGCACAGCCCACGACCTCGGATAAAAGGTCCATAGGCCTGTTTGTATTTTCTTGAGGGCCGTCATGTATCGACCGACCTATGGACCTCCCATCCGAGGTTTTATTTTTACTGAAACATCTGCAGCCCAATTTATGTATTTTTTTTGAAGAAAACGCAGAGGTCTGTTCTATTTTTCTATATAAGAATAGTGTCGGTGTACTAAAGTAGGGGTACCTTAGTATCCCGACTAGTGCACGGGCAGTAGCAGCGTCCCGTGGCAGGGCTTGCCACGCGCCCGCCAAAGCCCACTATGGTTCCCTTGGTGCCATTCAAGAACAAAGTATTCAAGTTAAGGGAACAAGACCCCGGCAAGAGGAGCTTGCCGGGAAGGCCGCTCCAGGCTCAAGACCACCCTTATAGCACAAGACCCTGGCAAGAGGAGCTTGCCAGGAAGGCCAAAGCATGGCATTTCAGGAGACTTGTCGTGGCGCGCCGCGCGCCCCGGCAAGACCCGGAGAGCGACAAGCTTTCGGGCGCGGCAAGGTGCTTGCCGCGGCAAGCTTCCACTGTGTGCCCACGCTCCAGCTCATCCGGCCATGCGTCGCCCTGGGGCCCTTCCACGGGCACGTGGCGGAAGGCTGTGCAGCCTGGGGTAAACAGTGGCAAGCCACGATGACGAGGCCACCTTCGTGGCGAACGGAGACGCCCGGACGGACGCTTTTTGCACTATTTGGGGCGACGGTGACGGGCATTTAATGCCCTTGTCCCCCACCGTCAGGGTTAGGTACAGAGCACTGTACATACACTGTTACAACTACCACCATTTTTACGTTTTTACTCTCACCTACGTTGCCACCTGTCGGTGACCCCTTTGAACTATAAAAGGAGGCCCATGCACAACGTAGAGGAGGTTCCGATCTTCGATCACTCCCACGCTCGGTGTAGCCAGCAACCAGCACTGTAGCTCTTCTTGCTCCCGAGCCTAGAACACAATACAAATAAAAAATAGGAGTAGGGTTTTACGCATCCGTGCGGCCCGAACCTGGGTAAACTGCTCGCATGCTCGCCTGAATCTGCTCTTCGTGCTCCCTCCGCTCCCTTGCCGTACCGAAAAGGGGCTCCGGTCCCATAGGTGTTCGTGGGCGATCAGTTTCCCCGACATCTTTGGCGCGCCAGGTAGGGGAGCGTCGAGGTCGTGCGAACCTGATCCGGCGTCCACGCGGGCGCAACCTTCAGCAACTTCATCAACTTCGTTAGCTTCATCGACATGCCGCCGAAGAAGAAAGCTTCGGAGGTGGGAGGCCCGTCCGCGTCGATCCCGCCACCACCAGAACCAACGTTGGTGGGGTAGACGCTGGCGGAAGGACGGACGCCGGCGAGGAAACTCACGGCGCCGCCAAATCCAAGGACAAGACGGACGACCGAGCGCACTCCAAGACCTCGGCGTCCGTGCATGCACCGCGCCCCTCTCAGGAGGTGCCAGACCGGCAGCGACGTGGTACGCAGGGTACCATCCGCTTGCTGGGCCAAGGACAAGTTGGCGGGTCGCGGGACGCTCAAGGCCAACGTGCTGGCACGAGCAAGGCGCGGTCGCCGGGGCGAGAACCTGCTCCTTCTAACGCGGTTAGAAGTCCGAGCGTGTCTCGCTCCTCGCACCGCTCGCCACCGCTCCCCTCCACTCCGGCAGAAGCTCTAGCTAGAGCTTAGCTACTCCTCGACTTCCCTCCAGCGGCAGACAAGGCCGAAGGCTGGAGGGCTACCATCCAAAGCCTCATCGCCTTCGCCAACAACGAAACGCCATAGCAGCCGGCGACGTCACGGCCGCGGCAAGTCAGCCAGGCGCGGGCTGATGGAGACAAGACTGCAGGGGGTGCCACTACCGTGCACTCCCCGCCCCGAAGGCCGAAATCGCCGACTCGTCGGATCAACATCGACGACGACTCCACGGCGTCGTCGGATCCGCGAGCTCGCCGCGACCAACGCCAAGTCCTCGACGACAGGCGACAAGAAGACGCTCGAACTCGCATCGAGCGTCGAAGAGAACCGGGCGACTTGCCGTACGCGGCGGGTTGCCCTGCGTTCATCCACGAGCTGCGGCAAGTCCAGTGGCCCAGCATGAAGAACTTCAAGCCCGACGTACCCGAGAAGTACGACGGCAAGACCCATCCCTCAGAGTTCCTCAGCATCTACACCATTGCGGTGCAGGCTGCCGGGGGACGAGACGAGAAGATATTAGCGAACTACTTCCCGCTCGTGCTCAAGCCAAACGTCAGATCTTGGCTCATGCACTTGCCGGAAAAATCCATCTCTTATTGGGCCGACCTGTGCCATCAGTTTGTCGGCGCCTTCACGAGTGGCGACAAGCCCCATGGCCAGGAGAGTGATCTCCATATACTTGCCCAGAAGGAAGGAGAATCCCTGCGAAAGTACATCCAGAGATTCAGCCGCGTCCAACACAACATCCCAGACGTCCACCCTGCCGCGGTTATTAGCGCGTTCCACCAGAATGTGCGTAACCGCAGGATGAGGGAGGAAATGGCGATGTGCAAGAAACGAGACGTCAGTGAGCTTTATGCCCTGGCGGACAAGTGTGCACGCGCTGAAGAGGGGAGGAGACTCCCCGGAGAGGATGCTGGAGCAGGAGGAACGGACAGTGAGGATGCCACCCCGGCAAGAAAAAACCGGCGGCGGAACAATAAGAAAAAGAAGAACAAGGAAGTACTGGCCGTCGAGCAGTCCGGCAAGGAGGCTGGCGCCAAGAAAGCTCAGGCTGGTGGCTCCGGCAAGGAAGCTGCCACTCTAGCGGCCGCCGACAAGCAGGACGGCTCCGACAAGCAGTACTGCAAGATCCACCGCACCAAGGGCCACGATCTCTAGAACTGCAAAAGGGTCGAATACCTCATCGAACAGCAGAAGGTTGAGTATGAGCGACGCGACAAGGAGAAGGCCCAGGGAGGCGGAGGAGAGTCTGGCAAGAAGCGGCCATTCAATGGCCGGGGAGGACGCCGCGGCAAGGCCAAGCAGCGGCAAGGAGATAGACCTCCCCGCGGCCGCGACAAGGACGAAGATGAAGACCACGACGAGGACATGGACGACGGAGACAACAGCGAGCAGGAGTTCCAGAAGGCCACAGAAGTTCTGTGCGTCGATGGAGGTGCCTCTCTGCATACTTCCCACCGCCAACTCAAACAATTGGTGCGGGAAGTTAATGCAGCAGAGCCACCCGTCGAGTCGCGCAAACTCCTGAAGTGGTCCAGCACGCCCATCATCTTTGACATTGAGGATCACCCTGACCGCACAACTGCGGTCGGGTGCTTGCCGATGTTGGTTTCGCCAACCATCCGCAACCTCAAGGTCACCAAGATGCTGGTTGACGGCGGGGCCGGCCTGAACCTGATCTCCTCTGCTGTAGTCCGAAAGCTACAGATCCCCGACAGCGAGCTTGAGGAAACCGGAACTTTCCAAGGAATTAACCCGGGAAGGAGCAAGCCGAAGGGGAAGATCACACTGCCAGTAACATTTGGCGGAGAGCTAAACTTCAGGACTGAGAGGATCACCTTCGATGTTGCCGATATCCCATTGCCATACAATGGGATACTTGGCCGTCCAGCGCTCGCCAAGTTCATGGCAGCCTCTCATTACGCCTACAACATGCTCAAGATGCCCGGCCCGATAAGCGTCATCTCTGTCCCCGGTGACAAGAAGGACGCGCTTATCTACGCCGACAAGATTTACCGGGATGCAGCAGCTGCGACAGATAGCAAAACACTTGCCGCTGAAGCTCCCGGGGGGAAGAACAAGACCAAGTCCGGCAAGATCTCTGGGGCCCACTCCGGCAAACGCACCTCTTCAGAGTGCTGCGCTGCCGTCGAGGACGCACCATCGAGCTCCACCGGCAAGTGCAAGAAGGGAATGGCAGCTCCACCTGCGACCAAGAAGGTGTTCGCCAAGGAGGACGGCACTGGTGGTACTTTCACCATCAGTGCCACGCTCGATCCTAAATAGGAAAGCGCGCTCGTTGCTTTCCTGCGGGCGAATGTCGACGTGTTTGCATGGCAGCCGTCTGACATCCCCGGCGTTCCCAGGAAAGTAATTGAGCACAAGCTTGCCGTTTGTCCTCACGCGCGGCCCGTCAAGCAGAAGGTCAGAAAGCAAGCGGTGGAGCGCCAAGAGTTTATCGCTGAAGAAATCAAGAAGCTGAAAGCGGCAGGCCTTGTCAGAGGTGTACTTCATCCCACGTCGCTGGCCAACCCTGTTGTCGTACGCAAAGCAAATGGGAAGTGGAGGCTTTGTATAGACTTCATTGATGTAAACAAAGCTTGTCCCAAAGATCCATTCCCTTGCCGCGCATTGACCAGATCATTGACTCCACGGCTGGATGTGAGCTGCTTTCATTCCTTGATGCATACTCCGGATACCACCAGATATTTATGGCTAAAGAGGATGAAGAGAAGACCGCATTCATTACTCCATGTGGCACTTATTGCTTCATACGCATGCCCTTTGGATTGAATAATGCGGGTTCAATATTTGCAAGGGTAGTCCACACTGCTTTTGAGCCACAGATACACAGGAATGTAGAAGCTTACATGGCTGATATAGTGGTCAAAAGCAAGGACAAGGATACCCTGATTCTAGACCTGGATGAAACTTTTGCAAATCTGCGCAAGATACAACTCAAGCTTAACCCCGAGAAGTGTGTTTTCGGAGTCCCCTCTGGCAAGCTACTCGGGTTCTTTGTATCCCAGAGGGGGATGGAAGCCAATCCCGACAAGATCAAAGCCATCGAGCAGATCGAAGCTCTGAAGCGCGTCAAGGATGTACGAAGGCTTGCCGGCTGCGTGGCTGCTCTCAGCAGGTTCATTTCTAAGTCTGCAGGACGCGCCCTGCCGTTTTTCAAAATCTTGAAAAAGGCAGGCCCAATGAAGTGGACTCCGGAAGCGGAGACAGCGCTGCAAGACTTGAAAGAGTACCTATCCTCCACTCCAATACTTGTCGCACCTAGGCCACAAGAGAAGTTGCTGTTGTACTTAGCAGCGACCAATCAAGTGGTTAGTGCTACGTTGGTAGCGGAAACGGAGGCAGATGATGAACCCACAGCCCCGACAAGCTCATCCAGCGACAAGCAGGGGGCTTCCCCAACAAGCTCTGGCCCCGACAAGGATGAGTCTGTGCAGATCCAGGGAGAGGTGCGGAAGAAGATGGTGCAGCGCCCAGTTTATTTTGTTAGCTCCCTTCTCCAGGGGGCTAGGTCAAGATATTCTGGGGTGCAGAAGCTGCTTTTCGGCCTCCTTATGGCCTCGAGAAAGCTGCGCCACTACTTCCAAGCTCATGAGATAACGGTGGTCACTCTCTTTCCGCTGAAAAGGATATTGCAAAATCCAGAAGCAACAGGCAGGATTGTAGAGTGGGCACTGGAGCTGTCAAGCTTCGGTCTTAAGTTTGAAAGCACTTCTACTATACAGAGTAGAGCACTGGCATAGTTCATAGCAGAATGGACACCAACGCCAGACGAAGAGATTCCAGAGACAAACATCCCCGTCAAAGAAGCAAGCAAAAAATGGGTAATGTACTTCGATGGTGCCTTTTCGCTGCAAGGCGCCGGTGCTGGTGTGCTGCTTGTCGCACCCACCGGAGAACACCTCAAGTACGTTGTCCAAATGCACTTTCCCAAGGAGCAAGCAACAAACAATACTGCAGAGTATGAGGGCTTGCTTGCCGGCCTCAGAATTGCAGCAGAACTTGGGATCAAGAAGCTGATCGTGCGGGGTGATTCGCAGTTGGTTGTCCGCCAAGTAAACAAGAGCTACCAGAGCCCATTGATGGAAGCTTACGTCGACGAAGTGAGAAAGCTTGAAGAACACTTTGAAGGCATATAGATGGAGCACGTTCCAAGCGCTCAAAATGACGTCGCAGATGGCCTGTCAAAGTGTGCTGCATTAAAGCTACCTGTGGAACCAGGGATCTTCGTGCTCAAGCTAACTCAACCATCCGTTACACCATCAATTGGGCAAAGCAAGAAGAGAAAGTTGGTCTCCGGTGACTACTTGCCGGTGGATCTTCCTGAAGCCGCCGCCAAGGTCCCCAAGATCAACGACCAAGTTGCTGAGGAACAGTCTGCTCCTGCGGACCCTAGGGTTCGTACAGTTGAAGAAGGCATTCCCGACAAGTCTTGCCCCGGCAAGCTTGCCGGGGGACGTCCAGCTCCGGCCGAGCCGCAGGTTCTTGCCGTAGAAGCTGACGTTCCCGCAGCAGCACTGATGCCTTTAGTCCTTGTTGTTGAGCCTCAAGCTCCAGCCTGGGCACAGCAAATTGTCCGTTTTCTTCAAACTGGAGAACTTCCCGAAGAGCCAGAGGAAGCAGAAAGAATAACCAGGAAGTCAAGTATGTACCAGTTCGTTGGCAATGAATTGTACAGAAGAAGACTCAATGGTGTCAGGTTGAAGTGCATTTCCCGGGAAGATGGGCAGAAGCTGTTGGCAGAGATACATGGAGGCATATGTGGCCACCACATCGGCGCAAGAGCACTTGCTGGCAAGGCGTTCTGGCAAGGTTTCTTTTGGCCAGAAGCCCTCCAGGATGCAACTGCACAAGTAACCAAGTGTGAAGCATGCCAGTTCCATGCCAAGCAAATACATTAGCCAGCTCAAGCTCTCCAGACGATCCCTTTGTCTGGGCCATTTTCGGTCTGGGGGCTCGACATCCTCGGCCCCTTTCCCCGCGCAGCCGGGGGCTTTGAGTACTTGTACGTCGCCATTGACAAGTTCACAAAGTGGCCGGAGGTGGAACCAGTGAGAAAGGTGACCGCACAGTCAGCAGTCAAGCTCTTCAGGTTAATTGTTTGCCGTTTCGGAATCCCTAACAGGATCATCACCGACAACGGCACACAGTTCACAAGCCGCACCTTCATGCAGTACGTCCAAGACCTTGGCGCCAAGGTCTGCTTCGCTTCTGTTGCTCACCTGAGGAGCAATGGTCAAGCGGAGAGGGCAAACGCTGAAGTGTTGCGCGGACTCAAGACAAGAACTTTCGACAGGCTGCGCAAATGTGGAAGAAACTGGATAGAGGAGTTGCCGGCGGCTCTTTGGTCAATCAGGACGACACCAAATCGAGCCACCAGACAGACACCCTTTGCTCTTGTCTATGGAGCAGAGGCAGTTCTCCCGACGAAACTCGTATACGGGTCTCCTCGAGTGCTCGCTTACGATGAGCTTGAGCAAGAGCAGCTGCGGCAAGATGATGCGCTGCTCCTCGAGGAGGATCGTCTTCAGGCTGCTGTACGAGCTGCTCGATACCAGCAAGCTTTGCGCCGCTACCATAGCCGCAAAGTTAGAGCCAGAAGTCTCGAGGAAGGCGACCTTGTTCTTCGGCGCGTTCAGTCCGCCAAGAATTCCAACAAGTTGACGCCGAAGTGGGAAGGCCCTTATCGGGTGAGACAAGTCACAAGGCCCGGCGCTGTCCGCCTGGAGACCGAAGAGGGCTTAACGGTGGGCAACTCCTGGAACATTGAGCACCTTCGAAAGTTTCACCCATAAGGCGCGGTTGCCGTGTTCCGCTCCGGCAACCACCTTTTGTACAAGTCTTGCCGCTGTTGCATGTAAACCTTTGTACAAAGCCAGGCGCAGACCCCGTGCATCATTAAAGCTTATGTGCATTACACAACTAGTCATTTTATACCTTTTCATCTTTATTGCGTATACTATCTGACATTGTGTACAGCACGCACCCCCGGTAAGCAATAATGGGCCGCAAAGCTCCATGCCTATTGTCTCCTCCTTTTTCTTTCATTTCTCAAGCAGAAAAAGTTTTTCCTCGCGCACAAGTTTGCCGGGGGGGAATGAGACAGTGGTATGGGCCGTTCAAAGAGAGCCTCGCCTTGCCAGGAAGAAAACCGCACAGAAAAGCTAAGTTATCAAAGTTCGAGCATTCAAAATTTTAAATTCTTAAGGTTATCTTCCTTGAACGACCACACTTTGTATGGAAAACCTGTGCGTGGAGGAACCTATTCGTGGCTAAACGCGCCCTTACTTTGTTTTGAGCTCGCTCAACAACCTAAAGTGTGCTGCGGCTAGCTGCGGCAAGGTTTCTTGCCAGCAGTGGCGTTGCCAGCAGGCTGCTGAAGTTCCGCACTCAGCGCTCGCGGCAAGGGTCCCCTTTACCGGCAAGTCCCCTAAAAGCGTTGGGTAAAAGCATACAAAGTAAAGAAGTCAAGTAAAGGAAATAATGTTGCATTAACTACCCAAAATAAACTTATATTACAAAATGACTTGTCGCTGTTCTAACAAACTACTGTCCATAACGTGATTGGCAGCGACAAAGGAAGCAAAAAGAGAACGGCCTAGTCCGCACGGTCACCATCAACCCTCCTGATCTTGCCCACATTGGCCACGATGGGGGCGACAAGAGCCTTCAGCGCCTCCTGGTCGGCGTCGGGCGGCAAGGTCCTGAGGACGTTGTCGAGGTTGATCCCGGGGTTGCGGTAAACTATCTTCATCAGCACTCTCTCCACAACTCCCGTGCAAAGCCTGCGCGCCTCGTTCGCCAGCTGCGAGGGGATCCTTTCCCGGAGCTGCTCGAGGGCCGGCACCACTCCCCTGAAGAATAATATCAGCTTGGCGCTGTGCGGGAGGTTCGCGTCGGGGGAGTACCCGAGGTGTTTCGTCCCCAGCCTCGCCATCTCCCTATCGATGTCAGCGGCGGCGGCGACAAGCTCCTCGGTCCACTGCTCCACCGTCTGCCGGAAGTTGTTTTGGGTAAGGGTGGCGCTGTCTAACAGTGCCCTCTCAGCCCGGAGGTCCTCCTTCAGCTTCGTCTCCCGGTTTCTGGCGCTGTCAAGCGACGCGGTGAGGGTGGACAGCTTCAACTCCAAGTCTGCAATAGAATCCTTGGCGATGGCGAGTTCCTTGCCCTTGTTGGAGAGACGGACCTGCAGCTCGGAGTGGCTGTGGGCGTCTTTCTCCCTCTCCAACGTGAGCGCGGCAACCTTCTCCTCGCGCGTTTTCAAGTTCGTCTCCAATTGTGCCACCCTCACCTCCAAGTCTATCTTGGCGGTCTCTGCAACTGCAGCAGCGTCCCTCGCCTCCTGCAAAGCCCCGCCAAGGGACTGCTCGCGCGCGGTAAGGTCGTCCTCATGGCTATCGAGGTCGACCTTCCGCTGCCTCAGCTCACCTTCCCGCCGAGATAGATCTTCGGCGGCGAGTCATTGCTGCTCCTCTTCTTCGGCCTTTTCGAGGATGAACGCCTGGTGCGCCTCGGCGAGCTCCTCCTGCTCCTCCGCCAAGGACCGGAGGGCCGCCTGGTTGGCGGCGCGGAGCTCCTCAACGCGCTTCTCCAAATCGACGCCTGCCTTGGCAGCCAGAGCCTCTCGGGACTCCAGCTTGGCCTGCCTGGCACGGTACAGGGACAGAAGCCGGCGCAGAAGCTGCTCCTCCTCGGGCTCGTTGCTGCTGCCGGGCGCGTCAACAAACTTCAGCCCCACGGAGGCGAGGACTTCCCCATCGAAGACCTCCCCCTCCGCGGGCGCCCTTGATGAAGAAGCCCACGGAAGTTGGATGAAGACCCCGTTTCCGGCCTCCAAGTAGGCGCCAGTTCCGGCCGCGGCAGCGGCAGGGTCGGCGGTCGGTGCAGCAGCAAACGCTCCTGCGGCCTCGAGGCCGTCAGTGTGACCGCCAGTCCCCTCCTCAGCTGCCTCGTCGGCGGCCCTGGCTGCATCTTCGACGGCGGGCTCTGATACGTCCAAAACGTATCTATAATTTCTGCTTGCTCCATGCCTCTTTTGGGTGATATTGCTATGTTATTTATACACTTCCATACACTTTTGATCATATTTGGACTAACCTATTAACTCAGTGCACCCCAGTGCCAGTTTCTGTTTTCGGCTGTTTTTGTATTTCAGGTTTTCACATTACGAGAACTGCCAGAAAAAATCCAGAAAATATATATAAAAAATCAGCGTTCCGGAAGCTTCCATGCGGCCAAAGTAGGGCCGGAGGGGACCTATAGGGGCTCCAGGCGGCCTGCCCACGCGGCCCCCCCTGGCCGCGCCGGGGGGGCGCCTGGGCACCCCTGACCCCCTCTGATGCCCTCCTTTGGCATATATTTACACCGTGTCGCGGAAACCCTGATTCCAGACCCCTTTTCTCCAGACGCGATTCCGATCTCCGCCGCCATCGCCATCAAGCTTCGTGGGACCAGAATTCCTGCGCCGACACCCTGCCGGGACGGGGAAGTGCCCCCGGATTCATCTCCATCGACGTTGCTTCCTCCCTCCATGATGCGGGAGTAGTTCCTCCTCGGGCTGAGGTTCTTACCAGTAGCTATGTGGTCAATTCTCTCTCCCATGATGTGATCTTCGTTGTGATCATAGGCTATGTTAATCTAGGGTGATCCCATGATATTTCCCCTTCCTCTATGTATTGGATTGATGTACTCACTTGTCTTTATCTAGTATAATCCCCGAGACCAAGGTGACAGCGGTCTATTGGACATGGATTAGAAAAGTATTTTCATGAGTGATTTCCTCTCTTGTGTGTTGATTGAAGATTGAGAGTCTCTTGGTGCTTGTCTTTGACTATCCTTTAGATATGTTGTGGTGATTGTGGGACTCTCTTTGGATGGCCGCGGTGACATTGGGAAATCCTTAGATTGAGAAGTACGAACTTTGAGGTGTGCTTTTGTAGCCCTACATAATTCTCATCCTCTCTTGACCACGAAGGAATGACCTCCGAGTGTGTCCCCTTTACATGTTTTATGGGAAATATCATGTGATTCGATTATGTTAATGTTGTTGGGAGTTGCCACTAGTGAAAGTAAGAACCCTAGGCCTTGTTTCCACCATTGCAATACCATTTGTGCTCACGTTTACCACTTGTTTGCTTGGTGCACTTTTTATTACAGATGTATATTACTTTGCTTTGCCACTCCTATCATCCATATTTTACCATCTCTTCGCCGAACTAGTGCACCTATACAACTCCTAGTTGTATTAGGTGTGTTGGGGACATAAGAGACTTCTTGTATCTTAGTTGCAGGGTTGCTTGAGAGAGACCATCTTCAACATCTACTTCCCTGAGTTCGATAAACCTTGGGTTACTCACTTAAGGGAAATTTGTTGCTGTCCTACAAACCTCTGCGCTTGGAGGCCCAACATAGTCTACAAGAGTAGAAGCGTGTGTAGACATCAAGCTATTTCTGGCGCCGTTGCCGGGGAGGTGAGCGCTTGAAGATATATCTTTAGATCTTGCAATTAAATCTTTTTGTTTCTTGTTTTTATTTCACTAGTTATGTTTATGGAAAACTGTGCTATTGGATCGTTGCTTGCGGGAAGACGCCCCACACCTGTGGTGGTTGCTCCTCCCCCTACTGAAATTGTGCCCTATAGAATACCAGCTGGTATTATCGATTATGTTTTGGCTAATCGTTATGCAGGAGACAGACATCCCGGTGAACACTTGCTATATCTGTCACAACTATGTTCATTATTTAAGCTTGCAGGTGTATCAAGGGAGTTTGTCATGAGGAAATTATTTGCCTTGTCACTGAAAGGAAAAGCATTGGAATGGTATAGGCTACTAAATGACTCTCACCTACTGGAGTGGGAAGAGATCCAGTCTCTCTTTTACTCCAAGTTTTATCCCCTTCATGAAGTCCATGAGAATAGGAATTATGTTTATAATTTTTATCCTCATGACAGAGAGATCATAGCTCAAGCTTGGGGGAGACTGAAAACGTTAATGCTAAAATGTCCTAACCATGGGCTCCCCAAAGATATGATTATTACTAATTTCTATGCGAGGCTTTCTCGACAGAATAAAGATTTGCTCGACGCTTCCTCTATGGGTTCTTTCACAAACGAAAAGACTGATGCTAAATGGGAACTCCTTGAAAGAATTCAGCGCAACACTAAAGATTGGGAGATCGACAAAGGTAAAGAGTCAGGTATAATTTATGAGTATGATTGCATTAAGTCCTTTGTTGAAACTACAAGTTTTAATAAGTTTAGTGCTAAGTTTGGGCTTGATTCTCAAATCCTTGTTGATTTCCTCAAATCTTTTGCTTCACATCTTAATATGCCTAAGGAGGATTGGATCAAGTATCATAAACCTTTTAAAGAGACTTGCAAAGAAAATGAAATTGTTCATGATGATTGCAACATGCATGATCCAATTCTTAAAAATGAAGTTTTATATAAGCATGTTAATTTTTGTGGAGTGGATTGACCTTGTGAAAGGCCTATGATTGAAGAAGAGAAGTATTCTAAGCAACATAAGCATGAAAGAACAATCACTTGGGTCAGAGATTTAAATGAAATTGCTAGAGAATTGTGTGACCTTTATCCTTTTACTTGTGAACTTTGCCGTATAGAGGGTCACTTTAATTTTCAATGCATGAACTTTCAAAACATAACTGTTAACCGGTTGTGTGATAACATGATTACCTCTGATCTTTATGATGAGCTTATGTTATTTTTGATGTGTGAAGAGTTATCAGAAAAGACTTCATGGCTAGATGTTAATGCCATAGGAATAAAAAACACTTTGCAAAATTGCCATCTCTATTGTGTTGTTAATTGCCATGAAAATGATTACATAGGTAAGAATATAAAGGAGGGAACTTACCAAAGTATAAAAATGTCTCTTATATTTCTGCTAATAAAAAAGAGAGTTTCTCCCAAGTTTCCCCTATTGTTTCTAATGATAAACCAGGACATGTGGAGAAGCTTCATCTCCAACCACTCCCTCCTAAGGTTAAGAAGAAGAAAAAGAAGAGGAGGAGGAAGAGGAGCAAGAAAGAAGAAGAATGGGTATCAACCTGGCCTAAGCATATTCCTCCCATCAACTTTTATCCTAATGATTATAAGTTTAAAGAAGAAGGTGAAGTTTATTGCCTTAATTATCATCTTGATGATACGTCCGTAGGTACTATTGAAGATGATTTTGATTATGATATGCATGTTACTTATTGTGATTGGTAAAATGATGATAATGCTACTTATGATCTTGAAAATCTTTTTGGTACCAACTCTGAAAGTGATGATATGTGAAGCTCTAAGCTTGGGGATGATAGGATTGCAAATCCTTTACCCACTAGTGATGTGATAATTGATAATTCTTTTGCTAGTAAGAATAAAGACAACATGATTAAAAATATAGTTGCTAGCAATGATAATGCTCTTCTCTACTATGATGATGTTATAACTCTAGTCTATAGTGATTATAAAGGTACCTATGACATAAGGAGAAATTATCCTTATGAAACTTGTCATTATCATGGAGGGAATTACTCCCTTGTTGAACACCACCCTCCTAATACACAATTAATCTATAGTGTTCAAGTTGTTTATGATAGTCCTACTCCCACTATTACCAATGAGAAAGATTATGCTTATGTGGAGAGTAAGAGTACCTTTTTGCATGTGGATCATGGTAACAATGCTTTATGTGATGCTTATATTGTTGAGTTCATCCATGATGCCACTGAAATTTATAATGAGAGAGGGAGACTTGGTTCTAAATATCTTAATAATAAGAAGTTTCCTCTCTTTATGGTGAATATTTTGAAGTTATGCTTGTTTTGCCTTCCTATGCTAGTTGCTTTGTGCTTCAATGAATTATTCTATTGCAATATTCCTATGCATAGGAAGCATGTTAGGCTTAAATGTGTTTGGTATTTACTTCTTGATGCTCTCTTTTGTTCTCCAGCTCTTATTCCTACGAGAGCATCATTAAAGTCTTAAGCCTATCTTTATGGCTATAAAGAAAGAGCTATAGGGAGACAACCATTGTTATCTTTGCTTTCAGTTTTAGTGGTCTTGATGTTTGTTACTACTGTAGCAACATCATTGTATCTTTATTTTTCAATTTTGTGCCAAGTGTAGCCTCTGACTGCAAGAAAGTTCAAAAGTTGTGACGTGCTGTCCAGGAAACAGATTCTGTCCTTGGACAGAAAAATTCGTATAAAATCACCATATCATCTTTTTGGTCTGAATTTTTTTCGACAGCGTCCTCTATATAATTATCTTTCGTGCGTCTGTTCTGAGTTTTTTGATTAGAGTTGCAGAAGTGCCCCGAAAAAATCATTTACTACCTGCTGTTCTGTTTTTCACAGATTCTGTCCTGTTTTGCCTTTCCTTTATTTCGCAAACCTAGAGCTTGCTTTTTCTTTGCAAAAACCTTTTGGCATTCTTGAGAAACAGTAGAACTTCAAGAATATCTTTATTTCCAGCAAGGAACAATTATTTTATTATGGGTACTGACCTCGCTAATCAGATTATGATGAGTTATGTATGAAGGGAGTTTTCAAGTGTGCGAGGGAAGATGATAAAAAGATTCAGGAGTGTCAAACACTCAAGATTGGGGATGCCCCCATGCACCCCCAAGAAATATTCAAGGAGACTCAAGCGTCCAAGCTTGGGGATGCCCCCGTGCATCCCCTTCTCCATCAACATTATCAGTTCATCTTTCGTTCCACTATATTTTAATCACTTCATGTGTTATGTGCTATGCTTGGAGCGTCTTGCTTTTAGTTTTCCTTTTTAGTTTTCCTTAGTTTTTCATAACAAGTCGGAACTCAGCTTTCTTTATGTGGGAGAGAAACACGCTCCACTTCTACCTAGAGCATAACATAGAATTTTCATGTCTATCCTTGTTGTGTGTGTTCTTTGTCTTTTAATAGCTACTATCATGATCAGCTCTCAGTTTTCATTCTTATCTTTTTAAAGAGCCTTCGTTTAGTTGGTTGCTTGAACTCTCTTTAGTTATCATGCTTATCTTATTAAGAGAGTTTGCTTCCGTTGCATTGGTAGATATGTCTATGATAAAGATGCTACGTGCATAATGGCGCTTAGTAGTTCATGTTTTCTTATGGTTTGTCTCAAATAGCTGGGGGTTACCAATGTGTTATTGGAGTACCAACACGATTTGTTTGCCTATGATATGGTATGGTTTAGTAATATCTTCCTTCAAAGAATTTATTTTGATTGACTTGGCGTATGCTCACGCATATTTAAGACTGTAAAGAAAGTCTGTCAAGCCTTGATGATCTTTTGTTTCTGAGTAGCGATATAACTTCCAGGCCTGATTCAATGTTGCTTTGTCGCTCTGCATGATTATGACCGTCATTGCTCTCTTAGTTGGTCCCTCCCAGTCTTTTGCTAACCTCCACCTGTACTAAGCGGACTGACTGCTTGTGCATCCACATTCCTTTATACGAGTTATGCCATATGAGTCCACCATACCTTCCTACATGGTATTTACCTGCCATTCCTAACGGAGACTTGCATGTACCATCTCGAAATTATTCAAAGAAAAAGCATTCCTATTTTGTGCCTCTGTTGTAAGTCCATGAGGAAGTAGTAGTTAATTCATAATCTTTTTAAGTTGGACAAGTTTACCCCGGGATTGCATGTATAATGTGCAAACCCATAATACGAGAATGAACTGGCATTGAGTGCGCCCGGCTCAAAAAGATAATATAACAAACAAACCCTCCTTCACGCTTTGTTCATGAGAAATCAGAAAACTTTGGCAGTGATAAACAAAGGAGATTAAGACGATGTGATCGTCCTCATTCGGGAGCCGTTCCTCGAAACTTGTCCATCTCAAGAAGTGATTGAGTTGTCTGCTAGCATTCGTTGACGAAACATGCATGATCTAAAAAAAATTATTACCTCTGTTTTAAAACCAAGAGCTCTGGTACATGTTTTGTCTTTGTTTCCGATTACGGGTTTTCAACCTTGCCAACAAAAGCCACGGTTCGAGAGTCTCCACCTTCTTTTAAAAGCACCAACTACTGAGAGCATGATTGTCATTCTGAGTGTAATGTGCATTGTCCCAAAGTAGCATTGTCTTTTGCATGATTGTGATATCGTTTATTTTGAAATCATTGTTTCTAGTCATCACCTAAACCTTGGAGGTGCCCCTGCGTTTATGTTTTGCTTCACTAAAGGGGGCAAGCGAGATATCACTCTATCATATTTGCACATCATGTTCATTATAAATCTATTTGACATTTCAGTATCAAATTGTAAAACTTTCAGTTCTTTGTGATTTTCTCATGAGGCAACTTAATTACTATAGATTCATTGTCTCAGTAAGCTTTTGTCATGTGACTATGAAAAAGTCCTATATGGTTAATAGCATGTCGCCACAGAAATTATTCTTGTTATCATTTACCTACTCGAGGACGAGCAGGAATTAAGCTTGGGGATGTTGATACGTCCAAAACGTATCTATAATTTCTGCTTGCTCCATGCCTCTTTTGGGTGATATTGCTATGTTATTTATACACTTCCATACACTTTTGATCATATTAGGACTAACCTATTAACTCAGTGCACCCCAGGGCCAGTTTCTGTTTTCGGCTGTTTTTGTATTTCAGGTTTTTACATTACGAGAACTGCCAGAAAAAATCCAGAAAAATTATATATAAAATCAGCATTCCGGAAGCTTCCATGCGGCCAAAGTAGGGCCGGAGGGGACCCACAGGGGCTCCAGGCGGCCTGCCCACGCGGCCCCCCTGGCCGCGCCGGGGGGGCGCCTGGGCACCCCTGATCCCATCGGATGCCCCCCTTTGGCATATATTTACACCGTGTCGCGGAAACCCTGATTCCAGACCCCTTTTCTCCAGACGCGATTCCGATCTCCACCGCCATCGCCATCAACCTTCGGGGGACCAGAATTCCTGCGCCGGCACCCTGCCGGGATGGGGAAGTGCCCCCGGATTCATCTCCATCGATGTTGCTTCCTCCCTCCATGATGCGGGAGTAGTTCCTCCTCGGGGCTGAGGTTCTTACCAGTAGCTATGTGGTCAATTCTCTCTCCCATGATGTGATCTTCGTTCTGATCATAGGCTATGTTAATCTAGGGTGATCCCATGATATTTCCCCTTCCTCTATGTATTGGATTGATGTACTCACTTGTCTTTATCTAGTATAATCCCCGAGACCAAGGTGACAGCGGTCTATTGGACATGGATTAGCAAAGTATTTTCATGAGTGATTTCCTCTCTTGTGTGTTGATTGAAGATTGAGAGTCTCTTGGTGCTTGTCTTTGACTATCCTTTAGATATGTTGTGGTGATTGTGGGACTCTCTTTGGATGGCCGCGGTGACATTGGGAAATCCTTAGATTGAGAACTAGGAACTTTGAGGTGTGCTTTTGTAGCCCTACATAATTCTCGTCCTCTCTTGACCACGAAGGAATGACCTCCAAGTGTGTCCCCTTTGCATGTTTTATGGGAAATATCATGTGATTCGATTATGTTAATGTTGTTGGGAGTTGCCACTAGTGAAAGTATGAACCCTAGGCCTTGTTTCCACCATTGCAATACCATTTGTGCTCACGTTTACCACTTGTTTGCTTGCTGCACTTTTTATTACAGATTTATATTACTTTGCTTTGCCACTCCTATCATCCATATTTTACCATCTCTTCGCCGAACTAGTGCACCTATACAACTCCTACTTGTATTAGGTGTGTTGGGGCCACAAGAGACTTCTTGTATCTTAGTTGCAGGGTTGCTTGAGAGAGACCATCTTCAACCTCTACTTCCCTGAGTTCGATAAACCTTGGGTTACTCACTTAAGGGAAATTTGCTGCTGTCCTACAAACCTCTGCGCTTGGAGGCCCAACATAGTCTACAAGAGTAGAAGTGTGTGTAGACATCAGGCTCCTCGGTGCCGATCGCCGCCTCGGTGGCCGCGGCGCCACCAGTGTTGCCGCGCGCGGCCTCCTCGGTGGCGGCCTCCGTCTCCATAGGCTCTGGGACGGATGAGTCTGAAGGCAAGAAAAAGAAAGAAGAATGGTCAAGCAAATATCCAAAAAGAAGAAGTCAAGAGAAGAAAAGTACAAGGGTTACCTGCGCGGGCCTCTTTCTCTACGGGGTTCCTTGCCGGGGAGTTCTCCCTCAGCGGCGTGGAGGTGGCCCCGGCCGGCGGAGGGCCGCAGGCGCCTTCCCTTGGCGGGTACTCGCCCTTGGCGGGGTACTCGCCCTTGGCGGAGTACCCGCCCTTGGCGGAGTGTTCTCCCTCGCCGGGGAGCTCCTCCTTGGCGGAGAGGTCGAGACAAGCGGCTCGTCGGGAGCAGTCTCTTGGTGCTCCTGAGGCTGCGGCCCTGCTTCTGCACAAATCAGCAAGCAAACAAGACGATTAACAAGGATAAGAAGCACACGCGCGCCCGACAAGCGAAGAAGTGAGTAGAAGACTTACGCTGGGGGCTGCGCTGGGGGCTGCTATGCGGGGCAGCTGGCTGGTCCGGCAAGCCTGTCGCGGGCGCATCCCCTGCTGTTGCGACGGGCTCGTCCTCAAGGTCGACCACCGGGATCTTGGCCCTTTTCGCCGCCCTCTGGGCCCGGGTCCTGGAAGAAAAACAAGATCAGAATCAAGCGAAAAGAGATTCAAGACAACAGCAAATTGAAGAAATAAGAGTTGCCGCTGCTTACTCTTCCTCCTCCTCGTCGGAACTGAGAACGGAGAAGTCGAAGTCTGCCTCGCGCGTCCCGGCGCGAGGAGCTGGAGGAGTAGGCTCCCTCGGGCGCTTGGCGGGCGCCGGAGCAGTGGTCTGAGAAGACCCCGCTCCGGTCGTCGCCGAGGCCCGAGGGGCGGAAGGAGCGGTGGAGCCCGTGCGGGAAGATCCTCCCCCAGCCGCTGCTGAGGCGCGAGGCGCCCCCTTGACGGCCTTGCTCGTCGTGGTGGCGCGCGTCGAGCGGCGCTGCGGCTGCTAGACCGCCGGCTGCCTCGCCGTGTCTGCGGCCTTGCGGAGACGCTTCTTCGGTTCAGGCGGAGGGCTTGGTGGTGGCGGAGAGCTTCCCGAGGATGAAGAGGAGTCGTCAAGACCGAGAGACCCGCCCGAGTCTTCTGAAGAATCGCCCGATTCGGCGCCTTGCTCGGCGGGCTCGCTCGACTCTGTGCCTTGCCCGGCAGCCTCGCTAGTCTTGGCGGGCTGCCCGGCAGGCTTTATCAGTTTGCGGATCTCTTCCTCCTCGGCCCGACTCACTGCCTCCGCTGCATCCGCCTCATCCAAGGTGTACCCAAACTCACCCGCGGCCTAGGCTGCGGCTGCCTCCTCCATCCTGGTGGCGATATACGCCACCTCCCGGTTGGTGGTGTCGCGGGTGAGACCTTTCTTCTCATCGGGATCGATCGGCAACTCCACCAAGTTGTCGAAGAATGTTTGCGCGGCTTCGTCAGAAGGCGCCAGCCAAGTGGGGTCAACCCCGTGGGAGTCGCACAACGGCATCGCCGCGCAGATAGCACAAAGCGACGAATTGTTGCATAGTGGAACTACCCCCCGCGGCAAGGCGAACCACTCGAGATGTCTGGCGTCGTGCTTGAATAGCTCGTGGAGCATCCCTTTGAGCTCCAGGACAGTGAAATTATAGTTAAGGCCGGGGCGCAGCCTCATACAGTCTGCCGCGTTGCCAAACTCCCAAGTAGGCCTCTTCCTTTCCTACAAGGGAGCAATGCGACGACGAAGGAAATCAGCTCCGACAACTCCTACGGTGAGCCCAGCTTGCCGGAGACGAAGAATCCTAGTGTTGGCTATCTTCAGCTTCTCGTCCTCAGGGGCCAGGTCACTCCAGTCCTTGCTGCGCACTACGGCAACTCGGCGCGGGGAAGTGAACTGCTGGGGTTCATCCTCCATGATCCAGCACCAGTTGGCCCTCCACTCCTCCCACTTGCCGCCGAGCTCTCCAGTCAAGTATGCCTCTTTCTTATTGAGCCTAAAGATCCAAGAAATCCCACCGGACAGAGGAGACCCAGACTCTACCCGAGGTGTGAAATAATGGCGGAAGAGGGCGACATTGGGGCGGACTCCGACAAAGTTCTCGCACAGATGTGCGAAAATGGCCATGGTCAGGACAGCATTTGTGGTGAAATCATGGAGATGAAACCCGTAGGTATTCATGATATCACAGAAGAATTCGGAGTATGGTGGGCAGAGTCCGCAAAAGAAGAACAGAGCGAAATAGGCATACCCTCCCGGATACATGTCACAGGCCTCGGCGGGGAGTACCCTGGTATGCGGGTGCGCCTTTGTCTCCCTCGACCAGAAGAGGTAGAACTTGTCTTTCAACTCCCTCGCGCCGAGCCTCGGCGGGAAGACCACCATCCTCTTCCGCATTGCTGCTAGCTTCGCCGCCCGTTCAGTCTTCGCGGCTTTCGCCTTGTCGCCCTTCGGGGCCATGGCGGGGACAGCGAGGGGGGCCGGTGGCACTGGGGAGGCTGGCGGCGGCGGAAGAGGGGCGGAGCGCTGCTCTCTTTCAACCTTCGGGGAGGAGGGGAGCAGCGGGGGTTTCTGGAGGTTGAAGAAGCAATGAGCGAATGGAAGAAAACTGCCCCTGTTTCCCCTGCTTTTAAGGGGGAGAAGGGGACGTTCCTCATTTTCCTCATTAAAGAAGTAGGCCACGATCTCTCCCACGACGCCGCAATCGACGCGTGCCGTTAGGGAGAGGTGCGGTGAATACGGAGTGGGATGCGGCGCGCCGTGGGCAGCGTGTGCCCGTGCACTGTTTTGGGCCTGGCCCAACAGCGCTCGGCACCGTGTGTGGCCCAGGCCCGGGGGCTCCTGTCGGTGTACTAAAGTAGGGGTACCTTAGTATCCCGACTAGTGCACGGGCAGTAGCAGCGTCCCGTGGCAGGGCTTGCCACGCGCCCGCCAAAGCCCACTATGGTTCCCTTGGTGCCATTCAAGAACAAAGTATTCAAGTTAAGGGAACAAGACCCCGGCAAGAGGAGCTTGCCGGGAAGGCCGCTCCAGGCTCAAGACCACCCTTATAGCACAAGACCCTGGCAAGAGGAGCTTGCCAGGAAGGCCAAAGCATGGCATTTCAGGAGACTTGCCGTGGCGCGCCGCGCGCCCCGGCAAGACCCGGAGAGCGACAAGCTTCCGGGCGCGGCAAGGTGCTTGCCGCGGCAAGCTTCCACTTTGTGCCCACGCTCCAGCTCATCTGGCCACACGTCGCCCTGGGGCCCTTCCAGGGGCACGTGGCGGAAGGCTGTGCAGCCTGGGGTACACGGTGGCAAGCCACGATGACGAGGCCACCTTCGTGGCGAACGGAGATGCCCGGACGGACGCTTTTTGCACTATTTGGGGCGACGGTGACGGGCATTCAATGCCCTTGTCCCCCACCGTCAGGGTTAGGTACAGAGCACTGTACATACACTGTTACAACTACCACCATTTTTACGTTTTTACCCTCACCAACGTTGCCACCTGTCGGTTACCCCTTTGAACTATAAAAGGAGGCCCATGCACAACGTAGAGGAGGTTCCGATCTTCGATCACTCCCACGCTCGGTGTAGCCAGCAACCAGCACTGTAGCTCTTCTTGCTCCCGAGCCTAGAACACAATACAAATCAAAAGCAGGAGTAGGGTTTTACGCATCCGTGCGGCCCGAACCTGGGTAAACTGCTCGCATGCTCGCCTCGATCTGCTCTTCGTGCTCCCTCCGCTCCCTTGCCGTACCGAAAAGGGGCTCCGGTCCCATAGGTGTTCGTGGGCGATCAGTTTCCCCGACAAATAGGAACGCCTTGTCCAACTTATGTTTCCCTTCTAACTATATTATATATATTTAAATTATTTTGTATGTTATTATATATTATTGTTATTGTCATCATATATTTAACAGATACTTACATATGTAAGAAAACAATATCCCACATCTTATTAACTTATAAAAATAATTTCTTAACAATAAAATCCTGAATTTGTTTTGGCAACGAAAATCCTGGTGATTGTGTACAAAAGCTTGGTAAAATTTAAGGACCAATGTAATAATAAATCACTTATTATATATATATATATAGGGTGGGTCTATTCTCATAACATCTCTTAAGACCTTACTCTCATAACAAAAATCTTATTCTCATAACACCCCCACTTAAATAGGTTTCTAGCGCGGAGCGCCCCGAGGACAACAACCACTGCCCCGCCTCCTACCCCCGCGCTGCCGCCCCGCCTCCTTCCCCCAGCACCGTCGCGCTGGCCCCTACCCTGATGCAGTGCGGTTTTCTTGTGCAGTTCGAAAGCGCAAAAAAACGCTCGCTTCCATTATTCGTCGGTCGCACCGTTTTCAAAACTGCTCTTAAAACGTGCGGAATCTCGAAAAGTGTTCAACATGGCGAAGTTGCGTCTACTCCATAGCTTTTCAACGGTATATTACACGCATAATTCCGACAAACGGTTAAAAAACTAGAGCAAAAAAGTACCGAAAAAACAACACGTACTGTTTTTTCAAACATGCAGTTCACCGTTTTCAAAACAGCTCTTAAACCGTGCGAAATCTCGAAAAGTGTTCAACATGGCGAAGTTGCGTCTACTCCATAGCTTTTCAACATTTTATTACACGCATAATTCCGATAAACGGTTAAAAAACTAGAGCAAAAAAGGTACCGAAAAAACAACACGTACAGTTTTTTCAAACATGCAATTTGTCGGGGGAAACTGTCCGCCACGAACACCTATGGGACCGGAGCCCCTTTTCTGTGCGGTACGAGGGCGGAGGGAGCACGAAGAGCAGATCGTAGCGAGCACGCGGGCAGTTTTACCCAGGTTCGGGCCGCGGTAGACGCGTAAAACCCTACTCCTGCTTAGTTGTGTATTGAGTTGGAGAGCTCGGGAGCTTGAAGAAGCAGCTACACCGAGCGTATGAGTGATCTAGGTTCCGAACCCCCCCCCCCCACGTTGTGCATGGGCCTCCTTTTATAGTGCAAGGGGTCACCGACAGGTGTCAACGTAGGAGAAAGGGGTAAAAACGTAAAAGAGGTGGTAGTTGTAACAGTGCGGGAATAGTGGAGCTACAGTGCGCGAACAGTGGTCGCCACCTACTTTGACAGCGGGGGACAAGGGCATTTAATGCCCGTCGCCGTCGACCTCAAAAGCTCCCGCCGTTGCGTCTCCGTTCGCCACGGCGATGGCTTCACCACCGTGGAGTGCCACAGTGTCCCCCAGGCTGCACAGCCATCCGCCACGCGTCCCTGGAAAGGCCCCAGGGCGACGCGTGGGCCGATGAGCTGGAGCGCGGGCACACAGCGCAGCTCTCCCGGCAAGCACCTTGCCGGGGTCTTGATCTTGCCGGGCCCGGGAGCTTGCCGGGCTCTGAAGCTTGTCGCTCCCCGGGCCCTCGCCGCATATAGCGCCGAGGCGAGTCTTCTATGATGTAATCTTCTAGTCTTCCTGGCAAGCTCCTCTTGCCAGGGCCTTGCGTGAGTGAGGTAACCTTGAGCCTAGAACGGCCTTCCCGGCAAGCTCCGCTTGCCGGGGTCTCGATCTTCTGTCTTGTATACTTTGTTTTTGAATGGTTTGATATGGAGCAGGAAGGTCTCCGGCGAGCACGTGGTAAACCCTGCCGCGGGAAGCTGCAACCGCCCGTGCACAAGTTGGGGTACTGAGGTACCCCTACCTTAGTACACCGACAGGAGCCCCCGGGCCTGGGCCACACACGGTGCCGAGCGCTGTTGGGCCAGGCCCAAAACAGTGCACGGGCACACGCGGCCCGCGGCGCGCCGAATCCACTTCCGTATCCGCCGCATCCCCCCGTAACGGCACGCGTCGATTGCGGCGTCGTGGGATGGGACGTGCCCACGTTCCCTCAATGGAAAGAGCGAAACGCCCCCCACTTCCCCATAAAAGCAGAGGAAGCAGGAGCGGTTCCCCTCCTTACGCTTTCATTGCATCCTCTTCATCCTCCAGAGATCCCCTTTGCGCTCCGCCCCCATACCTCCGCCGCCGCCGTCTGCATCTCCGGCGCCGCCGGGCTCTTCGTCCCCCTTTCCTCCGCCGCCTCCGCCATGGTCCCGAAGACCGAGAAGGCGAAGGCGGAGAAGGCCAAGAAGGAAAAGTCGGAGCAAGCGGCGAAGCTTACCGCGTATCGGAAGCGGATCCTCGTCTTCCGCCGAAGCTCAGCGCGGGAGAGCTCTGGAACAAGTATTGCTTGTTCTGGTCCAAGGGAACCAAGGCGCACCCCCGCACTCGAGCTTATCCGGCCGCCGCCAAGGACAACTACCCCGACGGGTACTATTTCTTCGCAGCCTTCTTCCACTGCGGTCTTTGCCCTCCTTTTTCTGATTTCTTCTGTGACATAATGCACACCTACGGCCTCCATCTTCTTGACTTCACCCCCAACGCCATCCTCACAATGGCGGTTTTCGCACACATGTGCGAAAACTATATAGGAATACACCCAAACGTAGCTCTGTTTAGGCACTTCTTCACCCCTAGAGCAGAGGCCGGCGCCCCCCTCTCCGGAGGAATATCTTGGGTTTTCCGTCTGAACAGAAGGAGTCCTACTTGCCGGGGGAGCTCCGCGGCAAGTGGGAGGAATGGCGTGCGGAATGGTGCTGGATTGTCGAGGACCAGCCGCAATCCTTCACCGCGCCGCGCACAACGCCCATCGTGCGCGGCAGGGACTGGAGCGAGCTGGATTCGGACGACGCCAAGCTCAACGTCGCCCTCATCCGGATTCTGCGTCTCCGGACCGCTAGGCTGTCTGTCGCAGAAGTAGGCACAGACTTCCTCCGCCGCCGCATCGCCCCTCTCCAAGACAGGAAAAGACCGGCCTGGGAGTACGGCAACTCGGCGGATATCATGAGGTTGCGGCCCGGGCTCAACTACAACTTCACGTCGCTGGAGCTGAAGGGGATGGTCCGGGAGCTGTTTAAGCACGACCCGGCCCACCCGGAATGGTTCAGGGGGCCCCGGGGAGTGGTGCCCCTTTGCAACAGCACAGCTTGTGATCCTCTCCGCGCCATGATGCCCGCGTGTGATTCGCACAGCGTGGACCGCACGTGGATTCCGCCCAAGTCAATAGACATCATCAGCTTCTTCGACAACCTTGTGGAGGTGGCGGAGAACAAGGACGAGACCCGGGAGCTGACGCGGGACACCACCGACCAGGAGATTGCGTATATCGCTTCTCGGGTTGAAGAGGCCGCTGTAGCCGCAGCGGCAGGGGAGTTCGGCTACACGCCCGACGAGGCAGATGCTGCGGAGGCGTCCTGCCAAGCGGAGGAGGCGGAGATCCGCAGGCTACTGCAGCTGCCTCCCGACGCGCTCGCCGGAGTCCCATCCTTGAGGCACTCCGGGATCATCGGGATCCAGACGGAGGCCGCGGCGAGAGGCCACGCCGCCGGAGGGAACAGGGGCGCCGCAGGGAGCGGAGGCGCCGGAGGGAGCGGAGGCGCCGGAGGGAAGGAGGCCGCGGCGCAGGGCGCTGGGCCCAGCAAGCCAGCCGGGGAGGAGGAGGAGGAGGACGCCGAGGCCGCCGAGGACTCCGGCGGGTCTACGGAGCTCTACGCCGACGACCTCTCCTCGTCGGAGACCTCCCCGCCCCGGGCAAGCCCTAGGCGGTCTCCACTGAAGCGTCTCCGCAAGACGGCGACGGGGGAGGGGGCGCAGGCGCCCCGGCAACAACCAGCTCGCCGGGCAGCGCGAGCTCCCCGGGGGAGCCAAGCTGCGCCGGGGGCGACCGGCGCACCAGCTACTGCGGAGGCGGCCCGCGCGCAGGCCACGACGGAGGCGCCCCGCAGGCCGGCGCCGAGCCGACAGGAGTCTTCACGGAGCGGAGCGGCGGCCCCGCCCGCTCCTCGGGCCCCGGCTACCACAGGGGCTGGGTCTTCGCAGCCCCCAGCCCCAGGGACCGCCAAGCGCCCGCGGGAGTCTTCGCCTCCCGCTCCTCGCGCAGACGCGCCGCAGGTGGAGTTCGACTTCTCCGCCTTGAGCGACGACGACGAGGAGGAACAGGAGTAAGAGCTCGATATCCTTCATCTTCTCAAATTTCGTCTTGGTTATTGTAGATGCTGATCTTGTTTCTTGCTTCGATTTCAGGACCTTGGCTCAGCGCGCGGCGAAGAAAGCCAAGGTGCCCGTGGTCGAGGTCGCGGATGACTCGCCCACCGCGGCAACTGGGGATGTGCCGGAGCCAAGCCTGCCGGACCCGAGCGCTGCTCCGAGGAGCAGCCCCCAGCGCAGCCCCCAGCGTAAGTCTGGATTCTGTACTTTCGCTCGCCGGGCGCGCTTGGAGATTTCGTCTTGTTCTATCATCTTGATGCTTTTGTCTTCTCTTGTGCAGAGGTGGAGCCACAGCCGCAGGAGCGTCCGGAGGCCGCCCCCGAGGAGCCGCAGGCCCCGCCGTCCCCGCCAAGGCCGAACTCCCCGGCAAGGGAGAGCGCTCCGCCAAGGGCGGGTACTCCGCCGAGGGCGAGTACCCCGCCAAGGGCGAGCAGCCCGGCGAGGGCGGCCACTCCGCCAAGGCAGAGCTCCCCGGCGAGGGAGCCCGCCGCTGACGACGTCCGCCAAGGTAGGCTCTGTAATTTTGTCTTCTTGGCGTTGTTTCTTTTTGGATATTTGCTTGAGCTTCTTTTTCTTCTTCTTCTTCTAGATCCTCCTCCCCCCGAGCAGATGGAGACGGAAGTCATCATCATCGAGGAGGAGGGCGCGCAGGGCGGCGGCGGCGACGCCCCTATCGCCGAGGACACGGCGGGAGCCGCCGAGCCGGTCGCGCAGGAGACCGCTCCGACTGCGGACGCAGCGGCCGGGGAGGGGGACGGCGACCGCACCGCCGGCCCGGAGGCGGCGGGAGCATCAACTGCTGCGCCGGCCGCCGACCCCTCCGCCGAAAAGGAGCAGGCCGGCTATTATCTCGAAGCCCCCAACGGCGTCTTCATCCAGGTGCCGTGGGGTTCTTCGTCGCGAGCTCCCGCGGAGGGCGAGGCCTTTGATGGAGAGGTCCTCGCCTCCGCGGGCTTGAAGATCGTCGAGGCGCCCGGCGGAAGCGAAGGGCCTGAGGAGGAGAAGCTGCTTCACCAGCTCCTGGCCCTTTACCGGGCCAGGCAGGCGAAGCTTGCTTGTCGGGAGGCCCTTGCTGCCAAGGCCGCCGCGGAGATGGAAAAGCGCGCGGCGGAGCTCAGTGCCGCCAACCAGGCGGCCCTCCGCGAGGTGGCGGAGGAGCGTTAGCGACTCGCCGGAGAATACCAAGAGTGGGTGCTGGAGAAGGCCGAGGCCGAAGAGCAGCAGCGGCTCGCCGGGGTGGAGCTGTCCCGGCGAGAAGGAGAACTCGCCCAGCGGAAGGTCAACCTCGACGCCCACGAGGAAGAACTTGCCGCTCGGGAGCAGGCCCTTGGCGGGGAGCTGAAGGAGGCGAGAGCTGCCGCGGCCTCCGCGGAGACCGCCAAGGAGGAGCTTGCCGCCAAGGTCGCGCAGCTGGAGGAGTCGCTGAAGGCGAGCATGGAGAAGGTCGCCGCGCTCAATATAGAGCGCGAGAAGGACGCCCACACTAACTCAGAACTCCAGGTGCGTCTTTCTGAGAGGGGCGACGAGTTGAAGGCCGCCAAGGACTCCATCGAGGACCTGGAGCTGAAGGTCTCCACACTGAAGGATTCGCTTGACGGCGCCCGGGATCGGGAGACCAAGTTGAAGGAGGAGCTCCGCAAGGAGCGAGCCTTGGTGGACATCGTCAACAAGGCGTCCGAGAACTTCCGTCGTACCATTGAGGTATGGACCGAGGACTTGGTATCTTCTGCGTCCAACATCGACCAGGAGCTGCTGGCGCTGAAAGTCGAGCATCTCATCTACTCCCCGGATCCGAACCTCCCTCACAGCGCCAAGCTCAGCCTCTTCTTCAGAGGGATCGCGCCGGCCCTTGCAGGTCTTCGGAAGAAGATCCCCGCGCAGCTGGCCGAGGAGTCGCGCCTGCTCTGCACGGGAACCTTGGAGCGCGTGCTGACGAAGATTGTGTACCGCAATCCCGGCATAAACCTCACCAACGTTCTTCGCAGCCTGCCGGCCGACGCAAACATGGAGGTGTTGAAGGAGCAGGTCGCCCACATCATCGCCAAGGTGAACAAGATCTCCAGGATTGAGGGCGACCGCGTAGATTAGGCCTCCATTATCTTTATCTCTTTTTGTTGCTGCATAGGATGTTATGAACTCATTAGTCCATTGCGACAAGTTATCCCTTGTAAGATATTTATCTCATTTCGATTAATCAGTGCAATGTTATCTTCCTTGTCTTGGTCATCTACTTTGTATGATTTTCACCCTACGCTCCCGGGGAGCTTGCCGGCAAGGGGTCTTTGCCGCGAGCGCTGAGTGCTGGACTCTGAGCAGCCTGCTGGCCAAGGCCTCACCGGCAAGCAACCTTGCCGCAGCTAGTCGCAACGCACTTAGCTTGCTGAGCGAACTCGAAAACGAAGCAAGGGCGCGACACTTGTCGCAGCTCACTTAAATCGTTGAGCGTACTCGAAAACAAGGCAAGGGTGCGGCTAGCTACGGGTAGGTTCCTCCGCGCACAGGTTTTCCATACAAAGTGTGATTGTTCAAGGAAGACAACTAAAATTTAAAATTTGAACTGGTCAAATTCTAATAACTTAGCTTTCATATATTGCTTGCTTCTCGGTAAGGCTTCTCTTTCTTGAACAGCACTTGGTTCCTCTTCCATCTCCTTCCCCCCCGGCAAACTTGTGCGCGAGGAACCTTCCTTCTGCTTAAGAGGCAAAGGAAAAGAAGAGGGAAACAAGTATATGGCCTTTCGGCGTGCTAGTGCTTACCGG
>LR738709.1:77398869-77422611 GCA_902687465.1 Secale cereale
TCGACGACACCTGGCTGCGCCCGGCAACAAATTGGGGTCAGTGAGAGGGGGGAGAAGGCGACGGAGTCACGCAGGAGTTGTGGCCGGACGGGGACAAGCACAGGGGCGCTGGGGTGGCGACGAGCACAGTGCACACCGCACTGTGGCCTTGGCCGGACTGCGCCCGTTCTCGCTGCAGCGAGCTCCGGTGTCGGCGAGCGCCAGAGGAGGACTGTGGAGGTGAAGACGATGATGGTGGCGCGGTTTGGCGCGCTTGGGCAGGCGCGGAAGCGAGCGCGAGCTCTACAGAGCGCTCGGCGGCATCCAGAGCGCGCCGACTGACTGCCATGGCACGGTGTACACGCGTGGTCACTGCGCGACCTATGCCTACTGGCTGACTTGGTGCCAAAAATCATGTCTGGCGTGTTGTTCGTGGTAGATAGGAGAGTTACCCGTGGTTGGTTTATTTCCAGACACAGTAGAAAGAAAGTAACATGCCTGGTAAGTTTCTGGACAGAAACTTTGAGAGCTTATTGAGGTAAAATGGTTAATAGTTGGAGGCTGTGCTTTGGAGGCTAGTCAAGAGTTACTAAGGTGAAGATGCACAATGAGCTTCAGAAGAAGTGGAGCAAGTAAAATGGTAGATGTTGTAGAAACTACCATTTCTACACAGAATAGAAAAGATTTTCTGTAGCAAAAATATTCCAAAAATTAGTGCAATATTTTTGCTGAGGACTGTGTCTTAGGGTCCAAAGAATATTTAGGAATTTCCTTAGAATTTTGTGAGCCAGAAAAATAGGGGTTGCTTTGGAGCACAAGGTATTTAGCTAGGGTTTTGGGGAGGAAAATGAATATTTTTCGAATAAGAAAAATATTCCATGAAGTATATTAGAGTGGTCCAGAGGGAAAAGATAGTTTGACATGGATAGGAGGCACTTGGGTGAAAGTCAAGGGTACCCAAGTGGTTAAGTCCATATGAAATGCTTCAAAAATCCCAAGGTTTGAAATAATTTCAAATAAAGCTCTGGCAAATAAAAGAGGGCAAAAATCAGGCTGTCACAAAAGGCATGCTAAAATGCTCGATATCACTGTTGGACAACTCCTCGAGACCGAGCCCATGTCTCCGCTTAGAGAGGAGGACATAAAACGGAAATATGCCCGCGGCAAACCTTTAGTCAAGCCTGAGGAGGTCCAGAACCTCCCAACGAGAATGTATGAGTTGCACAACTGGTACATGAAAATTACCAAGAGTTCCAATCGAGAGTCCCTCATTGTGAACGTCAAGGAAGAGCATTACTTCCATAAGCTAGCTCTAACCGTTGAGTATTCAGAACTATTTCAGTTATACAATCAAGACGCACTCGACAAAGCTCTCGTCAGTTGCTATTGTCTGTAAGTGATTTCTTTCTTTAATTGAAGTCTCAAGCTAGCGGTAGTGCACATTGATCGATCATTACTGGTAATTATCCTCACTATGTTCTTTTATGTGTTATTATGCATGATGAAGATGTATGAAATGAAAAAAACTGGATGCTATGGCATTGGGTTCATTGACCCAAATACCATTAATGAACAGACATGGAATTATAAATATTATAAAATAGATGTAGAGGAAAACATGCTAGAGTTCTTGAAGCGCCTCAATACCAATGAAGATATACTACTTCCTTAGAACATCATGTGAGTGACACTGTCTTGTACTACAAATTATGTTTTTGCTTACTAGCTAGCTAGCTAGATGTTCATAATTAAGTGTATAGGGTTTAGGGTAGTTGATGAGTGTTATGCACATGCCCGCTTAATTAAGACATGCAAACGTGTGCGCATGCAGTTACCACTGGATCTTATTAATCATTAAAGTTCAAGAAGGAACAGTTGAAGTACTGGACTCACTATGGAGAAAACAAAGTGACTACACCATCTTGAAGGGTATAGTCGACAGGTAATTTCAATCATCATTAACTATATCTTGGCCTATTTAGTTCATCATTTCCTGATATCAACTATTTAATAACCCCTTTATTCATTTTCTTTGCCGGCGGGCAGGGCTTGGGAAAAGTTCATCAAAGTGACTCCAGGGAAATGGCGAAAAAAGTTGTATTGGTTTCGACCTAAGGTAAGTAATTAAGTATTAGTAGCTAGATATCTCTATAATGCTTGTTTCAATACAATTAAGTATCATGCTTGATTATTTATTATCGGACTAAATTCCATTCTCGTAAAGGCCCTGAAGCAGGAATCGGGGACTGAACTATGTGCATACTACGTTTGCGAGAACGTTCGCATGATGGCGTCCGAAAGGAGCAAATCTGATAGACAGCTATGGTTATGTTTGCCTGGACACTACTCACAATTTTAACATCATTATCGATATCTATCACACAATGAACACATGCATATTCATCTCCTTCTTTTGAAGTTCAATGAGATGCGGGATAAGCTCCTACCGGAGGATCGGATACGAGCAATTCAGGAGGAAATAGCGGGATGTTCGCTCGATCAGGTCATAAATCCTGACGGAGAATACCATTACCCGCTACCGCCCCCATGAACCACTCCCAATTGTCATCGTACTCCGAAGGCACCAAGGAAAATGCCACTGGCTCCGAAGGAAGCATGTAGGAGAAATTGTATATATACCTAATTGTATATATATACATGTGTATGTGTGAATAATCATGTGGTTGTGAGACATTCAATGATATCGGTTCTACGAGAAATTCTATTTATATATATGCATAACGTGTACAATATGTAGCATCGTAAAATACCAGTAAACGAAAAAGAATTAAATGGAAAACACAAACTTAAAGGAAAAACAAATCATGAACCCCAAACCACCTAAACCATTTACTACTGGTTTGTGTTACCAACCGGTACTAAAGGGATGCCCGCCCCCGGCGCTGGCTCATGCCACGTGGTGGCCCTTTAGTGGCAGTTCGTGTTGAACCGGTACTAAAGGGGGGGGGGCCTTTAGTCCCCACCCTTTAGTGCCGGTTACAAAACCGGCACTAAAGGCCCTTCCGAACCGGTGCTATATCCCGGTTCTGCATAAGATAGAGAGAAAATGAAAGTCATTCCCTATGCATCAGCCATAGGTTCTATCATGTATGCTATGATATGTACCAGACATGATGTGTGCCTTGCCATAAGTTTGGCAGGATGGTACCAAAGTAATCCAGGAGTGGATCACTGGATAGAGGTCAAGAACATCTTGAAGTACCTGAAAAGGACGACGGATATGTTTCTTGCTCATGGAGGGGACGAAGCAGAACATGAAGGAGTCGAGATGAACGAGTTCATATCCGATCTAGGGGTAATACTGAATGCATCGGGTCTAATGACAATCTTTTGTGACAACACTGGACCAATTACCTTGGCGAAGGAATCTAGGTTTCACAAGATAACAAAACACATCAAGAGACGCTTCAACTCCTTTCATGAAAAGGTCAAGGATAGAGACATACAAATCTGTAAAGTACATACGGATATGAATATGGCAGACCCATTGACTAAGACTCTTCCACGGGCAAACCATGATCAACACCAAGACTCAATGGCTGTTAGATTCATTATAATGTAATGTAGATAGTTGACTCTAGTGCAAGTAGGAGACTAATGGAAATATGCACTAGAGGCAATAATAAAGTTATTATTATTTTATATTTCTTTATGCATGATAAAGGTTTATTATTCATGCTAGAATTGTATTGACCGGAAACGTAAATACATGTGTGAATACATAAACAAATATCGTGTCCCTAGTGAGCCTCTACTAGACAAGCTTGGTGATCAAAGATGGTTAAGGTTTCCAAACTATGGACATGAGTTGTCATTTGATAAACGGGGTCACATCATTAGGAGAATGATGTGCTGGATGAGACCCATCTATTAGCTTAGCATTTGATCATACCCTTTATTGCTACTGCTTTCTTGTATGTCAAATACATGTTCTTTAGACCATGAGATCATGTAACACCCTAATACCAGAGTAATACCTTGTGTGATATCAAATGTCACAACGTAACTAGGTAATCATCAAGATGCTCTACAGGTATCTTCAAAGGTGTTTGTTGAGTTGGCATGGATCGAGCTTGGGATTTGTCACTCCGAGTATCAGAGAGGTATCTCTGGGCCCTCTCAGTAATACACATCATAAGATGCATTGCAAGCAAATGACTAATAAGTTAGTTACAAGATGATGTATTACGGAACGAGTAAAGAGACTTGCTAGTAACGATATTGAAATAGATATAGAGATACCGAACGAATGAATCTCGGGCAAGTAACATACCGACAGACAAAGAGAATCGTGTATGTTGTCATAACGATTTGACCGATAAAGATCTTGTAGAATATGTAGGAGCCAATATGTGCATCCAAGTTCCGCTATTGTTTATTGACCGAAGAGGTGTCTCGGTCATGTCTACATAGTTCTCCAACCCATAGGGTCCGCACGCTTAACGTTCATTGGCGATATAGTGTTATATGAGTTATGTAATTTGGTGATCGAGTGTTGTTCGGATTCCCGAATGAGATCACGGACATGGCGAGGAGTCTCGAAAAGGTTGATACGTAGAGATTGATATATAGGACGATGGTATTCGGACACTGGAAGTGTTTAGAGGGTACCGGGTACTTATCATATCATATGAAAGGAGTTTCGGGCACCCTCGACAAAGCAATGGGCCTTATGGGCCAAGAGAGGGAACACACCAGCCCACAAGGGGCTGGTGCGCCCCTATAGTGGCCGGCCCTATGAGGAGGAGAAGGAAAGAGTGGAGGGAAAAGGAAAGTGTGGAGTAGGAATCCCTCTTCTATCCCTTCCCCCCTCTCTTTCCTTCCCCCTTGGTCATACAAGGAAATGGGGGTGCGCATGAGTATATGTACCCTAGGGCCGGCGGCCAGCCCCTCAGGGAGCGCCCTGGCAGCCCTAGGCTGCCTCCTCCCCCTCCCACCTATATATATATATATGTGGGGATGAGGCGCCAAACAAAGGACACAACATTGTCTTTGCCATGTGCGGCTCCCTCGTCGATTAATTGTTTACTCACTCGATCATAATTTTGTAGTGCTTAGGCAAAGCCCTGTGGAGATCGCTTCACCATCACCGTCACCACGCCTCCGTGCTACTAGAACTCATCCACAACCTCACCATCTTTCTGGATCAATAAGGCGGAGGACATCATTGAGTTGAACGTGTGCTTAACACGAAGGTGTCGTACGTTCGGGGCTCGATCGGTTGGAACACGAAGAAGTTTGACTACATCAACCGCGTTATCAAATGCTTCCGCTTAGGGTCTACGAGGGTATGTAGATAAACTCTCCCCCTCATTTCTATGTATCTCCATGGATAGGTCATTGCATGTGCGTAGATTTTTTTTGTCTTACATGCAACGTTCCCCAACACACTACTAGGTATGACCCTAGTAGTAGCGTTGGTTTTATAGCTATTAGTAGCGCTTGTACAAGCGCTACCAGTAAGGCGCTACAGCTAACTGGTAGCAGTAGCGCTGGTTTTCCAGTGCTACTGCTATACCTAGTTAGCAGTAGCGCTCAGTGGGGAAAAGCGTTACTGAGAATAGTAAGTAGCAGTAGCGTTTCTTTTCAAAAGCGCTACTACTAAGTTTTCCTGTATTTTTAAAAATACAACTTATTGTCGTTGTATTTGTATAGGTTCTATATATAGTTCATCATATGATTTTATGACCACGATTAGTTATTATATATAAAAGTGGGTGAAATGGACGTGGATTAGATTCAAGTGGAGGCAACATGTGGTGCATGTCGAAAGTACAACTAATCCAAACTTGATCTAGTTTGGATTAGTAGTACTTTCGATGTGCACAACATGTTGCCTCCACTTGAATCTAATCCATGTTCATTTCACCCACTGATTTATATAATAACTCATCATGCTGATATAACAATTTAGCATCATGCATCATCATAATAATAAATAACTCATCATTGGTACCATAATAACAAGTCCTCCTCATCATCATCATACAACTTCTACTAGTTACCATAATAACAAGTCATACTCATCATCATCATAGTAATCTAACCAACCCTACTTAATTGTTCTTAGCACATGATCATGAGTATTATCTAGGACCTAACTACCCTCTCTAAGTTAAAATAGCATAAAACAAGATAGGCCCTGACTCTCCATTACGGAGCTTGGAGATTATCCTGTCACCAATTCTTGCGCTTCGCACAATGTTGCTTCCAATTAGCTCCCTATGATTGTCCATGCATTTTTTCCAATCATTGTTTGTCATGTATTCGTCATCGGTTTTAGAATTCCATCATGAACAATAGTGAAAGCTAGGAGGACCTGGTCATAAGCTCATAATATCAAGGCGACCTTTCGGAAGCATCAGATCAGGAACACAATCCTTCGGGATTTTCTGTTGAAAAACATAGTAATAACTTCGTAGTTAGAAATGTAGTTTAGTTTTAGAAGAATTTATGAAAAAGATGCACGGATGTCGTAATAGTAAAAAGTCATACCATGCCATCGCCATGGATGTTACCTTAGTTCAACACGTGCACTAGTGGCACCTATTGACCATAATATGCAGGAGTTTGATAATTGATATTGTAATTCTCAACAACATTCATAAATGAGATAAGATGATCTTTCAACTGATAAGTTAATTCTACGCCATCTGTGTAGTAGGTTCTGTCTACCATCTTTCGTACATTTTTTTGAAGAATGAAAATAAGTTGTTAATGGAAATAAGCTTTCAACTATTTTGAAATAAACAATATAAATTACTTAATATATATCTTTGACAAACTCACATAGAGGTAGGAGTGGAAGCGTATCAACAAGGACCCAAATGTCATCATCATGATCTCCAAGATCGAAGCTGACATACATACCCTCCTGAAAATCATATGCCTTGCACAGTGCTTCCGACTTCGAGCAACCAAAATGGGTTACGCTCTCCGAATTGTATAGATTTACAGCAAAATCATTACCATGATCGGTCCTGAGATGAATTATCTTTGTCTCCATATTTTCATGATCTTCAAAATCCAGATGCTCCAAGACATAGTGTCTTGCATGGCATGGAATAAGCTAGTCGAATAGTAAAAGATGAAAATTACACTTTGAAGAAGCATAAGTCATGCTTAATTACGAAAAAATACTTGTCGTTGCATACCATTTCAACATCGAAGGTCTCATCGAACTTGACACTAAAGGGCCGACCATCTACCAGGTGGGGCATGTCGCACAGACCCCGATTGTCGCTGCACCAGTCGCACTCTGGGATCCTATCATCATCGTCAGACATTTCCTATGTCCATAAATCAAAGATTAATTTTGTAAAATTCAATATATGTACTACAAAAACTAAATTAGATCATTATTATTCATCACAGGTTGACTGTCAGCCTATCAAGTATTTTCTCAAAAATTGTCATCTCATCTCATGTGGTGTAGATGGTGGACACTCCCTCACTGATTTTTTGACCGTCGGTGATGATCGTTACTCCTCCTTCTGATAGTGCATAACAGAGGTCTAGCAAAAAGAGAAGAAGGAGAAACGACCCCCACGACAACAGTCGGGATTCTTCTTCTCTCATATATTGTGTAGACTTTCTCCCTCACTCATTTGTTGACTGTCATGTATGGAGCCCTGACAGACTTAAAGACAACCCAAAATGTCGTTTAATTATCTCTCTACAAAATCCGGGCCACTCGATATTTCCTACATATTCTAGCACAAGTCATGACAAAATTCACAGAAAAATCCGGCATGACCTTTGCTCAAAAGGACATATATCGAGCACCTGAAATTTGCCGGAATGGAAATTAATCAACACTCCGGAAAAACATCGGCCACTGTGAGGTGTTCCCTAAAAACATAGGCCTGACATCTATCACAACTATCAAAACATCCACAACATCATCGACATGGGGATTTGGCTAGTCTCACCTCGAGGTCCGAGGTGGTCGGTGACGGGACGACGGCGGGGATGATGCAGGGGCTCCTTGATTTCTGCAAAAACAAAATATAAACAAAAACATTATTATCCTCATCTTAGGACTTAGTGAAATCCTATGTCTAAAACATCCTAGTTCTAGCCCTAACATTTTCAAAAACTACATTGTTCTAACCCTTAAAATTGAAAAGACCTATACATTACTAAAAATACCCTTGTTCTAACCCTAAGATATGTCCATCCATCCATCTATCTATATACCCACATAAACCATCGAAAAATGCCCTGGTTTTTTAACTACTCTCTACTTCTTGAATCATAGAAAAATGCCCTAATTTCACATAACTTAGAGTTTGATACCCTATGTCTAACAAAAAAACACCCTAATTTTTTGTTCTATTCTACATTTACTAATTTTCTATTCTATTCAAAATAAGAAAATTTACTAAAAATTTCCTATTATATTCAAAGACCTACATTTACTTTTTTTAATTCGATTCAAAAAACCTGCATTAGCTAAAAAATCTCATAGCATTCTAATACATTCTCTGTACCTAAAAGTTTATATTACTAAATTATTTTACTAAAAATATATATACCTTAATTTTTACACAAAGAGAGGTGGAAGGAGGTGGAGGAGGGAGGAGTGAGGACTTCGGGTGGCTGAGGGAGGGAGGAGACAAGAGGGCAATGGGAGGTGGGAGGAGAGCGTCGGGCACCGGCGGGAGAAGGGAGGAGAGAGGAGGGCCGCTGGAGGGAGGAGAGAGGAAGACAGCAAGAGTGGGAGGGAGGGAGGGAGACAGATACCTTGGGGCAATGGTGGGTGACGGCGGGCGATAGCGGCAATGGTGGGCGACGACACGCGGCGGAGAGAGAGCGAGTGAGAATGTGAGGGGAGAGTGAGGACGCATGGTGTGGATATGGTGCCCGTAGTAGTAGTGTTGGTTGGTAAGCACCGCTACTACTAAGCTCAATAGCATAGTGCGTTAAGGGGACCAACGCTACTACTATGATCAATAGTTGTAGTGCTTTTAGAGAACCATTGCTACTACTAAGGCTAAGCATGTAAAAAAGCATCAAAAACCATTGGCCATCAATGATCTTTTTGTGTAGAATCTAAATTGTCAGTATGAATCCTCACCGATTTAGGAACTGGTGAGGACTCATATTGCGGTCACAAATCCTACACATAGAGTTCAATGAAGACCAAGTGGTTGTGATAGTTTGAGAGGAGCCGTATTTAAGGTGGTAAACATTCTGTTCGCGGAGCGAGGTGGGACTAAATTTGGGTCTTACGAGGGGACTGAATTTAGCAGTAGTGCTGGTTGGAGGAAAGCGCTATTGCTAAGTACAATAGCAGTAGTGCGTTTTGCATATGAGCGCTACTAGTATACCTAGCCAGCCGGCAACGATCTGGCCATTATAGAAGTAGCATGTTTTTAACTACTGCGCTACTGCTATGGGCATAGTAGCGACGCTCTTTCTGTTCATGCGCTACTGCTAATTAGTAGAAGTGCTTCCTTTTAAAAAAGAGCTACTAGTAAGATGTTCTGTATAAGGTTCTCCCTAGCAGTGACAATTCCATCCATGGAGATGCATAGCAACGAGAGGGGAGAGTGTGTCTACGTACCCTTGTAGACCGTAAGCGGAAGTGTTGATTAACACAGTTGATGTAGTCGAACTTCTTCCTGATCCGACTGATCAAGTACCAAACATACGACACCTCCACGTTCTGCAGGCGTTCAGCTCGGCGAATCCTCACCTTCTTGATCCAGCAAGATGGGTGAAGTAGTGGACGAGTTTCAGCAGCACGACGGCGTGGTGACGGTGGTGGTGGTGCTATCTCCGCAGGGCTTCACCAAAACATTACGAAAATATGACTGAGGGACGAAACTATGGAGAGGGGCGCCGCACATGGCTAAGAGATATTCGTGGGTTGTGTGGCACCCCCTCCTCATGTATATATATGTGGGGGAGAGGGGAGGCAGCCAGGAGGCGCCCCAAGTGGGGCCGAATCCCACTTGGGCTCCTACCCTAGCCTGCACCCCTGCATAATCCTCAAGAGGGGGAAGGAAATGGGAGGAGTGGAAGGTAGAGGAAGGCCGTCTTGCCTTTTTCCTTTCCTCCTCTAGGGCCGGCCAACATAGAGGGGCGCACTAGCCACCTGTGGGCTAGTGTGCTCCCCTTACTTGGCTCATAAGGCCCATATACTTACCGGGGCTTCCCGGAACCCCTTGTGGTGACCCAGTGACTACCCTGTACCTCCCGAAACTCATCCGGTGTCAAAATATCATCGTGATATATATCAATCTTTACCTCGGGACCATTCCGGAGCTCCTCGCCATGTCCGTGATCTCATCCGAGACTTTGAACAACATTTAGTCACCAAATCATATAAATTATATAACAATATATCATCAAGGAACGTTAAGAGAGCAGACCCTATGGCTTCAAGAACTATGTAGACATGACTGAGGCACTTCTCCAGTCAATAACCAATAGCGGAACCTGGATACCCATATTGGTTCCAACATATTGTACGAAGATCTTTATCGGTCGAATTATTATGAAAACATACGTAATTCCCTTTGTCCGTCAGTATGTTACATGCCCGAGATTCGATTGTCGATATCTCCATACGTAGTTCAATCTCGTTAACGACAAGTCTCTATGCTCGTTCCGAAATACATCATCTCATAACTAACTCTTTATTGATTTTGTGTAGCGACTTGACCCGAATGGATCAAGTCTCTGTGCTTAAGTGTCATCCCTGGATTGGTAGGCTGACACACACAGTACTCGAGGATTTATAACAGAGGTAAATCACATGTATAAAGCAACGTAAATACTATTACCTCAATCCAATAGCAGAAGTAACAACAAAGTTGTGGATTCCCATCAACACCAACGGCAAAGTTGAGTGTAGACAGCGCAACCCTAACGTAACAATTACTCGTTGAATAATTACTGCAACATGAGACGTTGCAGCCATGTAGGTCTGTACATTGAATGTACTGGCAAATTCACACTGCAGCAGTAATGATGAACAATGCCTACAACTACATGCATATTTGGCTGGTGGAGGATGTAAGGTTTATTTTGCATAAAGCTGATTTTTCCCTACCACAAAGGAATGCATTTTTTTAACTACTTTCTTAAATTTATCTCATGGAAAATTGAGTATGGTTCCTCCATATCAATCCCAAACCAAATTCATTATTAACCCAACAAGTTAATTAAATAGAGTGTTGAGATCAACAAATAATCCACTTCTAGATACTCAAAGATGTCCATAACCAGGGACACGGCTACTCATGAATAGTTTGTACACTCTGCAGAGGTTTGTGCACTTTTCCCCACAAGACTCGATGGCCTCCGTTTAATTTCTCGTACTCCATGGTGTTTGAGAACCGGATGACCGAGACACGGTCTTTCAGAAGCATTTACTCTATACCCTGGGTAGACCCGTACACCTACATCCGCTACATCTGCTAGTCTACCACTGAAAGAGGTCACACAACATACTCAACTATGCCAGAGCCAATAATGGCTTGTGGGTGCATATGGAAGTTTCTAGGCATGAAAATATCATATGATCTCTTTGAGCCTGGGTGGCATTCCAATAGGGTGATCACATGGTTCCTCCAGGATCCCCTAGGACAACACTGTTTTCTCTAGGTGCCCGGCAAACCACTGGGTGCTCCAGGGTGCCACAACCAATCCACCCAGATGTGTATTAAATTTCCACCTTAAAGTTTCCCTTAAAAAACATCACTCTCACATCTTTCATGAAACTCTCATACCAATCCACATCTATGAACATGGCTAAGCAATAAGTAACAAAGCGTATACACCCTTGGTTGATCTCAAGTCATTGGGTTCCAACCTCATGAACTACAAACATCATATTATGTAACCAGTCCTACTCATGCAAGTGTTTGAGGATATAACTAATGCAATGAAAACTGGGTATTGGAAAGTATGATCAAAGTGTGAACTTGCCTTGTACTGTTGATGTAAAAGATTTGCACTCAGAATTCGTGATATATCTACTCATCACACTCCGTTCAATCTATCGTAAGTAAACAATAGTAACCACACATAAGCAATCACTAAGAAGATCGGAAAGAAGAAAGAAAAACCCTTTTTCATTTGAATAAATGGAAGAAGTCATTTCATCTTCTCTCTAGGGATTTTTATTTGAAAAGAATTTTAATTCATGGAGATCACAAAATGCAAAGTGAAAGTTTGGGAAAGTCATTTCATTCCCTCTCATTTAACTTTCAAAAGTTCTGAATTTCACACAGTTTCACACAGTGCAACACACAAGCAATTCAAAGCTATCTATTTATTATAATATTCCAATATTTAGAATTTTGGGATGTTACAAACCTACCACACTTAAAATGAATCTCGTCCTCGAGATTCGGAGAGGCTAGCAAGAAGTAGGTTAGGGTTTGGGGGTGTCCAAACAAATCAATTAATCGGTATGGTCTAGTGTGCTACCACACTTAGAACGAGGGTTATGGTTCCATAAAAAGCTCATATACCCCGTTCTTTAGCAGTGTCGATCTTCTCAGATCCTCAGGGTAATTCCTTATATGGGCTCTTCCGGTAGTGGCAAAAATCTTTGTCCTCAATTCTTGTGTCCTTTCTTCTTGGTAAGGTTCTTTCGGATCTGATTATTTTTAGCTGATAGGTCTGGCGCCAATTCTACACAAATAGCGGTCTCTCATGGTGGTCTTCAAACAAATTAATTGGGTCCTTGCAGAAAACGGATATGGGCTTTATTCTCAGCGTATAACCTACGGTTTGGTAAAACTACCTTGTACGAGGGAAAATTTGTCATACCATTCTAAGGTTTAAACATGGTTTTGATATCGTCGTCTCTCTACTATAGGTAAGTCACTCAGATTTACCATCTCGTATAACAGAGGCGAATAATAACAGTAAGTCGGTATGGTGATCAATCCATCCCGCACCCAAATCATTACCTTGTATATGGTTTAGTGAATCTTGCATTCTAACACTCGGTCATCCTCACAAGCATTGCAAAATTTCACTTATCAACGAACTGAGTTCTGATATATGCATTACTTCTGCAAGCTGAATAAAACATCTATCGTTTCTTCACAACCCTCGGGTTTTGCGCAAACACCTATAAGATCGTCTGTTGACAAAGTTGTAACTTCTACCAGGGTTTTCCTTCAGCAAGAGTGTGCTTGCTTTCTTGACAGGTCCTGGGGCCTGTGGCACATCTCATCACTAGTATCACTTGGTCTCATCACTGGGTTGCAATTAATAACTCCTCCAATATCCAACTTCCTTAGAATTATTAAATCCATCCAATTGTACGGTTTCCCTTCCTTCTATTGGTAAAACTACGATGTAATTACTCAGACTCATCTTTGTCTAATCCATTCCAAGGTCTGATATAACCAACTCTTGTATTCGGGTAACGATGCTGGCTTCTAGCACCCTTAAAATGAAAACACTAGTTTCTTCAAAATCATATTCCACGCATCAAGTTTTCACTCATTGCTTATATGGTAACAACTCGTAAAATCCAAAATCAATGCCATGATGCTAACTGTATTGATTCTCAACTTATTACGATTTACTGTATTTCCGTTGCATGCTTCAACTCAACTACTTAGCACAACTCTCATTCTCCTTGGGACAATCTCTAACATAGTGCTCTACTTCAACACAGCAGAAACATATTACTACTGACAAGTTTCATGGTTCCCTATTGATTAAGTAGCCTCCTTAGGTCCTCGGCTTATGGGCCCACTTCAGAACTTGTATATCCTTAACTCATCCTTGGGGTCACTATGGCTCCACACTCTAGCATTACACCCTCTTTAAATCCAATTTGTCCTTACTTCCTTCATAACCTTGGGTAAGCTTCATAAATAAACTCCAGCTTATTTGTGCGAACTCCACTATTTGGGGCAACAGTTTCCTTCCTATGAATCCAGGGGTACACACAGTAAGGTACCACTAAAAAAATGAACAGGTTCATCCGTAATCCATATTCTAAGTATATCAAATCTTTTATTACTTCCTGGACCACCATTCAACAGACAAATTTCAAAGGTGCTTCACTACAAATGCTGCCATCCACATAGTTTGATATGGTCGAGCATTCCTCCCATCTTTATTCATTTGTCCTTGCCGAGGATGCTTCAGTCCCACTTGAATTGTGCAATGTGATTCGTGAAATCATTGATCTTTTGCTTCATCCTATTGGTCGTGTGTTTCATCTCCATCATCTCTGCGTGCACCCCACGCAGGCATTCCTGAGTGTGATGAAGTCTTGCTTCGAGTATTTCTCTAATCTGACGTATGGCCTCCATAGCAGCTTCACGAACAGAGTCGAAGAATGTTGTTCGTGGTACTCGCGAGATGAAAAAGTATTGTCCATAGTTTTTGGGCAAACTCCTTTCACACGGTGGAGGTGTACCTCCACGTACCAAAGTTCAACTCCATTCTCCATGAAGGGATAACCCTTGAAACTACATCTCCTTCAAGGTGAATATGCTTCATCATGCCCTTCAGGATCTGTGGGTAATCCAGGTCGCTAGTGAGGGTCATGATCGTTTCTGGGCCCTTGAGAAAAGACTCGTAAAGAGTTGTCATCTGTAGGTATAAGACAGAAGGGGTACTCAGGGCAATGTATGTACATCCTTGGGTGAAATGTGGTTGTTTGTCCAAGAACGGTTTGGGGTCAGCTTGTCCATGGGTTCTAGGTTTTAGTATGGGTGCGATAGCAAGGGAGGCACTTCACACTTAACCAACAGCTCATAACCTTTCCTTCCTAGATTCCATGAATATCAACTTCTATTGCTTCACGAACTATTACAATGTTCTTTCCATAACTCAACTCAACATCGTAATAAAAGGGTATTCCACATTTAGCTACATGCTTCATTCTAATATCCAGATCTCAACTACTCTGATCAATCTTTCCTCTGGTCTGAACCTTCTCTTGGCAAAATGCCCTACTTCCTTGCAGCTAAACTAATGACATAAGACAAATCTAAGGACTTCATGGTGACTGTCCTGGTTCAGTGGGTACTTGGCTTCCTTGTTGGGCAGTTGCTAGCTTACTGATCTAAATCCTTGCACCGGTAACATGTGATGTGACTCAGGTCCTTTTCCGCGGAAATTGAGTTCTTCTGGGGACACCTGCTCTTTCTCTTCCTCGACTTCCTTGTTCCAATCAATTCTTCTATCTTTTGTGGATCAAACTCCACTTCTTCTATCGGGAAGTCTCCCAGATACTCCTGGTTTTCCTTCGTGCAATACTGTGAAAGATGTCCTTTTTCTCCACATGAGTAGCAAGCACGGGAGTAATATCTGTTTAGGCCTTCTCCATCAGGGTCGTCAATATTTTCCTCCATCGCGGATTCCTTTGAAATTTCCTCGAGGGCTTCTTTCATTGCTTCTTTCTTCTGCTGGATAGTTCATTGTAGCATGGGGTAAATGTGACACTGGGCAGGGTAGTGGGTAGTCCCTTCACACAAGAAACAAGTAATCTGCCTAGTTGGGCATTCTACAGCCGGTTGACTTTCTTCACAATGAGGACATGCATCCTTGTGCTCCTCCTGGGTGTGTCCTAGTTCTCCACAAATCCTGCAGGCACAAGGTTTCTTCTTCGGGTTGTCACCATGCTTTCGGATGAGACGAGACATTAACAGAGTCTTCTTGAATTCCACCCAACTTTTTGCTCCACTACATCCTTGTATGGCTTGATGCATTTTCCACCATGCTGCAACACTTTTTCTGAATTACTGAAGAGAGTATTGAACCTCATACTTCCTTGCAACCAAATTTTTCTTGAAGAGATCCTCCATGTTTTGTATCCATAGCTCTGCCTCCGGCTTGGTCATCGTTCCAGAGAATACAAGTCTATCTTCATTCATCCTCTATTGGGTCCAAGGGTTTTGGCATGAGATTCGGGAGATGGAGAGGGATACACACAATACAAACAATAGTTTTGAAAAGACGAATTTTATTTTGTGGCTGTCAGAAAAACATCACACAAATGATAGCTCACAATCGTCGCATCTAATGTAGGTATATAACAGGGGTGTGGTCTTCTAAAGGTCAATAAATCTTCAAAGTCGTCAACTCTTCATATCTTCCGAGTATCCACTGTTGTAGCTTCAATATTTCTAATGCATGGTGAAATCCTCTTTACTGCAAATTGGTCCAAATGGAATTGGGTATTGTCTAACTATTTAGGGTAAATAGGGAAGATTTGACAAAGCTCGGAAAAGAAGAGAGGTAAAGAATCTTTTTGAAAATAAAGTATTTAGAGAAATCCTTTCCTATGGGCTGGCCAGTTTCTAGGGTCACGTCCTACAATCAACATGTGCTCTGATACCATCTTTGTACCGACCCGACCCGAATGGATCAAGTCTTTGTGCTTAAGTGGCATCCCTGGACCGGTATGCTGACACACACATTACTCGAGGATTTATAACAGAGGTAAATCACATGTATAAAGTAACGTAAATACTATTACCTCAATCCAATAGCTGAAGGAACAACAAAATTGTGGATTGCCATCAACACCAACGGCAAAGTTGAGTGTAGACAGTGCAACCCTAACGTAACACTTACTCGTCGAATAATTCCTGCAACATGAGACGTTGCAGCCATGTAGGTCAGTACATTGAATGTACTAGCAAATTCACACTGCAACAGTAATGCTGAACAATGCCTACAACTACATGCATATTTGGCTGGTGGAGGCTGTAAGGTTTATTTTGCATAAAGACGATTTTTCCCTGCCACAAAGGAATGCATTTATTTAACTACTTTGTTAAATTTATCTCATGAACAATTTAGTATGGTTCCTCCATATCAATCCCAAACCAAAGTCATTATTAACCCAACAAGTTAATTAAATAGAGTTTTGAGATCAACAAATAATGCACTTCTAGATACTCAAAGACGTCCATAACCGGGGACACAGCTACTCATGAATAGTTTGTACACTCTGAAGAGGTTTGTGCACTTTTCCCCACAACACTCGATGGCCTTCGTTTAGTTTCTCGCACATGGTGTTTGAGAACCGGATGACAGAGACACAGTCTTTCAGAAGCATTTACTCTTTACCCTGGGTAGACCCGTATACCTACATCCGCTACATCTGCTAGTCTACCACTGAAAGAGGTCACACAACATACTCAACTATGCCAGAGCCCATAATGGCTTGTGGCTGCACATGGAAGTTTCTAGGCATGAAAATATAATATGATCTCTTTGAGCCTGGGTGGCATTCCAATAGGGTGATCACACGATTCCTCCAGGATCCCCTAGGACAACACTGGTTTCTCCATGTGCCCGGCAAACCACTGGGTGCTCCAGGGTGCCACAACCAATCCACCCAGATGTGTATTAAATTTCCACCTTAAAGTTTCCCTTAAAAACATCACTCTCACATCTTTCATGAAACTGTCATACCAATCAATGTCTACGAGCATGGCTAAGCAATAAGTAACAAAGCGTATACCCCCTTGGTTGATCTCCAGTCATTGGGTTCCTACCTCATGAACTACAAACATCATATTATGTAACCAGTCCTACTCATGCAAGTGCTTGAGCATATAAATAATGCAATGAAAACTGGGTATTGGAAAATATGATCAAAGTGTGAACTTGCCTTGTACTGTTGATGTAAAAGATTCGCACTCAGAACTCGTGATAGATCTACTCGTCACACTCCGTTCAGCCAATCGTAAGCAAACAATGGTAACCACACATAAGTGAAAGTTTGGGAAAGTCATTTCATTCCCTCTCATTTAACTTTCAAAAGTTCCAAATTTCACATAGTTTCACACAGTACAACACACAAGCAATTCAAAACTATCTATTTATTATAACATTCCAAAATTTAGAATTTTGGGATGTTACATTTTGCTTGTAAGCTTCTTGTGATGTGTATTACTGAGAGGGCCCAGAGATACCTCTCCGAAACACAGAGTGACAAATCCTAATCTTGTTCCATGCCAACTCAACAGACACCTTCATAAATACCTGTAGAGCATCTTTATGATGGCCCAGTTCTGTTGTGATGTTTGATAGCACATAAAGCATTCCTCCGATATCCGAGAATTGCATGATCTCATAGTCGAAGGAATATGTATTTGACATTAAGAAAGCTAGCAATAAACTAAACTATCAAATGATAAGCTAATAGATGGGTCTTGTCCATCACATCATTCTCCTAATGATGTGATCCTATTATCAAATGACAACTCATGTCTATAGTTAGGAAACCTTAACCATCTTTGATCAATGACCTAGTCTAGTAGAGGCTTACTAGGGACACGGTATTTGTTTATAAATACACACATGTATTTAAGTTTCCCGTCAATACAATTCTAGCATGAATAATAAACCTTTATCTTTACTAAGGAAATTTAAAATAATAACAACTTTATTATTACCTCTAGGGCATATTTCCATCAGTCCCCACTTGCACTAGAGTCAATAATCTAGATTACATTGTAATGAATCTAACACCCATGGAGTCTTGGTGCTGATCATGTTTTTCTCGTGGAAGAGGCTTAGTTAACGGGTCTGCCACATTCAGATCCGTATGTACTTTGAAAAATTCTATGGCTCCATCATTGACCTTTTCATGAATGGAGTTGAAGCATCTCTTGATGTGTTTTGTTCTCTTGTGAAACCTGGATTCCTTCGCCAAGGAAATTGCTCCAGCGTTATAACAAAAGATTGTCATTGGACCCAATGCACTTGGTATTACACCTAGATCAGATATGAACTCCTTCATCCAGACTCCTTCAAGTGATGTTTCAAAAGCATCTATGTACTACGCTTCACATGTAGATCCCACCACAACGCTCTTCTTGGAACTAAACCAACTGACAGCTCCACCATTCAATAAAATACGTATACGCTCTATTACTTCGAGTCATCGGGATCTGTGTCGAAGCTAGCGTCGACGTAACCCTTTACGATGAGCTCTTCACCACCTCCATAAACGAGAAACATACCCTTGGTCCTTTTCAGGTACTTCATGATGTTCTTGACCTCTTTCCAGTGATCCACTCCTGGATTACTTTGGTACCTCCCTGCCAAACTTATGGCAAGGCACACATCAAGTCTGGTACATAACATAGCATACATGATAGAACCTATGGCAGAGTCATGGGGAATGACTTTCATTTTCTCTCTATCTTCTGCAGTGGTCGGGCTTTGAGTCTGACACAATTTCACACCTTGTAACATAGGCAAGAACCCTTTCTTTGACCAATCCATATTGAACTTCTTCAAAACTTTATCCAGATATGTGCTTTGTGAAAGTCCTATTAAGCGTCTTGACCTATCCCTATAGATCTAGATGCCTAATATATAAGCCGCTTTGCTACCTCTCGAGCATGCGTTGTTTTTCCCTTGAAGATGAAAGGGTGATGCAGCAAAGTAGCGTAAGTATTTCCCTCAGTTTTTGAGAACCAAGGTATCAATCCAGTAGGAGACTACACGCAAGTTCCTCGCACCTACACAAACAAATAAGAACCTTGCAACCAACGCGATAAAGGGGTTGGCAATCCCTTCTCGGCCACTTGCAAAAGTGAGATCTGATAGAGATAATCGGATAAATATTTTTGGTATTTTTATTGTATAGATCGAAAGTAAAGAATGCAAAATAAAAGATAGCTAGTAGATGAAAGATTAATATGATGGAAGATAGACCCCGGGGCCATAGGTTTCACTAGTGGCTTCTCTCAAGATAGCAGATTCTATGGTGGGTGAACAAATTACTGTCGAGCAATTGATAGAAAAGCGAATAGTTATGAGAATATCTAGGCATGATCATTGTATATAGGCATCACGTCCTTGACAAGTAGACCGAAATGATTCTGCATCTACTACAATTACTCCACACAACGACCGCTATCCAGCATGCATCTAGAGTATTAAGTTCATAAGAACAGAGTAACGCCTTAAGCAAGATGACATGATGTAGAGGGATAAACTCATGTAATATGATCTAAGCCCCATCTTTTTATCGTCGATGGAAACAGTACAGTACATGCCTTGTTGCCCCAGCTGTCACTGGGAAAGTACACCACAAGATTGAACCCAAAGCTAAGCACTTCTGCCATTGCAAGAAAGGTCAATCTAGTAGGCCAAACCAAACTGGTAATTCGAAGAGACTTGTAAAGATATATTAATCATGCATATAAGAATTCAGACAATAACCAAATATTGTTCATAGATAATCTTGATAATGAACCCACAATTCATCGGATCTCGACAAACACACCACAAAAAGAATTACATCGAATATATCTCCAAAAGATCGAGGAGAACTTTGTATTGAGATCCAAAGAGAGAGAATAAGCCATCTAGCTAATAACTATGGACCCGAAGGTCTGTGGTAAACTACTCACCACACATCGGAGAGGCTATGGTGTTGATGTAGAAGCCCTCAATGATCGATTCCCCCTCCGGTGGAGCTCCGAAACAAGCTCCACGATGGGATCTCACGGGTACAGAAGGTTGTGGCGGTGGAATTAGGGTTTCGTGGTGCTCTCCGATGTTTTCAGGGTATATCAGTCTATATAGGACGAAGAAGTATGTTGGTGGAGGTACGAGGGGCCCACGAGGGTGGGGGCGCGCCTACCCCCCTGGCGCGCCCCCTGCCTCATGGCCACCCCGTGGCTTCGCTGGCACGTACTCCAAGTCTTCTGGGTTGCATTTGTTCCAAAAACGCTCCTCCCGAAGGTTTCTGCGAAACAGTGAAATAGGCAAAAAACATCAATTTGCATTGGGCCTTGGGTTAGTAGGTTAGTCCCAAAAATAATGTAAAAGTGTATAATTGCTGCTCGTCCTCGAGTAGGTAAATGATAAAAATAGAATTTTTGATGTGGAATGCTACCTAACATAATTCTCAGTGTAATTTCCTTTATTGTGGCATAAATGTTCAGATCCGAAAGATTCAAGACAAAAGTTTAATATTGACATAAAAATAATAATAGTTCAAGCATACTAACAAATCAATTATGTCTTCCCAGAATAACATGGCCAAAGAAAGTTATCCCTACAAAATCATATAGTCTCGCTATGCTCTATCTTCATCACATAAAATATTTAAATCATGCACAACCCCGGTTTTAGCCAAGCAATTGTTTCATACTCTAATTATTTCAAACTTTTCAACTTTCACGCAATACATGAGCGTGAGCCATGGATAAAGCACTATAGGTGGAATGGAGTGGTGGTTGTGGAGAAGACAAAAAGGAAGAAGATAGTCTCACATCAACTAGGCATATCAATGGGCTATGGAGATGACCATCAATAAATACCAATGTGAGTGAGTAGGGATTGCCATGCAATGGATGCACTAGAGCTATAAGTGTATGAAAGCTCAACAAAATAAACTACGTGGGTGTGCATTCAACTTGCTTGCTCACGAAGACCTAGGGCATTTTGAGGAAGCCCATCATTGGAATATACAGGCCAAGTTATAACGAAAATTCCCACTAGTATATGATAGTGACAAGACAGGAGACTCTCTATCATGAAGATCATGGTGCTACTTTGAAGCACAAGTGTGGAAAAAGGATAGTAGCATTGCCCCTTCTCTCTTTTTCTCTCATTTTTTCTTTTCCCCTTTTTTCACTTTTTTTTTATTTTGGGCCTTTTCTTCTTTTTATGGACTCTTTTTTTCTTTCGTCCGGAGTCTCATCCCGACTTGTGGGGGAATCATAGTCTCCATCATCCTTTCCTCACTAGGACAATTCTCTAGTAATGAAGTTTATCACACTTTTATTTCCTTACAACCCAAAGATTACAACTTGAAGCTAGAACAAAATATGACTCTATGTGAATGCCTCTGGCGGTGTACCGGGATGTGCAATGAATCAAGAGTGACATGTATGACAAATTATGCATGATGGCCTTGCCATAAATACGATGTCAACTACATGATCACCAGATAGGAGGTGCGCCATTAGTATATAGTAATGGCGCACCAGCAACAGATACGCCATTAGAGTTCGAAGTACTAATGGCGCACCATGCCCGGAGTGCGCCATTAGTATCAAGAAGTTTTTTTTTAACTAGCGCGCCTGTCCAAACATACTAATGGCGCATCCATGAATAGTGCGCCATTACTAGTTGTAAATAGTAATGGCGCACCTGCAGTCATGTGCGCCATTAATGCTCTTTTTTTGTATGATATTTTTTATTCTGTTTTTTACAAAACTACTAATGGCGCACTGTCCCACAGTGCGCCATTACTAGTTTGAACTAGTAATGGCGCACTGTGTGTCAGTGCGCCATTAGTATGTTTTTTTTTCGGAATGTTGATTCATTTCTGTTTCGGTGAGAATTTTGGCATTAAGCATTCACTTTTGTCCTATTTTTAGGGAAAGTCATGGCAAATTTTTTCTTGGTTCTAAAATATCGTTTTGCTCTACCCCGCAGGGCGACCATGGTGCGCACGATGACCGAAGGCATCGTGAATAGGTTTTTGAGGTCCGCGAAGGCCGAGATGCTTCAAAAGAACGAGACGGAGATAAGATGTCCGTGTCAAAGATGCAAGCTGAAGAGCCTTATTGCGGACCCGGATTCCAGGCAGGTGCGGGACCACCTGCTCTTGCGTGGTTTCATGGATGGCTATCGGTGGCAAGGTGATGAAGATGACTACGAAGTCGTCCATGGGGGCCAGGAAAGAAATGAGGAAGGGCAGCAACACAACCACCGCGGCTCGGGCGGGCGAGAAGACGTAGAATCCCCAGGAGATGATCACGACGGTGATGCTGTACACAGTCATCATGTAGAAGATGCAGGACATCATGATGAGGAAGATGCCGGAGCAGACGACGGGCATGATCATAAAGATGATGATGCCGGCGGAGCAGACGACGCTGAACCATCGATGGGCTGGGTGCAGGACCCTCATATTCAAGAGCTGCTTCTCAAGCAGACCGATAACGCAAGAGCTGCCGCCCACTTCGAGGGTCGACTCGCCGACTTTGAAAGAGCAAACCTAGTCGCGCTACAACACATAGACGTGGTCGATCCTTGGGTGGTTCAGCACAAAACCTTTATTGAGAAGACATACAATGACCGAGGCCAACAGAGGACGGACGGAGATATAATCAAAGAGCACAACTCATGTTTCACGCGTTGGTTCAAGCAGAAGCTTCTGTCGTACCCTTTACATGATGATTCTTCCGCGGAAGAACAACTCATATTCGCCTTGTCACAGGGCGCCGAGCACAACCTGATGACCTATGAGGCGTACGCTGGAGAGAAGGTCCCGATGTTCCTTGTCAGATGGGCCAAGAGCGTCCTAAAAGAAGACCGGTATTTCACCACCATGGTTATACCCGAAGCCAAATCCAAGACCGCGGGCGCAAACGTCACCGCGAAAAATGAGCCATGGGTACTGGCTTCCCAAGTTGACCAATGCTTCTTCATTACCGACCCGTCAAAGCCCAGTCGTGTTGTCGTGAGGAGAGGCAAAAGGAAGATCATCGGAATGGATGGAGTAGCCAATGAGCAAGACTTCGACAAGTACGGCGACCCGAGGATCGAACATGACGACGATGATGAAGTAGCAGCATACACCACAAGAAGAAGCAGGACCACCCTACCTAAAGGACGTCCGTTCCACAGAAGAACTCCATTTGCGAAAAAGAAGGGCAAGAAGATTGTGAACAGATAGCTAGCTAGCTAAGATCGTTTGTATTTAAATCGTAGCCTTCATTTCTCGATTGTATTTCATGGGAACTTTTTGAACTATCATGAATA
>LR738709.1:77422923-77467955 GCA_902687465.1 Secale cereale
CCTCCCTCCTTCACTGCTAGTTCTAGGGTTCAGCACATGATTTTTCACAGCACATGATTCTGCATCCATGCCCGCCGTGGGTAGTTTGATTTTTCGGCTGACCAATAACAACCAACAAGGGGGCAAAGAAGTCATCTACTTGTCAAACAAATTCACACCAGTGAACAACATATGTTTACATTACCCAGCTTATTCACCTTGATTTTATTATTATAGATTCTGGTTACTCAAAATTACAATAATGTACCCAGTAATACAACACTGCACAAAAAGTAAATAGTTGTGACAGCGTAGCAGAACAAAAAAAGACAAGTCCCACCGGAGCTTAAATAATTATTGTCTGATTTACTTGGTGCGTTTTGTGTTTCTAGTGTTGAAGGATGTCTCTGTTTGAGTTGTTGGCTGCTGTCATTCTAGCCAGCAAACAAATGCCTCTGTGCGAGCCTATCTTGTCTAGATATGTGCTAGGAGCTAGGATATGTATCTACAGTGAGGAAACAGGTTTGGTGGGAAAGCAAAATTAAACCTGGATCATGGTAATTCATCATGTGTTAGCGTGATGTATGGACTTTTATCGCAAATCATTTACAGGCTTGTGCTTGCTTGCACCTCTTTTTTGTTGGGCATGTTTGTCTATAGATTTTGACGGGTGTGGGTGTGAGGCGTCTCTTACCTTATTAGTTGAAATTTATTTAAGCTCCTATGGTGGCCAGCTCTTTGAAACCCATGCACTCCCATTAGTTCAGAAGGATAGCCACTGTTACTTAAATATGCCATATTGCTGCTGCTTTCTAATTAATACTGGCAGCAACATCAATTTTTGAGTTGTTGTCAGTTTGCTATCAAGCCGGGGTATTCACTGCTGTTGTTTTACAAGCTTCAAACTATTGTTTTACAAGCTTCAAACTATTGTTTTACACATCAATTTTATGTGTGGAAAGGAATATGGTGGTCAAGTATTTGGTTCCTTGTTGTAAATATTTGAACTTCAAACTATTGTTTTACAAGCTTCTGCAACTTTTTCTTAACTGTTCATGCTGCTGTTATGAATTCACTGCTGTTGCTACTGTACTTGTCATGATGTTGTACTTGTGATGATGCTACTTGTGATCTTCTGAAATGACCCATTGGCGACTTCATTAGGCGGGGATAATGATTTTGCAGGTACCCCGAGAGGCCCTTGAGTTTGCTGGAATGTTGATTAACTTCCGTTCCGGCAAATTCGGGTACTCCATATGTCCTATTTTCAGCAAAGGTCATACTGAAATTTTCCGTGAATTTTAGCATGACTTTGCTAAAAATAGGACATATAGGGTACTTGTGACTAATGCATGGGCCGGGGTATCTTAGTGGTTAATTAGGTAGGATCAAGTGATTAGAGCCAAGTGATTAGGCCCAACTTACAATTCTCCTTCCTAGCTTAGCTTTTAGGATGCCTCGGTGTCGACAAACCATAAATTATGAAACCTTGGCTTTTAGGGTCCCTCGGTGTCGATAAAAAACGAAATGATGAAAGCTTAGGCTTTTAGGGTGCCTGGGCGTCGAAAAACCCTCAATTATAAAAGCTTAGCTTTTAGGATGCCTCGGTGTCGAAAACCCTAAATGATGAGACCATGATCTTGTTCCTTGACAATAACCAACTTTTAATGAGTTTATAGAGAGGATAGTAATCAGATTGTGAGGATGGTATGTAGCAGAACTAGTGCAAAAGTGTTGACAATGTTAGTCCTAATGAGCCTAGGATGGTGACACAGCTAGCTTGTCTAGGTACATATTTTTAGTTTATAAAGTTTAATCTCTTTGAAACATAGGAAATGTCGTCTTCCGACGACGATAGGATCCCAGAGTGCTCCTGGTGCGGTGACGACCGGGGTCTGTGCGACAGGCCTCACCTGGTAGACGGTCGTTACTTCAGTATTAAGCTCGACGAGACCTTCGGTGTCGAAACGGTACGCAACGACAAGTCTTGTTTCGTAATTAATTAAGCACGATTTCTAGCTACTTCAACGTGTAAGTAATTAATTTTCTTCTTTTACATGCAACTAGTTTATCCCGTGTCATGCAAGACGCTATGTCTTGGAGAGGATGGGATTTGAAGATCATGAAACTTCGGAGACAAAGCAAATTCAACTAAGGACCATGCATAATGTTGATTTAGAAGTGGATTTGTACAATTTAGATAACGTAACCACTTTTGGTTGCAAGAATTGGGAATCATTTTGCATGATATATGGTTTTTATGAGGGTATGCTTCTCACCATGGATCTTGGTAATCCGGATTCCATCGCCGAAGATGATTTGGACATTTGGGTCCTTGTTGACGATATGATTCCAATTCTACCGAGAAGTGAGTTTATCAAACATAGTTATTTAGTAATTTATATTGTTTATTTCAAAATAGTTGACAACTTATTTCCATTGATAGGTTATTTTGATTATTCAAATAATGTGAGGATGATGCTAGACAGAACCTACTACACCCCTGGCTCAGAATGTACTTATAAGGACAAAGAGCAGATCATCTTCTTTTATTCCTTTCTTCTGGATTACATTCAACATCGCAATATTGATCCACAATATAGTCAATACGTCCCACTAGTGCATGTCTTGAACTACGTTAATATCAATGGAGATACCATGGTAAGATTTTTGTACTATTAAGACATTCGTGCATGTTTTGCATTAGTTCTTCTCGAACTGAACTACAATGCTAACTACGAAGTCTTACTATATGTTTTGCAACAGATTCTCCCTAGTGACTGTGTGCCTCCTGTCATGTTTCAATCTGGTCAACTACAAGTTTTAAACATTCTGCCAGGTGAACCTACAAATCACATGTGTCCATATCGGATTTCTTCTGAAAATGAAGGAATGAGAATCAAAGAATGGCGAAAAATAACGAAAACTCGTAAGGAGGTACTTGGAAGCAATAGAGTGAGAAGATCAAGAAATGGAGACAAGATAATCTACGTTCTTCATAATGGCCCTTTAAATCTAATTGATTTAGAGACAAACGCCATCTTGTTTTATGCCATTTTATCTTAGAAAATTGCTACGTAGTAGAAGTTGTTTGGTCGATAATGATGTGTAAGACTTATTATTTAATACCTATGTTGAGTTTTTATTATTATTATGATCGATGATGCATGATGCTAAGTTGTTCTATGAGCTATTATATACTCCCTCCGTTCCGATTTACTCGTCGTGGTTTTAGTTCAAATTTGAACTAAAACCACGACGAGTAAATCGGAACGGAGGGAGTAGATTCTAATAGTTTCGATGTGCGTACCATATATGTTGGCTCCACGAGAAATTATATTTATATATATGCATAACCTGTGCAAAAAACAGAAAAAAAAACAAAATATTCATACTAATGGCGCATCACTGCAGAGTGCGCCATTAGTATGCCAAAGCACCTGGCCCCTGGGAGGCATACTAATGGCGCACCACTGTGCATACTGATGGCGCATCAGTGGTGCGCCATTAGTATACCAGATACTAATGGCGCACCAGAGGTGAGCCATTAGTAAAGTATACTAATGGCGTGCTAGTAATGACGCACCACCAATGCGCCATTAATGGCCAAACTAGGTGCGCCATTAATAGGCCTTTTCCTAGTAGTGTGCAAAGCAATATGACAATGATGAAGTGTGTCATAATAAACGGAATGGTGGAAAGTTGCATGGCAATATATCTCGGAATGGCTATGGAAATGCCATAATAGGTAGGTATGGTGGCTGTTTTGAGTAAGGTATATGGTGGGTGTATGGTACCGGCGAAAGTTGCGCGGTACTAGAGACGCTAGCTATGGTGGAGGGTGAGAGTGCGAATAATCCATGGACTCAACATTAGTCGTAAAGAACTCATATACTTATTGCAAAAATCTACAAGTCATCAAAACAAAGTACTAAATGCATGCTCCTAGGGGAAGGGTTGGTAGGAGTTAACCATTGCGCAATCCCGACCTCCACAAAAAGGATGACAATCAATAAATAAATCATGCTCCAACTTCATCACATAATGGTTCACCATACGTGCGTGCTACGGGAATCACAAACTTTAACACAAGTGTTTCTCGAATTCACAATTACTCCACTACCATGCCACTAATATCATCATCCTCATAGCTCAAAACAATCATCAAGTATCAAACTTCTCATAATATTCAATGCACTTTATATGAAAGTTTTTATTATACCCATCTTGAATGCCTATCATATTAGGACTAATTTTATAACCAAAGAAAATTAACATGATGTTCTAAAGGACTCTCAAAATAATATAAGTGTAGTGTGAGAGATCAATAATTTATATAAAATAAAGCCGCTGCCGTTCTCAAAAAAATATAAGTGAAGCACTAGAGCAAATCTATCTAGCTCAAAAGATATAAGTGTAACACATAGAGTATTCTAATAAATTTCGATTCATGTGTGTCTCTCCCAAAATGTGTGTACAGCAAGGATGATTGTGGTAAACTAATAAACAAAGACTCAAATCATACATGACGCTCCATGCAAAACACATATCATGTGGTGAATAAAAATATAGTCTCAAGTAAGTTACCGACAGACGAAGACGAAAGAGGGGATGCCCCGGCATCCCCAAGCTTAGGCTTTTGGTTGTCCTTGAATTTTACCTTGGGGTGCCTTGGGCATCCCCAAGTATGGCTCTTTCCACTCATTGTTCCATAGTCCACAAATCCTTACCCAAAAACTTGAAAACTTCACAACACAAAACTTAACAGAAAATCTCGTGAGCTCCGTTAGTATAAGAAAACAAACCACCACTTTAAGGTACTGTATTGAACTCATTCTTTATTTATATAGGTGTTAAACGTACTGTATTCCAACTTCTCTATGATTCATACCCCCGATACTACTCATAGATTCATCAAAATAAGCAAACAACACACGAAAAACATAATCTGTCAAAAACAGAACAGTCTCTAGCAATCTGTAACTTTGGAATACTTATGTAACTCTAAAAAAATCTGAAATAAATTTTTGGACGTGAGGAATATGTCTATTAATCATCTGAAAAAAGAATCAACCTAAAAGCACTCTCCAATAAAAAATGGCAGCTAATATCGTGAGCGCAAAAGTTTCTATTTTTTACAGCATGATCGCAAAGACTTCACCCAAGTCTTACCAAAGGTTCTACTTTGCACAAACACTAATTAAAACATAAAACCACATCTAACCAGAAGCTTGATGAATTATTTATTACTAAACAGAAGTGAAAGCAAAGAAAATAAAACTGGGTTGCCTCCCAACAAGCGCTATCGTTTAACGCCCCTAGATAGGCATGATACAAGAATAGATCTAGGTATTGCCATCTTTGGTAGGCAATCCATAAGTGGCTCTCATAATAGATTCATAAGGTAATTTTATTTTCATTCAAGGAAAGTGTTCCATGCCTTTCCTTAACGGAAATTGGAATCTAATATTTCCTTCATTCATATCAATAATTGCACCAATCGTTCTAAGGAAAGGTCTACCAATAATAATAGGACATAATTCCTATTTGGAACAATAAGAACATCATTAATCCTTCCCATAGGTTTCTTAATGGTAGAATCCGCGAGATGCAAATTTAAAGAACAATCATCAAGTTCATGGAAACCTAACACATCACACAAAGTTTTTGGAATTGTGGAAACACTAGCACCCAAAACACACAGAGCATAGCATTCATGATCTTTCATCTTAATTTTAATAGTAGGTTACCACTCATCACAAAGTTTCCTAGGGATAAAAACTTCTAATTCAAGTTTTTCTTCATAAGATTGCATTAAAGCATCTATGATGTGTTTGGTAAAAGCTTTGTTTTGAATATAGGCATGACGAGAATTTAGCATGGATTGCAACCAGGAAATACAATCTATTAAAGAGAAATTATCATAATTAAATTCCTTCATATCCAAAATAGTGGGTTCATTACTATGTAAAGTTTTGACCTCTTCAATCCTACTTTTAACAGTTTTAGTATCAAGATCTAAAAACTCTGAATCATTGGGACGCCTTTTAACTAAAGTTCACTCATCTCTAGTTCCATCTTTATCAAGATTCATATTGAGAAATAAAGATTTAATAGGAGACACATCAATTACTTTTATATCTTCATCTTTATTATCATGAAAACTAGAAGAACACGCTTTCACAAAGCAATCTTTTTTAGCACGCATCCTGGCGGTTCTTTCTTTGCACTCATCAATGGAAATTCTCATGGCTTTGAGAGACTCGTTGATATCATGCTTAGGTGAGATAGATCTAAGTTTCAAATAATCAACATCAAGAGAAATTCTATCCATGTTCCTAGCCAACTCATCAATCTTAAGAAATTTTTCTTCAAGCAAAGCATTGAAATTCTTTTGCGGATTCATAAATTCTTTAACACTAGTCTCAAAAGAGGGCATCTTATTGAAATTTCCATAAGAGTTGTTATAGGAATTACCATAATTATTAGAGGAATTACTAGGGAACGGTCTAGAATTAAAGTTTCCTCTATATGTGTTGTTACCAAAATTATTCCTACAAACAAAATTCACATCCATAGATTCATTATTATTCTCAATCAACGTGGACAGATGAATATCATTAGGATCAAAAGAAACACTCTTAGTAGACAAAAATATCATAAGTTCATCCATCTTTCCACTCAAAACATTAATCTCTGCAATAGCATGTACTTTTTTACTAGTGGATCTTTCGGTGTGCCATTGAGAGTAATTAACCAAAATATTACCTAGGAGTTTTGTAGCTTCTCCTAAAGTGATTTCCACGAAAGTGCCTCCCGCGGCTGAATCTAAAAGATTTTTAGAAGCAAAATTCAATCCAGCATAATTTTTTTGTATAATCATCCGTAAGTTCATACCATGTGCAGGGCAATTGCGTATCATTAATTTCATCATCTCCCAAGCTTGTGCAACATGATCATGATCAAGTTCCTTAAAATTCATAATATCATTTCTAAGAGAGATAATCTTAGCGGGGGGAAAATACTTAGAGATAAAGGCATCCTTGCACTTATTCCATGAATCAATACTATTTCTAGGCAAAGAAGAGAACCAAGTTTTAGCACGATCTCTAAGCAAAAATGGAAATAGCTTCAATTTAATAATATCATTATCCACATCTCTTTTCTTTTCCATATCACACAATCAACAAAGTTATTTAGATGGGTAGCGAAATATTCACTAGGAAGGCCGAAAAATTGATCTTTCATAACAAGGTTTAACAGAGCAGCATGATTTCACAAGATTCAACATCGATAATAGGCGCAATCGGACTGCTAATAAAATCATTATTTTTGGTATTGGAAAAGTCACACAATTTAGTATTGTCTTGAGCCATAGTGACAAACAAGCCATCCAACACACAAGCAAACAAGAAGCAAGCAAACAGAAAATGGAAAAAGGGCGAATAAAATGGCAATGGTGAAGTGGGGGAGAGGAAAACGAGAGACAAATGGCAAATAATGTAATGCGAGGGATACGAGTTTGTGATAGGTACTTGGTATATAACTTGTGCGTAGATCTCCCCGGCAACGGCGCCAGAAATTCTTCTTGCTACCTCTCGAGCATGCATTGTTTTTCCCTTGAAGAGGAAAGGGTGATGCAACAAAGTAGCTAAGTATTTCCCCCAGTTTTTGAGAACCAAGGTATCAATCTAGTAGGAGACTACAGGCAAGTTCCTCGGACCTGCACAGACAAATAAGAACCTTCCAACCAACGCGATAAAGGGGTTGTCAATCCCTTCTCGGCCACTTGCAAAAGTGAGATCTGATAGATATAATAGGTTAAATATTTTTGTTATTTTTGTTGTATAGATTGAAAGTAAAGAATGCAAAATAAAAGATAGCTAGTAGATGAAAGATTAATATGATGGAAGATAGACCCGGGGCCATAGGTTTCACTAGTGGCTTCTCTCAAGATAGCAAATTCTACGGTGGGTGGACAAATTACCGTCGAGCAATTGATAGAAAAGCGCATAGTTATGAGAATATCTAGGCATGATCATTGTATATAGGCATCACGTCCGTGACAAGAAGACCGAAACGATTCTGCATCTACTACTATTACTCCACACATCGACCGCTATCCAGCATGCATCGAGAGTATTAAGTTCATAAGAATAGAGTAACGCCTTAAGCAAGATGACACGATGTAGAGGGATAAACTCATGCAATATGATATAAACCCCATCTTTTTATCCTCGATGGCAACAATACAAAACGTGCCTTGCTGCCCCTACTGTCACTGGGAAAGGACACTGCAAGATTGAACCCAAAGCTAAGCACTTCTCCCGTTCCAAGAACGATCAATCTAGTAGGCTAGACCAAGCTAATAATTTGAAGAGACTTGCAAAGATATCTTAATCATGCATATAAGAATTTAGACAAGAACCAATTATTGTTCATAGATAATCTTGATCATAAATCCACAATTCATCGGATCTCGACAAACACACCGCAAAAAGAATTACATCGAATAGATCTCCAAGAAGATCGAGGAGAACTTTGTATTGAGATCCAAAGAGAGAGAGAGAGGAAGCTATCTAGCTAATAACTATGGACCCGAAGGTCTATGGTAAACTACTCACAACTCATCGAAGAGGCTATGGTGTTGATGTAGAAGCCCTCTGTGATCGATTCCCCCTCCGTTGGAGCTCCGGAACAGGCCCCAAGATGGGATCTCACGGGTACAGAAGGTCGCGGCGGTGGAATTAGGGTTTCGTGGTGCTCTCTGATGTTTTCAGGGTATATGAGTATATATAGGACGAAGAAGTATGTCGGTGGAGCTACGAGGGGCCCACGAGGGTGGGGGGCGCGCCTACCCCTCCTGGGCGCGCCCCCTGCATCGTGGCCACCCCGTGGCTTCGCTGGCATGTACTCCAAGTCTTTTGGGTTGCATTTGTTCAAAAAATGATCCTCCAGAAGGATTCATTCCATTTGGACTCCGGTTGATATTCCTTTTCTGCGACACATAGAAATAGGCAAAAAACGGCAATTTGCACTGGGCCTTGGGTTAGTTGGTTAGTACCAAAAATAATATAAAAGTGTATCATAAAGCCAATTAAACATCCAAAACAGATAATACAATAGCATGGAACAATAAAAAATTATAGATACGTTGGAGACGTATCACGCTTCACTGAGGTATTTCATTGAAATATTTGTATTCAAGTATACTTTTATGATATCCAGAAATTCTATTTCATTTCCAATCAACAATATGTCAGCCACATATAATATCAGAAATTCTACAGACCTACCTCTCACTTTCTTGTAAATACAGGCTTCAGCGTAAGTCTATCTAAAACCATATGCTTTGATCAACTGATCAAAGCGTATATTCCAACTCTGAGGTGCATGTACGAGTCCATAAGTGGATTGCTGGAGCTTGAACAATTTGTTAGCACCATTAGGATCAACAAAACCTTCTGGTTGCATCATATACAACTCTGCTTTTAGAAACCTGTTAAGGAATGCGGTTTTGACGTCCATTTGCCAGATTTCATAATCATAAAATGCATCAATTGCTAACATGATTCAGACAGACTTAAGGATCACTACGGGAGAGAAAGTCTCATCGTAGTCAACTGTGACACCCCGAGACCGGTGCGCCAGGTGTCAGTTAGTTATTCGTTGTCGTTGCCATCTCATCCGCTTGCGTGTTGCATCTTTCCATGTCATCATGTGTGTTGCATCATCATGTTTTCAAAACTTGCATCTGTCCGAGTCCGCCCGAGTTCCCTCGTCCTTTCCGTTGTCCGTTCTGAGCCCAGACATACTCACACGCGCCCGCGGTGCCTCCGAATATTTATTTTATGAGTGGCAGGAAAACGTTCTCGGAATGGGTTGAAACTTGGCGTGTGGTCTTATTATAGCATAGGTAGATTGCATGTCAAGTTTCGTCTCATTTGGAGTTCGTTTGATAGCCCAACGGTTAACCGTGTTAACTGCCGGAAGCCTTTTGTCTTTTGGCCCAGCACCCGTTTCACACAGCCCACCAAGCCCATTCTAACCCCTCCATGCTCTTGGCCGTTCGATCACGATTGTGTGGCCGCGAACGGCTCCTCATTTGGACACTCCTAGATCCCTCTACCTATAAATATGTGCCTCTCCCTCCATTTTCGCGTAGATGAAACCCTAAAAAAACCTCCCTCCGCGCCACCGGACATGTCCGCGCCGCCGCCGGACATGTCCAGCGCCCCTCCACCTCATCCCGACCAATCCGGGGCTGCCACCTCAGCCAGCAGCCGCCCCCGGACCAATCTTACGCCGCCACCTGTCCCCTCTCTCGCCTCCCACCGCGCCAGCCCGCCTGGCCCAAAGCAGGCCCGCCCGAGCCGCCCCGGGCCCGAACGCCGCCGCCGTGCCTAGCGCTCCCAGCCTCCGTCGCCGGCGCGCGCCGGACCTGCACCGCCGCCTCACGAATCCCATCGCCTCCAGCCTCCCCGCCGCCGTCGCCCGCTTCTCCCGCCGGACTTCCCGGATCTCGCCGTCGTCACCATTCCGGCCGGCGGAGCTCGCCTCGCCGCGGATCCGGGCTCTGCCCGCCGGATCCGTCGCTCCTCCACCCCCCAGCGCCGTTCCCGGCCATCGCCGGCCGGTGCAAGTGCCGCCGCCGGCAGGGCCGCCGCCGCTGCATCCTTCCCTCTTGCGTGAGGACGACGCCCAGCACCCGCTCGGGCCACGGCCTCGCTCGAACGCGGCCCTGCCTGGGCCTCTTCGGATCGTCGCCCGTGGGCCGGGCATCTCTCCGCCGGCCCAACTGCCTAGCACCGCCCGATCCAGCCGCCTCCCTTGGCCTCGGCCTCGTGGGCCCAACCGGCCCTTCCCCTCCGGCCCACCTGCCACCACCGAAAGGGCCCAGCCCAGCTCCTTCCAGCCCCGGCCTGCTTCCTCTTCATGGGCCAAGCCCACCTGGTGAGCGCCGTGCTGTTCTCCGCCCAGTGCGTCATATAGCTATACTACGCCCGCTCGTGTCTGTGTTTTTTCACTAAGTCCCAGTAAAACTTGTTGTCTGATGCATACTTCGAGTGCCTTTAAATATTTGTGTGTATGTCTAAATTGAGTGAATGATATGTCAAAATGATCGTGGTGATGTGCTCTACACTTTGTTCCATTGTGCCATGCTTATTTGAGTTCATCTAGATGCTCTAATCTCTGTTGTAAGAGTGCTACTTGTTATAAACTGCTGCTACTTGTTCTTTTGTTGCATTGTTTGAGATATGATAACTTGGTGCATGTTTATCCAAATGATGCATATGATATGTCAAAATGTTCATTATGAAGTGTACTACATGATGGTTGCTGTGTCATGCTTGTTTGAGTCCATATTGCCATGTTAATCTCTATTGCAAAAGTGCTTTTGGCTGTTAGGTGCTGAATCTTGTTATGAGATGCTGATTGCAATTGCTCTTTGCTATTGATGTGTTTGTCCTCATGCCACATGTTTAGTTGTTTTAGAATCTCAATAATATGGTCTTTGCTATGGTGCATTTCACTTTCCATGATATGCCTTGAGGTGACTTAAACATGCTTGTAAACATGCCATGTTGTTATTGCTGTTTTATACTTAGTGAAATTTCTGCTAAGTCTGTAATCTGTCATATCCTGATGCTATGTTTGCTTGATGCCCTAGACAAATCCATGCTAGTTTGGAGTGTCCATTGATCATGTCTTATTGTCCATGTTATTGTATATTCATTCATGTCCTTACTTGCTCATATGACCTGTTGTAGCTTATTTATATCTTGCTCTCAAATTTCTATAAATTATACCTGTCAGGATTTTATCAGCTTGTTCAATTTGGTGGAGCTTGTTGTTATTGATCCATGCCTCCCATGGAGATGCTCCAATGGAGTTGTTTGCTGTAGGATATGTCTACTACATGTCCATGCTCTTTATATGCTTAGTTGAGTTGATATGCATGTTGTTTTGTGCCTCCGAAGGCGGCATCGTGATGATGTTTTTGCCTTCCCAGATTTTGGCTAAGTCTGGAATATTTTATTGCAACTTGCCATGCTTATTTAAATGTGTTCCAGCAAGCTTTTGGGTGTGTTCTTAGTTCATGCTTGTTACGTATCATGTCTACTTCACATCCATGCTTCTCGTTAACATGTTTGGATGATGTAGCTTATATTTACCTTGCTCCAAAGTTGCTATGTGGATGTTAACTTCAGCTTGTTGTTATATCTTGTTTCATGTGTATCTTTTAGCCCATTGCTCCGTTTTGAGTGTTTTCTATATGAAACTTGTGTGATTTTGCATGTAGAATCATAATATCATGTTTTTTCTTGTTTGGAGTGAGTTTGCTTGATGTTTGGGTGCATCTTGCACCGTTGACTTGTTTGACTTGTTTTGCTCATATCTTCTAGGCCGTAGCTCCGAATTAAACAAACTTTATATGAAACTTGACTAGAATTTCGTGTAGATCATCATGGTGCATGTTAACTTGCTGTTTAACAACTTTAACTTAAGGTTTGTTCAGATCTGGACTAATTTCAAATTATGCATATGGACAAAACTGCATGGTGATGGTGGTGGTGGGACAAAACTGTTGAGAGGGGCGCCGCACATGGCTAAGAGATTGTCGCGGGTTGTGTGGCGCCACCTCCTCAATTATGTGAATATATAGGTGTGGATAGAGGGGAGGCAGCGAGGAGGCGCCGCAAGATGTGGAAGGAAAGGGGAGGAGAGGAATGCAAGGGGAGGCTGACTCCCTTCTTTTCTTCCCTCCTCTAGGGCCGACCACCATAGAAGGGTGCACAAGCCCTTTGTGGGCTGGTGTGCCCCCCTCACTTGGCCCATAAGGCCCTTATAATTCTCGGGGCTTCCCGGAACCCTTTTCGGTGACCCGATGACTACCTGGTACCTTCTGAAACTCTTTCGATATCCAAATATCATCGTCCTACATATCGATCTTTACCTCCGGACTGTTCCGGAGCTCCTCGTCATGTCTATGTTCTCATTCGGGACTCTAAACAACATTCGGTCACCAAATCATGTAAAACATATAACATTATATCGTCAACAAACGTTAAGCATACGGACCCTAACGGTTCGTGAACTATGTAGACATGACCAAGACACTTATTTGTTCAATAACCAATAACGGTACCTGGATCTCCATATTGGTTCCGGTTCCTACATATTCTACGAAGATCTTTTTCGGTCGAACCATTATGACAACATACGTAATTCCCATTGTCCGTCGATATGTTACTTGCTCGAGATTCGATCATCGGTATCTCCATACCTAGTTCAATCTCGTTAATGGCAACCCTCATTACTCGTTCCGTAATACATCATCTAATAACTAACTCTTTAGTCATTTTGCTTGCAAGCTTCTTGTGATGTGTATTACCGAGAGGACCCGGAGATACCTCTCCGAAACACGGAGTGGCAAATCCGAATCTCGGTCCATGCCAAATCAACAGACACCTTCGAAAATATCTGTAGAGCATCTTTATTATCACCTAGTTACGTTGTGACGTTTGATATCACGTAACGCATTCCTCCGGCATTCGGGAGTTGCATGATCTCATAGTTGAAGGAATATGTATTTCACGTTGAGAAAGCTATTGCAATAAACTGAACGCTCAAATGCTAGGCTAACGGATGGGTCTTGTCCATCACATCATTCTCCTTATGATGTGATCCCGTTATCAAATGACAACTCATGTCTATGGTTAGGAAACCTCAACTCATGTTTATGTATTGACACATGTATTTAAGTTTCCGGTCAATACAATTCTAGCTTGAATAATAATCTTTTATCATGAATAAGGAAATGTAAATCATAACAACTTTATTATTGCCTTTAGGGCATATTTCCATCATCACTTTGGGTCTGGTGGGCCTTGGTTAAGGTTGAGGCTGGGCTCCTTTATGATAGGTACCCTGTGTCTGGGACCCCGTCAGTAGCCCATCAGCCAATAGGCCCCCAGGGCCACTTGTCAGGACTTAAGCCGAGGCCTCCCTTGGTATATATGGAGCTTTGCCGACGATCACTTGTACGCCGACTACAGTCGTTGGCATATCCTGAGCTTTGTTGACGACTGAGGTTTGCCGATGGTTTTACTCTGGCTGTTTACTTACGTGTAAGTATGCCAACGGCACTGATGCAAAGCCGTCGGCATATAGGGTATTTCCTGTAGTGTGTTGTTGGAGAAGCCTTCTCACTGTAATTGTGATATCGAGAGATGGGTGCTGTATATATGGTTGCTGGTGTAGCTTGTTGATGACGTCCTTCATTTTGAGTTAGTAGAATCCCTTTTGCAAAAAAGAGTTTAAAAAATCCACCATTGTAGAAAAAATTGAAATTGCCTGGAGTCTCTCCATCTCATGTATAAATTAGTTCCCTCTCTCCTAATCGTTGAGTGGTGATGTGATCCCGTTTATAACTAATTTATGAATATGCAGATGTTGATCACGTGGCCACGAGCATTATAGTACATCCTGTCAAGGATCGATAATAGCTGTTCACTAGACGACGCTTAACTATTTGAATGGACATCTACATTTAACTTGTGACGATGACAGCGAAGAACGTCAATGGAATCTTGTTCAATATTTGAGTTCTATATTTGACTCGAAAGAACTGACACTTCTGGCTCGTCTTCTCTATTGGATCAAATTAACAGGAAGTTGCGCGGCCACATGCATCATGGTCGACTCCGATCTATCGAACGTTCAAGCATGTGTTGCTATGATATATTGTTGCTGGATGCATGACATGGATTTGATCCCTGCCAAACTACTTGTTCTTGTTCGTCAAGGGTACCTAGCTGATCGAGGTGATTTTATCAAAACAGTGTTAAGAAACAATTATTTTAGGCTTTACACAGTGGTCTGATTTACCTTAACCTGAGTCTGTTGTATTATGTTAGAGGTATATATGATGGGCCACCAACCAAAAGATAGCCAGACTATAAAATCCTACCAAAAATCAAAACACATTACGTGGTACATTTTACCATAACTCAACACACAACACAGGTTAGCGTCCCTTTCGGACGTGCTTGATGTCTGGTGAAGGAGACTTTCGGCAGTGTCCGAAAGGAAATCAAACAGCTCACCGCCTCACCGGGAAGCTGGCAGAAGGAAAAACATAACAACTAACAAAAAAATGTTCTACTGTTCTGATCCCGAGATCATGTGAGCTTCGGTGAACATGAAAATTAAAAGAAAATAAAAAAATGCAGAAAGTTCCAATTTTTTTTGTTTGGAACATTGACAAATGTTTTAAAAGATATTAAAATTTCAAACAAAATGACATTCGAGGACAATCTCGCAAAACAAAAGTGATGGTCGAAAATGTTATTTTCAAACACATTTTGGAGCATCAATTTTTGTTATTTTTGCCATGTTTTAACGAATGTCATTTGGTGTTGAAATTTTGCAAGCTATTAAAACTTTTGTCAATGTTTCACACATTTTTGTTTATTTTTTTTTCATTTTTTTTATATTTTATTCTGGCTGTCAGCGTACGTGTGTTTATGCCAACGGCCCCGATAAAAAGCTACCAGCATATCTTTTGCCGTTGGCATATAGGGTATTTCCTGTAGTGTGTTGTTGGAGAAACATTATTAATGTAATTGTGATATCAAGAGATGAGTGGTATATATATGGTTGTTGCCGTAGCTCGATAATTTCGGAGTTTTTTTACCCCACCCTAGTGTATATCTCCGGTCTTTTATGACTATGCTAATTGTTGATATTTGTGTGTGTTGTTGTTGGTTCTGTGCATTCTAACTATATAGAGGTCACATGTGCATTCATTCTGTTTATGTTCGCTTCATGCTTCATTTTGAGTTACTAAACTCCCTTTCACAAAAAAAGGAGTTTATAAAATCCACCATTGTAAAAGAAATTGCAAATTACCTGGAGTTTGACCATCTCATGTATACGTTGTAATCCCCCCTCTCCTAATGGTCCTAATCTTTCAGTGACGATGTGATCCCATTTATAACTAACTTATGAAGGTTTGTGTCGCCTCGTTTTTCTCTCGCCCCCACGGGCGACCGGCCTCTACTCCTCGAGCCACCCCCCATTCCTTCCCGCCGCCGTCGCCGGACGCCCGGGTGGCATTGGCAGCAACGGCCGCTGGCCTTTTCCCTCTCGGTATCACGCTGACGCGGGGCAGAGCGACGCCACGCGGTGCTCCTCGGCGGCGGCGGTCCGGCGTGGTAGTGGGGTTCTTGTCGTGATTTGCTGGGCGGCGGCGTTGCATTGGCGGCGCGATATGGCGGCGACCTCTCGACCTCTGGGTCTGGACGGGCCGGCAGCGGGGAGTTTCGACGGTGTGCCTTCTGGGAGGCGGCGGAGCGGTGACGGGCGGCTGGGTGCTGGCGATGCTAGCGCGGGCATGCTGCATTGTGGCCGACGGGGCTTTGCGGGCCCAATTTGGGCCTGGCCGGGCCAGGGGTGGCCACATATGCCCTGCTGTCGCATGCGGACGATGCCTGAGGCACAGGCTTCCCGCATGATGGCGGTGGCGGTGGTTCCCTCCAGCGCTGCTGGTCCCGACGCCTAGTGCTTCTTCCTCTGTCCTCTTGGCCTCGTGGTGGTGATCTCAATGAGGCGGCGTGGGTGGCATAAAGACCGCGTTGGCGCATGCTGGTGGGCGGCGAGTTGGCTGGTTGGCTCCGGCCTGGTTGGGAAGTGGGGTTTGGAGTGCGAGAGATATCCTTGCCGGTTCTTCCGGCTCTGATGCGGTGACACCTGCGGGTTCCGCCATTCTTCCTAGAGGGTTTCGGTGGTATCCATTCCAATTCCCTTCCGCATGCCGGGGGAAACACTAGGACACGTCCGGGTAGCAGAGTCGTCAGCGTCGCATTCCTTCTAGGAGCTGCTGCTTGATACACGGTGGATTGGTGCCTTGGCCTGTGGTGGGTTGAATCCGGAGGGCGCAACGGTGACGGGTCATCGATGTATTGTCGAGCTGCCGTTGTTGGCATTTATTTCTTCTTCTTTGTTTTTTCTTTTTTCTTTTGGGCTTGTTGTGCTCCTCGCCTCGCTATGTGCTCGATGTTGGCTGCTTTGTAATACAAAGTGGGGAAACCTTTTTCAGTAACTAACTTATGTATACGCAGATGTTGATCACGTGGCCACGGTCAATCTAAGTACACCCTGACCAGGATCGATAATAGCTGTTCACTAGACGACGCTTAACTATCTGAGTGGGCGAACATGGTGATCTGTTTTTATTAGTTTTCTGTGAGACTCCGAAGAGCGGAGACCATCTTGCGAGGTAGTACTTGCGTGTCGGTGCATTGGACAGCTACATTTAACTTGTGACGAGGACAGCGAAGGAGGTCAACGGAATCTAGTCCAGTTTTTGAGTACTTTATTTGACTCGAAAGAACTGAAACTTCTTGGTCGTCTTCTTTATTGGATGAAATTAACAGGAAGTTGCACGGCCACATGCATCGTGGTCGACTCCGATCGATCGAACGTGCAAGCATGTGTTTGTATGACATATTTTTGCTAGATGCAAAGCATCGATTTGATCCCTGCCATACTACTTGTTCTTAACGATACCTAGCTGATCGAGGTGATTTTTATCAAAACAGTTTTAAAAAACAATTATTTTACGCTTTACACATTGGTCTGATTTACCTCAACTTGAGTCTGTTGTATTATGTTAGAGATACTAGTAAATATGTTCGTGTGTTGCAACAGAAGAAAAAAAATCCTTTTATTATTTATCACAATAGGTTCAGTTGTTATACAGGATCGGCTACCACCAAGAAATAGTCAGACTATAAAATCATACCAAAACTCAAAACGCATTGCATGGTAAGTTTTACTATAACTCAACGCACACTAGTAGAAAAATGGCCTAATATGAAGAGCATTAGTTCCGGTTTGTAACAGAACCTGCACTAATGTGACCATTAGTGTCGGTTCCAACGGCTAGGCGGACGGCACTCATTAGTACAGGTTCATGGCGAACCTTTAGTACCGATTCATGCCACGAACCGGTACTAAAGAGTTGTGGCAGGCTGTTGTCATATTGGGGCCCCACCTTCCCTTTTAGTACCGGTTCATGGCACAAACTGGTACTAGAGTTTTTTAGTTGATTCTTTTTGCAGTGGTTTTTTTAGTCCCCCCTCGCTCCGCTAAGAGTGTTTTTACCACCTTAAATATGTTACTACTCAAACTATCACATCCACTTGGTCTTTACTGAACTCTATACGTAGAATTTGTGGTCGCAATATGATTCTTCTCTGGTTTCTAAACCGGTGAAGACTCATATTGACAATTCATGGTGAACCTTTAGTAGACAAAAATATCATTAATGATCAATGTATTTTTGATGTATATTTTTACATATTTACACATAGCAGTAGCGCGTTTTGGCTGAAAGGCGCTACTGCTAAGCCATTCTATCTTCCCCCAACTGACCGCCCCTCACTCTCTCCTCACTCCACTCACACTCACACTCACTCGGTCTCCCCTGAGTGGAGAGACGAGGAACGATGAAGGGAGAGGCGCAATGCTCACCTGAACGCTACTTAGCTTTCGTGCCCAAACTGGACAATCTCTTTTGAAGTATCAGGGTTACGGACGAAAACTCATCTATTACAAAGGCAGTTCATTTTTTTGAACTTATTTGAACTCCAGACTTTTGGTGTGTTAAAGATGCACCATTCAAATCCACATCATCAATTATCAACCCTTTCTGAATTCATTTGGTATTTTTCATGCATTTACTGATTTTTTTTTAAAGCTAAATGACCCTGAAACTGTAAAACACTTCAAATGGACTCTGAAAAGGTTGAAAGTTGGCATGGTATCATCATTTCACCAACATAGCATGCACAAAAATGTAGAGCGGGTTACGGCAAAAACTGAATGCACTTCGTCTACAAAATGGACTCTTTCGAAGTATCAGGGTTTCGGACGAAAACTCATTTGTTACAAAGGCATTTCATTTTTTTGAACTTATTTGAACTCTAGACTTTTTGTGTGTTCAAAAAGCACCATTCAAATCCATATCATCAATTATCAACCCTTTCTGAATTCATTTGGTATTTTTCATACATTTACTGAATTTCTTTAGAGCTAAATGACCCTGAAATTGAAAAGTACTTCAAATTAACTATGAAAAGGTTGAAAGTTGGCATGGTATCATCATTTCACCCACATAGCATGTGCAAAAAAGTAGAGAGGGTTACGGCAAAAACTGGATGCACTTCGTGTACAAAAATGGACAATCTCTTTCGAAGTATCAGGGTTTCAGACGAAAACTCATCTGTTACAAAGGCATTTCATTTTTTTCGAACTATTTGACCTCCAGACTTTTTGTGTGTTCAAAATGCACCATTCAAATCCATATCATCAATTATCAACCCTTTCTGAATTCATTTGGTATTTTTCATGCATTTACTGATTTTTTTAGAGCTAAATGACCCTGAAATTGAAAAGCACCTCAAATGAACTCTGAAAAGGTTGAAAGTTGGCATGGTATCATTATTTCACCCACATAGCATGTGCAAATGTACAGAGGGTTACGGAAAAATTGGATGCACTTCGTGTACAAAATGGACAATCTCTTTCGAAGTATCAGGGTTTCAGACGAAAACTCATCTGTGACAATGGCATTTCATTTTTTGAACTTATTTAAACTCTGGACCTTTTGTGTGTTCAAAATGCACCTTTCAAAGCCATATCAGAAAAAAGAATCACCGAAAAATCTATTATTAAAGTAAAGTTATTCACAAACTAGTGATTCACACAATTTTCAAATAATTCAAATTTAAACTATTCAAATTTGAAAACTACTGGCACTAACAGAAAATTTGTAATTGTTTTTACCTAAAGCAATAATATTCGCAAAGAAACTCTAAATACAACAAAAAATAACTCAGAAATAAATAAAAGAAAATAAATAAAGTACAAAAGGAAAAAAACTAGATAAAAAAAACTTTGCGCGCTGCCGAGTGAGCCTTCTAGGCCTTGGGCCTAGGATGCAGGCCCGTAAGGCCCAACAGGCCCACAGGGCAACGCGGCAAAGTTAGGCCCAGAAGCCTGCTATAGAGCCGCGCCGGGACTTTTAAACAGGTGCGGCCGCTCTTCGCTAGTTCAGGTGGGACTAAACTTCCGCATCGCACCTGCGCCAGCGCACCCCTTTAGTACCGGGTCGTGGCTCGGGGTCGTGGCTCGAAGTGCTACTAAAGGGGTGTCTTTAGTACCGGGTGGAGCCACGGCCCGGTACTAAAGGGTGCTCTTCCCGCCGCTTGGCCTGGCCAAATTTGGCCTTTACTACCGGTTGATGGCTTCAACCGGTACTAAAGGTGCCTTCTATATAAGCAGCACTTACGAATTTCACCAGCTTTCTTCTCTTCTTCTTCTGCTTCTTCTCCTCTACCCCGTCACCGCCGCCCCCGTCGCCGCCTCCCTCCCCGTCGCCTCCCGGCACTGTCCCCGTCACCGTGCCGTCCCCGTTGCCGCCCGTCGTCGTCCCCGTACGACGCCGCCGTCGATCGCCGCCCCGCCGACGCCCCGGTCGCCCCGCGCTATGAGCCCTTGGCCGCCCCGTCGCCGGTCCCCCGTACACACACACACACACACACACACACACACACACTCTCACACACACACACACACATTTTTTTAACTTATTTTCTATTTTTAGATTAATGTCAATGTACAGACATATAGAAATGTTTTCTGTTTTTTAGATTAATGCCAAAGTATAGATATCTAATATGTCAAAAGTTAAATGAATTAGATGAATAGCTATATATATAGAAATGTTAGATGAAACAGTCTTTTTTATAGTTTTACTTATAGAAATGTTAGATGAATTTTAGATATAGAAATGTTAGTGAGATGAATTTTGACATTTTCTTTCACTAGATAATTAGATGCAATTTTGACATTACATATATAAAAATATTAGATGAATTGGATATATAAATGTTAGATGCATGTTTTTTTTTAAGTTTTTTATACTTTTAGTAATAGAAATGTTAGATGAATTTTAGATTTATAAATGTTAATTAGATATATAAATGTTATATTTTTTGCTATGGCGGACAATACCGGCAGAGAAGGAGAACATACCCTATTCGAGATCATACGCTCCTCTCGCCAGCCAGATGATCAGAATAAAGAAGATGACGGCTGCCAATATCTGAACAATACCGGGGAGGGTGATGATATGATATTCGATCAAGACGACCTAATTGATGAAGTCCAGAACTATGATTCTGATGACGAAAAAAATATTGATCTTGAAATAACAGAGACCGGTGAGGTATATTTACATAAGCAGGCATCTGGTGATCATCACATGTTTTAAATGATTTGAAGATATATTAACGAATCGACCTTTCTTCTTTCAGCCCTTCGGATCTAGAAAATCTTCTACAGGCAGCAAGATAGTGCGACGCCCGGCCAAAAAGTTGAAGGAGGGCGTAAAGTACAACATAGATGCCATCAAACCTAATGGCGAACCATGCGAGCCTAAGAACATTGCGAACAAGTTCATTCGTCAGCGCAGAGTTCTTGTGAAGGACCAACTCCCGATCTCCATTCAAGAATGGAAAGAGCCAGCACAGCCAAGTCCAGATCTTACTTTTGTCGACCAAAGAGCAAAACATTGGCTTTGGGAATCTCTCATGGAACATTTCACCCTACCAGATCATTACACAAAGAAAGATTTGCAGAAAGTCAAGGAACCTACTCTTAGGAAGATGGCAAGTGCATTCAACAACCACAAGAAAAAAAATATGGGCCAACTACATCCATGAAGGAAAGAAGACTCCAGAATTCAAGGGAACACTAGAGAAGCAAAGAGATCACTGGCCCGCTTTCGTGAAATTCAAGGAATCAGAATTATCTAAGGAACGGTCGAAAAGAAAAAAGGCCAATGCCGCAAAAAAGGAGCATTTCCATAGGCTGGGGCTAGGTGGCTAGGCGATGGCCCGGGCTAAGTGGGATAGGTCTGAGCAAGAGATTCTGGATGCAGAGGTCACTCCAGTTACATTGAGCTGGCCACCCTAGGTCAGGACTTGGTTCTATGCGGATGGGGCGGCGTTGGACCCGAAGACAAGCAAGGTTTCTAAGAAGGCAAGTCTTAAAGGAGCCGAAGACAAGTTACTTGCTGCAATAGAAGAGGCTCGAACGGGGGTGTTCACGCCCAACAGGGAGAACGACGAGCTTACGCGCCCCCTGGAAAATCCTGAACACCCGAGAAGAAAGAAGATGGAACGCCGACTACCGAAGCCGTGTGAGAAAGAAGATGCAGGAGGAGAAGAAGAAGAAGTTGGAGGAGGAGGAGAGGAGGCAAGAAGCAGAACGCCTTCGCATAGTGGAAGAAAAGCACGCGGAGTTGGCATGCCAATTAGAGCGGCAACAGGAGCAGATCAACTCACTTGGCCAGGAAAGGGGGTCTCAACAACAGCTAGCGGATCCAGCATTGGATAACACCGTACCATCCATGCCGAGAAGCAGTGTGGGTTCCACCCCGGGCGATGAGGCACTGCTGCTGGATACATACCCTGTAGATGACATCATGGAGAACACTAATTGTGAGCTACACTTCAAAATGAAGAACATATCCATGAAGGTGGTAGACGCCCTAGCTTACACAAATCCCCCTGGAGCAACCTACCATTGCAACCCGATTCCAGCTGGCTATGCTCGTGTCCAGGTAGATGAAGTGGTGGCAAAATATTCGGGGCTAGACCTTGACATTCCTGGAGGTGACGACGAGCACACACTGGGAGATGCCATACATCGTATCATCCTATGGAGAAAGGATTGCATCATCTTTCGAAGGCCACCCACACCGTGTCATCAGACTCGTCCTCGAAGTCCGCCACCGCATCAACACACTCCCGCTCCTCCAAGTCATCTGCCACCCCCTCAGCAGAGTCCTGCTCCTCCATGTCCGGCACCGTGTCAGCCCACCGCTCCTGCTCCAAGTCCGGCACTGGGTCAGCCCACTCCTGCCCCTCCAAGTCCGGCACCACGTTAGCCCACTCCTCCTCCTCCAATTCTGGCACCGCGTTAGCCCACTCCTGCTCCTCCAAGTCAGCCATGCCAGCCGTCTGCGCCGCCTCAGCAACATCATATGAGAGCCGCCGCAGCTATCGCGCATAGCGGTACACGTCAAGGTATAAGAGGTACAAGAGGAGGCAAGCGATTTCAATATGGTCCAAGCCTCGCGCCTCTTCCGAAGAGGCCTTACGACATGACCGAGGAGGAAAACGAAGCCGAAGTGAGGGCCCAATTGCACGCCCATTTTGGACCGAAGCCACAACCTCCATCGAAGGAGAAAGTATCTGATAAAGTCGTTGACCACTTTCTTAGTTTGGCCAAAGCACCACCTCCCAAGCATGTTGACTCAAACAAGGAGCGCCAAATCAGGAAGGCACATCGAGCACAACAAAAGAAGAAGTCGAGCTCGAGCTTGAGCCAAGCAGCTGCCAAAAAAGCGGGAAAACCATTCCCCAGCTGGGAGAACAGGCGGTGCAATCGATCCCCCTACTCATTGTACCGGCGCCGACCCCCCACATGCGAGTACCGGCGCCGATGCTGATGTGCTAATAACTGGCGATAATATAAGGCAGGCTGCAGAGATCGGATGCACTGTAGAACAACTCTTAGGGCTCCAGCCCATGGGAACTTTTAAAGAGCAAGAAGTAAAACGAAAATATGTCCGCGGCGAACCTATGCTAGAGCCTGAGGAGGTCAAGAAGCTCTCAACCAGAATGTATGAATTGCATGATTGGTACCTGAAAATTTGCGAGACTAACAATCGAGAGTCTCTCATGGTGAAAGTTAGGGCAGAGCATTACTTCCATGCGACAGCTCTGTACGTTGAGTATACATAACTGTTTCAGTTATTCAATCAAGACGCACTCGACACATCTATTGTCACTTGCTATTGTACGTAAGTGATTTATTTCTGTAATTTAAGTCTCTAGCTAGCTTAGTGCTCGTTGATCATTACCTGTAATTATCCTCACTATATTCTTTTGTGTGGTATTAATTATGCAGGATGAAGATCTATGAAATGAAAAAAGCTGGACACTATGGCATTGGGTTCATTGACCCAAATACCATTAATGAAGAGACATGGACACTTGCATTGTATTGAGATGATGTAGAGAAAAACATGCCAGAGTTCTTGAAGCGCCTCAATACCAATCGAGATATACTACTTCCTTACAACTTCAGGTGAGTCACACTGTCTTGTATACTACAAATTCGGTTTTCGCTTACTAGCTACATGTTAGTAAGTGTATAGGGTTTAGGGTAGTTGATGAGTGTTATGCACATGCCCGCTTAATTTATACATGCAAACATGTGTGCATGCAGTTTCCACTGGATCTTGTTAGACATTCAATTTGAAGAAGGAAAGGTTCTACTACTGGACTCACTACTTAAAGATCCTAGTGACTATTCAATCGTGAAGGGGATATTCAACAGGTAATTTCAATCATTATTGAACTATATGTCAGCCTGTATAGTTCGTCATTTCTTGATATCAACTAATTATAATAAATCCTTTATTCATTTTCTTTGCCGGCGGGCAGGGCTTGCAAAAAGTTCATCAAAGTGGTTCCAGGCCCGCCAACTGTATTGGTGTCGACCCAAGGAAATTAACTAAGTAGTACTAGCTAGCTACCATCTCTTTAATTATACTTTCAATACCATTAATTATCATGCTTGATTAATAATTATCTGATTGGATTCTATTCGCGTACAGGCCATGAAGCAGGCGTCGGGGAATAATTTATGTGCATACTACGTTTGCGAGAACATTCGCATGATGGCGTGCGAAAGGACACCGGATGCTAGACATCGATGGGTACATTTGCCAGAACACTACTGATACGTCTCCATTGTATCTGTAATTTTTTATTGTTCCATCCCAATATTATACAACTTTTACATACTTTTGGCAACTTTTTATACTATTTTTGGGATTAACATATTCATCCACTGCCCAGTGCCAGTTCCTGTTTGTTGCATGTTTTTTGTTTCGCAGAATATCCATATCAAACGGAGTCCAAACGGGATAAAAACTGACCAAGATTTTTTTTGAAATATATGTGAATGTTGGGAAGTGGAATCAATGCGAGACGATGCCCGAGGGGGCCATGAGGCAGGGGGCGCGCCCCTGACCCTCGTGGCCACCCCGTAAGGCGGTTGGTGCCCTTCTTTCGCTGCAAGAAAGCTAATATCCGGATAAAAATTGTGTCAAAAATTCATCCCTGTCGGAGTTACGGATCTCCGAGAATTTAAGAAATGGTGGAAGGCCAGAATCTGGGAACGCAGAAACAAGGAGAAAGACTGAATCTCAAGGGGGGGGGGGCTCTCGCCCCTCCGCCGCCATGGAGGCCATGGCCCAGAGGGGAAACCCTTCTCCCATCTAGGGAGAATGTCAAGGAAGAAGAAGGAGGAGGGGGGCTCTCTTCCCCTCGCTTCCGGTGGCGCCGGAGTGCCACTGGGGCCATCATCGTCCGACGACGATCTACACCAACACCTCCGTCATCTTCACCAACATCTTCATCACCTTCCCCCATCTATCTACAGCGGTCCACTCTCCCGCAACCCGCTGTACCCTCTACTTGAACATGGTGCTTTATGCTTCATATTATTATCTAATGATGTGGTGCCATCCTATGATGTCTGAGTAGATTATCGTTGTCCTATCGGCGATTGGTGAATTGCTATGATTGATTTAATTTGCTTGTGGTTATGTTGCTGTCTTTGGTGCCCATCATATGAGCGCGCACGTGGATCACACCATAGGGTTAGTTGTATGTTCATAGGACTACGTACTGGAGGGCAAGAGTGACAGAAGCTTCAACCTAGCGTAGAAATTGATGCATACGGGATTGGAGGGGGGCCAATATATCTTAATGCTATGGTTGGATTTTACCTTAATGAACCTTAGTAGTTGCATATGCTTGCTAATAGTTCCAATCATAAATGCATAGAATTCCAAGTAAGGAATGACATGCTAGCGGTGGCCTCTCCCACATAAAACTTGCTATCGGTCTAGTAACGTAGTCAACTGCCTAGGGGCAATTTCGCAAGTCCTACCGCCAATTTTCCACACTCGCTATTACTAACTTTATTGCTTCTTTATCTTAACAGCCCCTAGTTTTTATTTACATGCTCTTTTTACTCTTGCAAACCTATCCCATTACACCTACAAAGTACTTCTAGTTTTATACTTGTTCTAGGTAAAGCGAACGTCAAGTGTGCGTAGAGTTGTATCGGTAGTCGATAGAACATGAGGGAATATTTGTTCTACCTTTAGCTCCTTGTTGGGTTCGACACTCTTACTTATTGAAAGAGGATACAACTGATCCCCTACACTTGTGACACATCAAAAGTTGGCGTCTTTTTTGAGGCAATTTTTTTAAATAATTTATTGAAATAGTAAGTCGATTTTTTAAAACAATACATTGTCGGCCTAGAGGAAGCCAACTGGCTTCAGTCGGCCTTCGCGTAGCCGAATGGGATCCTGATAGCCTAGCGGAAGCCGAATGGGATCATGTCGGCTTGGGCCAAGCCGACAGGGCTTTCGGCCCCAGGTTAGAGCACCAGTAGGCTTTTGTGTGTCCGATTGGGACTAATTGGCTTCGCCTAAGTTGATCAGCTGCATTCGGCTATGCCATAGTCGATAGGTGCATGCCACCATATTTTGCACTGTAATTATGATTTTGTGTGCCGAAATATTATCTGGCTAATCTAATTGGGAGAAATGATCACCTGTCACGTGGCACCTGCCGCTACTGCACCCGGTCACGTGGCACCTGCCGCTACTGCACCTGGTGACGGTACTATTTCACGCTCATTTCTGCCGCCACATTTCCCCGCTCTGGAGTTCCCGCGTATATCTCGTGCCGCCGTTTCCCGCCTAAATCTCCCGCCATAGTTTACCGCTTTCAAGTTCCCGCCTATATCTCCCACCATAATTTCCCGCTTCTTAGTTACTGCCTATTTTTATCTTCTCAACCTATAAACCCCCCTCGACAGTAAGGTGGGTAAGCAATCCAGTGTAGTCTCGTAGTCTCGCCAAGATGTCCGGATATCCTTTTGATCGTACTTTTCACCCACGCATGTCCCCTTGCCTTTTGCGTTTAGCCACCTATTTCAAGCGAGACAATAGAGTAGTTCCATGGGATGAAATCATCAGTAGTAACACCCTACTGAATGAGCTAGCTCATGCATTAACTAGGTGCGGGTGGCCTTCAAGGACCTTTGAGGAGATACGGAAAGAACTTCTTAGGTTGCACGGAAGATGGAAGAATCAACGGAACATACTTATTTATGTAGTGCCGACAACGAGGAGGAAGATGGTATCTTCATGCTAAGTACCAAGGCGGCGACTAACGCATTGTCGAAGGGCAAGAGTTCTGCATCATCGAAGGGAAAGAGTTCTGCATCGACGGAGGATGACGATGATGCCTTCGTGTTGCTTTAAGCAATATTTTGCAAGTTCGGGTCTACAGGTTAATTTAGATGTACTTTTATTATTTGTTTGTACTGTCTTATTGTAGCAACATTATGTTGTATCTAAATATCATGTTGTAGTTGTTGCACGATGTTGGATAATTAGTTTGTAGTATCAGAATTATCTTCGCTAAACTAACTGAGCAGTAAAATAGTGTAGGCATATGCCTCATACATAAGTACATAGTCATTTGTCTCATACATCGAATACACACATGTATCATACATAAGTAGATAGTCATGCCTCTACTGATAGAGAGAAGTGTCACTGGCGACGTTTGCCATGGCGCTTAGGCACTGCTTCAGGCGTACTCCATCCTTACCTGTGGGGTACCCTAATGTTACTTGGAGGAATCTCGGACCCGTCTTGGTTAAGATGTGTGTCCTTTGTGGGTCCTGGTAGAGGAGTCGAATACATGTCCATCCAAGTGTTGTGCTGCGACATGTAATCTTGTATGTTCACACCACCTTCCAGATCACTCCCCAACTCCTTTGTGTCATCTTATCTAGCGCCTCCACTCTCGCGATCTCCAGTGAAATAGATCTCTATGAACATCATCTTGCTGAGAAGCCACAATAGGTATGCCTCTAGGATGCAAGTGATCTGTGTCGCATTCAACAAGACTATTGGATACCTCGAGAACTTCTGGATTGGTATTCAGTAAAGAGAAAGTATTAGTAAATAGCGAAGGTATCTTCTGTAAAACCATATGCATGACAACTGAAAGATCTCGAGGAGGGGAACTTACCTGGAAATGGAGGAACCAATCATACTTAGGTTTGTTATGCTTGGACACAAGAGCCGGAGCACCATCATAAACTCCCTAGAAATGTTGTGCAATACCTAGATCCCAACTAGCCGGTGCCTCCAAGGGTCCTATGTCAAGACCCGTCAATGGTAGTCCCAGCAAAGTGACACATCCTCCAAAATAGAAGCCATCTCTCCGTAGCGGAAGTGAAACATGTGGGTCTCAGGTCTCCATCGGTCAACTAAGCAGGCGAGCAAAGAGACGTCAATGTCAAGGCGTTTGGAGGTATCCGTGGCCTCAACCAGACGCGCAAAAGATAGAAGGCCTGCCCATTTCAACCAGCATGCCAGAAAAATGCAGTTAGCGCTTCCCACTAATATACATGCTTGAAGGATATAAATAAAGCATGTACCAATCAACCCATCTAGGGAGTATCGTCCGGTCTTCCCTAGGATTGCGAAAGACCAGGAGATCGAGCTTGCACTCATAACATATCGTAGCACGATGCTTACTAATAATGTCTGGATTAGGCAACCACATTCCTGCTATTACCGCACATACATATTTCAAACATAGTGCCACACTTAATACGAATGAAGCATTAAACATAGCAAAGTCATAGAAACATCAATCTCACAAAATAGTGCATACTAGGGATCAAGCCCTAACAAATTGACCCGATTACATGATAAATATCATCCAACTCCATCACTGAACAACAAGCCTATGAAGGAATTACTAACCCCCGGTGGCAAGCATTATGAAATTGGTGATGAAGAAGGGTTGGTGATGATGATCGTGACAGATCTCCTTCTCTGGAGCCCCGAACGGACTCCAGAACAGCCATCTCTGTGAAGATCAGGAGGTTGCCACGGCTCCGTATCGTAAAACATGTTGAAACTTCTACTCTTATTTTTTTCTCAGGAAGACGGTATTTATAGAGTTGAGATTAGGGTCAGGGGAGCTTCATGGGTCCCACTAGGTAAGGCGCGCACAGGGGGTGGTCGCGCCCTATTGCCTTGTGGGCAACTGGTGGCCACCCTTTGGTGGATCTTTGCTCCTGTATTTTTTTCTATATTCCATAAAAAATCTCCGAAAAGTTTCTTACGAATTTGAGAACTTTTATTTCTGCTAAAAAAGAACACCATGGTAGTTTTGCTGAAACAACGTCAGTCCGGGTTAGTTTCATTCAAATCATGCAAATAAGAGTCCAAAAAAAGAACAAAAGTGATAGGAAAAGTAGATACGATGAAGACGTATCAACTCCCCCAACCTTAACTCACTGCTGGTCATCAAGCAATTCATCTGATAAACCAAAAGTGATAAATAAAAACTTTTACAAACTCTTTTTTTAATAGCATCCTAGTTTTCAACAAAGATCATGAACAACCATGTAAATGATAACACTTAGAAATCACATTTACTCATATCAATGGTAGAATCGACTAGAGAGCAATAATAAAAAATCTCAAACGCCAGCAATTTGTGAAAAAAAATCATGATGTATGAGCGTCTCCAATAGATGATGCAAATTTGGAGATATAAAACTAGGTGTTGTATAATTTACATCACCAAATATTGCTTTTTACATTTTCAAAAAAGAGACAACTCCAATAGATGGTGTATATTTGTGATGCAAAACTCCAATTCCAATAGATGATGTATTTGAAGATGTCAAACTAATGCACTGAACCTACTATCCAAACTGTTAAAGCTCGCGCGCTTCCACAGCAGGTCGGCTTGCACTCCTGCCGCATCTCGCCGGGGCCGGCGGGATGGCTAAAGTCAGCCAGTGTTGAAGAGGAATGGGTAGGAGAGGTCGAGAGGAAGCCAAACCGGTCGCGGCAGCATGAGGCAGTGCCGGAGTTGTCCGTAATTGGCCGACGACAACGGCGGCAGAAATGGATCAGTAAGGTGGTGGGCTGGCGAGGCAAGTGGCAGAGGGTGGTGGAGCGAAGTCCTGGCTGGCCCGATGGCCATTAGAGAAGATGTATAGGCCAGTCGCATCCGCTGGAGAAGGCTTTTAGGCCAGCCGCAACCGTCGGAGAAGCTTTGATTCAACGACATCCAAACGTGAATCGGCAACTGCGGGCAGCATGACTGCGAGGTAGGCGTCGAGGGACGAGCGGGGAAGGGGGGAAGTTGCGGTGGGCCCGACTGCCACCGGAGAAGGCATTTATGCCAGCCATAGCTACCGGAGAAGCTTCAATTCGACGGCGGCTGAAAGGGAATCAGCGGCTACACACGACAGGTCGGCAAGGCAGGCAGTTCGGGGCAGTGGCGAAGTTAAGGTGGGCCAGCCGGTCGCCGGAGAAGACGTTTATGTTGGGATCTACGGTAGGGTGTGTTGACTGGAAAATCAAATTTCCTACAAGGAGAACATCCAAGAACGTGCTAAGGGAGATGGATCATAGATCATTACCACTAGACATGTAGCGCCGTGCAGCGGAAGTTGAGTTGGGGTAGCACGTCTCTAGAGTCGTATCCTCCTCGTCGATCTCCCACGTAGCCGATCGGACCCACGAACAGGTACACCAGAGCGGCGCAAGTGCACCTCCTCTTACGGTATCCGTGCGTGTAGGAGGAACGTCGTGCGGCAGACTACTAGGTCTGATCACACAACCGACAGCGAGTGGAGGTGGCTAGTTGCAACACATGCAAAGCCCTAGTGACGGCACCAAAGTGATCAATCGAATGAGTGTGCCCCACTTCCACTATATATAGGCATCTGTCACAGGCTCGACACTTGGGTCTCGCACGGATCCTAAAGCCCAAAATCTGTTCGGTCTGTATCCGAGTCCAAGTAGGACAAAGTATGACTTGTGGAGTCAGACCCAACCTCACAAGTTCCTTCCCTTAATCACGCGATCCCTTAGGTTCAAGTCCGCTTGGTCGCAGGTCGGATCCTCCGACCTGCTCGGCTGGTAGTGTCCTCTAGCCAGGCGTGTGCTACTTCTCGAGCTTGCGTTGTATTCCCTCGAAGAAGAAAGGGTGATGCAGCACAGTAGCGTAAGTATTTCCCTCAGTTTTTGAGAACCAAGGTATCAATCTAGTAGGAGACCACGCGCGAGTCCCTCGCACCTGCACAAACAAATAAGAACTTCGCAGCCAACGCGATAAGGGGTTGTCAATCCCTTTACCGTCACTTACGAAAGTGAGATCTGATAGATAGGATAGTTTGATATTTTTGGTATTTTTGGATATAAGAACAGAAAGTAAAAGCGGAAAAGTAAAGTAGATTGTAGATTGATATGGTGAGAATAGACCCAGAGGCCATAGGTTTCCCTAGTGGCTTCTCTCATGATAGCGGGATTCTACGGCGGGTAAACAAATTACTGTCGAGCAATTGATAGAAAAGTGAATAATTATGAGACTATCTAGGCATGATCATTATATATGGGCATCACGTCCGAAACAAGTAGACCGAAACAATTCTGCATCTACTACTATTACTCCACACATTGACCACTATCCAGCATGCATCTAGAGTATTAAGTTCATAAGAACAGAGTAACGCCTTAAGCAAGGTGACATGATGTAGAGGGATAAACTCAAACAATGTGATATAACCCCATCTTTTTATCCTCGATGGCCACAATACAATATGTGCCTTGCTGCCCCTACTGTCACTGGGAAAGGACACCGCAAGATTGAACCCAAAGCCAAGCACTTCTCCCATTGCAAGGACTATAGATCTAGTAGGCCAAACCAAACCAATAATTCGAAGGGACTTGCAAGGATATTATAATCATACATAAAAGAGTTCAGAAAAGAACCAAATATTTCTCATAGATAATCTTGATCATATACCCACAATTCACCGGATCTCGACAAACACATCGCAAAAAGAGACTACAAAGAATAGGTCTCCTCGAAGACTGAGGAGAACTTGGTATTGAGATCCAAAGAGAGAGAAGAACCAGCTAGATACTAGCTATGGCCCCGAAGGTCTGTGGTAAACTACTCACAACTCATGGTGAGGCGATGATGATGATGTAGAAGCACTCTGTGGTAGATTCCCTCTCCGGCGGAGCTCCGGAACAGGCCCCAAGATGGGATCTCACGGGAACAGAAGGTTGCGGCGATGGAACTAGGGTTTTCTCTCTTGTTCTGATGGTTTTGGGGTACATAGGTATATATAGGAGGACGGAGGACACCGAGGGCCAGACGTGGGGCCCATGAGGCAGGGGGTGCGCCCCCACCCTCGTGGATGCCACGTAAGCCCTACTCCGTGGTTCTCAAGTCTCTCGTGTGTATTTTGCTCCAAAAATATCTCTCCACAAGTTTCATTCTGTTTGGACTCCGTTTGATATTCCTTTTCTGTAAAACCCTGAAATAGGCAAAAAAAAACAGCAATCTGGACTCGGCCTTTGGGTTAATAGGTTAGTCCCAAATAATATAAAAGTGTATAACAAAGCTCATTAAACATCCAAAACATCATAAATAATAGAATGGAACAATCAAAAATTATAGATATGTTGGAGATGTATCAAGCATCCCCAAGCTTAATTCCTGCTCGTCCTCGAGTTGGTAAATGATAAAAACAGAATTTTTGATGTGGAATGCTAACCAACATAACTTTCAATGTAATTCTCTTAATTGTGGCATGAATGTTTAGATCTAAAAGATTCAAGACAAAAGTCTATATTGACATAAGAAATAATAATACTTCAAGCATACTAACAAAGCAATCATGTCTTCTCAAAATACTATGGCTAAAGAAAGTTATCCCTACAAAATCATATAGTCTGGCAATGCTCCCTCTTCATCGCACAAAATATCATGCACAACCCTGATTTCAGCCAAGCACTTGTTTTCATACTCTATTCTTTCAAACCTTTCAACTTTCACGCAATACATGGATATAGAGTGGAATAGAGTGGTGGTTGTGGAGAAGACAAAAAGGAGGGAGATAGTCTCACATCGACTAGGCGTATCAACGGGCTATGGAGATGCCCATCAATAGATATCAATGTGAGTGAGTAGGGATTACCATGCAACGGGTGCACTAGAGCTAAAAATGTACGAAAGCTCAACAAAAGAAACTAAGTGGGTGTGTATCCAACTTGCTTGCTCACGAAGACCTAGGGCATTTGAGGAATCCCATCGTTGGAATATAGAAGTCAAGTTCTATAATGAAAATTCCCACTAGTATATGAAAGTTGGATAGCATGGTGCTACTTTTAAGCACAAGTGTGGAAAAAGATAGTAGCATTGTCCCTTCTCTCTTTTCTCTCATTTTTTTGAGGGGCTTTCTCTTTTTTTAGCCCCTCTCTATATTTTTTGGGCCATCTTTTTTTATTTGGCCTTTCCTCACATGGGACAATGGTCTAATAATGATGATCATCACACTTTTATTGATTTACAACTCGATACTAGAACAAAGTATGACTCTATATGAATGCCTCCGGTGGTGTACCGGGATGTGCAATGAATCAAGAGTGACATGTATGAAAAATTATGCATGGTGGCTTTTCCACAAATATGATGTCAACTACATGATCATGCATGGCAATATGACAATATGAAGCGTGTCATATGAACGGAACGGTGGAAAGTTGCATGGCAATATATCTCGGAATGGCTATGGAAATGCCATGATAGGTAGGTATGGTGGCTGTTTTCAGGAAGATATATGGTGGCTGTTTTGAGGAAGGTATATAGTGGGTGTATGGTACCGGCGAAAGTTGTGCGGTACAAGAGAGGCTACCAATGGTGGAAGGGTGAGAGTGCGTAATATCCATGGACACAACATTAGTCAAAAGAACTCATATACTTATTGCAAAAATTTACGAGTCATCAAAACAAAGCAATCAACGCATGCTCCTAGGGGGGAGATTGGTAGGAGTTAACCATCCCGCTCCCCCGACCTCCACACAAAGGATGACACTCAATAAATACCTCATGCTCTAACTTCGTCACATAGCGGTTCACCATATATGCATGCCACGGGAATCAGTAACTTTAACGCAAGTATTTCTCAATTTCATAATAACTCCACTAGCATGACTCTAATATCACTATCCTCATATCTCAAAACAATTGTCAAGCATCCAACTTCTCATCATATTCAATGCACTTAGTATGAAAGTTTTCACTACATTTATCTTGGATGCCTATCATGTGAAGGCTAGTTTTATAGCCAAAGAACATTACCATGCTGTTTTAATAGACTCTCAAAAGGATATAAGTGAAGCATGAGAGATCAACAATTTCTAGAAAATATAATTACCACCGTGCTCTAGAAGATATAAGTGAGGCACTAGAGCAAACTATTCAACTCAAATGATATAAGTGAAGCACATAGAGTGTTCTAACAATTCCTACGCCATATTTATCTCTCTCAAAAAGGTGTGTCCAGCAAGGATAATTGTGGAAAACTAACAAGAAAATACTCAAATTATACATGACGCTCCAAGTAAAACACATATCATGTGGTGAATGAAAATATAGCTCCGAGTATAGTTACTGATAGATGAAGACGAAACAGGGGATGCCTTCTGGGGCATCCCCAAGCTTATGCTTTTGGTTGTCCTTGAATTTACCTTGGGGTGCCTTGGGCATCCCCAAACTTAGGCTCTTTCCACTCTTTGTTCCATAATCCATCAAAGCAATAGTCAAAACTTGAAAACTTCACAACACAAAACTTAGACAAAAATCTCATGAACTCCGTTAGTATAAGAAAACAAACCACAACTCAAAGGTACTGTAATGAACTCATTATTTTTTTATATTGGTGTTAAACCTACTGTATTCCAACTTCTCTATGATTCATCATCAAAATAAGCAAACAACACACGAATAACAGAATCTGTCAAAACAGAATAGTCTGTAGTAATCTATAACTTTCGCATACTTCTGTAACTCCAAAAAAATTGACATAAATTGGTAAACATTAGGAATTTGTCTCTTAATCATTGGCAAAAAAATCAACTAAATAGCACACTCCAGTAAAATCTGGTGACCATTCTAGCGAGCGCTAACAATTCTGTTTTTCACAGCAAGATCATATAAAATTCACACAAGTCTTCCCAAAGGTTCTACTTGGCACAAACACTAATTAAAGCACAAAACCACATCTAAACATAAGCTAGATGCAATATTTATTCCTAAACAGAAGCAAAAAAAAAATTGCGTTCCCTCCCAACAAGCGCTATCGTTTTACGCCCCTAGCTAGGCACGATACATGGATAGATCTAGGTATTGCCATCTTTGGAAGGCAATCCATAAGTGGCTCTCAGAATAGATTCATATGGTAATTTGATTTGCTTTCTAGGAAAGTGTTCCATGCCTTTCCTTAACGGAAATTGGAATCTAATATTTCCTTCCTTCATATCAATAATTTCACCAATCGTTCTAAGGATAGGTCTACCAAGAATAATAGGACATGAAGGGTTCCAATCTATATAGAGAACAATGAAATCTACGGGCACATAATTCCTATTGGGAATAATAAGATCATCATTAATCCTTCCCATAGGTTTCTTTATAGTAGAATTCGCAAGATGCAAATTTAAAGAACAATCATCAAGCTCATGGAAACCTAACAAATCACACAAAGTTTTTGATATAGTGGAAACACTTGCACCCAAATCACACAAAGCAAAGCATTCATGATCTTTAATTTTAATTTTAATAGTAGGTTCCCACTCATCATAAAGCTTTCTAGGAATAGAAACTTCTAATTCAAGTTTTTCTTCATAAGATTGCATCAAAGCAACAACTATGTGTTTGGTAAAAGCTTTATTTTGACTATAAGCACGTGGAGAGTTTAGTACGGATTACAATAAGGAAATACAATCAATCAAAGAGCAATTATCATAATTGAATCCCTTGAAATCCAAAGTAGTGGGTTCATCACTATGCAAAGTTTTAATCTCTTCACTCCCACTTTTAACAATTTTAGCATCAAGATCTAAAAACTCCGAATCATTGGGACAACTTTTAATTAAAGTAGACACATCTCCAATCCCATCTTTATCAAGTTTCATAGTAGAAAAGAAGGATCTAATTGGAGACACATCAATAACTTCCAGATCTTCATCTTTATTTTCATGATAACTAGAAGAACACTCTTTTATATAGTTCTCTCTTTTAGCACGCATCCTAGTGGTTCTTTATTTGCATTCATCAATGGAAATTCTCATGGCTTTGAGAGACTCATTGATATCATGCTTAGGTGGGATAGATCTAAGTTCCAAAGAATGAACATCAAGAGTAATTCTATCCACACTTCTAGCCAATTCATCAATCTTAAGCAATTTTTCTTCAAGCAAAGCATTGAAATTCTTTTGCGAATTCATAAACTCCTTAACACTAGTTTCAAATTCCGAAGGCATCTTTCCATAAGAGTTATTGTAGGAATTACCATAATTATTAGAGGAATTACTAGGAAAAGTCATAGGATTAAAGTTTCCTCTATAAGCATTGTTAGCAAAATTATTTCTACAAACAAAATTCACATCCAAAGATTCATTATTATTTTCAATCAATGTGGATAAAGGCATATCATTAGGATCAGAAGAAGCACTCTTAGCAACAAATAATTTCATAGGTTCATCCATCTTTCCACTCAAAACACTAATCTCTTCAATAGCATGCACTTTTTTACTAGTAGATCTTTCGGGGTGCCATTGAGAATAATTAACCATAATATTATCTAGGAGTTTGGTTGTTTCTCCTAAGGTAGTTTCCATGAAAGTGCCTCCTGCGTCCGAATAAAAGTTTTGAATAATCATCCATAAGTTCAAACCATGTGTAGGGAAATTACGTATCATTAATTTCATTCTCTCCCAAGCTTGTGCAACATGCTCATGATCTAGTTGCTTAAAATTCATAATATCATTTCTTAGAGAGATGATCATAGCAGGAGGGAAATACTTAGAGATAAAAGCATCTTTGCACTTATTCCCCGAATCAATACTATTTCTAGGCAAAGAGGAAAACCAAGTTCTCTATGTGAAAACTGAAATAACCTCAATTTAACAATACCGTTATCCGTATCCCTCTTATTTTGCATATCACACAAATCAAGAAAGTTGTTTAGATGGGTAGCAGCATCTTCACTAGGAAGGCCGGAAAATTGATCTTTCATGACAAGATTCAACAGAGCAGCATTGATCTCACAAGATTCAGCATCGGTAATAGGAGCAATCGGAGTGCTAATAAAATCATTTTTGTTGGTATTGGAGAAGTCACACAATTTGGTATTGTTTTGAGCCATAGTGACAAGCAAGCAATCCAACACACAAGCAGACAAGAAGCAAGCGAACGATAAATACATGGCATAAAGAAGGGCAAATAAAATGGTAAGGGTGAAGTGGGGGAGAGGAAAACGAGAGGCAAAAAAATGTAATGCGAAGGATAAGGGTTTGTGATAGGTACTTGGTATATGACTTTTGCGTAAGCCTCCTCAGCAACGACGCCAGAAATTCTTCTTGGTACTTCGCGAGCTTGCGTTGTATTCCCTCGAAGAGGAAAGGGTGATGTAGCACAATAGCATAAGTATTTCCCTCAGTTTTTGAGAACCAAGCTATCAATCCAGTAGGAGCCAACGCGCGAGTCCCTCGCACCTGCACAAACAAATAAGAACTTCGCTCCCAACGCGATAAGGGGTTGTCAATCCCTTTGCAGTCACTTAAGAAAGTGAGATCTGATAGATAGGATAGTTTGATATTTTTGGTATTTTTGGATATAAGAACAGAAAGTAAAAGCGGAAAAGTAAAGTAGATTGTAGATTGATAAGTTGAGAATAGACCCGGGGGCCATAGGTTTCTCTAGTGGCTTCTCTCATGATAGTGGGATTCTACGGCGGGTAAACAAATTACTGTCGAGCAATTGATAGAAAAGTGAATAATTATAAGACTATCTAGGCCTGATCATTATATATAGGCATCAGGTCCAAAACAAGTAGACCGAAACGATTCTGCATCTACTAGTATTACTCCACACATCGACCGCTATCTACCATGCATCTAGAGTATTAAGTTCATAAGAATAGAGTAACCCCTTAAGCAAGATGACATGATGTAGAGGGATAAACTCAAACAATATGATATAAACCCCATCTTTTTATCCTCGATGGCAACAATACAATACGTGCCTTGCTGCCACTACTGTCACTGGGAAAGGACACTGCAAGATTGAACCCAAAGCCAAGCACTTCTCCCATTGCAAGAACTATAGATCTAGTAGGCCAAACCAAACAATTAATTCGAAGAGACTTGCTAGGATAGTATAATCATACATAGAGAGTTCAGAAAAGAACCAAATATTTCTCATAGATAATCTTGATCATAAACCCACAATTCATTGGTTCTCGACAAACACACCGCAAAAAGAGATTACATCGAATAGATATCCTCGAAGACCGAGGAGAACTTGGTATTGAGATCCAAAGAGAGAGAAGAAGCCATCTAGATACTAGCTATGGACCCGAAGGTCTGTGGTAAACTACTCACAACTCATGGTGAGGCGATGATGATGATGTAGAAGCACTCCATGGTAGATCCCTCCTCCGGCGGAGCTCCAGAACAGGCCCCAAGATGGGATCTCACGGGAACAGAAGGTTGTGGCGGTGGAACTAGGGTTTTCTCTGTTTTTCTGATGGTTTCGGGGTACGTAGGTATATATAGGAGGAAGGAGGGCACCGGTGGCCAAACGTGGGGCCCACGAGGCAGGGGGCACACCCCCCACCCTCGTGGATGCCACATGTGCCCTACTACGTGGTTCTCAAGTCTCTCGTGCGTATTTTGCTCCAAAAATATCTCATGGTGAGGGCGATGATGATGATGTAGAAGCACTCCGTGATGGATCCCCCCTCCGGCGGTGCTCCGGAAGAGGCTCCAAAATGGGATCTCACGGGAACAAAAGGTTATGGCAGTAGAATTAGGGTTTTCTCTCTGTTGCTGATGGTTTCGGGGTGCGTAGGTTTATATAGGAGGAAGGAGGACACCGGGGGACTCACGAGGGGCCCACGAGGCAGGGGGGCGCGCCCCCCACCCTCGTGGGCACCCCGTGGCCCCTACTCCGTGGTTCTCAAGTCTCCCGTGCGTGATTTCCTACAAAAATATCTCTCCCGAAGGTTTCATTTCGTTTGGACTCCGTTTGATATTCCTTTTCTGCAAAACCCTGAAACAGGCAAATAACAACAATCTGGACTGGGCCTTTGGGTTAGTAGGTTAGTCCTAGAAATGATATAAAAGTGTATGACAAAGCCCTTTAAACATCCAAGACATCATAAATAATAACATGGAACAATCAAAAATTATAGATACGTTGGAGACGTATCAAGCATCCCCAAGCTTAATTACTGCTCGTCCTCGAGTAGGTAAATGATAAAAACAGAATTTTTGATGTGGAATGCTAACCAACATAGTTTTTCAATGTAATTCTCTTAATTGTGGCATGAATATTTAGATCTGACAGATTCAAGATAAAAGTCTATATAGACATAAGAAATAATAATACTTGAAGCATACTAACAAAGCAATCATGTCTTCTCAAAATACCATGGCTAAAGAAAGTTATCCCTACAAAATCATATAGTCTGGCTATGCTCCCTCTTCATCACGCAGAATATTCATATCATGCACAACCCCTATTTCAGCCAAGCACTAGTTTTCATACTCTATCCTTTCAAACCTTTCAACTTTCACGCAATACATGAGCGTGAGCCATGGACATAGCACTACGGGTGGAATAGAGAGGTGGTTGTGGAGAAGACAAAAAGGAGGAAGATAGTCCCACATCAACTAGGCGTATCAACGGGCTATGGAGATGCCCATCAATAGATATCAATGTGAGTGAGTAGGGATTGCCATGCAACGGATGCACTAGAGCTAAATATGTATGAAAGGTCAACAAAAGAAACTAGTGGGTGTGCATCCAACTTGCTTGCTCACGAAGACCTAGGGCATTTGAGGAAGCTCATCGTTGGAATATACAAGCCAAGTTCTATAACAAAAATTCCCACTAGTACAAAAATGACTAAGCATGAGACTCTCTACAATGAAGAACATGGTGCTACTTTGAAGCACAAGTGTGGAAAAAAACGATAGTAGCAATTGTCCCTTTTTCTTTCCTTTTTCTTTTTTGGGCCTTTCTTTTTTTTCTTTGGCCTTTTTTTTGCGGAGGGGCTTTATTGATTTAGCCTTTCCTCCCATGGGACAATGCTATAATAATGATGATCATCACACTTTCATTACAACTCGATATTACATCTCGATACTACAACAAAGTATGACTCTATATCAATGCCTCTAGCGGTGTACCGGGATGTGCAATGAAACAAGAGTGACATGTATGAAAAGTTATGCGTTGTGGCCTTGCCACAACTACGATGTCAACTACATGATCATGCATGGTAATATGACAATAAGAAGCGTGTCACATGAACGGAACGGTGGAAAGTTGCATGGCAATATATCTCGGAATGGCTATGTAAATGCCATGATAGGTAGGTATGGTGGTTGTTTTGAGGAATATATGGTGGCTTTTTTGAGGAAGGATATATAGTGGGTGTATGGTATCGGGAAAATTGCGCGGTACAAGAGAGACTAGCAATGGTGGAAGGGTGAGAGTGCGTATAATCCATGGACTCAACATTAGTCATAAGAACTCATATACTTATTACAAAAATCTACGAGTCATCAAAACAAAGCAATCAACGCATGCTCCTAGGGGGAGGTTGGTAGGAGTTAACCATCTCGCGCCCCCGACCTCCACACAAAGGTTGGCACTTTACAAATACCTCATGCTCTAACTTCGTCACATAGCGGTTCACCATACGTGCATGCTACGGGAATGACTAACCTCAACACAAGTATTTCTCAGTTTCATAGTAACTCCACTAGCATGACTCTAATATCACTATCCTCATATCACAAAACAATTATCAAGCATCTAACATCTCATCATATTCAATGGACTTAGTGTGAAAGTTTTTACTACATCGATATTGGATATCTATCATGTGAAGACTAGTTTTATGGCCTAAACACATTACCATGCTGTTTTAATAGAATCTCAAATGAATACTCCCTTAGTTCCTAAATATAAGTCTTTTTAGAGATTTCAATAAGGACTACATACGGATGTATATAGACATATTTTAGAGTGTAGATTCACTCATTTTGCTTCGTATGTAGTCCGCACTAGAATCTCTAAAAAGACTTATATTTAGGAACGGAGGGAGTATAAGTGAAGCATGAGAGTTCAACAATTTCTTCAAAATATTATCACCACCGTGCTCTAAAAGATATAAGTGAAGCACTAGAGCAAAAACTATTCAACTCAAAAGATATAAGTGAAGCACATAGAGTGTTCTACCAATTCCTAGACCATATTTAACTCTCTCAAATAGGTGTGTCTAGCAAGGATAATTGTGGCAAACTAACAAGCAAAGACTCAAATTATACAAGACGCTCCAAGAAAAACACATATCAGTGGTGAATAAAATTATAGCTCCAAGTATAGTTACCGATGGATGAAGACGAAAGAGGGGATGCCTTCGGGGCATCCCCAAGCTTAGGCTTTTGATTGTCCTTAAATTTTACTTGGGGTGCCATGGGCATCCCCAAGCTTTGGCCCTTGCTACTCTTTGTTCCATAGTCCATCAAAGCAATACTCAAAACTTGAAAACTTCACAACACAAAACTTAGAAAAAAATCTTGTGAGCTCCCTTAGTATAAGAAAACAAATCACTACTCAAAGGTACTGCAATGGATCATACTGGGTAATTTCATAAGAAAACATATAGAACAACTCCTACGTTGGATCCATATAGATTCTTATACTGGGTAATCTTGTGAGCTCCGTTAGTATAAGAAACCATATAGAACAACTCCTACCTTGGATCCATATTGGGTAATTTCATTATGGATTTTTCTATCCAAGTTCTCTACCAGTTCTACCGTAGCAACTTTGTTTTCAATGATTTCTAACCTTTGCATAACATGCTCCAAAGTTAAAACAGTCCCATTAACCATAAGAGGTGGTGAGCCAAATAATTCAGTCATAGCATTATAAGAATCAAAGGTATGGCCACCCAAGAAGTTCCCTCCGGTAATGGTATCTAAGATAAATCTATTCCATAGAGTTATACCAACATAAAAATTGCAAAGAAGCACGGAAGTGGAAAGCTTCCTATTGGATCTATTTTGAGCATTGCAAATTCTATACCAGGCATCTTTTAAGTTTTCTTCCTCCCTTTGTATAAAGTTGAGGACCTCACTCTCGGGAGTGTTGATAATGATAGATGTGCTAGACATGATGACAAGCAAGCAAGCAACACAAAAGCAAACAAGAAGCAAGCAGACGAAAAAGACACGGCAGAAGAAGGGCAAATAAAACGGCAAGGGTGAAGTGGGGGAGAGGAAAACGAGAGGAAAAAAATGTAATGCGAAGGATAAGGGTTTGTGATAGGTACTTGGTATATGACTTTTGCGTAAGCCTCCCCGGCAACGGCGGTAGAAATTCTTGTTGCTACTTCTCGAGCTTGCATTGTATTCCCTCAAAGAGGAAAGGGAGATGCAGCACATCAGCGTAAGTATTTCCCTCAGTTTTTGAGAACCAAGGTATCAATCCAGTAGGAGACCATGCGCGAGTGCCTCGGACCTGGACAAATAAATAAGAACTTCGCAGCCAACGCGATAAGGGGTTGTCAATCCCTTTACAGTCACTTACAAAAGTGAGATCTGATAGAGATGATAGTTTATACTTTTGGTATTTTTGTTTATAAGAACATAAAGTAAAAGCGGAAAAAGTAAAGTAGAAGTAGATTGATAAGTTGAGAATAGACCCGGGGGCCATAGTGTTCTCTAGCGGCTTTTCTCGTGATAGTGATATTCTACGGCGGGTAAACAAATTACTGTCGAGCAATTGATACAAAAGCGAATAATTATGAGACTATCTAGGTATGATCATTATATATAGGCATCACGTCCGAGACAATTAGACCAACTCCTGCCTACATCTACTACTATTACTCCACACATCGACCGCTATCCAGCATGAATCTAGTGTATTGAGTTCATAAGAACTGAGTAACGCCTTAAGCAAGATGACATGATGCAGAGGGATAAACTCAAGCAATATGATGTAAAACCCATCTTTTTATCCTTGATGGCAACAATACAATACATGCCTTGCTGCCCCTACTGTCACTGGGAAAGGACACGCAAGATTGAACCCAAAGCCAAGCACTTCTCCCATTGAAAGAACTATAGATCTAGTATGCCAAACCAAACCAATAATTCGAAGAAACTTGCAAGGATAGTATGAGCACACATTAATAGTTCAGAAAAGAACCAAATATTTCTTGTAGATAATCTTGATCATAAACTCACAATTCATCGGATCTCGGCAAACACACCGCAAAAAGAGATTACATCGAATAGATCTCCTCGAAGACCGAGGAGAACTTTGTATTGAGATCAGAGAGAGAGAGAGAGAGAGAGAAGAAGCCATATAGATACTAGCTATGGACCCGAAGGTCTGTGGTAAACTACTCACAACTCATGGTGAGGGCGATGATGATGATGATGTAGAAGCACTCCATGATAGATCCCCCCTCCGGCGGAGCTCTGGAACAGGCTCCAAGATGGTATCTCACAGGAACAGAAGGTTACGGTAGTGGAATTAGGGTTTTCTCTCTGTTGCTGAAGGTTTCGGGGTACGTAGGTTTATATAGGAGGAAGGAGGACACCGGGGGACTAACGAGGGGCCCACGAGGCAGGGGGCGCGCCCCCACCCTCGGGGGCACCCCGTGGCCCCTACTCCGTGGTTCTCAAGTATCCCGTGAGTGATTTTCTCCAAAAATATCTCTCACGAAGGTTTCATTCCGTTTGGACTCCGTTTGATATTCCTTTTCTGCAAAACCCTGAAACAGGCAAAAAACAGCAATCTGGACTGGGCCTTCGGCTTAGTAGGTTAGTCCCAAAAATGATATAAAAGTGTATGGCAAAGCCCTTTAAACATCCAAGACATCATAAATAATAGCATGGAACAATAAAAAATTATAGATACGTTGGTGACGAATCACTTATCCTGGTCGGATCACATGAGGGGCCCTGAGTATTTCTCTCCTGATTAGAGGGGCAAATCCCATCTTGCTCGACCATGTCTCAAAACATGCATTTTGACAATCTTGAAACATACCTTTGTAACTACCCAGTCACGGAGAAGTGTTTGATCGGCCCAAAGCAAGTTTGTCACCATCCTGAGTACATGCGTTAGCTCTGGTCTTAGGACATAGAATGTATTTTGTACGAGAGACTCAGAGATGACATATCGCCGCGTCTCATAGTTGGGTCTGTCCAATATTATATGCATCCGAGCTTGGATCCAGTCACCTCAGATCCAACCTCGGGTCCGATCAGAGTTTGGCAATATCACATGCTTCATGGCTAGTGAGACAAAGCCATCCACCGTATTGCATGCTAGTCTAGTCTGACGTGTGCCCACACGTCACTTACGACGAGGGACCACTTAGGATGTATCACTAGTAGATAAAGGGTCATCAGACCCGGTTCGTTTGGGCCTTTAGCCCCGGTTCCTGAACCGGGACAAAAGTGTCGGTACTAATGCTCTGACCCTTTAGTCCCGGTTCAATCCAGAACCGGGGCCGATGGGTGTCCACGTGTCCTGTGCGCCGAGCCCAGGCAGGAGGGGCTTTGGTCCCGGTTGGTGGCACCAAGCAGGACCAAAAGGCATCCACGCGTCAGCATTTCTGTGGCTGTGGTTTTTGTTTTTTTTTTGAAAGGGGAGGGGGGTTGGAGGTTT
>LR738709.1:77475352-77521374 GCA_902687465.1 Secale cereale
CAACCGGGTCGAAAGGCCTTGCTGGCGCGGTGCGGTGGGAAGTTTAGTCCCACCTCGCTAGTTGAGAGAGGCCAGCACCAGTTTATAAGCTGTGCTGTCTCTCTCCTCTCGAACTCATCTGAAGTGCAGGCTTACGGGCCTAATTTGACTGTGCAATGCCTGTGGGCCTACTGGGCCTGCTGCGGGTCTGAATCCTGGCCCGTGGTTGGGTTTCTAGTCGTATTCAGGCCGTGCTGGCCCAGTAGGTGGCATTTTTTTTCTTTTTTTCTATTTTTTTTTCATTTGTACTTAGAACTAAATACTTATAGTGTTTTACTGATTTCTTTTTTCTTTTAGGTCACAAAAATTATAAACTTTCATTATTTTCTTTGTTGCTTTATTTATTTTATTTTGTTTCTACTTACAACAAAATACTTATTGTTGCTATTTTTTTTGCAAGTTTTTTTGTTTTGTTTTCTGCATTATTTATTTTCTTTTGTTTTTTGCTTTATTTTTTAATTCTTTCTGGTAAAACCAATTACAAACTTTCTGTTAGTGCAAGTAGTATTCAAATTTGAATAGTTTAAATTTGAAATTATTTGTTTTCTTTGTTGCTTTATTTATTTTATTTTGTTTCTACTTACAATGGGCCTCCTTTTATACGTTCATGGGGTCACCGACAGGAGGCAACGTAGTTGAGGGCAAAAGTGTAAAAAGGGTGGTGGATGGAACAGTGTCCCATACCTAACCCTGACGGCAGGGGACAAGGGCATTAAATGCCCGTCGCCGTCGCCCAAACAGTGCAAAAAGTGGCCGTCAGGGGCGCCACAGTCCGCCACGATGGTAGCCTTGTCATCGCCGCTTGCCACCGTGTACCCCTGGCTGCACAGCCTTCCGCCACGTGCGCCTGGAAGGGTCCCAGAGCGACGCGTGGGTGGATGCACTGGAGCGCGGATACTGAGTGGAAGCTTGCCGCGGCAAGCGCCTTGCCGCGGTTGCTATCTTGTCGCTTCTGGGAGCTTGTCGCTCACCAGGCTTTGCCGAGACGCGTGGCGTGTCGCGGCAAGTTCCTTGAAATGCCTTGGTCGGCCTTCCCGGCAAGCTCCTCTTGCCAGGGCCTTGTGCGTTGAGTGGTCTTGTGCCTCGAGTTGCCTTCCCGGCAAGCTCCTCTCGCCGGGGCCTTGTCTCCGTGACTTGGATGCTTTGTTCTTGAATGGCTCCAAAGGAATCGTAAAGGACCTTGGCGGCCGCCCGGCAAGCCTTGCCGCGGGACGCTGCAACTGCCCGTGCATAAGTTCGGGATACTAAGGTACCCCTACTTTAGTACACCGACAGGAGCCCCCGGGCCTGGGCCATACACGGTGCCTAGCGCTGTTGGGCCAGGCCAAAAACAGTGCACGGGCACGCGCGGCCTGCGGCACGCCGAATCTTTCTCCGTATCCACCGCGCTCTCCCCGAACGGCACGCGTTGATTGCGGCATCGTGGGAGAAATCGTGGGGGGGTTTCTTTAATCGGAAATGCGGAACGTCCGCCCCCTCCCCCTTATAAGCAAGGGAAACAGGGGCAGTTCGTCCATCCGCCCGTTGCTTCTTCAATCCTCAAAAACCCTCTGCCGCTCCCCTCCTTCCTGAAGGCCGAAAGAGAGCAGCGCTCCGCCCCCTCCGCCGCCACCAGCACAACCAGCGGCGTCGACCTCCCTCGTCGCCTCCGCCATGGCTCCGAAAGGCGAGAAGGGGAAGTCCGCGAAGTCGGCCGAGGCGCTGCGGCTCGCAGCGATGCGAAAGAAGCGGGCCGTCTTCCCCCCGTGCTTACCGCGCAGAAGTTGAGGGAGGAATTCTACCTCTTCTGGTCGAGGGAGACGCGGGCGCATCCGCGCACCAAGGTATTCGATGCCGTAGCATGCGAGATGTTTCCGACTGGCTACGCATTCTTTGCTCTGTTCTTCTACTGCGGGCTCTGCCCGCCCTTCTCCGAATTCTTCTGCGACATCATGAACACCTACGGGTTCCACCTCCTTGACTTCACCCCCAACGCCGTTCTTACCATGGCCGTTTTCGCACATCTGTGCGAAAACTTTGTCGGAGTCTTCCCCAATGTAGCACTTTTTCGCCACTACTTCACGCCTCGAGTTGAGGGAGGAGAGCCTCTGCCCGGCGGGATCTCCTGGGTCTCGAGGACCCACAAGAAGAAGGCATATCTGAAGGGAGAGCTCCGCGGTGATGGCTTCTCGCCCCTCGTTGGTTACCCCAAGTGGAAGGTTTGAGATGCAGTGTAGCGGTAGTTTTCCCTTGGCAAAGATACCAAGGATCGATTTACCCTGAGACTCCAAGGTTCAACAAGAAGGTGTCAACTGCTAACGGCGCCAGATATTTAGCAACTGACTGGACCTGCACACAGAAACAAATAACTTTGCTCCCAACGAGTGCAGAGAGGTTGTCAATCCCTCCGGCCTTGTCGTTTACATAGGATCAAACGCAAGAGATAATAGTGATAGGTATAACTGCAACTAGTAAGTAAGAACTGAAAGTAAATAGCGGATGTGATCAGTGATGGTAATATGGACCGGGGTCCCATGATGTTCACTAGTGATGTCTCTCTCCTAAAAGACAATAAAACAACTATGTGAGGTAAATGAATTACATCTGGGCAATTGACAGGATTATGTGCGCAAACCAATGCTAACTATGTTGCAAGAAAGGTAGAGGTTCAAAGCATGGGCGGTACGCCAAGGCAAGTAGATCGAAATCCATCTGCATCTACTACTAATCATCCACCTTGAGATATCTATCCAGAACATCTCGCTGGTATTAAGTTGTGAGTCCCACCCATAGTGTAAACTCAAAGCAACAGACAACTGCATTAAAAGAACTTTGCGTAAAGTAAACAATCCTTGCACCCGCGAGTACAAGCACCGTTGTTTTCCCGCTTGTAGCAACAGCACATCCCCTAGACTCATGTTTCTGTCACTCAAGCTAGTCATTGAGGGGCATGAACCAACAATCAAGCATGACGTTCCCTCTTGGAGTTACTACCTACTACTCGTCCAAAGCAATAAATAGCAATGGAGAACATGCAAGAATTACTCAAGAACATAAATATAAAAGAGGTAAATCAAATATATTACTCAAACATAATCTGAACATAATCTCATAATCCATCGGATCCCAGCAAACTCATCATAGCAACAACATAAGGATTACATATGTGCCTCGATCATGTAGGGCAGCTCACGAGGTCTAGTTAGTGAAGGACAAAAAGGGGAGGAGAACATCACATAGCTACTAGTCATGGACCCATGGTCCAAGGGAGACTACTCACAACTCATCCGAGAGGCGTCCATGGTGGTGGAGAGGCTCCCGGTGGTGATCCTCCCCTCCGGCTGGGTGCCGGGAAGAGTTCTCCTGGTGCTCCCGATCTTGGAAGCGCGGCGGTGGCGTAACAGAGATGAGATCGTGAAAAAGGGTTCCGTCCTCGAGGGTTTCGGGACGCGGTGTAAATATATGCCAAAGGGGGGCGTCAGAGGGTGCCTGGGGGGCCCAGGCGCCCTGGCGGCGCGGCCTAGGGGGGGCGCGCCCCCTGGCCGCCTGGAGGCCTGGTGGCCCCCCTCCAGCCCTACTTTGGCCGCATGGAAGCTTCTGGAACACTGATTTTTTATATATTTTTCCTGGAATTTTTCACGCAGTTTACGTAATGGGAAAACCTGAAATACAAAAACAGCAGAAAACAGAAACTGGCACTGGGGTGCACTGAGTTAATAGGTTAGTCCAAATATGATCAAAAGTGTATGGAAGTGTATAAATAACATAGCAATATCACACAAAAGAGCCATGAAGCAAGCAGAAATTATAGATACGTTTTGGACGTATCAACATCCCCAAGCTTAATTCCTGCTCGTCCTCGAGTAGGTAAATGATAACAAGCATAATTTCTTGTGGTGACATGCTATTAACCATATAAGGACTTTTCATAGTCACATGACAAAAGCTTACTGAGACAATGAATCTGTAGTAATTAAGTTGCCTCATGAGAAAATCACAAAGAACTGAAAGTTTTACAAGATGATACTGAAACATCAAATAGATTTGTAGTGAGCATGGTGTGCAAATATGATAAAGTGGTACCTCGCTTGCCCCCTTTAGTGAAGCAAAACATAAATGCAGGGGCACCTCCAAGGTTTAAGTGACGACTAGATACAATGATTTCAGAATAAACGATATCATAATCATGCAAAAGACAATGGTACTTTGGGACAATGCACATTACACTCAGAATGACAATCATGCTCTCAATAGTTGGTGCTTTAAAGAAGGTGGAGACTCTCGAACCGTGGCTTTTGTTGGCAAGGTTGAAAACCCGTGGTCGGAAACAAAAACTAAACATGTACCAGAGCTCTTGGTTTTAAAAACAGAAGTAAAAATTATTATTTTTGGATATGCATGTTTCGTCAACGAATGCTAGTAGATAACTCAATTACTTCTCGAGCTGGACAAGTTTCGAGGGACGACTCCCGAATGAGGACGATCACATCCTCTTAATCTCCTTTGTTTATCACTGCCAAAGTTTTCTGATTTCTCATGAACAAAGCGTGAAGGAGGGTTTGTTTGTTGTATTATTTTTTAATGAGCCGGGCGCACTCTATGCCAGTTCCTTCTCGTATTATGGGTTTGCACATTAGACATGCAATCCCGGGGTGAAGCTTGTCCAACTTAAAAAGATCAGGAATTAACTACTACTTCCTCATGAACTAAAACAGAGGCACAAAATAGAAATGCTTTTTTGAATAATTTCGAGATGGTACATGAAAGTCTTCGTTAGGAATGGCAGGTAAATACCATGTATAGGAAGGTATGGTGGACTCATATGGCATAACTGGTTTAAAGGATTTTGGATGCACAAGCAGTCAGTCCGCTTAGTACAGGTGGAGGTTAGCAAAAGACTGGGAGCGACCAACTAAAAGAGCAATGACGGTCATAATCATGCAGAGCGACAAAGCAACATTGAATCGGGCATGGAAGTTATATCGCTACTCAGAAATTAAAGATCATCAAGGCTTGACAGACTTTCTTTACAGTCTTAAATATGCGTGAGCATACGCCAAGTCAATCAAAATAAATTCTTGAAGGAAGATATCACTAAACCATACCACATCATAGGCAAACAAATCATGTTGGTACTCCAATAACATATAGGGAACCCCCTAGCTATTTGAGACTAACCATAAGAAAACATGAACTACTAAGCACCATTATGCACGTAGCATTTTTATCATGGACATATCAACCAGTGCAACAGAAGCCGACTCTCTTAACAAGATAAGCATGATAACTAAAGAGAGTTCCAGCGACCAACTAAACAAAAGTTCTTTAAGAAGATAAGCATGAAAACTAAGAGCTAAGCATGATAGTAGCTATTGAAAGACCAAGAACACACACAGCAAGGATAGACATGAAAATTCTATGTAATGTTCTAGGTTGAAGTGGAGCTTGTTTCTCTCCACACAAAGAAAGCTGAGTTCCAACTCGTTATGAACAGCAAGCAAAGCTAAAGAAAACTAAAAAGGAAACTAAAAGCAAGACGCTCCAAGCATAGCACATAACACATGAAGTGATAAAAATATAGTGGAACGAAAGACGAACTGATAATTGTTGATGGAGAAGGGGATGCACGGAGGCATCCCCAAGCTTAGACGCTTGAGTCTTCTTGAATATTTCTTGGGGGTGCATGGGGGCATCCCCAAGCTTGAGCGTTTGACACTCCTAAATCTTTTTATCATCTTCCCTCGCACACTTGAAAACTCCCTTCATACATAACTCATCATAATCTGATTAGCGAGGTTAGTACCCATAATAAAATAATTGTTCCTTACTGGAAATAAGGATATTCTTGAAGGTCTACTGTTTCTCAAGATTGCCAAAAGGTTTTTGCAAAGAAAAAGCAAGCTCAAGGTTTGCAAAATGAAGAAAAGGCAAAACAGGACAGAATCTGTGAAAAACAGACCAGCAGGTAGTAAATGATTTTTTCGGGGCACTTCTGCAACTCAAATCAAAAAACTCAGAACAGACGCCCGAAAGACAATTGTATAGAGCACGCTGTCAAAAGAATTCAGACCAAAAAGATGATCTGGTGATTTTATACGAATTTTTCTATCCAAGGACAGAATCTGTTTCCTAGACAGCACGTCACAACTTTTGAACTTTCTTGCAATCAGAGGCTACACTTGGCACAAAGCTGAAAAGAAAAGATACAATGATGATGCTACTGTAGTAACAACATCAAGACACAACAAAAGCAAAATAAAATTTTATTCATTGTGAGCTGCCTCCCAAAAGCGCTTTTTTTATGCCTTTAAGCTAGGCATAATGCAAAGAGATCAAGTTTTATCAAGAGTAAAAGAATAGCTAGCCCGTATAACGGACTCAAAAGGTAACTTAATCTTCTTTCTAGGGAGTGTTCCATCCCTTTCTTGAGAGGAAATTGGAATCTTATATTCCCCTATTTCATGTCAATGATAGCACCAACGGTGCGAAGAAAAGGACGTCCCAAAATAATTGGACAAGAAGGTTCACATTCAATATCCATAATAGTAAAATCAACGGGAACGTAATTGTCATTGACAATGATAATAACATCGTCGATCCTCCCCAAAGGTTTCTTTATGGAAGAATCAACCAGACGAACACCAAAAGAACAAGAATCAAAAGATTTCAATTTAAGCATATCATATATTCTTTTGGGCATAACGGAGGTACTAGCTCCAACATCACATAAAGCATAGCAAGAGAAGTTATTCAACTTAATTTTAATCATAGGATCCGAACCATCTTCTAGCTTTCTAGGTATGGAGGCTTCTACTCTAAGTTTCTCCTCCCTAGCTTTGATGAGATCATTGGTGATATGCTCTGTGAAGGCAAGATTAAGCGTGCTAGTTTGGGGATCTTTAGCCATTCCCTGTAAAAAGGTGATAACTTCTGAGATACTACAATTATCAAAATCAATTTTATCATTATTGAGCAGAATTGTAGTGTCATCTTCTTTGTTTGAATTGCTCTCTATTATAAGAGTTTGAACGTCTTCCCAAGTTTGGGGAAGTATAGGAGCAACTTTAAACTGAGGCTCATACTCTTTTCCTGGAAGACCATGCCATGGGCATAACTCTCCATTAAGACTAACATAATCACAAGGTTTATTACTTTTGTAGATCCCGAAAGTGGTGATTGGCGTGATGGAAGAAGGGGTGTACTCCTCCCATTTAGTGTTTTTGGTGGAACCCATAGCAGCGAGCAAGCAAGATAACTATTTTTGTGATTTTTGATAAAAGATACTAAAGCAAAAAACTGAAAGGTAAAGTAACAAGACTAAAAAGCAAAGGTAAAAGATAGCGTGCAACTCTCCTATCTTGAAGAGTGGAGTCCCCGGCAACGGCGCCAGGAAACTTTGCTTGATGGCTTCTCACCCCTCGTTGGTTACCCCAAGTGGAAGGTTTGAGATGCAGTGTAGCGGTAGTTTTCCCTTGGCAAAGATACCAAGGATCGATTTCCCCTGAGACTCCAAGGTTCAACAAGAAGGTGTCAACTGCTAACGGCGCCAGATATTTAGCAACTGACTGGACCTGCACACAGATACAAATAACTTTGCTCCCAACGAGTACAGAGAGGTTGTCAATCCCTCCGGCCTTGTCGTTTACAAAGGATCAAACGCAAGAGATAATAGTGATAGGTATAACTGCAACTAGTAAGTAAGAACTGAAAGTAAATAGCGGATGTGATCAGTGATGGTAATATGGACCGGGGTCCCATGATGTTCACTAGTGATGTCTCTCTCCTAAAAGACGATAAAACAGCTATGTGAGGTAAATGAATTACAGCTGGGCAATTGACAGGATTATGTGCGCAAACCAATGCTAACTATGTTGCAAGAAAGGTAGAGGTTCAAAGCATGGGCGGTACGCCAAGGCATGTAGACCGAAATCCATCTGCATCTACTACTAATCATCCACCTTGAGATATCTATCCAGAACATCTCGCTGGTATTAAGTTGCGAGTCCCACCCATAGTGTAAACTCAAAGCAACAGACAACTGCATTAAAAGAACTTTGCGTAAAGTAAACAATCCTTGCACCCGCGAGTACAAGCACCGTTGTTTTCCCCCTTGTGGCAACAGCACATCCCCTAGACTCATGTTTCTGTCACTCAAGCTAGTCATCGAGGGGCATGAACCCACAATCAAGCATAATGTTCACTCTTGGAGTTACTACCTACTACTCGGCCAAAGCAATAAATAGCAACGGAGAACATGCAAGAATTACTCAAGAACATAAATATAAAAGAGGTAAATCAAATATATTACTCAAATACATTCTGAACATAATCTCATAATCCATCGGATCCCAGCAAACTCATCATAGCAACAGCATAAGGATTACATATGTGCCTCGATCATGTAGGGCAGCTCACGAGGTCTAATTAGTGAAGGACAAAAAGGGGAGGAGAACATCACATAGCTACTGGTCATGGACCCATGGTCCAAGGGAGACTACTCACAACTCATCCGGGAGGCGTCCATGGTGGTGGAGAGGCTCCCGGTGGTGATCCTCCCCTCCGGCAGGGCGCCGGGAAGAGTTCTCCTGGTGCTCCCGATCTTGGAAGCGCGGCGGCGGTGGAACAGAGATGAGATCGCAAAAAGGGTTCCGTCCTCGAGGGTTTCGGGACGCGGTGTAAATATATGCCAAAGGGGGGCGTCAGAGGGTGCCTGGGGGGCCCAGGCACCCTGGCGGCGCGGCCTAGGGGGGGGCGCGCCCCCTGGCCGCCTGGAGGCCTGGTGGCCCCCCTCCAGCCCTACTTTGGCCGCATGGAAGCTTCCGGAACGCTGATTTTTTATATATTTTTCCCGGAATTTTTCTGGCAGTTTACGTAATGGGAAAACCTGAAATACAAAAACAGCAAAAAACAGAAACTAGCACTGGGGTGCACTGAGTTAATAGGTTAGTCCAAATATGATCAAAAGTGTATGGAAGTGTATAAATAACATAGCAATATCACACAAAAGAGGCATGGAGCAAGCAGAAATTATAGATACGTTTTGGACGTATCACGCGGCAAATGGGATGAGTGGAGAGCCAATTGGTGCTGGATTGTAGAGGAGAGCCCGCAGCCATTCATCTCCCGGCGCCAAGCCCCAGTAGTATGCGGCAATGACTGGAGTGACTTGGCCCCGGAGGATAGATGATTGAAGATTGCCACTGCCCGGATTCTTCGCCTTAGGCTTGCCGGGCTGACTGTAGGCGCAGTTGGCGCAGACTTTCTCCGCCGCCGCATCGCCCCCCTGCAGGATAGGAAGAGGCCTACCTGGGAGTTCGAGAACGCAGCAGATATGATGAGTCTGCGCCCGGGCCTCAATTGGAACTTCACGGTCTTGGAGCTCAACGGGATGCTTCAGGAGTTGTTCAAGTACGACCCCGACCATCCCGAATGGTTCGTGTTGCCGAGGGGCGTAGTTCCGCTGTGCAACAACTTGTCGCTCAGCCGCATCCGTGCAATGATGCCGCTGTGCGACTCACACGGGATCGACCCCACTTGGCAAGAGCCTACCGACGAAGCTGTGCAGGCATTCTTCGACAACTTGGAAGAAACGCCAATTAACTCCGATGAGAAGAAGGGCCTCACCCGCGACACCACCGACAGGGAGATGGCATACATCGCCACCAGGTTGGAAGAGGCGGCGGCGACCACGGCCGCGGGAGAGTTCGGATTCACTGTGGAGGAGGCGGAGGCAGCGGAGGCGGCAAGCCTTGCCGAGCGAGAAGAGTTTTTCAAAGCGGGGAAGCTTGCCGAGCAAGACGCCAAGACAAGTGAGCCTGCCGAGCAAGGGGTCGGGTCAAGCGGGCCCGCTGAGGACGCGAGCGGCTCGCTTGAGATCGACTCCTCTTCCTCGTCGTCTTCAGGCAGCTCGCCACCACCAGCAGAACCTCCAGCTCCAAGAAGGCGTCTCCGCAAGGCCGGGGTCGTGATGGAGCGACAGACGGGTCAACAGCCGCCGCGCCGCGCGACACGCGCTACCGCGGCAAGCAAGGCTGCCACGGGAGCACCTCGCGCTTCTGCGGCAACTGGAGCGGGATCTTCTCAGACCGCCGCTTACGCTCCTGTCGCTCCCCGCACCTCGGCGGCAGCCGGAGCGGGGTCGTCTCAGACCACCGCCCCTGCTCCCGCCAAGCGGCCAAGGGAGCCCACTCCTCAGCCTCCTCGCGCCGGGACGCGTGAGCCAGACTTCGATTTCTCTACGCTCAGCTCCGACGAGGAAGAAGAAGAGTAAGACTTTGTTGTTCTTGTATTCCTTCAATTTTTTGTTGTTTCTTGTCTTGTATCTCTTTCGCCTAACTCTGAACCTGTTCTTTTTCATAACTCTGGCCCAGAGGGTGGCGAAGAGGGCCAAGGTCCCGGTGATTGTCATCGAGGACGAGCCCGCCGCGACAGCAGGGGGTGCGCCCGAGACAAGCTTGCCGAACCCGGCATCTGTTCTTCGGAGCAGCCCCCAGCGCAGCCCCCAGCGTAAGTGTAGTTCATCTTCTGCTGTTAGGCGCGCGTGGGCGCTACTTCTTTACGGACGTCTTTGTTCGTTGATTTGTGTAGGAGCAGAGCAGCAGGACCAGGAGCGCCAAGAGACCGTCCCCGACGTGCCGCATGCTTCGACCACACCGCCAAGGGGAAGCTCTCCGGCAAGGGAGAGTCCTCTGCCAAGGACGAATTGTTCGCCAAGGGCGAACACTCCGCCAAGGGTGAGCTCTCCGGCGAGGGACAGCACCAGCGGCCCTCCGCCGGCGGGAGCTACAACCACGCCGCCGAGGGAGAGCTCCCCGGCAAGGAACCTCACCGAGGAGCCGGCCCGCGCAGGTAACCCCTTTGCTTCAAGCTTCCCTTGGCTCTTCTACTTTCGATTCTTTTTTGGATATTTGCTTGACTGTTTTTCTTTGATTTCCTTCCGTCAGACCCATCCGCAGCCGAGCCAATGGAGACGGAGGTCGTTGTCAACGACGTCGCCGTTGCCGAAGAAATGGTCGGCGCAGACGATCCCGCTGACGCAGAGGCCGCCAAGGCTGCCACCACGGCAGCCGGCGAAGGGGCTGGCGATCGCACTGACGGCCCTGAGGCCGCAGGAGCGCCAGGCGCTACACCGACCGCCAAGCCCTCCGCCGCCGCCACAGCCCCCAGCCCCGACGAGCCCGAGCCAGGCGCCTACCTAAAGGCCGGCGAAGACGTCTTCATCCAGCTCCCTTGGGCGTCCATGTCCAGGGCGCCGGTCGAGGGAGAGGTCTTCGACGGGGAGGTGCTTGCCTCCGCCGGGCTGAAGATTGTCGATGCGCCGAGCAGCAGCAGCGAGCCCGAGGAGGAACGGCTGCTGCGCAGGCTGCTGTCGCTTTACCGCACCCGGCAGGCCAAGCTGGAGTCCCGCGAGGCTCTTGTCGCGAAGGCGGGAGCCGATATCGAGAAGCGCGTGGAGGAGCTCCGAGCCATCAACCAAGCAGCTCTCCAGTCCTTGGCGGAGGAGCGGGAGCAGCTTGCCGAGGCGCAGCAGGCCTTCATCCTCGAGAAGGCCAAAGTGGAGGAGCAGCAGCGGCTTGCCGCTGAGAAACTGTCCACGCTGGAGGGTGAGCTGGCGCAGCGGAAGGTCAACCTCGACGGTCACGAGGAGGAACTTGCCACGCGCGAGCAGTCACTTGGCGGAGCTCTCCAAGAAGCAAAGGATGCTGCCGCGGCCGCCAAGACCGCGAAGAAGGAGTTGGAGACGAGTGTGGCGCAGCTGGAGGCCAACCTCAAGACGAGCGGCGAGGAGGTTGCCGCACTCAAGCTCGAGCGAGAGAAGGATGCCCACAGCCACTCCGAGCTGCAGGTCCGCCTCTCAAAGAAGGGCAAGGAGCTCGCCGTCGCCAAGGACTCCATCGCCGACCTCGAGCTGAAGCTGGCCACCCTAACCCAGATGCTGGACGGCGCCCAGGAACGGGAGGCGACCCTGAAGGAGGAGATCAGGGCCGAGAAGGCGCTGCTGGAGAGCGCTGCCGTCACCCAAAACATCTTCAGGGAAACCGTGGAGCATTGGACAGAAGGTCTTGTCAATGCTGCCGCGGATATCGACAAGGAGCTGGTGCAGCTGGGGGCGGAGTACCTCGGGTACTCCACCTACGAGGGTCTCCGCCCCGCGCCAAGCTCACTTTATTCTTCAAGGGCGAGGCGACGGCCCTCCAGCAACTCCGGGAGAAGATCCCGAAGCAGCTGGTGGACGAGTCGCGCAGGCTCTGCGCGGGAGCCCTGCAGAAGGTGCTGATGAAGGTAGCTTTCCGCAACCCAGGCCTCAACCTCACCTACGTCCTCAGGTCCCTGCCGCCGGACGCTGATCAGGAGGCGCTCAAGGCCCTTGTCGCACCCATTTTGGACAAGGTGGGCGGCATCAAGAGAGTTGAAGGCGATCGCGCGGATTAGGATGCTTGTTTTCTTCTTTCCTTGTCGCTGTTAGCCATGTTATGAAAAACGTTTTATTAGAGCTGCGACAAGTTATCTTGCAATATAACTTTATCTTGGGTAGTAATCGCAAAGTTATTTCCTTTACTTGATTCCTTTGCTTTGTATGAGTCCATATGTGCGAAAACGTCCATGGTAAGAACGGCGTTGGGGGTGAAGTCAAGGAGGTGGAACCCGTAGGTGTTCATGATGTCACAGAAGAATTCGAAGAAGGGCGGGCAGAGCCCGCAGTAGAAGAACAGAGCAAAGAATGCATAGCCAGTCGGAAACATCTCGCATGCTACGGCAGGGAATACCTTGGTGCGCGGATGCGCCCGCGTCTCCCTCGACCAGAAGAGGTAGAATTCCTCCCTCAGCTTCTGCGCGGTAAGCATGGGGGGGAAGACGGCCCGCTTCTTTCACATCGCTGCGAGCCGCAGCGCCTCGGCCGACTTTGCGGACTTCCCCTTCTCGCCTTTCGGACCCATGGCGGAGGCGACGAGGGAGGTCGACGCCGCTGGTTGTGCTGGTGGCGGCGGAGGGGGCGGAGCGTTGCTCTCTTTCGGCCTTCAGGAAGGAGGGGAGCGGTAGAGGTTTTTTGAGGATTGAAGAAGCAACGGGCGGATGGACGAACTGCCCCTGTTTCCCCTGCTTATAAGGGGGAGGGGGCGGACGTTCTGCATTTCCGATTAAAGAAACCCCCCCACGATTTCTCCCACGATGCCGCAATCAACGCGTGCCATTCGGGGAGAGCGCGGTGGATACGGAGAAAGATTCGGCGTGCCGCAGGCCGCGCGTGCCCGTGCACTGTTTTGGGCCTGGCCCAACAGCGCTCGGCACCGTGTATGGCCCAGGCCCGGGGGCTCCTATCGGTGTACTAAAGTAGGGGTACCTTAGTATCCCGAACTTGTGCACGGGCAGTTGCAGCGTCCCGCGGCAAGGCTTGCCGGGCGGCCGCCAAGGTCCTTTACGATTCATTTGGAGCCATTCAAGAACAAAGCATCCAAGTCAAGGAGACAAGGCCCCGGCAAGAGGAGCTTGCCGGGAAGGCCACTCGAGGCACAAGACCACTCAACGCACAAGGCCCTGGTAAGAGGAGCTTGCCGGGAAGGCCGACCAAGGCATTTCAAGGAACTTGCCGCGACGCGCCACGCGTCCCGGCAAAGCCCGGTGAGCGACAAGCTCCCAGAAGCGACAAGATAGCAACCGCGGCAAGGCGCTTGCCGCGGCAAGCTTCCACTCAGTACCCGCGCTCCAGCGCATCCACCCACGCGTCGCTCTGGGACCCTTCCAGGCGCACGTGGCGGAAGGCTGTGCAGCCAGGGGTACACGGTGGCAAGCGGCGATGACAAGGCTACCGTCGTGGCGGACGGTGGCGCCCCTGACAGCCACTTTTTACACTGTTTGGGCGACGGCGACGGGCATTTAATGCCCTTGTCCCCTGCCGTCAGGGTTAGGTATGGGACACTGTTCCATCTACCACCCTTTTTACACTTTTTCCCTCAACTACGTTGCCACCTGTCGGTGACCCCTTGAACGTATAAAAGGAGGCCCATGCGCAACGTAGAGGGGGATCGATCATTTTTCACGCTCGGTCTCGCTAGCGGTTAGAGGGTACTGTAGCTTCTCCTCGCTCCCGAGCCAAGAACTCAATACAACCACCAAAGCAGGAGTAGGCTTTTACGCATCCGTGCGGCCCGAACCTGGGTAAACTGCTCGTGTGCTCGCCTCGATCTGCTCTTCGTGCATCCTCCGCCCCCTTGCCGTACCGAAAAGGGGCTCTGATCCCATAGGTGTTCGTGGGCGATCAGTTTCCCCGACAACTTTGGTGCGCCAGGTAGGGGGTGCGTCGAGGTTGTGTGGATCTGATCCGGCGTTCACACGGGCAAGATCTTCAACTTCTTCATCAACATGCCGCCGAAGAAGAAAGCTTCGGAAGCAGCAGGTCCGTCCGCATCGATTCCACCACCACAGGAGCCAACGGCTGGTGGGGTAGACGCCGGCGGAAGAACGGACGTCGATGAGGGAACTCACGGCGCCGCCAAGTCCAAAGACAAGGCAGACGACCGAGCGCACTCCAAGACCTCGGCGTCCGTACATGCACCGCACCCCTCTCAGGAGGCGCGGGGCCGGCAGCGTCATGATACTCATGGTACCATACGCTTGTTGAATCAAGATCAAGCTGGCGGATCTCGGGACGCTCAAGGCCAGCATGCACACCAACATGCCGGCACCAGCAAGGCACGGTCGCCGGGACGGGAAACTGCTCCTTCTAACACGGTTAGAAGTCCGAGCATATCCCGCTCCTCGCACCGTTCGCCGCCGCTACCCGCCACTCCAGCAGAAGCTCTAGCACGAGCTCAACTACTTCTAGACTTCCCTCCCGCGGCAGACAAGGCCGACGACTGGAGGGCCACCATTCAGAGCCTCATCGCCTTCGCCAACGGCGACACTCCGCAGCAGCCAAGTACATCGCGGCCACGACAAATCAGCCAGGCGCGGGCCGATGGCGACAAAACTGGTGGGGGTGCAACCACCGTGCACTCTCCGCCCCGAAGGCCAATATCGCCGACTCGCCGGATCAACATCGACGACGACTCCACTGCGTCATCAGATCCGCGAGTTCGCCGCGATCAGCGCCAAGTTCTCGACGAACGACAACACGAGGACGCTCGTACACGCATCGAGCGCCAAAGAGAAGCGCGACGTCAATCAGACCAGCGCGCTGGGCCCGCTATCGACATGCAAGCGCCAGGGGGACCAGGCGACTTGCCGTACGAGGTAGGTTGTCCTGCGTTCACCCGTGAGCTGCGGCAAGTCCAGTGGCCCAGTATGAAGAACTTCAAACCTGACGTGCCGGAGAAGTACGACGGCATGACGCATCCGTCGGAGTTCCTCAGCATCTACACCATTGCGGTGCAAGCTGCTGGGGGGCGAGACGAGAAGATCCTTGCCAACTACTTCCCTCTGGTACTCAAACACAACGTCAGGTCCTGGGTCATGCACTTTCCGGACAACTGGCAGATCTCTGCCATCAGTTTGTCGGCGCCTTTACGGGCGGCCACAAGCCTCATGGCCAGGAGAGTGACCTTCATTTGCTCGCCTAGAAGGAAGGAGAGCCCCTGCTCAAGTACATCCAGAGGTTCAGCCGTGTCCAACACAACATCCCAGACGTCCACCCTGCCGCGGTTATCAGCGCGTTCCACCAGAACGTGCGCAATCGCAGGATGAGGGAGGAGATGGCGATGTGTAAGATCAGGGACGTCAGCGAGCTGTACGCCCTGGCCGACAAGTGCGCACGTGCTGAGGAGGGGAGGAAACTCCCCGGAGAGGATACAGGAGCAGGAGGATCCGACAGTGAGGATGCCCCCCCGGCAAAGAAAAATCGGCGGCAGAACAACAGGAAGAAGAAGAACAAAGAAGTGTTAGTCGTTGAGCAGTCCGGCAAGGAAGGTGGCACCAAGAAAGCCCAAGTTGGTAGCTCCGGCAAGGAGACTGCCGCATGCACCAACTGCCAGGCTGTGGCGGCCGCGGACAAGCAGGACGGCACCGACAAGTAGTATTGCAAGATCCACCGCACCAAGGGTCACGACCTCCAGAACTGCAAGAAGGTCGAGTACCTTGTCGAGCAGCAAAAGGCCGAGTACGAGCGGCGCGACAAGGAGAAGGCCCAAGGAGGTGATGGAGGATCCGCCAAGAAGCGACATTCAACGGCCGGGGAGGACGCCGCGGCAAGGCCAAGTAGCGACAAGGAGACAGACCTCCCCGCGTCCGCGACAAGGACGAAGACGACGACGACGACGAAGACATGGATGATGGTGTGACCAGTAAGAAGGAGTTTCAGAAAGCCACAGAGGTTTTGTGCGTTGACGGCGGTGTTTCTCTGCACACTTCACACCGCCAACTCAAACAGTGGGTGCGGGAAGTCAATGCAGCAGAACCACCTATCGAATCGCGCAAACTTCTGAAATGGTCCAGCATGCCTATCATCTTTGACATCGAGGACCACCCTGACCGCACGACTGCGGTCGGATGCTTGCCGATGTTGGTTTCACCAACTATCCGCAACCTCAAGGTCACTAAGATGTTAGTTGACGGCGGGGCCGGCTTGAACCTGATCTCCTCCGCTATGCTCCACAAACTCCAAATCCCTGACAGCGAGCTCGAAGAAACCGGCACGTTCCAAGGAATCAACCCGGGAAGGAGCAAGCCGAAGGGGAAGATCACGCTGCCAGTGATGTTTGGCGGCGAGCTGAACTTCAGGACTGAGAGGGTCACTTTTGACGTTGCCGATTTCCCGTTGCCTTACAATGGGATACTTGGCTGTCCAGCACTCGCCAAGTTCATGGCAGCCTCTCACTATGCCTACAACATGTTGAAGAGGCCAGGCCCGATAAGTGTCATCTCTGTCCCCGGTGACAAGAAGGACGCTCTTATCTGCGCCGACAAGATCTACCGGGAAGCAGCAGCCGCAGCAGATCGCAAGACACTTGCCGCTGAAGCTCCCAGGGGGAAGGAGAAGACCAAGTCCGGCAAGAGCTCTGGGGCCCACTCCGGCAAACGCTCCTCCTCGGAGTGCTGCGCTGCCGTCGAGGACGCACCATCGAGCTCCACCGGCAAGTGTAAGAAGACGATGGCGGCTCCGCCAGAGACAAAGAAGGTGTCCGCCAAGGAGGACGGCACTGGTGGTACTTTCACCATCAATGCCACGCTTGATCCTAAATAGGAAAGCGTGCTCGTTGCTTTCCTGCGGGCGAACGTCGACGTGTTTGCATGGCAACCATCTGACATCCCCGGTGTTCCCAGGAAAGTAATTTAGCACAAGCTTGCCGTATGTCCTCACGCGCGGCCCGTGAAGCAGAAAGTTAGGAAACAAGCAGTGGAGCGCCAAGAGTTCATAGCAGAAGAGATCAAGAAGTTGGAAGCGGCAGGCCTTGTCAGAGGAGTGCTCCATCCGACGTGGTTGGCCAATCTTGTAGTCGTGCGCAAGGCAAACGGGAAATGGAGGCTTTGTATCGACTTCACCGATGTGAATAAAGCTTGTCCCAAAGATCCATTTCCCTTGCCGCGCATTAACCAGATTGTTGACTCCACGGCCGGATGTGACCTGCTTTCATTTCTTGACGCATACTCAGGATACCACCAGATCTTCATGGCTGAAGAAGATGAGGAGAAGACCGCATTCATCACTCCATGTGGCACATATTGCTTCATATGCATGCCTTTCGGATTGAAGAATGCTGGTTCAACATTTGCAAGGGTGGTCCATACAGCTTTTGAGCCACAGATTCACAGAAATGTAGAAGCATACATGGATGACATAGTGGTCAAGAGCAAGGACAGGGCTACTCTGATCCAGGATTTAGACGAAACCTTTGCGAATCTACGCAAGATCCAGCTCAAACTCAATCCCGAGAAGTACGTGTTTGGAGTCCCTTCCGGCAAGCTTCTCGGGTTCTTCGTGTCTCAGAGAGGGATTGAAGCTAACCCCGACAAGATCAAGGCCATTGAGCAAATCGAGGCACCCAAGCGCGTCAAGGACGTACGGAGGCTTGCCGGTTGTGTGGCTGCTCTCAACAGGTTCATCTATAAGTAAGCTGAACGCGCCTTGCCGTTTTTCAAAATTTTGAAAAAGGCAGGTCCAATGAAATGGACTCCGGAAGCGGAGGCTGCGCTGCAAGACTTGAAGAGGTACCTGTCCTCCACTCCAATACTTGTCGCACCTAAGCCGCAAGAGAAGTTGCTGATGTACCTAGCGGCAACCAATCAAGTGGTTAGTGCTGCATTAGTAGCGGAGAGGGAGGCAGATGATGAGCCAGCAATCGCGGCAAGCACATCCAGTGACAAGCAGGGGGCTTCCCCAACAAGCTCTGGTCCCGACAAAGATGGGTCTGCGCAGGCATGCGAAGAGATACGGAAGAAAATGGTGCAGCGCCCAGTTTACTTTGTCAGCTCCCTCCTGCAGGGTGCTAGGTCAAGGTACTCTGGTGTGCAGAAATTGCTTTTCGGCCTCCTCATGGCCTCGAGAAAGATGTGCCATTACTTCCATGCACATGAGATAACAGTGGTCACTCGCTTCCCGCTGAAGAGGATATTGCAGAATCCAGAAGCAACAGGCAGGATTGTCAAGTGGGCACTGGAACTATCAAGCTTTGGCCTCAAGTTCGAAAGCACTTCAACTATCCAAAGCAGAGCATTGGCAGAGTTCATAGCGGAGTGGACGCCAACGCTAGATGAAGAAATTCCAGAGACGAGCATCCCCGTCAAGGAAGCGAACAAAGAGTGGATAATGTACTTCGATGGTGCCTTCTCGCTGCAAGGCGCCGGTGCCGGCGTGCTGCTTGTCGCGCCCACCGGAGAGCACGTCAAGTACGTAGTCCAAATGCACTTTCCCAAGGAGCAAGCGACAAACAATACTGCAGAGTATGAAGGGTTGCTTGCCGGTCTCAGGATCGCGGCAGACCTTGGGATTAAGAAACTAATTGTCAGGGGTGACTCGCAGCTTTTCGTCCGCCAAGTGAACAAGAATTACCAAAGTCCATTGATGGAAGCATACGTTGACCAAGTGAGAAAGCTTGAAGAACACTTTGACGGCCTACAGATGGAGCATGTTCCAAGAGCTCAGAACGACATCGCCGACAGCCTGTCAAAGTGTGCCGCGCTTAAGGTACATGTGGAACCAGGGATCTTTGTGCTCAAGCTGACTCAACCATCTGTAACACCACCGATAGGACAGAGCAAGAAGAGGAAGTTTATTGTTGGTAACTATCTTCCGGCAGAGCTTCCCGGAGCCGCCGCCAAGTAGGTCCCCAAGATCAACACCGAGAATGCTGAGGAGCAGTCCGCTCCGGTGAGCCCTAGGGCTCGTTCTGTTGAAGCGAACGCTCCCGACAAGTTTTGCTCCGGCAAGCTTGCCGGGGAACATCAAGCTCCGGCTGAGACACAGGTTCTCGCCATAGAAGCGGATGTTCCCGCAGCAGCAGATGTGCCTTTAGTCCTTGTTGTCGAGCCACAAGCTCCAACATGGGCGCAGCAGATTGTCTGTTTCCTTCAGACAGGAGAACTTCCCGAAGAGCCAGAAGAAGCTGAAAGAGTAGCCCGGCAGTCAAGTATGTACCAGTTTGTCAACAAGACACTGTACAGAAGAAGACTCAACAGTGTGAAATTGAAGTGTATTCCCCGGGAAGATGGACAAAAGCTGTTGGCAGAGATACACGGAGGCATATGTGGCCACCACATTGGCGCCAGAGCACTTGCCGGGAAAGCGTTCCAGCAAGGTTTCTTTTGGCCAGAAGCCCTCCAGGATGCAACTGCACAAGTAACCAAGTGTGAAGCGTGCCAGTTCCATTCCAAGCAGATACACCAACCAGCTCAAGCTCTCCAGACGATCCCTTTATCCTGGCCATTTTCGGTCTGGGGGCTCAACATCCTTGGCCCCTTTCCCCGCGCAGTCGGGGGCTTTGAGTACTTGTACGTTGCAATCGACAAGTTCAAAAAGTGGCCGGAAGTGGAACCAGTGAGAAAGGTGACCGCACAGTCTGCAGTCAAGTTCTTCAGATCAATTGTTTGCCGCTTCGGGATCCCTAACAGCATCATCACCGACAACCGTACACAATTTACGAGCCGCACCTTCATGCAGTACGTCCAAGACCTTGGCGCCAAGGTCTGCTTCGCTTCTGTTGCTCACCCGAGGAGCAACGGTCAAGCGGAAAGGGCAAATGCTGAAGTGCTGCGTGGCCTCAAGACTAGAACTTTCGACAGGCTGCACAAGTGCGGAAGAAACTGGATCGAGGAGATGCCAGCGGCTCTTTGGTCGATCAGGACGATGCCAAATTGAGCCACTGGACAGACACCTTTTCCTCTAGTCTATGGAGCAGAAGCAGTTCTCCCCACGGAACTCGTATACGGGTCACCTCGAGTGCTCGCTTATGATGAGCTCGAGCAAGATGACGCGTTGCTCCTTGAGGAAGACCGTCTTCAGGCTGCTGTATGAGCTGCTCGCTACCAGCAAGCTTTGCGCCGCTACCATAGCCGCAAAGTTAACGCCAGAAGTCTCGAGGAAGGCGACCTTGTTCTTCGGTGCGTTCAGTCCGCCAAGAATTCCAATAAGTTGACGCCGAAGTGGGAAGGCCCTTATCGGGTGAAACGAGTCACTAGGCTCGGTGTTGTCCGCCTTGAGACCGAAGATGGCTTTCCGGTGAGCAACTCCTGGAACATTGAACACCTTCGCAAGTTTTACCCATAAGGCGTGGTTGCCGTGATCCGCTCCGGCAACCACCTTTTGTAAAAGTCTTGCCGCTGTTGCATGTAATCCTTTGTACAAAGCCGGGCACAGATCCCGTGCATCTGTAAAGTTTATGTGCCCCACACAACTTGTCATTTCATGCTTTTTTATCTTTTGCATGTATTATCTGACACTTTGTGCAGCATCTACCCCCGGTAAGCCATAACGAGTTGCAAGGCTCCGTATCTGTATTTTCTCTTCTTTCTTTTTTCTCAAGGAAAAGAAGGTTCCCTCGCGCACAAGTTTGCCAGGGGGGAAGAGGAGATAGTGGTATGGACCAAGCACCATTCAAGAAAGCCTTGCCTTGCCGGGAAGCAAACCACACAAAAGCTAAGTTGCCAAAGTTTGAGCAATCAAAATTTTAAATTTTTAAGTTATCTTCCTTGAACGACCGCACTTTGTATGGAAAACCTGTGCGCGGAGGAACCAACTCGTGGCTAGCCGCGCCCTTACTTTGTTTCGAGCACGCTCAACGACTTAAGTGTGCTGCGACTAGTGTCGCGCCCTTGCTTCGTTTTTGAGTTCGCTCAACAACTTAAGCGTGCTGCGACTAGTTGCGACGAGGTTTATTGTCGGCAACGGCACCGCCAGCAGGCCGCTGAAGTTCCACACTCAGCGCTCGCGGCAAAGGTGCCTACGCCGGCAAGTTCCCTAAAAGCGTAGGGTGAAAACATACAAAGCAAAGGAATCAAGTAAAGGAAATAACATTGCGATTACTACCCAAGATAAAGTTATATTACAAGATAACTTGTCGCAGCTCTAATAAACCGTTTTTCATAACATGGCTAACAGCGACAAGGAAAGAAGAAAACAAGCATCCTAATCCGCGCGATCGCCTTCAACTCTCTTGATGCCGCCCACCTTGTCCACAATGGGTGCGACAAGGGCCTTGAGCGCCTCCTGATCAGCGTCCGGCGGCAGGGACCTGAGGACGTTGGTGAGGTTGAGGCCTGGGTTGCGGAAAGCTACCTTCATCAGCACCTTCTGCAGGGCTCCCGCGTAGAGCCTGCGCGACTTGTCCGCCAGCTGCTTCGAGATCTTCTCCCGGAGTTGCTGGAGGGCCGTCGCCACGCCCTTGAAGAATAAAGTGAGCTTGGCACTGGGGTGGAGACCCTCGTCGGTGGAGTACCCGAGGTACTCCGCCCCCAGCTGCGCCAGCTCCTTGTCGATATCCGCGGCAGCATTGACAAGACCTTCTGTCCAATGCTCCATGGTTTCCCTAAAGATGTTTTGGGTGACGGCAGCGCTCTCCAGCAGCGCCTTCTCGGCCCTGATCTCCTCCTTTAGGGTCACCTCCCGCTCCTGGGCGCCGTCCAGGGTCTGGGTTAGGGTGGCCAGCTTCAGCTCGAGGTCGGCGATGGATTCCTTGGCGACGGCGAGCTCCTTGCCCTTCTCGGAGAGGCGGACCTGCAGCTCGGAATGGCTGTGGGCGTCCTTCTCTCGCTCGATCTTGAGTGCGGCAACCTCCTCGCCGCTCGTCTTGAGGTTGGCCTCCAGCTGCGCCACTCTCGTCTCCAACTCCTTCTCCGCGGTCTCGGCGGCCGCGGCAGCATCCTTTGCTTCTTGGAGAGCTCCGCCAAGCGACTGCTCGCGCGTGGAAAGTTCCTCCTCGTGACCGTCGAGGTTGACCTTCTGCTGCTGCTTCTCCACTTCGGCCTTCTTGAGGATGAAGGCCTGCTGCGCCTCGGCAAGCTGCTCCCGCTCCTCCGCCAAGGACCGGAGAGCTGCTTGGTTGATGGCTCGGAGCTCCTCCGCGCGCTTCTCGATATCGGCTCCCGCCTTCGCGGCAAGAGCCTCACGGGACTCCAGCTTGGCCTGCCGGGCGCGGTAAAGCGACAGCAGCCTGTGCAGCAACCGTTCCTCCTCGGGCTCGCTGCTGCTGCTCGGCACGTCGACAATCTTCAGCCCGGCGGAGGCAAGCACCTCCCTGTCGAAGACCTCTCCCTCGACCGGCACCCTGGACATGGACGCCCAAGGGAGCTGGATGAAGACGTCGTCGCCGGCGTTTAGGTAGGCGCCTGGCTCGGGCTCGTCGGGGCTGGGGGCTGCGGCGGCGCCGAAGGGCTCGGCGGTCGGTGTAGCGCCTGGCGCTCCTGCGGCCTCAGGGCCGTCAGTGCGATCGCCAGCCCCTTCGCCGGCTGCCGCGGCGGCAGCCTTGGCGGCCTCTGCGCCAGCGGGATCGTCTGCGCCGACCGTTTCTTCGGCAACGGCGACGTCGTCGACAATGACCTCCGTCTCCATTGGCTCGGCTGCGGATGGGTCTGACGGAAGGAAATCAAATAAAAACAGTCAAGCAAATATCCAAAAAAGAATCTAAAGGAGAAGAGCCAAGGGAAGCTTGAAGCAAAGGGGTTACCTGCGCGGGCCGGCTCCTCGGTGAGGTTCCTTGCCGGGGAGCTCTCCCTCGGCGGCGTGGTTGTAGCTCCCGCCGGCGGAGGGCCACTGGTGATGTCCCTCGCCGGAGAGCTCGCCCTTGGCGGAGTGTTTGCCCTTGGCGGAGAATTCGTCCTTGGCGGAGGACTCTCCCTTGCCGGAGAGCTTCCCCTTGGTGGTGTGGTCGAAGCGTGCGGCACGTCGGGGACGGTCTCTTGACGCTCCTGGTGCTGCTGCTCTGCTCCTACACAAATCAACGAACAAAGACGTCAGTAAAGAAGTAGCGCCCACGCGTGCCTAACAGCAGAAGATGAACTACACTTACGCTGGGGGCTGCGCTGGGGGCTGCTCCGAAGAACAGATGCCGGGTCCGGCAAGCTTGTCTTGGGCGCACACCCTGCTGTCGCGGCGGGCTCGTCCTCGATGACAATCACCGGGACCTTGGCCCTCTTCGCCGCCCTCTGGGCTAGAGTTATGAAAAAGAACAGGTTCAGAGTTAGGCGAAAGAGATACAAGACAAGAAACAGCAAAAAATTGAAGGAATACAAGAACAACAAAGTTTTACTCTTCTTCTTCCTCGTCGGAGCTGAGCGTAGAGAAATCGAAGTCTGGCTCACGCGTCCCGGCGCGAGGAGGCGGAGGAGTGGGCTCCCTTGGCCGCTTGGCGGGAGCAGGGGTGGTGGTCTGAGACGACCCCGCTCCGGCTGCCGCCGAGGCGCGGGGAGCGACAGGAGCGTAAGCAGCGGTCTGAGAAGATCCCGCTCCAGTTGCCGCAGAAGCGCGAGGTGCTCCCGTGGCAGCCTTGCTTGCCGCAGTAGCGCGTGTCGCGCGACGCGGCGGCTGTTGACCCGTCTGCCGCTCCGTCACGTCCCGGGCCTTGCGGAGATGCCTTCTAGGAGCTGGAGGCTCTGCTGGTGGTGGCGAGCTGCCTGAAGACGACGAGGAAGAGGAGTCGATCTCAAGCGAGTCGCTCGCGTCCTCAGCGGGCCCGCTTGACCCGGCCCCTTGCTCGGCAGGCTCACTTGTCTCGGCGTCTTGCCCGGCAAGCTTCCCCGCTTTCAAAAACTCTTCTCGCTCGGCAAGGCTTGCCGCCTCCGCTGCCTCCGCCTCCTCCACAGTGAATCCGAACTCTCCCACGGCCGTGGCCGCCGTTGCCTCTTCCAACCTGGTGGCGATGTATGCCATCTCCCTGTCGGTGGTGTCGCGGGTGAGGCCCTTCTTCTCATCGGAGTTAATTGGCGTTTCTTCCAAGTTGTCGAAGAATGCCTGCACAGCTTCGTCGGTAGGCTCTTGCCAAGTGGGGTCGATCCCGTGTGAGTCGCACAGCGGCATCATTGCACGGATGCGGCTGAGCGACGAGTTGTTGCACAGTGGAACTACGCCCCTCGGCAACACGAACCATTCGGGATGGTCAGGGTCGTACTTGAACAACTCCTGAAGCATCCCGTTGAGCTCCAAGACCGTGAAGTTCCAATTGAGGCCCGGGCGCAGCCTCATGATATCTGCCGCGTTCTCGAACTCCCAGGCAGGCCTCTTCCTATCCTGCAGGGGGGCGATGCGGCGGTGATGGGCCTCGAACCCCTCGTTGGTTACCCCAAGTGGAAGGTGTAAGATGCAGTAAGTAGAAGTGTTTTCCCTTAGCAAAGATGCCAAGGATCGAATCCCCAGAGACTCCTAGGTTCAACAAGTAGGTGTCAGTTGCTACGGCGCCAGATTAGTAGCAATCAACGTGGACCTGCACACAGATACAAATAACTTTGCTCCCAATGAGTACAGATAGGTTGTCAATCCCTCCGGCTTTGTAGTTCACAAAGGGTTAAAAGCAATGATCGTAGTGATAGATAGTATTTTGCAATAGTAAGTAAATAGCGGAAAGTAAATAGTGGATGTGATCAATGATGGTAATATGGACTGGAGTCTCATGATGTTCACTAGTGATGTCTCTCTCCCAAAAGACGATAAAACAGCTATGTGGGGTAAACAAATTACAGCTGGGCAATTGACAGGACCACGAACGCAAACCAATGCTGACTACATTGCAAGAAAGGTTGAGGTTCAAAGCATGGGCGGTACGCCAAAGTAAGTAGACCGAAATCCATCAATATCGACTACTAATCATCCACCTTGAGATATCTATCCAGAACATCTCGCTGGTATTAAGCTGCGAGTCCCACCCATAGTGTAAAGTCAATGCAACAGACAACTGCATTGAAAGAACTTTGCGTAAAGTAAACAATCCTTGCACCCGCGGGCACAAGCACCGTTGTTTTCCCCCTTGTGGCAACATCACATCCCCTAGACTCATGTTTCTGTCACTCAAGCTAGTCATTGAGGGGCATGAACCCACAGTCGAGCATAACGTTCCCTCTTGGAGTCACTACCTATTACTCGGCCAAAGCAATAAATAACAACGGAGAACATGCAAGAATTACTTATGAACAAAAATATAAAAGAGGTGAATCAAATATATTACTCAAGATCAATCTGAACATAATCTCATAATCCATCGGATCCCAGCAAACTCAACATAGCAACAGCATAAGGATTACATAGGTGCCTCGATCATGTAGGGCAGCTCACGCGAACTAATTAGTGAAGCACAAGAATGGGAGGAGAACATCACATAGCTACTAGTCATGGACTCATGGTCCAAGGGAGACTACTCACGAGTCATCCGGGAGGCGTCCATGGTGGTGGAGAAGCTCCCGGTGGTGATCCTCCCCTCCGGCAGGGTGCCGGGAAGAGTTCTCCTGGTGCTCCCGATCTTGGAAGCGGCGGCGGCGGCGGAACAGAGATGGGATCGCGAAAAGAGTTCCTGTTGTGAGGGTTACGGAGGACCCTTTAAATATATGCCAAAGTAGGGCACCGGGGGAGTCTCGGGGGGCCCAGGCGCCGCCCCGGCGCGGCCCAGGGGGGGGGGCGCGCCGCCAGGGCGCCTGGAGCCCTGGTGCCCCCCCCCCCCCAGGCTGCCCTTCGGACGCAGTGTTGTTTCCGGATTGCTGATTTTTTATATAATTTTTCTGGATTTTTCTGGGCAGTTCTCGAAACGTGAAAACCTGAAATATAAAAACAGCCGAAAACAGAAACTGGCACTGGGGTGCACTGGATTAGTAAGTTAGTCCAAATATGATCAAAAGTGTATGGAAGTGTATGAATATCATAGCAATATCACCCAAAAGTGGCATGGAGCAAGCAGAAATTATAGATACGTTTTGGACGTATCAACATCCCCAAGCTTAATTCCTGCTCGTCCTCGAGTAGGTAAATGATAACAAGAATAATTTCTGTGGTGACATGCTATTAACCATATAGGACTTTTTATAGTCATATGACAAAAGCTTACTGAGACAATGATTCTATAGTAATTAAGTTGTCTCAAGAGAAAATCACAAATGGCTGAAAGTTTTACAATATGAAACTGAAACATCAAAAAGATTTGCAATGAACATGATGTGCAAATATGATAAAGTGATATCTAGCTTGCCCCCTTTAGTGACGCAAACATAAATGCAGGGGCACCTTCAAGGTTTAAGTGATGACTAGATACAATCATTTCAGAATAAACGATATCACAATCATGCAAAAGACAATGCTACTTTGGGACAATGCACATTACACTTAGAATGACAATCATGCTCTCAGTAGTTGGTGCTTCAACATAAAAGTAAAAGAAAGGTTAAGTGCTAGAGCTTTTTATTTTGAAAATATGGAAGCAATTGTGTCAACGGTAGTAGTACTTCATATGTGTCATGCATAAAACATCCTATAAGTTGCAAGCCTCATGCATCGAATACTAATAGTGCTCGCACCTTGTCCTAATTAGCTCGGATTTCCATGGGTTATCATTGCATTGCATATGTTTCAACCAAGTGTCACAAAGGGGTACCTCTATGCCACCTGTACAAAGGTCCAAGGAGATAAATCGCATTTGATTTCTCGTTTTTGATAGATCTCAACTTGAGGACATCCATACCGGGACAACATAGAAAATAGATGATGGACTCCTCTTTAATGCATTAGCATATTCTCATGAGAGATTGAGGATTAAGGTCCAAGCTAAAACTTCCACCATGATGCATGGCTTTGGTTGGCGGCCCAATGTTCTTTTCTAAGAATATTCAACGAAAGTGTGACAGTTGATGGCGTCCCCAGAAACATGGTTACCGCTCCGCAAGCAACTTATAAGAAATAAGATAGATAAGCAACATATTCTTTACCACAATAGTTTTTAGGCTACTTTCCCATGAGCTATGTATTGCATGGTTAGTTTGCTTAGTACAGGTGGAGGTTAGCAAAAGACTGGGAGCGACCAACTAAGAGAGCAATGACGGTCATAATCATGCAGAGCGACAAAGCAATATTGAATCAGGCATGGAAGTTATATCGCTACTCAGAAATAAAAGAACATCAAGGCTTGACAGACTTTCTTTACAGTCTTGAATATGCGTGAGCATACGCCAAGTCAATCAAAATAAATTCTCGAAGGAAGATATTACTAAACCATACCACATCATAGGCAAACAAACCAAGTTGGTACTCCAATAACACATTGGGAACCTGTCGTGGAATTAACACGGCAGATGTCCGATTTAACGGACTTGATGATGGAACTATCGCACGGGTTAGCTTGAAAGGGTTCATGGCACACAAAGGACACAAAGGGTTTTATACTAGTTCGGCCCCTTCAAGAAGGTAAAAGCCTACGTCTAGTTGGTTTGGTATTGCTTGGGCGTCGGATTACAGGGAGCGGAATCGCTTGCCTGCGTCTCGACGGATTGATTGTTGCTTGTCCCTGAACCGGTGCCGGATCGTCCCTTTATATAGAGGTGACGCCTGGTCCGGTTTACAGAGTCCCGAGGCCGGCTCATAATCGTGTCCGCCTCGGTCTCTGCTCTTTCTTTCTTATCCCTCAAGTTACATCTTTTTGGCGGTTTACCAACCGTATTTCTATACATGGGCCTTGAAATCTCATGGGCCATAATCTCTACTAATAATAACCCAAGTACGATACAACTAAGCCGGTTTACAATATCCGGTTTATACCTATTAACCATATCCCTGACATTAGGCCCCAGAATGATTTGAACTTGTTCATATCAGTCTCCATCGCTCCTGCAACTTCTCTTCTGTCTTCATTTTTTGTAAACCGGCTCTGACGTCATCCTCCAAAATCATTAAAGTCTGACAATGACATCATCTCCGCATTTAACTCCGCAAGCTGTACTGTAGCTTGTTTTTAATGGTTATCCCGAGAATCGAGGCGTTCAACGGATCTTTATCCGATTTTTCTCCCTTGATTACCGCACCTGTCGCTTCCTATCTGCCTCTCTGTCTATAAATAGTGCCGCCCCTCCTCATTCTTCCTTCTCGCTTCTTCTTCCTCCTTCCGCTTCCTGACCCGCAAACCTCCATTGCTGCTTGAGCTCACGAACGCCACCGACGACCGCAGGATCTTCAGCCTTCGACCGGCCGCTGCATCAACCTGAGCTTTGACCAGATTCTCTCCGTCGCCGATTCTCGCTGTTCCTGGTACGTTTATCCACCTCTCCGTAGATCTGTGTCCGCCATTGCCTCGCCTGTGTTCTTCCGCCATTAGGGCTTCCGATGAAGCTCCGTCCCTTCGTAGATCTTTTTCTCATAGAAATCTTGTAATCTTCAAACCCTAGTCCATAGGTCTCTCGCTTAGCATCAGATTAGATCTTCGTCATAGTGACCTTGTAGCTTTATACGTTCCGCCATTAGAGTTCTCCGCGAGCTTCATACTATTCTTTCTCTGAAACCTGCAACTCCGTAATATCTTTACCTTTCTGATCTTGCTGTAGATGCGTCAGGTACTTTAGATCTTGCCATTTTTATTTCTGCTGTTGCCTGCTTTAGGTCTCCTTTCTATGTACATCTTGTAAACTTATCTGCTCTGATTTGGACCTCTGTAGATTTTCCGTGCAATTTTCGTTTCTTTATCTCCTTATGCTCAGATCTATTCCTTCTTAACAATGCATTGAAAACCTGTTTTTCTCTTCAATAGATCTGCTAAGTATGCTCCGGTTTAGATCATCATGTCATAAACCGGAAATGATGTAACCTGATGCAATAACTTTAAACTATTCTTCTTCAACTGCCATTTAAACCGGAAATGATAAAACTCTGTTTCATAATTACCGGTTTAATCTTGCCAAATAATTCTCCGTTTTAACCATTGCATATCATTAACAAATCCCGAATCGTTGCTTTTTCATAATCCGTCTTTGCACTTTTCTCTTCTTCAGCACTTTGCTCAAATGGCTAAACAGTATGTTTCATGCGACTGGGTTCGTTCTGTCGTGACTGAAGAAGATTTAGTCAAACTATCAAGTATTGGCACGTTAGGTCCTCGGGCCGAATTGAAATGGCGCGCTCCGGGTAATGAGTGTCCTCCCGCTCCTAGGTCCGGGGAAGTGATTGTATTTCTGGATCACATCTCCAGGGGTTTCTCTCCCCCCGGTTCAAAATTTTTCCGGGACGTCCTTGCCACCTTCCAGCTGCATCCACAGGACATCGGGCCAAACTCCGTTTCCAATATTTGTGATTTCCAAGTTTTTTCTGAAGCGTATCTGCAAGAAGAGCCTTCGGTTGATCTTTTTCGGGATTTCTTCCATGCAAACCGGCGTACTGAGTTCACCAGCGGGCCTCACCAAGAGCTTGGTGGTATCAGTATTCAGAAAAGGAGGGATGCAGTTTTCCCTCACGCCTCCTTACACACTCACCCCAAAGACTGGAATAAGTCTTGGTTTTATTGTATAGACACATCCCCTGAAGGTGAAAACCCTTTGCCGGGTTATCGTGAAACTCGTATCCCGGCAAATCACCCCTTTCCGCAACGGTTAAGCGCTGCTGAACGGATCCAGTTTTCTCCTCAACTCTCCAAGCTGAGAGCTTTCATGGCGAATGGCCTGATCGGCACAGATTTCCTTCGCTGCTGGTTATCATGGAGTATCCTTCCCTTAAGCCGGCGTCCTGATTTGATGTGCAATTACTCCGGTAAATCGGATGATCCTCAGAGATTTTCTAAGGAGAAGTTGTCTGAATCGGAAGTAATTGAATCGGCCAAGAAGATTGTCAATCCTGCTCTAACAGACTGCACTAGAGTTGGCTTGGCCCCATACTTCAAGAAAAATAAGCTGCCTGAGGTAAGTGTCTTTAACTTGTACTTTATAAACCGTCCTTTTTGAACCGTCTTTTACTTGCCTTCCCTTTTTTCATTTAGGCTGATGATCCTTTCTGGAGGAGGAAACCTCAGGAAAAACCTGCGAGGCAAACTCGCCGAAAGACTCCTGCAAATAAGAAAAGGAAAGCAGCCGTTGACGCCGGTTCTCCTTCTGAAGATGATGATCCGGACTTCGAGGTACGCCTTACTCCGGTTTACATTTTGTCTTTATATACTTGTTCATATCTCTAATGATGCCCTTTTCACAGGATCCACTCGAAGGTGATAACCCGGCGGAGATTGAGGTAACCCTTATTTCTTCCGATTCAGAACCCCCTCCTCAAAAGAGCCGTCGGACTGTTAGAAAGTATCAATTTTCTCATCCTTATGCTAAGTTGGATCCCAATTTTACTTTGAAGAAACAACAGCACGAAGCCTTGCGCCGGACCACTCGCCATAGCGGCTTGGCAGTGGAATCCTCTGGAATTTCGTTAACTCCGGCTCGAAAACGCCGCGCTGAGGTGATGCTCTCTCCAACTCTTCTTCACCCCAAGGCCGGTCTTATCAGAAAACCACTTAAACCGACTGATCCTGATTATCAGGAAACTCCACTGTCTTCATCTGGCGAATCAACCGCGACACAGCTTCCACCTTTGAAGACTGTCCCAGGGTAATTCTCTTTACTTCTTCCGGTTTATAATCTTCTTTTTCTTTATAATGCTGACTTATCTTTGCTTGTTTTTCCAGCAAACCGAAACCCAGCAAAAGAGCTAAGGGTAAGAAGCCTGTTGCTGATCCTTCTACTGATGAACCAGTAATTGAGCCGTCAACAGCTATCCCTCCTGAAGGTACTCCTGTCACTCCGGTTCAAGAACCTGTTCTTGATACTCCTGCTACTGATGCTGCCCAAGATCCACCAAGTCCGGCCCGGGTTAGTTCTCCTCAAGTTAACCCGGGGTCTCCTGATCCGGCTCAAGCTGAAGTTACACCTCCAAATGCACCCACTTCCCCTGACGTTGTGGTTACTGGCGCTGCTTATGTTGCGCCAGCCAAACCCACCGTTTTAGCAAAACATACTGCTAAAGCGGAGAAAGTAACTCAGGAAAAGGGGAAATGGAGTACGGACATATCCAGTCTTTCGAGTATGAGTGCTCAAGACATTTATTCCGGATATTTGAGCCGGCTCCACAGCAGCCGGGACTATGAAGCCAGCTTAGTGAACATGATGAGGGAGAAATACGAAGTAAGTTTTCTTGTTCTGACTTTGCTTTGTTTTGACGCATCTTTATCTTCTACCAGCCCCCAAGTTCCGGTTTATCTTCTTTATTGAAGGTAATCCGGAACTCTGTAGTTTTTAACTGCTGATCCATACATTAGCCCACAAGTATCAAGTAGATAACTTGGTTATGTAGTTGATACTTGTAAAAATTGTCTCTGATGTATTGCTTCAACTGCCATTAGCCCCCAAGTGTCAAGTATACAACTTGGTTGTGTGCTTGAGACTTGTAAAAATTTATCTCTGATGCATTGCTTCAACTGCCATTAGCCCCCAAGTGTCAAGTATACAACTTGGTTGTGTGCTTGAGACTTGTAATTTCTAATCTTCCCTTTGAACTTTTGTCTACAGGCTGAGCTGAACCGGAATGCTGTAGAAAATAGTGAACTTCGAAGCCGGCTTATAGAGACCGAGGCAGCCGCTTCAAAGGCGAAGAAAGAACTTCAAGTGAGTTTAAAAACTGCTGAAGACTTGAAGAAGTTCTTTGATGAGGAACGGACTGCTTTCGAAGTCCAGAAGAAGGACCTTGAACAACGTATTCAGGATGCCGAAGGAGCACTTAACCCAGTTACTGAAGAATTGACCGGGTTAAAATGCCAGATTGATTTGATGACCTCTGCTATCTTTGGTAAGCATAACCTGAATTCTTGTCTGTTATCTTTGCAAACTGTGTTTTGTACCGGTTTAACTTTTCTTGTTGTATGTAGGACGCCGTGTCTCCCATCTTGGGGATGACGTACGGAAGAAACTGAAGGCCTGCTATACTTTGGTGGAGCAACTATACTCTGGAGCGCAAAGGATTATCAGCGCTACCTCCTTTGGTAAACCGGCTCCTTCAACCATCAAGGCTACTTTGAACAGCTTGTCGATTCTGCCAACTCGTCTTGAAGAGGTGAAGAAATCGACTGCCCGAGGAGGTGCTCTTCTGGCCCTGACAAGGGCTAAAGCTTGGGTTCCAGACATTGATCCGGCAGAAGTGTTAACCGGGTTTCCTGACACCAAGGAAGACGGTTCAGCTTTTGGTGAGAGAGATCTGTATACTCTGACAAAGGAAATGCGTCCACTTTCTAGCAAGATTGCGGTGGAAACGGATTTGTCCCGATACCACCCAGCATATGACCTTCAAAACGAGCGTGTGGAACGACCGGTTTATGATGTTGCAAACTTAACTCCGCCGGTTCGTCCTCACACTTTTGCTCCTGATATTGATCCTGCTGAGTTGATCAACGATGAAGTGTATTTCCGTGCCTTGGCCAAGATTGATTGGCGTGCACCAGATTTCCCGCCGCTTCACGAGGAGGAAGATGTTCCGGAACCAGATGGTGGCCAGTCATCCCGGCAGGGAGGAACGGAATCTTGAATGTTATTGCTGTAATCACAATTGCTATTCCATAAACAATGCTTCCAACTATTTGGCTTTCATGCCTTGTAACAGGCTTTAGCTGAAATTAAATGCACTGTGATCCGGCTTTTGGTCTTTATAAAGTATTCTTTCGCTGACTTGTTGATTGATGCGGATCTCTTGCCCTGTCTATAAAAAAGATGAAAAATATATCCTAGTGGTGTGACCACTGGACGGATTAACTTGCTCTCTTGGTATAATAAACAAGCATACCTTTGATAAATAACTTTGATACCTTAATTGCATGTAGCCAAAATACCTTAAACCGGCAAGATGTTTAAAATTACTTTAATCAGCCTTTCTTTATGCTAATAAGCCCTTGGAACTCTTCAATCTTAACTTGTCCATGAATTTTTCTTTTCTTGGTTTAGCAATTTGTAACTTGTATCTGACCTCGTGCTGCCAATTGTCAGCTCATCATGAAGTCAAACCGGGTTACGATGAACGCCGGTTTAACTTTCTCTGGTGTTCATGACCCAGACTTATAACACTAGATATACGGTCAACTTCTAGAGCTGTTCCCCTTGGTTAAAAAGGTTATGAAACACAGAAATCATCAAGAAAACACATAATTATTGTAAATCAAACTATGCAATCGAGGCTTTTTCAAAGAGCTGCCAGGCTCAAAACTGTTCAGGGAGCCGGGTCATCATTTGAACGTGGACGATACCATTGTTCAGGGAGCCCAAAAATTCATAATATAGCCATTCATGGGGTGTGTGGGTGAACCACTGTCCCCAGGGGCCGGGCCATCATTTGAATGTGGGCGATACCACTATTCAGGGAACCCAAATATTCATAACATAGCCATTCAAGGGGTGTGTGGGTGAACCACTGTCCTCAGGGGCCGGGCCATCATTTGAATGTGGGCGATACCACTGTTCAGGGAACCCAAATATTCATAACATAGCCATTCAAGGGGTGTGTGGGTGAACCACTGTCCTCAGGGGCCGCTAATATTTTTCTTTATACAGGGCTTTCTTCTTCCTGAACCGGACATGATCCCTTGTTCCTGTGAGTTTTACCGCTCCTTCACATACCCTGTAAAGATTAGTTTCTAAAAACCAGCTAATATTGAAATATGTTTCTTTGATGACAAACTGATATGGATATTTGCCGTAAATCTGATGTATATGGAAAAAGGGCTGAGCCCCCGGTTTACCGAGGGTGCCGGTTTATTCATTATTCATAATATATACATAGGATACATGGGGGCCTATGGCTCAAGTGTAATATGGCCGTAGATGAGCAATGTTCCATGGCCTTTTCGTCTCCTCTTCTGATGTCCGTGAATCTTTGTGTTCTCGAATGTCCACCAAATAGTATGACCCGTTGCGTAAATTTTTGCTGATTACAAAGGGCCCTTCCCATGGCGGAGATAGCTTGTGCATGTCTGTTTGATCTTGGATAAGCCGGAGTACCAAGTCACCCTCCTGGAATGTCCTGGTTCTGATCCGGCGGCTGTGATATCTGCGCAGGTCTTGCTGATAAATCGCTGACCGTGCTGCAGCTATGTCACGCTCTTCATCCAACCGATCCAAACTATCCTGTCTTGACTCTTCGTTGATGGCTTCTACATAGGCCGCCACCCTTGGGGAATCATGGCGTATGTCACTTGGAAGAACTGCTTCTGCCCCGTAAACCATGAAGAAAGGTGTATAACCTGTAGACCGGTTTGGTGTAGTGTTAATGCTCCAAAGGACAGAGGGTAATTCTTCAACCCAACACCCTGGGGTTCTCTGCAGAGGTGTCATAAGCCGGGGCTTGATTCCACGCAAAATCTCCTGATTTGCCCTTTCTGCTTGACCATTTGATTGGGGGTGAGCCACAGAAGATACATCCAAACGAATATGCTCTCGTTGACAGAATTCTTCCATCTCACCCTGAGATAAATTGGTGCCGTTATCTGTGATGATGCTGTGTGGAAAACCAAACCGGAATATTACTTTTTTGATGAACTTAACCGCCGTTGCCGCATCACACTTGCTTATAGGTTCCGCTTCAACCCACTTTGTAAACTTGTCTACTGCCACTAGTAGATGAGTTTTTTGATCTTGGGATCTCTTGAAAGGACCAACCATGTCAAGCCCCCAAGTTGCAAAAGGCCAAGTTATTGGTATCATCCGGAGTTCTTGTGCCGGAACAAGGGCACGTCTTGAGAATTTCTGACAAGCATCACACTTGCGGACCAGGTCTGCCGCATCTGCATGTGCGGTTAACCAATAAAAGCCATGTCGGAAAACTTTAGCCACTAAAGATTTTGATCCGGCGTGATGACCGCAATCCCCTTCATGAATCTCCCTTAGAATCTCACAACCTTCCTCAGCTGAAACACACCGTTGAAATACTCCAGAGGTGCTACGATGATGCAGCTCCCCATTGGCAATTGTCATAGACTTGGAACGCCGGATTATCTGCCGTGCTTCACCTTCGTCCTCTGGCAATTCTCCCTGGCTTAAATATACCAAATAAGGTATCGTCCAATCCGGAATAACATGGGTTGCCGCAACCAACCGTGCCTCTGGGTCCGGAACTGCCAGATCGCCCTATGAAGGTACTTGCACCGAAGGATTGTGCAATTCATCCAAAAAGGTGTTCGGTGGTACCGGTTTACGTTGCGACCCTAGCCGGCTTAAAGCGTCAGCTGCTTCGTTCTTCCGCCGGTCTATGTGTTCCACCTGATACCCTTTGAAGTAACCTGCCACCGCTTCAACCTCTCGCCGATAAGCCGCCATGAGGGGATCCCTTGAATCCCACTTGCCCGAAACTTGCTGTGCCACTAGGTCTGAATCGCCTAAGCACTTAACCCGGCTTAAATTCATCTCCTTTGCCAATCGCAAACCATGAAGTAGTGCTTCATATTCCGCTGCATTATTAGTACAAGGAAATAATAACCGCAGGACATAACAAAATTTATCACCTCTAGGGGAAGTTAACACCACTCCGGCCCCTGAGCCCTCCAACTGTTTCGAACCGTCGAAGTGAATCGTCCAATAAGTGAGATCCGGCTTTTCCTCCGGGGTCTGCAATTCTGTCCAGTCGTTGATGAAGTCCACCAGTGCCTGAGACTTGATAGCAGTACGTGGTACATATTTCAATTCATGTGGACTGAGCTCAATGGCCCACTTGGCTATTCTGCCTGTTGCTTCTCTATTCTGGATTATATCTCCCAACGGAGCCGAGCTAACCACAGTTATCGGATGCCCTTGGAAATAATGCTTCAACTTCCGGTTCGCCATGAACACCCCATATACCAATTTCTGCCAATGAGGGTATCTTTGCTTGGACTCGATGAGCACTTCACTCACATAGTAAACCGGACGCTGAACCGGATGTTCTTTCCCTGCTTCCTTGCACTCAACCACAATTGCAACGCTAACTGCCCGTGTGTTCGCACGCAGCAACATATAGTAGCAAAGGCTCCTTGTCAATAGGGGCGGCTAAAACCGGCGGCTTCGCTAGTTGTTGTTTCAGATTCTCAAACGCTGTATTCGCTTCATCACTCCAGATGAACCGGTCCGTTTTCTTCAACATTTGATAAAGCGGGATCGCCTTTTCTCCTAAGCGACTGATGAACCGGCTCAGAGCCGTGATCCGTCCAGCTATGCGCTGAACATCGTTAATGCAAGCCGGTTTTGTTAAAGACGTGATGGCCTTGATCTTCTCCGGATTCGCTTCTATTCCCCGGTTTGAGACCAGGAATCCCAAAAGCTTACCGGCCGGGACACCAAAAGCACATTTCTCCGGATTGAGCATCATCTTGTAAGCCCGAAGATTATCAAAGGTTTCTCTGAGATCTTCTATCATTGTCCTCTCCTCCTTTGACTTAACCACAATGTCATCCACGTAAGCATGTACGTTCCTTCCTATCTGCCCTTTCAAGCAATTCTGAACACAACGCTGATAAGTCGCCTGCGCACACTTGAGCCCAAAAGGCATAGACACATAGCAAAAAGCACCAAAAGGGGTTATAAATGCCGTCTTCTCTTGGTCTTCAACTGCCATTTTGATCTGGTGATAGCCTGAGTACGCATCCAGGAAACTCAGCCGCTCACACCCTGCTGTAGCATCAATAATCTGATCAATGCGAGGTAGAGCAAAAGGATCAGTTGGGCAAGCTTTATTGAGGTCTGTGTAGTCCACGCACATCCTCCACTTCCCGTTCTTCTTTAGAACTAGCACCGGGTTTGCCAACCATTCCGGATGAAACACTTCCACTATGAACCCTGCCGCCAAAAGCTTAGCCACTTCTTCTCCTATAGCCTTGCGCCTCTCTTCGTTGAAGCGGCGCAGATACTGCTTTACCGGTTTAAACTTCGGATCAATATTTAACTTGTGCTCAGCGAGTTCCCTCGGTATACCAGGCATGTCAGAGGGCTTCCATGCAAAGATATCCCGGTTCTCACGGATGAACTCGATGAGCGCGCTTTCCTATTTAGGATCCAAGTTAGCACTGATGGTGAACTGCTTAGATGACTCTCCGGGCACAAAATCGACCTGTTTAGTCTCTTCCGCTGATTTGAACTTCAAAGCCGGATCATGCTCAGTGGTTGGCTTCTTCAGCGGAGTCATGTCCGCCGGATCAACATTATCTTTATAAAATTTTAACTCTTCCGCGGAACATACCGCTTCTGCATAAGCTGCATCACCTTCTTCACATTCCACCGCTATCTTACGACTGCCGTGCACCGTAATCGTGCCTTTATGACCCGGCATCTTGAGCTGCAGATAAACATAACATGGCCTAGCCATAAATTTAGCATAAACCGTCCTCCCAAACAAAGCATGATATGGACTTTTGATTTTGACAACTTCAAAGGTGATCATTTCCGATCTAGAGTCATGCTCATCTCCAAAGGTAACTTCTAAGTCAATCTTACCAACCGGATAAGCTGACTTACCTGGAACCACCCCGTGAAACACTGTGTTTGATGTCCTTAACTGTTTATCTGTCAGACCCATACGACGGAAAGTCTCGTAATATAATATATTGATACTGCTACCTCCATCCATGAGGACTTTAGTGAACCGGTATCCTCCCACCTGAGGTGCCACTACCAAGGCTAAATGTCCCGGATTATCTACCCGTAACGGGTGGTCCTCCCTGCTCCAAACAATGGACTGCTCTGACCATCGTAGAAACTGCGGTGTCGCCGGTTCTACCGCATTAACAGTCCGCTTTAAAACCTTCTGGTCTCTTTTGCATAGACTTGTGGTGAAAACATGATATTGGCCGCTGCTCAACTCCTTTGGATTACTTTGGTACCCGGATTGTTGTTGTTGCTGCGGACGCTGCTGCTGCTGATTTCCTTGGTTATTGTGACTCCCTTGGCCCTGCTGCTGATTATTCTGATTGTTGTAACCACCTTGATGATATGGCTGATTTCCCTGATTCTGATAACCACCTTGATAATGTGATTGGCTTCCTTGACCATTATAGTTTCCTTGACTGCCTGGGCCGCCTGGCCGGGATTGATAACCGCCGTTGTTCCCTTGATAACCGCTGTTGCCCCTATATCCTGAACCGAAATTGTTCCCTTGGTAACCCGGGCCATAAAACCCGGGCCCTAAACCGGCATTCGGGGGCCGGCTATGAGGATTAAAACGGCCGTTCCCTGCTATCGTGGGGTTCAGACATTCTCTTGCAGTGTGCCGTGCAGGCCCCTTATTCCCGCTATGCTTTATGCAGGGTTGATCCAAATCCTGCTCCCAACCCGGATTTCCTCCACCGGCTTAGCGAGCGGGACCCCGCTGATTTCCCTGAAAACCGCCTTGAACCTGTGTATTAGCCACAAAATCGGAGCTGCCTTCCGGTTTCCGTTTGCCCAACACACCTGAAGTGATCGGACTGGCTGAAGCCGGTTTACCAGTCTTGTTGGCCTTTCCCGCTTTATCTCCTTCTGGCTCCGGATACTTGGTATTATCTGAGTCTCCGTACTTCACCAAGGCACTCATTAAAGTCCCCATGTCATTGCATTCTCGTTTGAGCCGTCCGAGTTTTAATTTCAAAGATTCAAACCGGCAATTGTTCTCCAAGGTTACAATTGCGGTACTCGGGTTAATACCGTTGGAGGAGTGCAAGATCTCTGCCACTCTGCGTACCCAAGCTCCTGTAGACTCCTGCTCTCCCTGCACACATGCTGCTAAATCTATCACCGACATAGGTTGCTTGCATGTATCTTTGAAATTTTTGATGAACTGACTACGCAGCTCTCCCCATGATCCGATGGAATTCGGAGGAAGTCCCTTTAGCCAAGTCCGGGCCGTTCCTTCAAGCATCATAGTGAAATATTTGGCACAAGCCAATTCATCCACGTCCAGCATCTCCATAGCCATCTCGTAGCTTTCCACCCAAGCCTCGGGCGGTAAATCGGCTGTATAATTGGGCACCTTGCGAGGCCCCTTGAAATCCTTGGGCAGCTTAACGCTCCGCAGGGCCGGGACAAGACACTGTATCCCAAAACCGCTCGCTGTCGCTCCTGTCCCCGTAGTGCCGGTGTGAATCGGCGTCGACTGACGGATCTCCTCCCTGGCCTCCGATCTAGGCCGGTTTCGATCCGGGGCCGGCATCTCTGCCCTTGCCGGATTATCTTGCCTGTGCTGATGTCTCCTCCGTTCGCTGCTAGACACTTCGGGCTCCTCCCAATGTCTCGAGTAACTTCGGTTGGGACGTGGTGTTGAATGCAACCTTTCCCTGCTGTGAGAGTACGCTTGCTGCTGTATCAACGCCGTGTTGAGTAACCTCTGGGCCCTGCGCGCCTCTATCGCCACAGGGGATGTTTCTTCCACAGGTAAAGCGGCCAACCGTGCTGCCGCTGCAGCGATATTATCCACAGGGTTTGAATAGTGCCCCGGGGGGACCGAAACATAAGGCGCCGATGTAATCCGTCGCTCCCGCTCCGCGACGGGTTGCTGAACCGGTTCCTCTCGAGCCGGTGGGCTTCTCCGGTTTAAGATCGGATTGTTACTGGCCCCAGCCCCCGGTGTTCTGAACAAATTCGCAGATTCATAACCCGGCGGCAGGCGGGATCGATATTTTCGTCCTCTTACCCCTTCCATGGAAGCCTGTTCCATCCTTAAGTGAAAAGCTTGTTCATCCAACTCCGCTTGCCTTATCGCTAGCATCTCTCCTTCTGCCTTTAAATCCTCCTTTAACTGATCAATCCGGGCTTTTAACTGAAGAAGCACTGCATCATGTTGCGCCTTGTCTGCTGGAGCTACGACCTCTACTGCCTTAGCCGCGAACTCCTCCATCAAGGTGGATAGAACCGCAGTAACGGAGGGATTTGAACCGCTTCCTCCTGCGCCAGCCTCCGCTGTTGTTCCGTTCGTCGGGGGTTGTGAACCGGCCATAAAAACCGCCACCCGGTTTGGCGGGTCGGAGGGGCCCGGAATATTGTTTCCATCGGACTCACCCTCAGACCGGCCGTCCCGCAACTGATACAGAGATTCAGTTTCCCCGGATGAAGATTCGTCGTCTGAACAGACGACGGTTGCACCATCAGACTCCGATCCGTCCTCAGCTTGTCCTCCGTGAATCGCTCCAACTAACACATGCTTCATGACAGGTTGAATCCGGGTCGATCTCGCACGCTGAGCCGGCTCGACGATGTTGGGGAAGGTGTCCGGCTCAGGTCCCGGTCCACCGAGTTTGCCGATGAAGACTTGGATGCTGCCAAAGGGGACCCGGTACCCGTATTCAATCGAATCGGCCTCCGGTCCCCAACCTGCGTCGTCGATGTAGATCTGGCCGCGACGACTCTTGGTCATCCGGCCGACCGCGTAGCCCTTTAACCCCTTTAGGCCGCCTTCCAAGAGCTCGAAACCATCGTGCGCGAGCCCCACGGTGGGCGCCAACTGTCGTGGAATTAACACGGCAGATGTCCGATTTAACGGACTTGATGATGGAACTATCGCACGGGTTAGCTTGAAAGGGTTCATGGCACACAAAGGACACAAAGGGTTTTATACTAGTTCGGCCCCTTCAAGAAGGTAAAAGCCTACGTCTAGTTGGTTTGGTATTGCTTGGGCGTCGGATTACAGGGGGCGGAATCGCTTGCCTGCGTCTCGACGGATTGATTGTTGCTTGTCCCTGAACCGGTGCCGGATCGTCCCTTTATATAGAGGTGACGCCTGGTCCGGTTTACAGAGTCCCGAGGCCGGCTCATAATCGTGTCCGCCTCGGTCTCTGCTCTTTCTTTCTTATCCCTCAAGTTACATCTTTTTGGCGGTTTACCAACCGTATTTCTATACATGGGCCTTGAAATCTCATGGGCCATAATCTCTACTAATAATAACCCAAGTACGATACAACTAAGCCGGTTTACAATATCCGGTTTATACCTATTAACCATATCCCTGACAGAACCCCCCAGCTATTTGAGATTAACCATAAGAAAATCTGAACAATAAGCACCATCATGCAAGTAGCATCTTTATCATAGACACATTAACCAATGCAACGGAAGAAAACTCTCTTAATAAGGTGAGCATGGTAATTAAAGAGAGTTCAAGCAACCAACTAAATAAAAGCTCTTGAAAAGATAAGCATGAATACTAAGAGCAGAGCACGATAGTAGCTATTAAAAGACAAAGAACACACACAGCATAGATAGACATGAAAATTCTATGTTATGTTCTAGGTAGAAGTGGAGTGTGTTTCTCTCCCACATAAAGGAATGCTGAGTTCCGACTCGTTATGAAAAACTAAAAAGAAAACTAAAAGCAAGACGCTCCAAGCATAGCACATAACACATGAAGTGATAAAAATATAGCGAAACGAAAGACGAACTGATAATGTTGATGGAGAAGGGGACGCACGGGGGCATCCCCAAGCTTAGACGCTTGAGTCTCCTTGAATATTTCTTGGGGGTGCACGGGGGCATCCCCAAGCTTGAGCGCTTTACACTCCTGAATCTTTTTATCATCTTCCCTCGCACACTTGAAAACTCACTTCATACATAACTCATCATAATCTGATTAGCGAGGTTAGTACCCTTAATAAAATAATTATACCTTGCTGGAAATAAAGATATTATTGAAGTTATACTGTTTCTCAAGATTGCCAAAAGGTTTTTGCAAAGAAAAAACAAGTTCTTAATTTGCAAAGTGAAGGTAAGGCAAAACAGGACAGAATCTGTGAAAAACAGAACAGCAGGCAGTAATTGATCTGTTCGGGATACTTCTGAAACTCAAATCAAAAAACTCAGAACTGACGCACGAAAGACAATTATATAGAGAACGCTGTCGAAAAAATTCAGACCAAAAATATGATCTGGTGATTTTATACGAATTGTTCTATCCAAGGACAGAATCTGTTTCCTGGACAGCACCTCACAACTTTTGAACTTTCTAGCAATCAGAGGCTATACTCGGCACAAATATGAAAAGCAAAGATACAATGATGATGCTACAGCAGTAAACAACATCAAGACACAACAAAAGCAAAAATTTTATTCATGTGGGCTGCCTCCCAAAAGCATTTTCTTTTATGCCTTTAAGCTAGGCATAATGCATAGATCAAGTTTTATCAAGAGTAAAAGAATAACTAGCCCGTACAACGGACTCAAAAGGTAACTTGATCTTCTTACGAGGGAAGTGTTCCATCCCTTTCTTGAGAGAAAACTGAAATTTTATATTACCCTCTTTCATGTCAATGACAGCACCAACGGTGCACAAAAAGGGACGTCCCAAAATAATTGGACATGAAGGATCACATTCAATATCCATAATAGTGAAATCAACGGGCACATAATTATCATTGACAACAATAAGAACATCGTCGATCCTCCCCAAAGGTTTCTTTATGGAAGAATCAAAGAGACGAACACCAAAAGAACAAGAATCATAAGGTTTCAATTTAAGCATATCATATATCCTCTTGGGCATAACAGATGTACTAGCACCAACATCACATAAAGCATAACAAGAGAAGTCGTTCAAATTAATTTTTATCATAGGATCCCTACCATCTTTTAGATTTCTAGGTACGGAGGCTTCTACTCTAAGTTTCTCCTCCCTAGCTTTGATGGGAGCATTAGTGATATGCTCTGTGAAGGCAAGGTTAAGCGTGCTAGTGCGGGGATCTCTAGACATCTTGTGAAGGAAATCAATAACTTCGGTAAGAGTGCAATTATCAAAATCAAGGTCACGAGCATCAAGTAAAGTGGTAGTGGTGTCCTTAAGGTTCACTTGGTTGGTAGTTTCTATAGTTACAGCATCACCATTAATAGGTCCACTGGGACCAGGAGTACATTGGGTGCTAAGAGTGTGAACATCCTCAATAACTTGGATAGTAACAACAGTGTGGTGGGTAGGAAGGCTCTTAATTCTTTCCTCTTCCTCCCTTTCTCTAGCCCATCTTTCTTTAAGCTTAGCCATCATCCTAATGTTTTCATTAATTTGTACCTGAGTAGCATTAATAGGGATGACTTCCCTCTCCTTAAGTGGAGAAGTTTCAATTTTTAGCAATTTTACCTCATTGGCTAAGTGGTCTACCTTGAAAGAAAGATCATCTAGTTTATGTAGTTTCTCTTCTACATTCTTATTAAAGACTTTTTGGGTAGTGATGAAATCTCTAAGCATGGTCTCTAGTTCAGTATTGGAGTTCTTGGTACTAGGATAAGCATTGTTGTTCCCATAAGAGTTAGAGGGGAACGGTCTAGGATTGTTACCAAAGTTACTCCTATAAGCATTGTTGTTAAAATTGTTTCTAGAGATAAAGTTCACATCTACTTGTTCTTGAGCAATCAAAGAATTTAAAGGAACATCACGAGGATCAACAGTAGATTGCTTCGAAAGTAGAGACATGATCAAGTCAACTTTTTCATTAAGGGAGGAAATCTCCTCGACAGAGTTTACCTTCCTACCTGTTGGAGCGTGTTCGGTGTGCCATTGGGAATAGTTGGTCATCATCTCATCGAGAAGCTTCGTGGCAGCACCAAGTGTAGTTGACAAAGTTCCTCCCGCGGCCGAATCTAACAAGTTCCGCGAGGTAAAGTTCAAGCCTGCATAAAAAGTTTGGATAACAATCCAAGTAGTCAAACCGTGAGTAGGGCAGTTCTTGATAAGAGATTTCATACGTTCCCAAGCTTGGGCAACGTGTTCATTATCCAATTGTTTAAAATTCATAATGTTACTTCTAAGTTGGGTAATCTTAGCAGGTGGATAGTATTTTCCGATAAAAGCATCTTTGCACTTGTCCCATGAATCTATGCTATTTTTAGGCAAAGACTGAAACCAAATTTTAGCTCCTCCTCTCAAGGAGAAAGGAAAAAGCTTAAGCTTAACAATATTACCAACTATTTGTTGGTACTTTTGCATATCACAAAGTTCAACAAAGTTGTTCAAGTGTAAAGCAGCATCATCTCCAGCACCGGAGAATTGTTCTTTCGTAACTAAGTTCAATAAAGCAGGTTTTATTTCATATGAAGGTGCTGAAGTGGCAGGTGTAGTGATAGGTGTGCTGATAAAGTCATCGTTGTTGTGACTAGTGAAGTCACACAACTTGGTGTTCTCGGTGGAACCCATAGTAGCAAGCAAGCAAGATAACTATTTTTGTGATTTTTGATAAAAAGGAACTAAAGCAAAAATGAAAGGTAAACTAACAAGACTAAAAAGCAAAGGTAAAAGATAGCATGAAACTCCCCTATCCTAAAGAGTGGAGTCCCCGGCAACGGCGCCAGAAAATACTCCTTGATGGGCCTCAAACCCCTCGTTGGTTACCCCAAGTGGAAGGTGTAAGATGCAGTAAGTAGAAGTGTTTTCCCTTAGCAAAGATGCCAAGGATCGAATCCCCAGAGACTCCCAGGTTCAACAAGTAGGTGTCAATTGCTACGGCGCCAGATTAGTAGCAATCAACGTGGACCTGCACACAGATACAAATAACTTTGCTCCCAACGAGTACAGAGAGGTTGTCAATCCCTCCGACCTTGTAGTTCACAAAGGGTTAAAAGCAATGATAGTAGTGATAGATAGTATTTTGCAATAGTAAGTAAATAGCAGAAAGTAAATAGTGGATGTGATCAATGATGGTAATATGGACCGGAGTCTCATGATGTTCACTAGTGATGTCTCTCTCCCAAAAGACGATAAAACAGCTATGTGAGGTAAACAAATTACAGCTGGGCAATTGACAGGACCACGAACGCAAACCAATGCTGACTACATTGCAAGAAAGGTTGAGGTTCAAAGCATGGGCGGTACGCCAAAGTAAGTAGACCGAAATCCATCAATATCTACTACTAATCATCCACCTTGAGATATCTATCCAGAACATCTCGCTGGTATAGTTGCGAGTCCCACCCATAGTGTAAACTCAATGCAATAGACAACTGCATTAAAAGAACTTTGTGTAAAGTAAACAATCCTTGCACCCGCGGGCACAAGCACCATTGTTTTCCCCCTTGTGGCAACAGCACATCCCCTAGACTCATGTTTCTGTCACTCAAGCTAGTCATCGAGGGGCATGAACCCATAATCGAGCATAACGTTCCCTCTTGGAGTCACTACCTATTACTCGGCCAAAGCAATAAATAACAACGGAGAACATGCAAGAATTACTTATGAACAAAAATATAAAAGAGGTGTATCAAATATATTACTCAAGATCAATCTGAACATAATCTCATAATCCATCGGATCCCAGCAAACTCAACATAGCAACAGCATAAGGATTACATAGGTGCCTCGATCATGTGGGGCAGCTCACGAGGACTAATTAGTGAAGCACAAGAATGGGAGGAGAACATCACATAGCTACTGGTCATGGACTCATGGTCCAAGGGAGACTACTCACGAGTCATCCGGGAGGCGTCCATGGTGGTGGAGAAGCTCCCGGTGGTGATCCTCCCCTCCGGCAGGGTGCCGGGAAGAGTTCTCCAGGTGCTCCCGATCTTGGAAGCGGCGGCGGCGGCGGAACAGAGATGGGATTGCGAAAAGAGTTCCTGTTCTGAGGGTTACGGAGGACCCTTTAAATATATGCCAAAGTAGGGCACCGGGGGAGTCTCGGGGGGCCCAGGCGCCCCCCCCCCCCGGC
>LR738709.1:77521460-77537906 GCA_902687465.1 Secale cereale
CTGGAGCCCTGGTGGCCCCCCCCCCCCCAGGCTGCCCTTTGGACGCAGTGTTGTTTCCGGATCTTTGATTTTTTATATAATTTTTCTGGGCAGTTCTCGAAACGTGAAAACCTGAAATACAAAAACAGCCGAAAACAGAAACTGGCACTGGGGTGCACTGGATTAGTAAGTTAGTCCAAATATGATCAAAAGTGTATGGAAGTGTATGAATATCATAGCAATATCACCCAAAAGTGGCATTGAGCAAGCAGAAATTATAGATACGTTTTGGACGTATCAACATCCCCAAGCTTAATTCCTGCTCGTCCTCGAGTAGGTAAATGATAACAAGAATAATTTCTGTGGTGACATGCTATTAACCATATAGGACTTTTTATAGTCATATGACAAAAGCTTACTGAGACAATGATACTATAGTAATTAAGTTGTCTCAAGAGAAAATCACAAATGACTGAAAGTTTTACAATATGAAACTGAAACATCAAAAAGATTTGCAATGAACATGATGTGCAAATATGATAAAGTGATATCTAGCTTGCCCCCTTTAGTGATGCAAACATAAATGCAGGGGCACCTTCAAGGTTTAAGTGATGACTAGATACAATCATTTCAGAATAAACGATATCACAATCATGTAAAAGACAATGCTACTTTGGGACAATGCACATTACACTTAGAATGACAATCATGCTCTCAGTAGTTGGTGCTTCAACATAAAAGTAAAAGAAAGGTTAAGTGCTAGAGCTTTTTATTTTGAAAATATGGAAGCAATTGTGTCAACGGTAGTAGTACTTCATATGTGTCATTCATAAAACATCCTATAAGTTGCAAGCCTCATGCATCGAATACTAATAGTGATCGCACCTTGTCCTAATTAGCTCAGATTTCCATGGGTTATCATTGCATCGCATATGTTTCAACCAAGTGTCACAAAGGGGTACCTCTATGCCACCTGGACAAAGGTCCAAGGAGATAAATCGCATTTGATTTCTCGTTTTTGATAGATATCAACTTGAGGACATCCATACCGGGACAACATAGAAAATAGATGATGGACTCCTCTTTAATGCATAAGCATATTCTCATGAGAGAATGAGGATTAAGGTCCAAGCTAAAACTTCCACCATGATGCATGGCTTTGGTTGGCGGCCCAATGTTCTTTTCTAAGAATATGTAAAGTTATTCAACCCACGGTAAATCACCCTTACTTCAGACAAGACAAACATGCATAGCAACTCACATGATATTCAACGAAAGTGTGATAGTTGATGGCGTCCCCAGAAACATGGTTACCGCTCAGCAAGCAACTTATAAGAAATAAGATACATAAGCAACATATTCTTTACCACAATAGTTTTTAGGCTACTTTCCCATGAGCTATGTATTGCATGGTTAGTTTGCTTAGTACAGGTGGAGGTTAGCAAAAGACTGGGAGCGACCAACTAAGAGAGCAATGACAGTCATAATCATGCAGAGCGACAAAGCAATATTGAATCAGGCATGGAAGTTATATCGCTACTCAGAAATAAAAGATCATCAAGGCTTGACAGACTTTCTTTACAGTCTTGAATATGTGTGAGCATACGCCAAGTCAATCAAAATAAATTCTCAAAGGAAGATATTACTAAACCATACCACATCATAGGCAAACAAACCAAGTTGGTACTCCAATAACACATTGGGAACCCCCCAGCTATTTGAGCTTAACCATAAGAAAACCTGAACTACTAAGCACCATCATGCAAGTAGCATCTTTATCATAGACACATTAACCAATGCAACAGAAGCAAATTCTCTTAATAAGGTGAGCATGGTAATTAAAGAGAGTTCAAGCAACCAACTAAATAAAAGCTCTTGAAAATATAAGCATGAATACTAAGAGCAGAGCACGATAGTAGCTATTAAAAGACAAAGAACACACACAGCATAGATAGACATGAAAATTCTATGTTATGTTCTAGGTAGAAGTGGAGCGTGTTTCTCTCCCACATAAAGGAATGCTGAGTTCCGACTCGTTATGAAAAACTAAAAAGAAAACTAAAAGCAAGACGCTCCAAGCATAGCACATAACACATGAAGTGATAAAAATATAGCGAAACGAAAGACGAACTAATAATGTTGATGGAGAAGGGGATGCATGGGGGCATCCCCAAGCTTAGACGCTTGAGTCTCCTTGAATATTTCTTGGGGGTGCACGGGGTCATCCCCAAGCTTGAGCGCTTGACATTCCTGAATCTTTTTATCATCTTCCCTCGCACACTTGAAAACTCCCTTCATACATAACTCATCATAATCTTATTAGCGAGGTTAGTACCCTTAATAAAATAATTATACCTTGCTGGAAATAAAGATATTATTGAATTTCTACTGTTTCTCAAGATTGCCAAAAGGTTTTTGCAAAGAAAAAACAAGTTCTTAATTTGCAAAGTGAAGGTAAGGCAAAACAGGACAGAATCTTTGAAAAACAGAACAGCAGGCAGTAATTGATCTGTTCGGGATACTTCTGCAACTCAAATCAAAAAACTCAGAACTGACGCACGAAAGACAATTATATAGAGAACGCTATCAAAAAATTCAGACCAAAAAGATGATCTGGTGATTTTATACGAATTTTTCTATCCAAGGATAGAATCTGGTTTTTTGAGGATTGAAGAAGCAACGGACGGATGGACGACCTGCCCCTGTTTCCCCTGCTTATAAGGGGGAGGGGGCGGACGTTCCGCATTTCCGATTAAAGAAACCCCCCACAATTTCTCCCACGATGCCGCAATCAACGCGTGACGTTCGGGGAGAGCGCGGTGGATAAGGAGAAAGATTCGGCATGCCGCAGGCCGCGCGTGCCCGTGCACTGTTTTGGGCCTGGCCCAACAGCGCTCGGCACCGTGTATGGCCCAGGCCCGGGGGCTCCTGTCGGTGTACTAAAGTAGGGGTACCTTAGTATCCTGAACTTGTGCACGGGCAGTTGCAGCGTCCCGCGGCAAGGCTTGCCGGGCGGCCGCCAAGGTCCTTTACGATTCCTTTGGAGCCATTCAAGATTTAAGCATCCAAGTCAAGGAGACAAGGCCCCGGCGAGAGGAGCTTGCCGGGAAGGCCACTCGAGGCACAAGACCACTCAATGCACAAGGCCCTGGCAAGAGGAGCTTGCCGGGAAGGCCGACCAAGGCATTTCAAGGAACTTGCCGCGACGCGCCACGCGTCCCGGCAAAGCCCGGTGAGCGACAAGCTCCCAGAAGCGACAAGATAGCAACCGCGGCAAGGCGCTTGCCGTGGCAAGCTTCCACTCAGTACCCGCGCTCCAGTGCATCCACCCACGCGTCGCTCTGGGACCCTTCCAGGTGCACGTGGCGGAAGGCTGTGCAGCCAGGGGTACACTGTGGCAAGCGGTGATGACAAGGCTACCGTCATGGCGGACGGTGGCGCCCCTGACGGCCACTTTTTGCACTGTTTGGGCGACGGCGACGGGCATTTAATGCCCTTGTCCCCTGCCGTCAGGGTTAGGTATGGGACACTGTTCCATCTACCACCCTTTTTACACTTTTGCCCTCAACTACGTTGCCACCTGTCGGTGACCCCTTGAACGTATAAAAGGAGGCCCATGCGCAACGTAGAGGGGGATCGATCATTTTTCACGCTCGGTCTTGCTAGCGGTTAGAGGGTAATGTAGCTTCTCCTCGCTCCCGAGCCAAGAACTCAATACAACCACCAAAGCAGGAGTAGGGTTTTACGCATCCGTGCGGCCCGAACCTGGGTAAACTGCTCGTGTGCTCGCCTCGATCTGCTCTCCATGCATCCTCCGCCCCCTTGCCGTACCGAAAAGGGGCTCCGGTCCCATAGGTGTTCGTGGGCGATCAGTTTCCCCGACGCCAAAATGTGTATTCTTATATAAAACAGAAAAGAAAAATATTAGGTTGTCTTCCAACAAGCGCTTTTCTTTAAAGACTTTTAGCTAGGCATTGCTAATTTTAATGATGATCACATGAATGACAAGAATTGAAGAGCCAAGAGAGCATCATAAAACACGTGAAAAACACATCTAAGTCTAACATACTTCCTATGAATAAGCATTTTATAAGCAAACAAATTATCAAGGCAAGCAAAAACTAGCATATGCAAGGAACAAGAATAAAACTTCAAAAATTTAAGCATCAAGAGAGGTAATTTAGTAACATGAAGATTTCTACAACCTAATTTTCCTCTCTCATAATAATTGCATGTAGGATCATAATCAAATTTAATAATCTAGCTATCATATAACATATTCTCTACATGATCCACATGCATGCAAAGTTGACACTCTTCCAAAATAGTGGGACTATCATCCAATAAACTAATGACCTCTCCAAGCCCACTTTTATCAACAGTTTCATAAAATTGATAATTCTCCAAAGTAGTGGGATCATTATTACCTAAAGTTGGAATTCTTCCAAACCCACTTTCAAGATTATTGCAAACATATTCATCATGAGGCTTAAATAAATGTTCAAGATCATAAGAAGAATCACCCCAATCATGATCATTGCAATAAGTAGAGGACATATCAAAATTAGCATCCCCAAGCTTGGGGTTTTGCATATTATTAGCATAACTAAAATTAATAAAATTTATTATAACATCATTGCAATCATGCTTTTCATTCAAGGAGCTATCGCGAATCACTTCATAATTTTTTTTGTTTTAACACATCATCACAATTTTCAAATTCACGAATTTCAAGCAAAACTTCAAAAAGACAATATAGTGCACTTAACTCACTAGCAATTGGTTCATCATAATTGGATATTTTCAAAATATTAGCAAGTGGATGAGGATCCATAGACCTTTTCCTTCTGATTTCCAATAAACACACAATTATGCCAATCAAACAAGCAAACAAGCAAAGCAACTAAGTAATCCCTCTGTAAATTAATATAAGAGCATTTAGATCACTAACATAGTGATCTAAACTCTCTTATATTAGTTTACGGAGGGAGTAAGACATAAGGGAAAATGAAAAAGGCAAGAGAGAAGAAGGCAAATGAAAAGGAAAATATTTTTGTGTTTTTGTAAAACATTTTAGAGGAGATGAAAATGAGAGGCAAATGGAAAATAATGTAAATTGTAAGGAGATGAGAGTTTATGTGTGGGGACCTGATAGATCTGACTTGATCCTCACTGGCAACGGCGCTAGAAATTCTTCCTTTTACTTGTGATCCGCATTAGTAAATTCCCCGAAGAGGAAAGGATGAAGCAGCATAGCGGCAGTAAGTATTTCCATCAGTTATGAAACCAAGTTTATCAATCCAGTAGGATAACCAAGCAAGTTATGTAAGCGACACCTACACACAAACAACAAATCCTCGCAACCCAACTCGTAGAGGGAAGGAAAAGTAAGAGTACATGAAGGGGCTTTAGGAAAGGATCATGGGGAACCACCACCTCGGAAGTCGTGGTTAGTCGGGAAACAGGCACATATGGGCCAAAGGAGGACGCGGAACCTGAAAGTCTGGAGATCACTGACCCCTTGGTGGAGTTCTGTCTCGCGGGAGCGTGACTTCATCCGGGCTCGATACACTTGGGACCTGGTAAATAAGGGTTTCAAAACAGACACGCCCACGAGGGATTTCATGAGACTACTGGTAATTATTATTGTACCACCTTATTTTAGCTTCTGATCAATTCAACTACACATTTAGTCACATTTGTAAATGATCCACGTTCCTTTTGCAGAAAGAGCAACACAGGCTTGTGGCTGGAAGCGACCCGTTGTCTGAGACATTGACGACGCCCAAGTAGGACACCCCTTTCAAAAGGGCCTTGAACATAATGAAAGGACTCCTGGTGGACAAGCGGTCGTTGTATAGACGTGTGCACGCCGTCGGAGACGGCGCCACATGGAAATACTTTTACCATGAGGACGCGGAGGAGAGAAGGCAGAGATGGAAGTTAAATGAAGTGAACATCGACAAGAAGGTTGCGACTATGGTCGAGAACAAAACAGTTGCTAACAAAGAAGCAATAGACCTGAGTTGGTCCATGAGGTAGTCAATGCAGTTTTAGATGCCTGTAGAAATGATTTTCTAGTTTCGGATTATAGCTTGATTCCGGCTATTATCGAATGGACGAAGCAAAGTCCACATAAAGGGCCAGCGGACTTTTCCCTTCCGAGCTACGTCGGGAGCAACTCGCAGAACATCGCACTAGCACCTCCGGACACAACCGCACATGTTACCACACCTGCTCCCGCAACTGCTGATAGTAGCTTGTCCTCCATCTCTGGCCAACTCGGTTGGGATTCTTCTTTGGTTGAGCTCGACGCCGTCACAGTGACTATGTGCCACACCCTCTTCAATAATCTTCCATTTTCGTTGCCTTTCCGATGTTTGACATCGCACACAAGTGTTTGCAGGCCGACCAAACCCCATGCACCATATTGTAAACCATCTGCGACTAGAAGGTGGAAATGAAAAGGAAACGATAGTGAAGTCCAAGGAATGCGTGTTCCATAGTCAGCCAATGCCCCTGTCATCTTGACAGTTTGCCGGTAGGGGAGATCAAGATGAGACCCCGCCACGGCTTGGCGATTGCAAGAGTTGGATCTTGTTGTGGCCGAAGAATCTCCTTTGTCTAGAGGCGGCCGGGAGCACACCAATGACAACACCTCGGGAAGTTATGAACACCACCCCACCTACCCAATTAGCAATGCCTGTCATGCCGAGTGATAGCGGACGATGTGAGGAAGAGGCTCCATTAGTGGCTGGTGACGTATTCCCCTTCGAAGAAGCAATGGATGATGTCATGAACGAGAATGATGACCCTCTCCGGCTTCTCAGTACCAGCGGCTATAATGACAGAGGATTGATGGCTCGGCAGTATGACGCAGGCTATGAGTGTGATGAGTTAATGCCTGAGTTGCCAGAGTAGGAACGCATTAAGGCTGATTGCAATAAGTCTCTCTTCATGCAATCCTCCTAGGACACGCCTCCAGATGATGCCTCACCCCGCAACAACAAAAAAGTGAGGGTCATGCAAAGCTGAGCCCAACAACACTGGGGGCGGTGGTCAGTGACGGATCTTAGGATCACTTCTGGTACCAAAGACGCATAGGAAGGGAACAAGTAAAGTCCCTACTGGCGCCAAAGCTGCTTCTAGCAGCTAGCCACAGCCTCGGGTTGAAGAACGTATACCTATCAAAGGTGTGTCGAAATTCCATGTCCTAGGCGATTCGCCCCTACCCGAGGCAGCGCTAGAGGGCATAGACGGCGATCTAAGGAGACTTCATGGAAATGTGCCATCGAGAGAGAAAATCCTTCTTGCCTCAAAATATCTAGGATACCCACTCGACGCGGTTAAGGTGTCGTGGCAAAGGGCATGATACGTCTCCAAGGTATCTATAATTTATGAAGTATCCATGCTGTTTTAGTATCATTCTTGGATGTTTTACAATCATTTTATAGCAACTTTATATCATTTTTTGGGACTAACCTATTGACTCAGTGCCAAATGCCAGTTGGTGCTTTTTCCTTGTTTTTTACATCCCCGGAAATCAATAGCAAACGAAGTCCAAACACCATGAAACTTTTTGGAGATTTTTTATGGGCTAGAAGACACCCAATGGGCCAGAGTTGCACCTGGGGGGTGCCCCAAGGGGGGCACAACCCACTAGGGCTTGTGCCCACCTCAGTGGTCTCCTGCAACCCCTTTTTACCCTATAAATTCCCAAATATTCCGGAACCCATCGGGGTAGACCTAGATCAGAAGTTCGGCCACCGCAAGACTCTTTAGTCCATGATATCCAATCTAGAGCCCTTTTCGGCACTTCGCGGGAGGGGGAAATCATCACCGGTGGCCATCTTCATCATCCCGACGACCACCATGGTGAGAAGGGAGTAGTCCACCCTCGTGGTTGAGGGTTTGTACCAGTAGCTATGTGTTTAATCTCTCCCTCGCGCAATCTCGAGATGTCACGATCTTAATATATCATGGGCTTTGTTAACATAGATGGATCATATGATGTTTCTCCCCTCTCTATTCTTGTTGTGATGAATTGAATATTTACCCTTTTAAGTTTTGTCATGTCGGATTGAATGTTTAGATTTGAGAACACATGATGTATGTCTTGCGGTATGAATACTTGAGGTGACAATGGGGTATCATATTGATTCACTTGATGTATGTTATGGCACTCAACTTGCGGATTCCCGCGGTGACATTGGGGTAATCTATGCATAGGGGTTGATGCATGTTTTTATTATCTTTTCTCCGATAGAAACTTTGGGCTCTCCTTGTATTTCTTTGTGTGGATTGAATATTATGATCATGAAGTTGTTTGATGCATATTGTAGAATCAACTCATGGATATTTGTGGTGATATTGGAATATCTAGGTGACATTAGAGTTGGTTGATGTGTGTCATATGGTGTTATTTTAGTATGAACTCTTGGTTAGATTGATCAAAAAGAATAGCTTTATGTTATTTTAGTACGAACTCTAGGATAGATTGATCGGAAAGAATAGCTTTGAGGTGGTTTCATATCCTACAAACAATTTCTATCTTTTGTTCTCCGCTAATAGGATCTCGGGAGTGATTTAGGGATAATCATATGATCCAACTATGTTAGCATTGTTGAGATATTGCACTAGCGAAAGTATGGACCCTAGGCCTTGTTTCTAAGCATTGCAATACTGTTTGTTCTCACTTTTGTTACTTGCTACCTTGCTATTATTTTATTGTTACTATTACAAAAATCAATATCTACTCTCCATATTACACTTGTATCACCATCTCTCCGCCGAACTAGTGCACCTATACAATTTACCATTGTATTTGGTGTGTTGGGGACACAAGAGACTTTTTATTATTTGGTTGCAGGGTTGTTTCAGAGAGACCATCTTCATCCTGCACCTCCCATGGATTGATAAACCATAGGTCATCCACTTGAGGGAAATTAGCTACTGTCCTACAAAACTCTGCGCTTGCAGGACAAACACGAGTCTATAAAAAATTGTGTAGTAGACATCAAGCTCTTTTCTGGCGCCGTTGCCAGGGAGGTGAGTGCTTGAAGGTATATCTTTAGATCTTGCAATCGAATCTTTTAGTTTCTTATTTTATCACTAGTTTGGTTTTGCAAAAGAAAACTATAAAAAATGGAATTAAGGTTGCATCATATTATTGATCATCTTTATAATATCTTTCTTGAAAATAATGGATTGGAAAATTGTTTTCAATTGTTCGAAGAAGAAGTCCGTAAATTGTTTGGCACAAAATATTTGAATGATGAGCATAATTGCAATGTTTTTAGTATGAATTCTTTGAATATCCAAAATGCTGATGATTATTGCACTAGCCATGAGAAAAATGTTTCTTATAAGCATGTAAATTTTTGTGGTGTGGAGAGACTTTGTGAAGACATGCCTCATAAGGATGATAGATTCTATAAGAAGCATAAATTTTTAGAAACGAAAAAGTTGCAAGAGAGGCTAGATGATTGTGCTGAAAGATGTAAGAAATTCCGCCATCATTGTAAACTTTGCAATAAATGTGGTCATTTAAATCTCCAATGCAAATTATTTCATGATCAAATCGTGTCCAAAAATTGTGATAACTTGATTAACCTTGAGCATCATAAGGAGCTTAGTCTTCTTTTGGGGTATGAATAAATGAAATGTATAACTAAGGGTTTTCCAAATCCCGAGAGATTTCTTGATTTCGATCTAGAAGAAATTTATATTTTTTGTGTGCAATAAATTGCATTGAGAATCCTTATATTGCCAACTACCTAAAGACAAGAAAACAAATGGAACATGAAGAGAGTGCTAATGAAAGGGAAAATGTTTCCCAATACCCTCCTAGTGTTTATTACGATGAATCAAGTAACGAGGAGGAGCTTCCTATCCAATCAATCTCTACAACAAGAAGCTCAAAAAATTGATTAAACCCACATGTGAGGTGGTGAAGAAGAAAAAGAAAATAAGAAAACATAGAGGTAAAAAGGTAACTCTCCCAAGTAATATTGCTCCTATCACCATTGTGCCTCATGAAAGTGAATCAAATATGTTGAGGGAAGATGATGATATTGAGTATGATTTTTTGATGCCTAATACTTATTGTAATGATTATGTTTGGGAAGACAATGATGTCTTTTGTGATCTTGAAAATCTTTTTGGCACTTGTTTGGAAGAATATGATAATAATGTTTCCTGTACTATTGGTGCCATTCATGCTATTGATAAGAATGATTATGATGATATGCAAAATCACAAGCTTGGGCATGCTATGTTTGATGAGTACGAAATGTTTGAAGGTTTATTTGCTAAAAATAATGCTTGTCCCAAGATTGGGGATGATTTGCATAATGAATATGATCCCTTGATTCCTTCTACTCTCGATAAGAAAATTTATTATGATGTTAGCATGCCTCCTATTTATGATGATTACAATGATGAAAGTGGGTTTGGAAGAGTGTCAACTCTAGGTAGTAGTGACCCCACTATTTTGGAGGGTGTTGAATCTTACTACAATTTTCGGGGGAAACTGTCCTCCCACGAGCACCTATGGGACCGGAGCCCCTACTATGTTGCGGTAAGGGAGCGGAGGGAGCACGAAGAGCAGATCGAGGGGCACACGCGGGCAGTTTACCCAGGTTCGGGCCGCGCGGACGCGTAAAACCCTACTCCTGCCTTGGTTGTATTGAGCTCGGGAGCTTGAAGAGCTACAGTACTAGCTACACCGAGCGAGAGAGTTGCTTAGGTTTCGAACCCTTTCTGCGTTGTGCATGGGCCTCCTTTTATAGCTCAAGGGGTCACCGACAGGTGTCAACATAGAGGAGGGCAAAAATGTAACTTTGGTGGTAGTTGTAAGAGTGCGGGAATAGTGCGTGAACAGTGGATGAACAGTGGTCTTCACCTAACTTTGACAGTGGGGGACAAGGGCATTAAATGCCCGTCACCGTCGACCCCAAAAGTATCCGTCCATGCTCCTCCGTTCGCCACGACGGTAGCCTCGTCACCGTGGCTCGCCACCGTGTACCCCAGCCTGCATAGCCATCCGCCACGCGCCCCTGGAATGGCCCCAGGGCGACGCGTGGGCAGATGAGCTGGAGCGCGGGCACACAGCATAAGTTTCCCCCGGCAAGCACCTTGCCGGGGTCGTGACCTTGCCGGGCCCGTAAGCTTGTCGCTTCCCGGGTCCTGTCGGGGCGCGGGATGCGCCGAGGCATCTCTTGGGATAAGTGTTCCTTGGTCCTCCTGGCAAGCTCCTCTTGCCAGGGCCTTGTGTAAAAGTGATAACCTTGAGCCTGGTACGGCCTTCCCGGCAAGCTCCACTTGCCGGGGCCTTGATCTTCTGACTTGCATACCTTGTTCTTGAATGGTTTCATAGGGACCAGAAAGGTTTCCGGCAAGTACGCGGTGAACCCTGCCGCGGGAAGGTGCTACTGCCCGTGCACAAGTTGGGGTACTAAGGTACCCCTATCTTAGTACACCGACAGGAGCCCCCGGGCCTGGGCCACACACGGTGCCGAGCGCTGTTGGGCCGGGCCCAAAACAGTGCACGGGCACGCGCGGCCCACTTCAAGCCGTATCCCCTTCTGCATCCGCCGCATCCCTCCCTAACAGCACGCGTCGATTGCGGCGTCGTGGGAGAGATCGTGGCCTGTTCTTTAATGGGAAATGCGGAGCGTCCCCCCACTCCCCCCTTAAAAGCTGAGGAAGCAGGGGCAGTTCCCTCCATCGTCTTCATTGCATCTTTATTCTCCAGAAAACCTCTGCTGCTTCTTGCCCCCACCCCTCCTCCGCCGTCTTCCGCACCCGCGGCGCCGTCGAGCTCCTCGCCTCTTCCCTCGCCGCCTCCGCCATGGCCCCGAAGAGCGACAAGGCGAAGGCGGACAAGGCCAAGAAGGAGAAGTCCGAGCAGGCGGCGAAGCTGGCCGCCATGCGGAAGAGAAGCGTGGTCTTTGCGCCGAGGCTTGGCGCGAAGGAGTTGCGGAACAAGTATTATCTGTTCTGGTCGGGGGAGACCAAAGCTCATCCCTGCACCAGAGCTTTCCCCGCTGTCGCCAAAGACATGTTCCCCGGCGGGTACTTCTTCTTCGCTGCTTTCTTCCATTGTGGATTGTGCCCTCCGTACTCGGAGTTCTTTTGCGATATCATGAACACATACAACCTCCACCTCCTAGATTTCACTCCCAACGCCACCCTTACAATGGCCGTTTTCGCACATCTGTGTGAAAACTATGTTGGGATCCATCCAAACGTAGCACTCTTTCGCCATTTCTTTATGCCTAGAGTGGAGGCTGGCGCTCCCCTTTCCGGCGGCATCTCCTGGATCTTCCGGCTGAATAAGAAGGATTCATACCTGAAGGGAGAACTCCGCGGCAAGTGGGTGGAATGGCGTGCAGATTGGTGCTGGGTAGTGGAGGATAAGCCGGAGCCGTTCACTGCGCTGCGCACAACAGCCATAGTGCGCGGCAGGAATTGGAGCGAATTGGCCCCGGAGGACAACAAGCTCAGTATTGCCCTCGTCAGGATTATCCATCTCCGGGTAGCCAATCTGACCATCGGAGAGGTTGGGGCAGATTTCCTCCACCGCCGCATTGCCCCTTTACAAGAAAGGAAAAGGCCCGCCTGGGAATTCGGCAATGCAGCGGATATCATGAGGCTGCGCCCTGGATTAAACTTCAATTTCACTGCTTTGGAGCTGAAAGGAATGGTCCGATAGCTCTTCAAGCATGACCCGGCCCATCCGGAGTGATTCAGACCGGCCAAGGGAGTGGTGCCACTGTGCAACAACACCGCCTATAATTCCTTGCGCGCAATGATGCCGGCGTGCGACTCCCATGGCATCGTCCCCACCTGGATCGAGCCTCCGCCGGATACTGTGCTGAGCTTCTTCAACAACTTAGTTGAGACGCCCAAGAACACCGAGGAGAACAGGGGCCTCACCCGGGCCACTACGGCGCGGGACATAGCTTACATTGCCTCCAGGATGGAGGAGGCCGCCGCAGCTGCAGCGGTGGGAGATTTTGGATACACCGTGGATGAGGCGCAGGCCGCGGACGAGGCGAACCGCGCAGAGGAGGCGGAAATCCTCAGGCTGCTCAAGCTTTCGCCTGACGAGTTTGCCGGGGTGCCTTCCCTGAGGCTTGCCGGGATACCCGGGGTTGCTGGGGTGAGCGAGGCTGCCGCAGGGAGCGAGGTTGCCGGAGGGAGCGGGGCCGCCGGAGGGAGCGGGGCCGCAGGGCATGATGCTGGACCCAGCGGGCCCGCCGGGGAGGAGGAGGAGGACGTCGAGGCCGATGAAGACACCGGTGGATCCCCGGGACTTGACGACGATGCCTCCTCGTCCTCAGAGAACTCCCCACCTCCGGCAAGTCCTACACAACCACCGAGGAAGCGCCTCCGCAAGGCGGCTACGGCGACAAGGCCGCAGGCGCCTCGACAGCAGCCTGCGCGCCGGGCGACGCGCGCCACCAGGGCGAGCCAAGCCGCGACGGAGGCGCCCCGCGCACCAGCGCCAAGCGGAGGGGGATCCTCCCGGAGCGGAACGGCCGCTCCTCCTGCTCCTCGGGCCTCGGCGTCAACGGAGGCTGGGTCTTCGAAACCCACAGCCCCGGAGACCGCCAAGCGCCCGAGGGAGCCTTCTCCTCCTGCTCCTCGCGCGGGAGAATCTCAGGTGGAGTTCGACTTCTCCGCCCTTAGCTCCGATGACGACGAGGAAGAGGAGTAAGTACTTGCAACTAGTAACTTCTTTGATTTTGTCTTGATTTTCCTTGATGATTCTGATCTTGTTTTTGTTTTGCTTTCAGGACCCTGGCACAGCGGATGGCGAAGAGGGCCAAGATCCCCGTGGTTGAGGTCGAAGACGACTCGCCCGCCGCGGTGACCGGAGACGCGCTAGCGGCAAGCTTGCCGGATCAACCTGCTGCTCCGTGGAGCAGCCCCCAGCGCAGCCCCCAGCGTAAGCCTGGTAGTCATATGTCTGCTTGGCGGGCGCGCTTGAGGTTGTTATCTGTATTGATATTTTGTTGTCTTGTTTGTCTTGTGCAGAAGTGGAGCCGCAGCCGCAGGAGCGCCCGGAGACTGCCCTCGACGAGCCACTTGCTCCACCCTCCCCGCCAAGGGTGAACTCCCCGGCGAGGGAGAACGCTCCGCCAAAGACGGGCACCCCGCCAAGGGCGGGCTCCCCGCCAAGGGTGAGCAGCCCGACAAGGGTGACCACCCTGCCAAGGGAGGGCGCGGGCGGCCCTCCGCCAGCAGGGGCCACTGCCCGACCGCCAAGGGAGGACTCCCCGGCGAGGGAGCCTATCGTTGAAGAAGTCCGCGAAGGTAAGTCTTGCAACTTCATCTTCTTGAACTTGTCTTTTTGGATATTTGCTTGATCTTTTCTTTTCTTTTTCTTCTGCTAGATCCTCCTGCACCGGAGCGGATGGAGACGGAGACCGCCGGCGAGGGGGGCGTGCACGGCGACGGCGGCAACGCCACTGCCGTAGAGGGCATGGTTGGAGCCGACGAGCCTGCCGCTGAGGAGACCGCCTCGACCGCAGACGCCGCGGCTGGGGAAGGGACCGGCGACCACACTGCTGGCCCGGAGGCAGCAGGAGCGTCAAGCGCTGCACCGGCCGCCGACCCCTCCGCCTCCACGGAGCGGCCAGGCGTCTATCTTGAGGCTCCCAACGGGGTCTTCATACAGGTCACGTGGGTGTCCTCGTCGCGAGCCCCCGTGGAGGGAGAAACCTACGATGGAGAGGTCCTCGCCTCCGCGGGGTTGAAGGTCGTTGAAGCGCTTGGCGGGAGTGACGAGCCCGAAGAGGAGAAGCTTCTTCGCCAGCTCCTGGCCCTGTACCGGGCCAGGCAGGCGAAACTGGAGTCCCGGGAAGCTCTTGCCGCCAAGGCTGGAGTTGATCTGGATAAGCGCGCCGCGGAGCTCCGCGCCGCCAACCAGGCAGCCCTCCGCAACTTGGCAGAGGAGCGTGAAGGGCTTGCCGAGGAGCAGCAAGCCTTCCTCCTGGAGAAGACTGAGGCAGAAGAGCGGCAGCGGTTGGCCGCCGAGGAGTTGTCTCGGCGGGAGGGGGCGCTCAACCAGCGGAAAGTCGAGCTCGACGCCCATGACGACGAACTCACCGCCCGGGAGCAGGCTATTGGCGGGGCCCTGAAGGAGGCGAAGGATGCCGCAGCCTCCGCGGAAACCGCCAAGAGGGACCTGGAGCTTAAGGTGGATCAGCTGGAGCGGTACCTGAAGGCAAGCGAGGACAGAGTCACCACACTCAATGTGGAGTGGGAGAAAGATGCCCACACCAACTCTGACTTGCAGGTACGTCTCTCCAAGAAAGGCGACGAGCTCACTATCGCCAAGGATTCTATAGCTGACTTGGAGTTGAAGGTCTCCACTTTGACTAATTCGCTCGACGCCGCCCGGGACCGCGAGACGAAGCTGAAGGACGAGCTCCGCAAGGAGCAGAACTTGGTGGAGAGCGCCGCCGTCTCAGCGAATAACTTCAGCCAGGCGGTGGAACAATGGACCGACGAGCTGGTCACCTCCGCTGCCAGTATTGACAAGGAGATGATGGCGCTGAGGGCGGAGCACCTCGTGTACTCTCCCGACGAGGACCTCTTCCACAGCGCCAGGCTAAGTCTCTTCTTCAGGGGAATCGCGCCGGCGCTTGCACGGCTGTGGGAGAAGCTCCCCGCGCAGCTGGCCGACGAGTCGTGCCGGCTCTGCGCGGGCACCCTGGAGCGCGTCTTGACGAAGATCGTCTACCGCAACCCCGGCATTAACCTTGTGAACGTCCTCCGCAGCTTGCCGGACGACGCAGATCAGGAGGCGTTGAAGGCGCAGGTCGCCCACATCGTCGCCAAGGTGAACAAAGTCACGAGGCGTGAAGGCGACCGCGTAGACTAGGCTTCTTTCTTTCTGTTTCCTTTGCTGCTGCAAAGTATGTCATGGACATGAATTAATTAGTTATTGCGACAAGTTATCTCTGTAATATACTATCTTATTTTTGAGCAATCAATGCGCTGTTATCTCCCTTGCTTTTGGTCCTCCACTTTGTATGCTTTTTGCCCTACGCTTTCAGGGAACTTGTCGGCAAGGGGCCCTTGTCGCGAGCGCTGAGTGCTGGACTCTTAGCACCCTGCTGGCAAAGGCCTTACCGGCAAGAAACATTGCCGTAGCTAGTCGCAGCGCACTTAGCTTGCTGAGCGAACTCGAAAATGAAGTAAGGGCGCGACACTTGTCGCAACTCACTCAAGTCGTTGAGCGTGCTCGAAAACAAAGTAAGGGTGCGGCTAGCCACGGGTAGGTTCCTCTGCGCACGTGTTTTCCATACAAAGTGTGGTTGTTCAAGGAAGACAACTAAAATTTTAAAAATTTGAACTGCTCAAATTCTGGTAACTTAGCTTTTATAAATTGCTTGTTCCCCGATAAGGCCTTCTCTTTCTTGAACAGCACTTGGTTCGTCCTCCCCCTCCTTC
>LR738709.1:77538009-77550166 GCA_902687465.1 Secale cereale
AAACTTGTGCGCGGGGAACGTTCCTTCTGCTTAAGAGGGAAAGAAAAAGAGGAGGGAAAACAGTGTATATAGCCTCACGGCTTGCAAGTGCTTACCGGGGATGTGCGTTGCACATGGTGCCAAACAATGCATGCAAATAACAAAGAAAAAGCATGAAAATAGCAAATAGTGCGAAGCACGAAAACTTTACTGATGCACGGGATCTGCGCCCGGCTTTGTACAAAGGTTTACATGCGACAGCGGCAAGACTTGTACAAAAGGTGGTTGCCGGAGCGGATCACGGCAACCGCGCCTTATGGATGAAACTTGCGAAGATGCTCTATGTTCCAGGAGTTGCTCACCGGTAAGCCTTCTTCGGTCTCAAGGCGGACAGCGCCGGGCCTTGTGACTTGTCTCACCCGATAAGGGCCTTCCCACTTCGGCGTCAACTTGTTGGAATTCTTGGCGGACTGAACACGCCGAAGAACAAGTTCGCCTTCCTCGAGACTCCTGGCCTTGACCTTGCGGCTATGATAGCGGCGCAAGGCTTGCTGGTATCGAGCAGCTCGTACAGCAGCCTGGAGACGTTCCTCCTCAAGGAGCAATGCATCATCTTGTTGCAGTTGCTCTTGCTCGAGCTCATCATAAGCGAGCACTCGAGGAGATCCGTATACGAGTTCCGTGGGGAGAACTGCCTCTGCTCCATAGACAAGAGCAAAGGGTGTCCGTCCGGTGGCTCGACTTGGTGTCGTCCTGATTGACCAAAGAGCCGCCGGTAACTCCTCTATCCAGTTTCTTCCACACTTGCGCAGCCTGTCGAAGGTTCTTGTCTTGAGTCTGCGCAGCACTTCAGCATTGGCCCTCTCCGCTTGACCATTGCTCCTCGGGTGAGCAACAGAAGCGAAACAGACCTTGGCGCCAAGGTCTTGGACGTACTGCATGAAGGTGCGACTTCTGAACTGTGTGCCGTTGTCGGTAATGATCCTGTTAGGGATCCCGAAACGGCAAACAATTGATCTGAAGAACCTGACTGCTGACTGTGCTGTCACCTTTCTCACTGGTTCCACTTCTGGCCACTTTGTGAACTTGTCGATTGCAATGTACAAGTACTCAAAGCCCCCGACAGCGCGGGGAAAAGGGCCGAGAATGTCGAGCCCCCAGACCGAGAAGGGCCAGGACAAAGGGATCGTCTGGAGAGCTTGAGCTGGCTCGTGAATTTGCTTGGCATGGAACTGGCACGCTTCACACTTGGTTACTTGTGCAGTTGCATCTTGGAGGGCTTCTGGCCAGAAAAACCCTTGCCGGAACGCCTTCCCGGCAAGTGCCCTTGCGCCAATGTGGTGGCCACATATGCCTCCATGTATCTCTGCCAGCAGCTTCTGTCCATCTTCCCTGGAAATGCACTTCAACCTGACACCATTGAGCCTTCTTCTGTACAGTTCATTGTCAACGAACTGGTACATACTTGACTGCCTGGTTATTTTCTCTGTCTCTTCTGGGTCGTCGGGAAGTTCTCCAATTTGCAGAAAACGGACAATCTGCTGTGCCCATGCCGGAGCCCGAGGCTCAACGGCAAGGACTAAAGGCATGAGGGCTGCTGCGGGAACCTCAGCTTCTACGGCAAGAACCTGCGGCCACGCCGGAGCTGATGGTCCCCCGGCAAGCCTGCCGGGGCAAGGCTTGTCGGGAACACTTGCTTCAACTGTACAGATCCTCGGATCCGCAGGAGCAAACTGTTCCTCAGCATTTTGGTTGTTGATCTTGGGGACCTTGGCGGCGGCTTCTGGAAGATCCGCCGGCAAGTAGTCGCCGGAGACCAACTTTCTCTTCTTACTTTGCCCAACTGATGGTGTAACGGATGGCTGAGTTAGCTTGAGCAGGAAGGTCCCTGGTTCCACAGGTAACTTCATTGCAGCACACTTTGAGAGGCCATCTGCAATATCATTTTGAGCTCTTGGGACGTGCTCCATTTGCAGACCTTCAAAGTGTTCTTCAAGCTTCCTCACTTCATCAACATAGGCTTCCATCAAAGGGCTCTGGTAACTCTTGTTCACTTGTCGGACCACCAACTGAGAATCTCCCCGCACAATCAACTTCTTAATCCCAAGCTCGGCGGCAATTCTGAGGCCGGCAAGCAAACCTTCATACTCAGCAGTATTGTTTGTCGCTTGTTCCTTGGGAAAGTGCATCTGGACAACATACTTGAGGTGCTCTCCGGTGGGCGCTATGAGTACCACGCCGGCACCGGCGCCTTGCAGCGAGAAGGCACCATCAAAGTACATTACCCATTCACTGCTCGCTTCTTGGACGGGGACGCTTGTCTCTGGAACTTCTTCATCAGGCGTTGGGGTCCATTCTGCTATGAACTCTGCCAAAGCTCTGCTCTGTATAGTTGAAGTACTTTCAAACTTAAGACCAAAGCTTGACAGCTCCAGTGCCCACTCGACGATCCTGCCTGTTGCTTCGGGATTCTGCAATATCCTCTTCAACGGAAAGCGAGTGACCACTGTTATCTCGTGTGCTTGGAAGTAATGGCGCAGCTTTCTTGAGGCCATGAGGAGGCCGAAAAGCAACTTCTGCACCCCAGAGTATCTTGATCTAGCCCCCTGCAAGAGGGAACTTACAAAATACACTGGGCGCTGCACCATCTTCTTTCGCACTTCACCTTGTTCTTGCGCAGACTTGTCCTTGTCGGAGCTAGAGCTTGTCGGTGAAGCCCCCTGCTTGTCGCTGGATTCGCTTGCCGGTGGTGTAGATTCCTCATCCGCCTCCCTCTCCGCTACTAACGCAGCACTAACCACTTGATTGGTTGCTGCTAGGTACAGCAGCAACTTCTCTTGTGGCCTAGGTGCGACAAGTATTGGAGTAGAGGACATGTATCCTTTCATGTCTTGCAGCGCTGCCTCCGCTTCCGGAGTCCATTTCATGGGACCTGCCTTCTTCAAGATTTTGAAGAAAGGCGAGGCGCGTTCTGCAGACTTTGAAATGAACCTACTGAGGGCAGCTACACAACCAGCAAGTCTTCTTACGTCCTTGACGCGCTTCGGGGCTTCAATCTGCTCGATGGCTTTTATCTTATCAGGATTGGCTTCAATCCCCCTCTGGGACACAAAGAACCCGAGAAGCTTGCCGGAGGGGACTCTGAAGACGCACTTCTCGGGGTTCAACTTGAGCTGGATCTTGCGCAGATTCTCAAAGGTTTCCTCTAAGTCTTGGATCAGGGTATCTTTGCTCTTGCTCTTGACCACTATGTCATCCATGTATGCTTCTACATTCCTGTGGATCTGCGGCTCAAAAGCAGTGTGCACCACACTTGCAAATGTCGAGCCTGCATTCTTCAATCCAAAGGGCATGCGTATGAAGCAATATGTGCCGCATGGAGTAATAAATGCAGTCTTCTCTTCATCTTCCTTGGCCATGAAAATCTGGTGGTAACCTGAGTATGCATCAAGGAAGGAAAGCAGCTCACATCCAGCGGTGGAGTCAACAATCTGGTCAATACGCGGCAAGGGAAATGGATCCTTGGGACATGCTTTATTCACATCAGTGAAGTCTATACAAAGTCTCCACTTCCCATTGGCCTTGCGTACGACAACTGGATTGGCCAGCCACGTAGGATGGATCACGCCTCTAACTAGGCCTGCTGCTTCCAACTTCTTTATCTCTTCCGCGACGAACTCTTGGCGCTCCACGGCCTGCTTCCTGACCTTCTGCTTGACGGGCCGCGCATGAGGACAAACAGCAAGCTTGTGCTCAATTACCTTCCTGGGAACGCCGGGGATGTCAGATGGTTGCCATGCAAACACATCGACATTCGCCCGCAGGAAGGCAACGAGCGCGCTTTCCTATTTGTTGTCGAGCGTAGCACTGATGGTGAAGGTACCACCAGTGCCGTCCTCCTTGGCGGACACCTTCTTGGTTGCCGGTGGAGCGGCCATCCCCTTCTTGCACTTGCCGGTGGAGCTCGATGGTGCGTCCTCGACGGCAGCGCAGCACTCCGAGGAGGTGCGTTTGCCGGAGTGGGCCCCAGAGCCCTTGCCGGACTTGGTCTTGGTCTTCCCCCCGGGAGCTTCAGCGGCAAGTGTGTTGCTTTCTGCTGCGGCTGCTGCGTCCCGGTAGATCTTGTCGGCGCAGATAAGCGCGTCCTTCTTGTCGCCAGGTACAGAGATGACGCTTATCGGCCCTGGCATCTTGAGTACGTTGTAGGCATAGTGGGAAGCTGCCATGAACTTGGCGAGGGCAGGACGTCCAAGTATCCCATTGTATGGCAATAGGATATCGGCCACGTCGAAGGTTATCCTCTCCGTCCTGAAGTTGAGCTCCCCGCCAAAGGTCACCGGCAGCGTGATCTTCCCCTTCGGCTTGCTCCTTCCTGGGTTTATTCCTTGGAACGACCCGGTTTCTTCGAGCTCGCCGTCTGGGATTTGGAGTTTCTTGATCACAGCCGAGGAGATCAAGTTCAGGCCGGCCCCGCCGTCAACCAACATTTTGGTGACCTTGAGGTTGCGGATAGTTGGTGAGACCAACATCGGCAAGCACCCGACCGCAGTTGTGCGGTCAGGGTGATCCTCAAGATCAAAAATGATGGGCGTGCTGGACCACTTCAGCAGCCTGCGTGACCCGACGGGCGGCTCAACTGCGTTTACTTCCCGCACCCACTGCTTGAGTTGGCGGAGGGAAGTGTGCAGGGAGGCGCCTCCGTCGACACACAGCACTTCTGTGGCCTTCTGGAACTCCTGCTCGCTGATATCTCCTTCCTCCATGTCGTCGTCGTCGTCTTCTTCCTCATCCTTGTCGCGGCCCCGGGGAGGTCGATCACCTTGCCGCTGCTTGGCCTTGCCGCGGCGTCCTCCCCGGCCATTGAATGGCCGCTTCTTTCTTGGCTCCCCTCCGCCACCTTGGGCCTTCTCCTTGTCGCGATGCTCATACTCAGCCTTCTGCTGTTCTACAAGGTACTCGACTCGTTTGCAGTTTGAAATATCGTGGCCCTTGGTGCGGTGGATTTTGCAGTATTGCTTGTCGGAGCCGTCCTGCTTGTCGGCTGCCGCTACAGGGGCGGGTTCCTTGCTGGAACTGCCAGCCTGTGCCTTCTTGGCGGGAGCCTCCTTGCCGGACTGCTCGACGACTAGCACCTCCTTGCTCTTCTTTCTCCTGTTGTTCCGCCGTCGGCTCTTCTTTGCCGGGGCGGCATCCTCACTGTCGCTTCCTCCTGCGCCAGTATCCTCTCCGGGGAGTCTCCTCCCCTCTTCGGCGCGCGCGCACTTGTCAGCTAGAGCATAGAGCTCGCTGACATCCCGAATCTTGGTCATGGCCATCTCTTCCCTCATGCGGCGGTTACGCACGTTCTGGTGGAACGCGCTGATAACCGCGGCAGGGTGGACGTCGGGAATGTTGTGTTGCACGCGGCTGAACCGCTGAATGTACTTGCGCAGGGATTCTCCCTCCTTCTGGGGCAACATGTGGAGATCGCTCTCCTGGCCGTGGGGTTTGTGGCCGCCCGTGAAGGCGCCAACAAACTGGTGGCACAGATCCGCCCACGAAGAAATGGAGCCTTCCGGCAAGTGCATAAGCCAAGAACGGACGTTCGGCTTAAGCACTAGCGGGAAGTAGTTGGCTAGTATCTTCTCGTCGCATCCCCCGGCAGCCTGCACCGCGATGGTGTAGATGCTGAGGAACTCCGAGGGGTGCGTCTTGCCGTCGTACTTCTCGGGTACGTCGGGCTTGATGTTTTTCATGCTAGGCCACTGGACGCGCCGCAGCTCACGGGTGAACGCAGGGCAACCTGCCGCATACGGCAAGTCGCCTGGTTCACCGGGCGCATGCGTGTCGACAGCGGTCCCAGCGCGCTGATCTGACTGTCGTCGGGCTTCTCGTCGGCGCTCGATGCGCGTCCGAGCGTCTTCTTGCCATCGGTCGTCGAGGACTTGGCGCTGCTGGCCTGTCGTCTGCTGAGAGGGACGTGGTGCGTCTACGGACACCGAGGCTTTGGAGTTCGCCCGGTCGTCCATCTTGTCCTTAGATTTGGTGGCGCCATGAGTTTCCTCGCCGGCGACCACCCTTCCGCCGGCGTCTCCTCCACCAACCGTTGGTTCTGGTGGTGGTGGAACCGACGCAGACGGGCCCCCGACCTCCGAAGCCTTCTTCTTCGGAGGCATGTTGGCGTTGCTGATGAAGTTGATGAAGCTGATGAAGCTGGAGAGGTTGATGAAGAATGCGCCCGCGTGAGCGCCGGATCAAGTTCGCACAACCTCGACGCCCCCTACCTGGCGCGCCAAAGATGTCGGGGGAAACTGTCCTCCCACGAGCACCTATGGGACCGGAGCCCCTTCTACGTTGCGGTAAGGGAGCGGATGGAGCACGAAGAGCAGATCGAGGGGCACATGCGGGCAGTTTACCCAGGTTCGGGCCGCGCGGACGCGTAAAACACTACTCCTTCCTTGGTTGTATTGAGCTCGGGAGCTTGAAGAGCTACAGTACTAGCTACACCGAGCGAGAGAGTTGCTTAGGTTTCGAACCCTTTCTGCGTTGTGCATGGGCCTCCTTTTATAGCTCAAGGGGTCACCGACAGGTGTCAACGTAGAGGAGGGCAAAAATGTAACTTTGGTGGTAGTTGTAACAGTGCGGGAATAGTGCGTGAACAGTGGATGAACAGTGGTCTTCACCTAACTTTGACAGTGGGGGACAAGGGCATTAAATGCCCGTCACCGTCGACCCCAAAAGTATCCGTCCATGCTCTTCCGTTCGCCACGACGGTAGCCTCGTCACCGTGGCTCGCCACCGTGTACCCCAGGCTGCACAGCCATCCGCCACGCGCCCCTGGAATGGCCCCAGGGCGACGCGTGGGCAGATGAGCTGGAGCGCGGGCACACAGCATAAGTTTCCCCCGGCAAGCACCTTGCCGGGGTCGTGACCTTGCCGGGCCCGGAAGCTTGTCGCTCCCCGGGTCCTGCCGGGGCGCGGGATGCGCCGAGGCATCTCTTGGGATAAGTGTTCCTTGGTCCTCCTGGCAAGCTCCTCTTGCCAGGGCCTTGTGTAAAAGTGATAACCTTGAGCCTGGTATGGCCTTCCCGGCAAGCTCCACTTGCCGGGGCCTTGATCTTCTGACTTGCATACTTTGTTCTTGAATGGCTTCATAGGGACCAGAAAGGTTTCCGGCAAGCACGCGATGAACCCTGCCGCGGGAAGCTGCTACTGCCCGTGCACAAGTTGGGGTACTAAGGTACCCCTATCTTAGTACACCGACAACAATATTTACGAAAGTGGATTCTAAGAGGTCATGACTTTATTTAGTGATACATCCACTATTTTGGAAGAGGTTTCAATTGACTATGATGAGAACAAAGTTGCTACTTATGATTGTTATTATGATGACATGCACTACTAGGAAAAGTGCTATAGATGGAATTGATACTAATGGCGCACCAGACAAGCAGTGCGCCATTAGTATATAGTAATGGCGCACCAACAACAGATACGCCATTAGAGTTCAAACTACTAATGGCGCACCAGGCCCAGCGTGCGCCATTAGTATCAAAAAGTTTTTTTTTGAACTAGCGCGCCTGTCCAAACATACTAATGGTGCATCGAGACGAAGTGCGCCATTACTAGTTATAACTAGTAATGGCGCACCAGCAGTAAAGTGCGCCGTTAATGTTCTTTTTTTATGATATTTTTTATTCTTTTTTTTACAAAACTACTAATGGCGCACTGTCCCACAGTGCGCCATTACTAGTTTAAACTACTAATGGCGCACTGTGCGACAGTGCGCCATTAGTATGTTATTTTTTTTGCAAAACTAGTAATGGCGCACCTACTATAAATGCGCCATTAGTAACCTTGATTACTAATGGCGCATTTATAGTGGGTGCGCCATTAGTAAGTGGGCAGCAACAAGATATTTTGGACAGCCTCTCCTACCCACACTCACTTTCTCCCCCACTTCATTCTCTCCACCTCCTCCTCCTCTCGGGTCCCTCCTCTTTTTCACCTCATTTCCACCATATATTCATTCAAATTAAGTGGTTAAATTACCTTGTTTTGATAGGTAAGTAAGGGGGGAAGCTATATTTATGTTGTTCTCCATACAACAATGTGCACATGCACTTTTTATGGCCTAGCTAGATCTATGTATGTTCGTGGTGTTGCATATGTTTGTTGTGCTGCATATGTGTTTGTGTTTGGAGGTGTACCGGTATTTGAAATGTGATAGTTGCCAATATTTTCCCGGAATGTTGATTCATTTACGTTTCGGTGAGAATTTTGGCATTAAGCATTCTTTTTTGTCCTATTTTTAGGGAAAGTCATGGCAAAAAAATTCTTGGTTCTAAAATATCGTTTTGCTCTACCCCGCAGGCGACCATGGTGCGCACGATGACCGAAGGCATCGTGAATAGGTTTTTGAGGTCCGCGAAGGCCGAGCTGCTTCAAAAGAACGAGACGGAGATAAGATGTCCGTGTCGAAGATGCAAGCTGAAGAGCCTTATTGCGGACCCGGATTCCGGGCAGGTGCGGGACCACCTGCTCTTGCGTGGTTTCATGGATGGCTATCGGTGGCAAGGTGATGAAGATGACTACGAATTCGTCCATGGGGGCCGGTCAAGAAATGAGGAAGGGCAGCAAGACAACCACCGCGGCTCGGGTGGGCGAGAAGACGAAGAATCCCCAGGAGATGATCACGATGGTGATGCTGTACACAGTCATCATGTAGAAGATACAGGAGGACATGATGATGAGGAAGATGCCGGAGCAGACGACGGGCATGATCATGAAGATGATGATGCTGGCGGAGCAGACGACGCTGGACCATCGATGGGCTAGGTGCAGGACCCTCATATTCAAGAGCTGCTTCTCAAGCAGACCGATAACGCAAGAGCTGCCGCCCGAGAGAAAGCCAAGATGGATCAACTTGAGTTAGACGCGGTTACTCCATTGTATGAAGGATGCAGGCCCGAGATACCCGCCTGAAAGTAACGCTCATGGATCTGGAGATGAAGGTATAACACAAAATGACCGACGCATGCTTCGACGAGAACATGTCATTCTGGCACGAACGTCTTCCCAAGGGGAACAAGTGCCCCACCAGTTTGGAGGAGGCGAAGAAAATCGTGTGTCCTCTGGATTTACCGCACGTGAAATACCATGTGTGCATGAACAATTGCATCATTTATCGGGACGAGCACGCGGAGTCTACCATATGTCCGGTGTGCAGCGTCACTCGATACAAGAAGAGGAAGAAAGCTCCTCGAAAAGTGGTGTGGTACTTTCCGATCACTCCTCGTCTACAGCGGTATTTCGCGGACCCTAAGGTAGCAAAGCTCCTGCGTTGGCACGCGGATAGGGAGGAGAAGAAGCGAGAAGATGACGCAAATGATCCGGAGATAGATAAAAAAGACAAGATGTTGAGTCACCCTAAGGATGCGAGCCAGTGGCAAGCGTTGAACTTCGAAGACCTAGAATTTGGGAACGATCCAAGGAACATCGTGCTGGGCGCGAGCACCGATGGAGTCAATCCGTTTGGCAGCCAGAGAAGCACACATAGCACCTGGCCTGTGTTTGTGTGGATGTACAACCTTCCCCCTGGTTGTGCATGAAGAGGAAGTACATTCACATGAGTATGCTAATTGAAGGACCGAAACAACCACGGAACGACATCAATCTGTATCTGGGGCTGCTGAAAGAGGAGCTAGACACGCTGTGGAAAACGCCAGCCAATACGTGGGACGCCGCAAAGAAAGAATATTTCCCTATGAGAGCCGCGCTGCTCACGACGGTGCACGACTATCTCAGTTACGGATATGTCGTGGGGCAGGTGGTCCACGGATTTTCTGGATGCGTCAGGTGCATGGATGACACAACGTATCGCCAGCTAGATAGAGATCCCGGGTCTTCGAAAACCATGTTCATGGGACATCGAAGGTGGCTTCGCGACGATGACCTATGGAGAAAACGCAAGGATCTGTTCGATGGTGAAACCGAACCCCGAGGACGCCCGCGTACCAGGAGCGGCGAGGAAATAGACGAGCTGTTGAAAAATTGGAAAGATTGCCCATTGCCGGGAAAGAAGCAAAAGGCTCCAGAGCCGGGAAAGAAGCGAAAGGCGCCAGAGCCGCTGCTGAAGGTATGGAAAACGAGGTCTGTTTTCTGGGACTTACCGTACTGGAAGATCCACCGTGTGCCTCACAGCCTTGATGTAATGCATATCACAAAGAACGTGTGCGAGAGTCTGCTTGGTACCCTGCTCAACATGCCAGAGAGGACCAAAGATGGGCCAAAAGCAAGGGCAGACTTGAAATCAATGGGCATCAAGCAGGAGCTTCACGCTATATATGATGATCATGATGATGATGATGATGATGATGATGAGGCGAAGCAGGACACGGAAAGTCGTCGCAAAGGCAAAAAGGCCAAGAAGACCGGAAATGACTACCCTCCCGCGTGCTTCACTCTAAGTCAGGAGGAGATCGAGCAGTTTTTCACCTGCCTCGTAGGAGTACAACTTCCTTACAGTTACGCGGGGAAGATAAGCAGATACCTAGACCGGGCGAAGCTGAAGTTCAGCAGGATGAAGTCTCACGACTGTCACGTGCTGATGACGCAGATACTTCCAGTTGCAATCCGTGGTATCATGGACGCGCACGTCCGTGAAACCCTATTTGGCCTATGCAACTTTTTCGACGGCATCACTCGGAAGTCTGTTGGCGTGAGGCAACTCAGAAGGCTACAGGAAGAGATAGTGGTGATACTATGCGAGCTTGAGATGTACTTCCCGCCCGCATTCTTCGACGTTATGGTGCATCTGCTGGTCCATATCATGGACGATATCATCCAACTCGGGCCGACGTTCCTACACAGCATGATGCCGTTCGAAAGGATGAATGGTGTCATCAAAGGATACGTTCGCAACATGTCACGTCCAGAGGGAAGCATAGCCAGGGGCTTTCTGACTGAAGAGTGCATCTCCTACTACACGAATTATCTAGGCATCGAGAACCCCGTTGGTCTTCCCGTCAACAGGCACCTCGGCAGGCTCGCTGGATGGGGTCACCGTGAGGGTCGCCGCGAAATGCATGTCGACTTCGAGGGTCGACTCGCCGACTTTGAAAGAGAAAACCTAGTCGCGCTACAACACATAGACGTGGTCGATCCTTGGTTGGTTCAGCACAAAACCTTTGTTGAGAAGACGTACAATGACCGAGGCCAACAGAGGACAGACGGAGATATAATCAAAGAGCACAACTCATGTTTCACGCGTTGGTTCAAGCAGAAGCTTCTGTCGTACCCTTTACATGATGATTCTTCCGCGGAAGAACAACTCATATTCGCCTTGTCACAGGGCGTCGAGCATAACCTGATGACCTATGAGGCGTACGATATCAACGGCTACACATTCTACACCGAGGCCAAGGACATGAAGAGCGATGGTTATCAGAACTCCGGGGTAACGATGGAATCCTACACCGGTAATGACAAGGACAGATACTACGGAAGGATCGAGGAGATCTGGCAGCTGAGCTACGCTGGAGAGAAGGTCCTGATGTTCCGTGTCAGATGGGCCGAGAGCGTCCTAAAAGAAGACCGGTATTTCACCACCATGGTTATACCCGAAGCCAAATCCAAGACCGCGGGCGCAAACGTCACCGCAAAAAATGAGCCATGGGTACTGGCTTCCCAAGTTGACCAATGCTTCTTCATTACCGATCCGTCAAAGCCCAGTCGTGTTGTCGTGAGGAGAGGCAAAAGGAAGATCATCGGAATGGATGGAGTAGCCAATGAGTAAGACTTGGACAAGTACGGCGACCCGAGGATCGAACATGACGACGATGATGAAGTAGCAGCTTACACCACAAGAAGAAGCAGGACCACCCTACCTAAAGGACGTCCGTTCCACAGAAGAACTCCATTTGCGAAAAAGAAGGACAAGAAGATTGTGAACAGATAGCTAGCTAAGATCGATTGTATTTAAATCGTACCCTTCATTTCTCGATTGTATTTCATGGGCACTTTTTGAACTATCATGAATATTTTTAAATTTCATGGACACTCGATCTCGACCCCCCCTCCATCTCGATCGCTATCCCACCTCGCCAGATTCGGTCCCCCTCGCCGGCGAGCACCCCCCGGTCCACCGGCCGCCGCCGCCGACCCCCCGCACCCTCGATTCCCCTACTCAACCGCCGCC
>LR738709.1:77551284-77607272 GCA_902687465.1 Secale cereale
GCCGCCGACCCCCCGCACCCTCGATTCCCCTACTCAACCGCCGCGGCCGAGCACCCCCCGGTCCACCGGCCGCCGCCGCCGACCCCCCGCACCCTCGATTCCCCTACTCAACCGCCGCCGCCGACCCATGATATATTCAAAATAATAAATTTGATGATATTTTTTCATATTCATAAATATTTTCAAATAACAAATTTGATGATATTTTTTAAAAATTATTACTTTTTTATAAAAAAAATATTACTGTTATGATTTAAACAAGTTTGAACATATTTAAACACAAATAAGTGTCAAACAGCATTTTAAAAGCAAAAAAAAAATTGGGGAGCCTGGGAATCGAACCCAGGACCTCCTGGTGGGTGTGCAGAGTGCTGACCAGTCAGGCTAGTGCGGGGGTTCTGTTAGGTAGTGGGTTAGGTGGAATATATAGCTTTCTGTCGGGCTAGTGACTAGAACACAATACTAATGGCGCACCTGGGGGTGGTGCGCCATTAGAGTCTACATACTTATGGCGCACATAGCTGCGGTGCGCCATTAGTAATCCCCCCATACTTATGGGGCCGGCCGCACCCTCCTCTCTCTCCCTCTCGCCAGATCTCCCCCCTCTCCCCGACGCCTCTCTCTCCCTCACCCGCCGACGCCTCTCTCTCCGGCCGCACCCGCCGACGCCATCGACGCCCGCGCCCCCGACGCCCCGGACGTCCGGAGCTACGCCGCCGCCGCCCGCGCCCCCGACTCCCCGGCCTCGACGCCCGCGCCCCCGACGCCCCGGCCTCCCCCAGGTGTGTGGCCATCTCCGGTGGGCTGGCTCCTCCAGATCCTCGCCGACCACGGGTCCCTCACCGTCGCCAACACCTGGAACCACGCCAAGGTATAAAGCTCCAAACTCCCCATGGCATCCTCCTCCTACCTACCAGTCCTTGCATTCTTCCATCCAATTTCCTATTATTAGGTTAGGTGTGGTGTTGGTCTCCATGACTTGAACCCAAATTCACTAGCTACTAGCAGGCTAGCAGTTTCCTTTCGCCCTAATTCCGCTAGTGAACTCTGGTTTTACCAAGCAGGCAAGCAGTGTAATACTGCAAACGCAAGAATTGGGTTGGTCAGTTAAGAATTCGGCGAACTAAGTGACTACTTTTTCAAAGTGGTGCATTATAAACAAGCAGTCGCTCTCATTCCATCCAAAAGTGGATAAATGGACCTAAAGTAGTGCATTATAAACCAGCAGGCAGCAGCAGCAGCTTGTCGAATTTTCTACTTTCTAGGCATACTAGATGAGGCAGATGAACCACCGAGAAGCAGAAATTGGGAAAATCATGGCGTGGTTTCTCTCTTGTAGCCTTGCAAAGAAGAAAGGAAATGGCACTAGCAAGGAAGCCATGCATAGATTGATTTTCGTGCCCTGTCTGTCTCGTTCATCAGATCAACCTAGCTAGCCAGCTAAGCTTAGCTTAACTTAGCTACTCCGGGTCCCGGACCTCCTCTTCTGATGATGTGTATCTACCCCCACAACATAAGCTAGCTTGACCTGTTCTATTCAGTTAATGTTCCTTTCTTTCTTGAAAAGATGTTCTCAAGTATGATTGTTTTAGTACTACTATATACGTAGTACGTGGTGATGTTTCTGGAATTAAACGCATGCTTTCCCTCACCTACTGGGGATGCCATCAGATAGTAGCTAGAGCACTCCATCTGATGTAAATACAGTATGAAAGGTGGCATTACCCTCTTGTTTACTTCTCTTTTTGGATGAGCTAATTGAGCTAGTCCCACCAGATCCACCACAAAACTTTTCGGTGCGTGATCGATTGTGACAGTCAGAAGTTTGGTTAATTTGTTTCCCAGGGAGATCGATCATCATCAGCAACTAAACAACGTAGTATGACCAGTGCGGCATATGAATAACCACACCATGCGCCCTTTTACACTCTAGGCAAGATGATTCATCGTGTGGTCTGAGGACTCCTGCTTATTAGTGGCATTTGCCTCCTGCTTAATTATTAGTGCTCTTTTGGAAGGTGCTAATTGGGATAGTCCCACCAGAAAACTTTTGGGTGGTCCTGCTTCCTGCTTGTTTATAATGCACCACTTTGATTAGGAATTTTGAAACTAATTATGTTCCCTGAAATTGAAAAAAAAGGGTGAAAAGCAATTAATTTTACCCAAAATCAAGACGGGTAAAGAAAGATGGGAGAGTTACTGGAACATGGGACCCATGGGTTGACTTAGACTATGCTAAAAGAGGCTCGCGTGTCACCCTTTTAAACGAGTTCTGACATAGGAGTATTTCTCAAAAGAAGATGACCAACTCTTCATATTTGATAAATCCTCTCTTGCTCAACCACTCTCACGTATCTCACTCGTTTAGGTTAACTTCTATTTTTCTGTGTGGAAAGAAATCATCTTATTGGAGGCTCTGCCCTTATGAAGTCAAGGATAGCCACTGTTACTTAAATATGCCATATTGCTGCTGCTTTCTAATTAATACTGGCAGCAACATCAATTTTTGAGTTGTTGTCAGTTTGCTATCAAGCCGTGACTGTATGTCATACTAGGTTTTAGGTTTTAGGTTTTTTTTCATGTACACTAGTACTACTTGTATGTCACACTAGCACAATGATAATAATGGCGGTCGTGTATTTGGTTCCTTGTTGTAAATATTTGAACTTCAAACTATTGTTTTACAAGCTTCTGCAACTTTTTCTTAACTGTTGATGCTGCTGTTATGCCTGTATTCACTGCTGTTGCTACTGTACTTGTCATGATGTTGTACTTGTGATGATGCTACTTGTGATCTTCTGAAATGACCCATTGGCGACTTCATTAGGCGGGGATAATGATTTTGCAGGTACCCCGAGAGGCCCTTGAGTTTGCTGGAATGTCGATTAACTTCCGTTCCGGCAAATTCGGGTACTCCATATGTCCTATTTTCAGCAAAGGTCATGCTGAAATTTTCCGAGAATTTTAGCATGACTTTGCTAAAAATAGGACATATAGGGTACTTGTGACTAATGCATGGGCCGGGGTATCTTAGTAGTTAATTAAGTAGGATCAAGTGCCCCTTTATTCTACCTGCATTAAACCATAGGCGGCAATAGAGCCAAGTGATTAGGCCCAACTTAGAATTCTCCTTCCCAGCTTAGCGTTTAGGATGCCTCGGTGTCGACAAACCATAAATTATAAAACCTTGGCTTTTAGGATGCCTCGGTGTCGATAAAAACCGAAATGATGAAAGCTTAGGCTTTTAGGGTGCCTCGGCGTCGAAAAACCCTCAATTATAAAAGCTTAGCTTTTAGGATGCCTCGGTGTCGACAAACCCTAAATGATGAGAATATGATCTTGTTCCTTGACAATAACCAACTTTTTGACCAAACTTTGTTCCTATTTAGAGAGAAACATGGCCAACAACGATGAGGCCGGCGGTTCGGGCAGCAAGGCATTCTGGGAGCTGTCCCAGGAGATGGAGGAACAACCTCACTTGTATGAGGACGCCGCCTTCCCCACCGATCCTGAGACCACTGATGGCACCGCCGAGGATGACCCCACTGATGCCACAACTGATGGTGCCGCCGAGGATGCCACCACTGATGATGGCGGCGCACGCACAGATGGCAGCCAACCGAAGAGGCAACAGAAGGAACGGCGCCCGACCGTGCTCCGCACCCTCAAGGAGGAAATTACTGAAGTGGACTCCGACGGGAATCCAACGGCGCCCGAACGAATAGTCAAGGGGTACTCGCTTCAGCTCGGGTGCATTCTCCGGAGCACCGTCTCGATCAACACCGAGAACCTGAGGCATCCTGACCGAGGGAATTTGCGCAACCTCCTCTTCACGAAGTTGCACGTACGATACAAGTTCCCCGCTCAATTTGAAAACACAAGCCTCAAAGGGAATAAAGTGAACAATGCTACCCTCACGAGGATGAGCAAGGCCCTGTCTACTTGGAAAACCAATGTGAAGAGAATGATCGAGAAAGGTGAGAGTTATGAGAAGATCAAGGAGAAAAATCCTTTGATCACCGAAGATGACTACAACGACTTCAAGATCAACTGCTCGAGCACCGCACACTCCGAATCAAGTCAGTGGGGGAAAGAAATGCGGGAGCTCAACTTAGGGGAACACACACTCGGTCCCGGCGGTTACAGAGTGGCGGAGCCTATATGGGACAAGAAGGAGGCGGACCGTGCCGAGCAAGGCCTACCGCCCCTCTTCGATAAATACGGTAACAAGCAGACCAGGAACTTTGTCAGGGCCCGGTACAAGAAGGACCCGAAAACAAAGGAGCTTACCACGGATCCGAAGACCAGGGCGCTTGAGCTTGTTCTTGGTAAGGAACACACCCCCGCGTAATTAGCTCCATATGGTTGCATTATAATTAATGAAGCCAAATTTCTAAATGATTCACATTCCTTCCGCAGACTGAAAGCAGTAGCGCGGGGTCGACTAAGAGCAACCCTTGGGACACGACTCTAAATAGTGCGTTGAATGTAATGAAGAACAAGGATAAGCTCGATAAGCCGACGTCAGCTGGTCGTGTGGCCGGCAAAGGCTTGTCGACAAAATGGTCGTCATACTATAACGCTGGTGGGCGAAAGGAGAAAAAGACCAGCTCGGAAAGCCAGGCGCGCGAGGTTCAAGAACTCAAGGCACAGGTGGCGCGGATTCCGGAGATTGTCCAAGAGCAAGTGCAACAACAGCTCGGAGCAACGATCACCGCCATTGTGCCTAGCTTGATCGAGGGGTTGCAGGCGTGGATTGCAGGCGGCCAACAAGGGCCGCCCCCGATTCCCAGCTTCATGGCCAGCAACTCGCAGAACACGATGGCGGGGCCATTGGTGTCTCCGGCGGAGGCGGCATTGGTGTCTCCGACGCCGGCACGGGAGCTTAATGCACCCGGGTGTACGCCGGCCGGCACCTCTGTAGCAAGCGGACCCTCCGTCAACTACACGCCCGCCGTTGGCGGTGCCTCGACATTAGCCGAGCTCGACGCCATCATCACGGTAACTAATTAAGCCTCTCTCGGCCGAGGACTTCATCTCCTTGCCTTTGACTGGGCATCCCTGACGCCCTACATGTTTTCGCAGGGCGCCGCCGATGTTCCGTGCACTCTCCTGCACTTCGTGAACAACGAGTTGGTCGATCTCGGCAAGGGCAAAATCGTTCAACCGGGCAACCCCTTGTTCCACAGTACCCAGATGCCACCCAACTTGTTTAGGGTTCAACTGGTTCGGGTGCTACCAGGCTGCGACGAGGTGTTACCTCCGATTCGACCCGTCGGGGCCGATGATGATGACGTGATGACCCTCAGCGCCTGCCTGAGCTGGCCCCTGCTTTGGCCGAAGAGCCAGATTCGTTTGGGGGCGGGGGACACCACCCCAAAGACAACACCGCCAGTCGTGCCGGCGCCAAGTCGTCCCCATGGCAAGACCGCCGCAACGGTGCCGGAAATCCCTATGCCACTGGATCCAAACATGCATATGGCACAGGATCAGAACGATGACGACGACGATACATTTGCCAACGTCGATCAGTACTTTGCCGATCATGGTGAGTACGGTGGCGACTTCATGGGGCCTCCTTCTCAATAACCCAACCCAATAAAAGACATGCGCGATCTAGCTGGTACCGCGGAGATGCCAAGGTGCAACAGGCATCGTCTGCCGTTCAGCTCTCAGGAGACGCCTCCAGCTGCCGACTTCACCGAGCCTCAGATAGGCGAGGTGCGAAATATTATCAGCCCCAACACACTCAAGAAGGCGGTCTCTGAGCAGAACTCAGTCCCAATTCAGGAGAAGAAGATGGCACGCAAAAGAAAAACTAACAAGGGTGCGAGCCAGCCGGCACCGAGTACGATCTGTGCTCAGGACGGGCCACCTTCACCTGAGGATGTAATGAGGAGGGTGCATGTGGCTGGTAGGCCGATGCTACCGAGAAATATGCTCGATCCTGCAACCGGTGCTATGCGGAGTCTGCATGACAGTGTTCTTTCTTTGGAGAAGCGGCGTCTCAGAGAGAAGGATGTGGCATACCTGGTTTTCGCGGCCAAGGTGCCAGAGGGCAAGGGCTTTGTGGATAACTCCATCGGGGGTACGATCGTCCTGCGGTTTGATGACATCCACGCTATGTTGAACCTTCTTCCGCTGCACTACACCTTCGTTCGGCTATTTTCGCTGAGTATGGAGATGCGGATCATTCGCGACAAGACCCCGGACATCGTGATAGTCGACCCCTTCTACATGCGTGCCAAGATCTTGGGCAGCGCTGGGGACCGGCAAGTCGCGAGTTCTTACCTCGAAGGCGTCATTCTGGCAAACCGAGATAAGGATAACTTCCTCGTGCCTTACTTTCCCGAGTAAGTCCTCCGCCTCAACCGCCCCGTAACATATGAATTCTTAGATTTCGATCGTTCTTTTTTTAACATTCCGTGTTTTCTGCAGTGACACACATTGCGCGCTCATCCTCCTAAGCCCCAAATATTCCATGGCCACGTATTTCGACCCGGACCGTCAGTCGAAAGTAGACTACACAAATGTCAAGAAGGTTCTTGATGACGTTCTCCCCGGCTACGCCAAATCTGGAGGCACCTTCACCAGGCCTATTCGTAAGTACGGCAAGCACGTGTTCTCCCACAATACGACGTTCTGCTGCGTCAAGCAGCCGCCTGGCGGTCAGAAGAGTGCCTACTACGCCATCCATCACATGCGGGCGATCGTACGGGACCATCATCAGCTTCTGCTACCGAGTAAACTCAAAGATTGGGCCGCGAGCGTGTCGGCAATCCAGGACGCGGATATCAGACAAGAATTCTTTCGCATCCAGTCGGAGTTTGCGGCAATCATCCATCAAGATGTCCTTCGTACCTCGGGGCAGTTCTACCTCAGAAATCAACCGTCGAACAGTGACATCGACACAATGCTACAAATGCAGGCTGACAACGCTCGTGATTTCATGACTCCCACGATAGACGGCGGCTTCATCCATGCTCCAGTCCCTTGAGTCGAGTCGAAAGCAGTGATGCTGTGTCTAGTTCGGAAACATCGATTGGCTCATGTTGTAATTAAACTTTAATGAACTTGTAGTATGTCTCTTTGGTTTCGAGAGTCGTTTAACTTAGATGTAATCGATGCTATTAATGTCTTGCTTTTCTCTTTCGATCGTTCTGTTGCATACTTATATATTGCTTATGTATTGTCTGTGAATTGGTACTAACGTTTCGTTTGGCTAGTGCATAGCGATGCTGTCGTATGTCGTGTACAAGGGTAAGGTTCCCGGAGTCTACGACGACTGGGAGGAGTGTCGGAGACAGGTTCACCGATTCAGCGGTAACAGTTACAAAGGGTACACCACTAGGGCCGAGGCCGAATCTAGATACGCCCGCTATCTAGCGGGAGAGGGGAGGGAGCGTTGGAGGAACCGGATGAAGACGAGTTTCATCGTGATGATGCTCATCGTGATGACCACAGCTCTCTTCTATGTGATGGTAGTTTAGATGATCGATATCGACTTGTAATGTGAAGACAAACTCGCTACTCGCGGTCTCGAGACTTGTAATATATTGTTCTATCTTTGTTCGGTCTTTTCAATTCGGAGACTAATATGATGAATTGTATTCGGAGACTAATATGATGAATTGTATTAAGAGACTAATCTTCTATTGTATTCGATGAATTTGTTGTTGATGTGTGCTGTCTATATTCTGTGCAATTATACATTTTGTAATCTGTGCAAAAAAACAGAAAAATAATATTAAAAAACCTAATATTCATACTAATGGCGCATCACAACACAGTGCGCCATTAGTATGCCAAAGGATACAAATGGCGCATCACCAGACAGTGCGCCATTACTATGCGGACATTACTAATGGCGCATCCTGTTGTAGTGCGCCATTAGTATGCCAAAGCACCTGGGTACACATGGCCCCTGGGAGGCATTCTAATGGCGCACTACTGTGCATACTAATGGCGCATCAGCGATGCGCCATTAGTATACCAGATACTAATGGCGCACCAGTGGTGCGCCATTAGTAAAATATACTAATGGCGTGGCACTAATGGCGCACCACTAATGCGCCATTAATGGCCAAATTAGGTGCGCCATTAGTAGGCCTTTTCCTAGTAGTGATGTATGCCATAAAGAGTGATAAATCTTCTATGCTTTTGGATCATGAAAATAATGCTTTATATGATGGTTATATGGATGAATCTATGCATGATGCTATTTAAAATTATTATGAGAGAGGAACTTATGATTCATGATGATCTTGTTATGTTTCACCTTTTATCTTTTATGAGAGCATCATTGAACTCTTCATGCCTAGCTAAAAGGCATTATAGAAAAGAGCTTGTTGGGAGACAACCCAACACTTATACCTACAGTTTTTGTGTGTTCACAAGGTTAAGCTACTATAGTAATCATGTTTTACATGTTTTGTTTCTATAAAGTGTCGAGCAAAGCCTTAGGATCATGTTGGGTGATAGTAAATTTGATCCTGCTGAACAACAGAAACTTTTGCACTCACGAACAAATTCTCATTTTTTATAGATGAGTGTTTTTGAGCTCATTATTTATGCAGAAGAATGGTATACAAATTTCCTAAGTTGTCCTATTTTTTAAGAATTTTTAGAGTTCAATATGTATGGTGGTTGTCCAGATCATTTCAGACTGTCCTGTTTTTGACAGATTCTGTTTTCAATGCATAGTTTGCTTGTTTTCTAGTTTCTATGGATTATATTGATCAATATAAATTGTAGAAATTATATGCTACAGTAGGCATTGTGTGGAAACAATTATGAATTATGTCTCTGACAGTACCCAAAGTGAATGATTTGTTTTATCATATGATACGTCTCCAATGTATCTATAATTTTTTATTGTTCCATGCTATTATATATTCTGTTTTGGATGTTTAATGGGCTTTATTTTAAATTTTATATTATTTTTGGGACTAACCTACTAACCCAAGGCCCAGTGCAAATTGCTGTTTTTTTGCCTATTTTAGTGTTTCGCAGAAAAGGGATATCAAACGGAGACCAAACGGAATGAAACCTTCGGGGGAGTTATTTTTCGAACCGTATCTACCCAGAAGACTTGGAGTACACACGAGGGAACGAGAGAGGTGGCCACGAGGCTCCAATGCTTGGCTCCTCCCCCTGGGCGTGCCCCCACCCTCGTGGGCCCCCTCTGGCTCCCCCTATGCCCTCCTTCCTCCTATATATATATATATATATATATATATATATATATATATATATATATATATATATATATATATATATATATATATATATATATATCCATGTACCCTGAAAACATCGACGCAACAGAGAAAACCCTAATGCCACCGCCGCAACCTTCTGTTCCCGTGAGATCCCATCTTGGGGCCTGTTCCGGAGCTCCTCCAGAGGGGGGATCTACCATGGAGTGCTTCTACATCAACACCATATCCTCACCAATGAGTTGTGAGTAGTTTACCACAGACCTTCGGGTCCATAGTTATTAGCTAGATGGCTTCTTCTCTCTTTTTGGATCTCAATACAAAGTTCTCCTCGATCTTCGAGGAGATCTATTCGATGTAATCTTTCTGCGGTGTGTTTGTTGAGAACTGATGAATTGTGGGTCTATGGTCAAGATTATCTACGAACAATATTTGATTCTTTTCTGAAATCTTTTATGTATGATTATAATATCCTTGCAAGTCTCTTCGAATTATTGGTTTGGTTTGGCCTACTAGATCTATAGTTCTTGCAATGGGAGAAGTGCTTGGCTTTGGGTTCAATCTTATGGTGTCCTTTCCAAGTGACAGCAGGGGCAGCAAGGCACGTATTGTATTGTTGCCATCGAGGATAAAAGGATGGGGTTTATATCATATTGCTTGATTTTATCCCTCTACATCATGTCATCTTGCTTAAAGCAATACTCTGTTCTTATGAACTTAATACTCTAGATGCATGCTGGATAGCGGTTGATGTGTGGGGTAATAGTAGTAGATGCAGAATCGTTTCGGCCTACTTGTCACGGACGTGATGCCTATATATAATGATCATGCCAAGATATTCTCATAACTATGCGCTTTTCTATCATTTGCTCGACAATAATTTGTTCACCCACCGTAGAATTCTTCTTTCATGAGAGAAGCCACTAGTGAAACCTATGGCCCCTGGGTCTATCTTTATCATATTACTTTCCTTCAATTTCTGCTGCCATTGCTTATTTGCTTTATTTATTTTTTGTTCTTATACCAAAAATACAAAAAGTATTATACTATCCTATCTATCAGATCTCACTTTCGTAAGTGACATGAAAGGGATTGACAACCCCTTATCGCGTTGGCTGTGAAGTTCTTATTTGTTTGTGCAGGTGAGAGGGACTCGTGTGTGGTCTCCTACTGGATTGATACCTTGGTTCTCAAAAACTGAGAGAAATACTTACGCTATTGTGCTGCATCACCCTTTCCTCTTCGAGGGAATACAATGCAAGCTCGAGATATAGCATCATACTAACCCATCTCACGAAGTTTTGTTAAGTTTTGTGTGATTGAAGATTTAAAGTTTTGGGTTAGATGTCTATATGAGGAGAATAAGGAGTGGCAAGATCCTAAGCTTTGGTATGCCCAAGGCAGACCAAGGTAATATTCAAGGAACAACCAAGCAACTAAGCTTGGGTATGCCCCAGAAGGCATCCCCTCTTTCGTCTCCAACACTATCGGTAACCTCACTTGAAGCACTATTTTTATTCGTCACATGATATGCGTTTTTCTTGGAGCATCATTTTCTTTTGTTAGGATTTGCTTGCTGGTATTTAGAATAATGTTTTGTATCTTTTATTTCAATAAAAGTGTCAAGGATAGCCTTTACCATGCTTATTTAGCCAGTCTACATGTTGATGTTTCAAAACAGAAAGTTTATCGCTCTTGTAAAAATTCCTGAGAAAAGTCAGTATGTGATAAAAGGTTGAAACTTTTTGCACATAAATCTATGATAAATTTCCTATAGCATGTTAAATTTTCAAAAAAAAAATGAGTTAGGGAAGTATGGATCCTCTTGCATTCTTTACAGACATTTAGTATGTTTGCGTGTTTTGATAGATTGTTGTTATGTTTGCATTGTTTGCATATGTTTGCGTGTTTAATGATTCTATTTAAGTATAGGAGTATTAAATATGCAGAGGCATTTAGTATGCAATGTTGAATAATAATTTTAATGATTTGCTACAGTAGAGAGTGATAAGGTTTTTGCATAGGTTTATACTAACTTATCTCATGAGTTCTTGTTGAGTTTTGTGTGGAAACCATGATATAAAAGAATTAAGGAGACACAAAATCTCAAGATTAGGTATTCCCAAGGCATTCCATGATAACATTTCAAGAAGTTTCAAGCATCTAAGCTTGGGGATGCCCCGATAGGCTTCCCACCTTTCTTCATCAACAATTATCGGTTAGTATCGGTTGATGCTAAGTTTTTGCTTCTTCATATGAGATGTGCTATTCTTGAAATGTAATTTTATTTTGTTTGCTTGTTGTTCTAATAAAATCCTTAGATCTGAAAGTTTTTAAATAAAATAGATCCCCCCAAAATAGTTGCCAGGGAGGCTAAGTAAGCGGCATTCACATCCCGTCAACAAAGCTCCTTTTTGGCGTTGTTGCTCTAGTGCTTCACTTATATCATTTTGAGCACGGTATGTTGTAGTACTTTTGAAGAAATTATCTCTTGCTTCACTTAAATTAATTTGAGAGAAAGAAATATTATGCTCATGATCTTTATTTATATCATTTTGGAGTAGCTTGTCATTTACTCTTGTGCTTCACTTATATCCTATGAGTAAAATCTTGAATAAATTGAATGTCATGAAGTTGAAATCATATCATGCCTACTGGTGGCTTCACATTGGGTTTAGAAAGTGATATCTTTTGAGGCTTGACAATCACAAGATTGGTCATACAAGCAATGCATGAATAATTAGTATACGGAAGAGAACATTCACATGCAAATACACTATCTTGGAAATCTTTTGTGATTGTGAGCCCCCATCAAAATATTATATGCCAAAATTGTTGACATTGGACAAGGAAGGCAACGTAATGGTTTATGTTCATTCATATTCACATAGAAGTCATATTGTCATATATCCTTCAACATATGGTGCTTGCCCCCATCTTCGCTAGCCAAAAATTCTGCACCAAGTAGAGATACTACTTGTGCATCCAAAAAACCTTAAACCCAAATCTTATCTTCAATAGTTCACCATACCTACCTAAGGATTGAGCAAGATCCTTCAAGTAAGCTGTCATCGGTGCAAAAAGGCAATAAAAATTACTTCTAAAAGTGTTAGATCATTTAGTGTAAGAGAAAACTGAGCGTTGTACGAACTTGTGATGGCAAAGAATAAAAGCGACAGACTGCATAATAAAGGTTTCTATCATAAGGGGCAATATAATGTGGCGTTCTTGTGCACTAAGGGATTAAGCATACAAAAAAATAAGCGCATGGCAACCTCTGCTTCCCTCTGCGAAGGGCCTATCTTTTACTTTTCAGTATTTACTTTTCTGCAAAGAGTCAAAGTTCTTCTCTCTGTTCCTTTTTATTTTTCTCTTTTGGAAAGCATCATGTGGTGAGGAAAGATCTAGGCACATATGTCCAACTGAATGTGGGTAGCATGAGTTATTATTGTTGACATCACCCAAAGGTGAATACGTTGGGAGGCGCAATTACAAGTCCCTATCTTTCTATGTGTCCGGTTGAAACGTATTGCTCATGTGTATGCGGTGAGTGTTAGAAATCATAGAATACTATATGATGGTTGAGTATGTGGAGCTCTTACTTAAACTCTGTTGAATAAGTTGAATTACAATTGCTTGGTGACTGAGAACATAGGTTGTTGAGTTTCAAGATAATTCATTGTTTGAACCTTAACATGTGAATTGGTTGCTACTCTAGCATGAGAAGTTTTAGAGGAAAGAATGGTGGTTATGATTCTAGGAAAAGTGATTGAAATTGTCATTGATCAAACTTATGAACTTTGCTACCATTCACACTTCATAAATTATTTCTTTTATCATTTACCTACTCGAGGACGAGTAGGAATTAAGCTTGGGGATGCTGATACGTCTTGAACGTATCTATAATTTATGAAGTATTTATGCTATTTTATTATCATGCTTGGATGTTTTACAATCATTTTATAGCAACTTTATATCACTTTTTGGAACTAGCCTATTGACCCAGTGCCCAGTGCCAGTTGCTGTTTTTTGCTTGTTTTTCACATCGTAGGAAATCAATATCAAATGGAGTCCAAACATCGTGAAACTTTTTGGAGATTTTTTATGGGCCAAAAGACACCCAATGGGCCAGAGTTGCACCTCGGGGGTGCCCTGAGGGGGGCACGGCCCACTAGGATGCGCCAGGCCCCCTAGCATGCCCAGGTGAGTTGTGCCCACATCGGTGGCCTCCCACACCCCCTCTTTACCCTATAAATTCCCAAATATTCCGGAAGCCTTTGGGGTAGACATAGATCAGAAGTTCCGCCGCCGCAAGGCTCTGTAGTTGTGACGCCCGGGTAATCAAGCTATAGTAACCATTGGGTATTATTGCCACGTCACCACGATTACTGTTGCTAATCTCATGTTAGTTCAGATCGATTCAAAATTCAAATTTAAAATAAAGTCAAACTATAAAAGTTTTCAAATATCAAAACGAAAATGTTCTAAAGGTGACAAATAAATCATAAGTAATAATGGTAGAGAAATCATATTTCAATAAATTATTAAATGCACTAGAATAATTAAAATAGTGGCTTAAATAGTTAATTAATGCCTTTTGTAATGTATAAAATATTAGACTAATTTAATTGGGTGCCCAAGTTAATGAGGCATTATAATAAGTAGTAACTCTAATTTAGGAACTTATTTTCTATTTAGTAAAACTATAGTAAATAGAAAATAAAATAAAACAGTAAAGAGGAAAATATAATAGAAGTAAAACAAAAGGTTTAAGAAAAGGAAAAGGGAACTCTCTGCACCAGGCCTAATGCATAGTGCCGGCCCAGCTGGTCCAGCTGGCCCAACCCCGGGTCGTTGATACGTCCAAAACGTATCTATAATTTCTGCTTGCTCCATGCCTCTTTTGGGTGATATTGCTATGTTATTTATACACTTCCACACACTTTTGATCATATTTGGAATAACCTATTAACTCAGTGCACCCCAGTGCCAGTTTCTGTTTTCGGCTGTTTTTGTATTTCAGGTTTTCCCATTACGAGAACTGCCAGAAAAATCCCGGAAAAATTATATAAAAAATCAGCGTTCCAGATGCTTCCTGGCACCCGAAGTACAGCCGGAGGGGGGCCACCAGGGCTCCAAGCGCCCTGGTGGCGCGGCCCCCCTCCTGGCCGCGCCGGGGGGGCGCCTGGGCCCCCCAGGCCTCCGCTGATGCCCCCCTTTGGCATATATTTATATCGTGTCCCGAAACCCTCGAGAGGGGAACCCTTTTTCGTGATCTCATCTCTGTTCCGCCGCCGCCGCGCTTCCAAGATCGGGAGCACCATGAGAACTCTTCCCGGCACCCTGCCAGAGGGGAGGATCACCACCGGGAGCTTCTCCACCACCATGGACGCCTCCCGGATGAGTTGTGAGTAGTCTCCCTTGGACCATGGGTCCATGACCAGTAGCTATGTGATGTTCTCCTCCCGTTCTTGTGCTTCACTAATTAGTCCTCGTGAGCTGCCCTACATGATCGAGGCACATATGTAATCCTTATGCTGTTGCTATGATGAGTTTGCTGGGATCCAATGGATTGTGAGATTATGTTCAGATTGTGTTTGAGTAATATATTTGATTCACCTCTTTTATATTTATGTTCGTAAGTAATTCTTGCATGTTCTCCGTTGTTATTTATTGCTTTGGCCAAGTAGTAGGTAGTGACTCCAAGAGGGAACGTTATGCTTGATTGTGGGTTCATGCCCCTCGATGACTAGCTTGAGTGACAGAAACATGAGTCTAGGGGATGTGTTGTTGCCACAAGGGGGAAAACAACGGTGCTTGTGCCCGCGGGTGCAAGGATTGTTTACTTTACGCAAAGTTCTTTTAATGCAGTTGTTTGTTGCTTTGAGTTTACACTATGGGTGGGACTCACAACTTAATACCAGCGAGATGTTCTGGATAGATTTCTCAAGGTGGATGATTAGTAGTAGATGCAGATGGATTTCGGTCTACTTGCCTTGACGTACTGCCCTTGCTTTGAACCTCTACCTTTCTTGCAACGTAGTTAGCATTGGTTTGCGCACATGGTCATGTCAATTGCCCAGCTGTAATTCGTTTACCTCACATAGCTATTTTATCATCTTTTGGGAGAGAGACATCACTAGTGAACATCATGGGACCCCGGTCCATATTACCATCATTGATCACATCCACTATTTACATTCTGTTTTTACTTACTATTTGCAGCAATACCTATCACTATTATCTCTTGCGTTTGATCCTTTGTAAACGACAAGGCCGGAGGGATTGACAACCTCTCTGTACTCGTTGGGAGCAAACTTATTTGTATCTGTGTGCAAGTCCACGTTGATTGCTAATATCTGGCGCCGTTAGCAGTTGACATCTTCTTGTTGAAACTGGGAGTCTCAGGGAAATCGATCCTTGGTCTCTTTGCCAAGGGAAAACTTCCGCTACACTACATCTCAAACCTTCCACTTGGGGTAACCAACGAGGGGCGAGAAGCCATCAAGCAAAGTTTTCTGGCGCCGTTGCCGGGGACTCCACTCTTCAGGATAGGGGAGTTGCACGCTATCTTTTACCTTTGCTTTTTAGTCTTGTTAGTTTACCTTTCAGTTTTACTTTAGTATCTTTTATCGAAAATCACAAAAATAGTTATCTTGCTTGCTTGCTACTATGGGTTCCACCGAGAACACCAAGTTGTGTGACTTCACTAGTCACAACAACGATGACTTTATCTGCACACCTATCACTACACCTGCCACTTCAGCACCTTCATATGAAATTAAACCTGCTTTACTGAACTTAGTCATGAAAGATCAATTCTCCGGTGCTGGAGATGATGCTGCTTTACACTTAAACAATTTTGTTGAACTTTTTGATATGCAAAAGTACCAAGAAATAGATGGTAATATTGTTAAGCTTAAGCTTTTTCCTTTCTCCTTGAGAGGAGGAGCTAAAATTTGGTTTCAGTCTTTGCCTAGAAATAGCATAGATTCATGGGACAAGTGCAAAGATGCTTTTATTGGAAAATACTATCCACCTGCTAAAATTATCCAACTAAGAAGTAATATAATGAATTTTAAACAATTGGATAATGAACACGTTGCCCAAGCTTGGGAACGTATGAAATCTCTAATCAAGAACTGCCCTACTCATGGTTTGACTACTTGGATGGTTATCCAAACTTTTTATGCAGGCTTGATCTTTACCTCGCGGAACTTGTTAGATTCGGCCGCGGGAGGAACCTTTATGTCAACTACACTTGGTGCTGCCACGAAGCTTCTCGATGAGATGATGAACAACTATTCCCAATGGCACACCGAACGCGCTCCAACAGGTAGGAAGGTAAACTTTGTCGAGGAGATTTCCTCCCTGAATGAAAAAGTTGACTTGATCATGTCTCTACTTTCGAAGCAATCTTCTGTTGATCCTCGTGATGTTCCTTTAAATTCTTTGATTGCTCAAGAACAAGTAGATGTGAACTTTATCTCTAGAAACAATTTTAATAATAATGCTTATAGGAGTAACTTTGGTAACAATCCTAGACCGTTCCCCTCTAATTCTTATGGGAACAACAATGCTTATCCTAGCACCAAGAACTCCACTACTGAACTAGAGATTATGCTTAAAGATTTCATCACTACCCAAAAAGCTTTTAATAATAGTGTAGAAGAAAAACTAAACAAACTAGGTGATCTCTCTTCGAAGGTAGACAATTTAGCCAATGAAGTAGAATTGCTTAAAATTAGAACTTCTCCTCTTGACGAGAGGAAGGTCACTCCTATGAATGCTATTCAAGTGCAAATTAATGAAAACATTAGGATGATGGCTAAACTTAAAGAGAGATGGGCTAGAGAAAGGGAGGAAGAAGATAGAATTAAGAGCCTTCCTACCCACCACATTGTTGCTAATATCCAAGTTGTTGAGGATATCCAAACTCTTAGCACCCAATGCACTCCTGGTCCCATTGGACCTATTAATGGTGATGCTATGACTATAGAAACTACCAAACAAGTGAACCTAAAGGACACCACTACCACCTTACTTGATAGTAGTGACCTTGATTTTGATAATTGCACTTTTACCGAAGTTATTGATTTCCTTCATAAGATGTCTAGAGATCCCCGCACTAGCACGCTTAACCTTGCCTTCACAAAGCATATCACTAATGCTCTTATCAAAGCTAGGGAGGAGAAACTTAGAGTAGAAGCCTCCATACCTAGAAAGCTAGAAGATGGTTGGGATCCTATGATTAAAATTAAGTTGAATAACTTCTCTTTCTATGCTTTATGTGATGTTGGTGCTAGTACCTCTGTTATGCCCAAAAGACTATATGATATGCTTAAACTGAAACCTTTTGATTCTTGTTCTTTTGGTGTTCGTCTTGTTGATTCTTCCATAAAGAAACCTTTGGGGAGGATCGACGATGTTCTTATCATTGTCAATGACAACTATGTTCCCGTTGATTTTACTATTATGGATATTGAATGTGAACCTTCTTGTCCAATTATTTTGGGACGTCCTTTTCTACGCACCGTTGGTGCTATCATTGACATGAAAGAGGGGAATATAAAATTCCAGTTTCCTCTCAAGAAAGGGATGGAACACTTCCCTCGAAAGAAGATTAAGTTACCTTTTGAGTCCGTTATACGGGCTAGCTATTCTTTTACTCTTGATAAAACTTGATCTCTATGCATTATGCCTAGCTTAAAGGCATAAAAGAAAGCTCTTTTGGGAGGCAGCCCAATGAATAAATTTTATTTTGTTTTTGTTGTGTCTTGATGTTGTTACTACAGTAGCATCATCATTGTATCTTTGCTTTTCAATTTTGTGCCAAGTGTAGCCTCTGATTGCTAGAAAGTTCAAAAGTTGTGACGTGCTGTCCAGGAAACAGATTCTGTCCTTGGAAAGAAAAATTCGTATAAAATCACCAGATCATCTTTTTGGTCTGAATTATTTCGACAGCGTGCTCTATATAATTGTCTTTCGTGCGTCTGTTCTGAGTTTTTTTATTAGAGTTGCAGAAGTGCCCCGAAAAAATCATTTACTACCTGCTGTTCTGTTTTTCACAGATTCTGTCCTGTTTTGCCTTTCCTTCATTTTGCAAACCTAGAGCTTGCTTTTTCTTTGCAAAAACCTTTTGGCAATCTTGAGAAACAGTAGACCTTCAAGAATATCCTTATATCCAGCAAGGAACAATTATTTTATTAAGGGTACTAACCTCGCTAATCAGATTATGATGAGTTATGTATGAAGGGAGTTTTCAAGTGTGCGAGGGAAGATGATAAAAAGATCCAGGAGTGTCAAACACTCAAGCTTGGGGATGCCCCATGCACCCCCAAGAAATATTCAAGGAGACTCAAGCGTCTAAGCTTGGGGATGCCCCCGTGCATCCCCTTCTCCATCAACATTATCAGTTCGTCTTTCGTCCGCTATATTTTTATCACTTCATGTGTTATGTGCTATGCTTGGAGCGTCTTGCTTTTAGTTTCCTTTTTAGTTTTCTTTAGCTTTTCATAACAAGTCGGAACTCAGCTTTCTTTATGTGGGAGAGAAACACGATCCACTTCTACTTAGAACATAACATAGAATTTTCATGTCTATCTTTGTTGTGTGTGTTCTTTGTCTTTCAATAGCTACTATCATGCTTAGCTCTTAGTTTTCATGATTATCTTTTTAAAGAGCTTTTGTTTAATTGGTTGCTTGAACTCTCTTTAGTTATCATGCTTATCTTATTAAGAGAGTTTGCTTCCGTTGCATTGGTTGATATGTCTATGATAAAGATGCTACGTGCATAATGGCGCTTAGTAGTTCATGTTTTCTTATGGTTAGTCTCAAATAGCTGGGGGGTTCCCAATGTGTTATTGGAACCAACATGATTTGTTTGCCTATGATGTGGTATGGTTTAGTAATATCTTACTTCGAGAATTTACTTTGATTGACTTGGCGTATGCTCACGCATATTTAAGACTGTAAAGAAAGTCTGTCAAGCCTTGATGATCTTTTGTTTCTGAGTAGCGATATAACTTCCATGCCTGATTCAATGTTGCTTTGTCGCTCTGCATGATTATGACCGTCATTGCTCTCTTAGTTGGTCGCTCCCAGTCTTTTGCTAACCTCCACCTGTACTAAGCGTGACTGTTTGTGCATCCAAATTCTTTTAAACCAGTTATGCCATATGAGTCCACCATACCTTCCTACATGGTATTTACCTGCCATTCCTAACGGAGACTTGCATGTACCATCTCGAAATTATTCAAAAAAATGCATTCCTGTTTTGTGCCTCTGTTTTAAGTTCATGAGGAAGTAGTAGTTAATTCATGATCTTTTTAAGTTGGACAAGCTTCACCCCGGGATTGCATGTATAATGTGCAAACCCATAATACGAGAAGGAACTGGCATTGAGTGCGCCCGGCTCAAAAATAATATAACAAACAAACCCTCCTTCACGCTTTGTTCATGAGAAATCAGAAAACTTTGGCAGTGATAAACAAAGGAGATTAAGAGGATGTGATCGTCCTCATTCGGGAGCCGTTCCTCGAAACTTGTCCATCTCAAGAAGTGATTGAGTTGTCTGCTAGCATTCGTTGACGGAACATGCATAATCTAAAAAATAATAATTATTATTACCTCTGTTTTTAAAACCAAGAGCTCTGGTACATGTTTTGTCTTTGTTTCCAACTACGGGTTTTCAACCTTGCCAACAAAAGCCACGGTTCGAGAGTCTCCACCTTCTTTTAAAGCACCAACTACTGAGAGCATGATTGTCATTCTGAGTGTAATGTGCATTGTCCCAAAGTAGCATTGTCTTTTGCATGATTGTGATATCGTTTATTCTGAAATTATTGTATCTAGTCATCACTTAAACCTTGGAGGTGCCCCTGCATTTATGTTCTGGTTCACTAAAGGGGGCAAGCGAGATATCACTTTATCATATTTGCACACCATGCTCATTACAAATCTATTTGATGTTTCAGTATCATATTGTAAAACTTTCAGTTCTTTGTGATTTTCTCATGAGGCAACTTAATTACGACAGATTCATTGTCTAAGTAAGCTTTTGTCATATGACTATGAAAAAGTCCTATATGGTTAATAGCATGTCACCACAGAAATTATTCTTGTTATCATTTACCTACTCGAGGACGAGCAGGAATTAAGCTTGGGGATGTTGATACGTCCAAAACGTATCTATAATTTCTGCTTGCTCCATGCCTCTTTTGGGTGATATTGCTATGTTATTTATACACTTCCATACACTTTTGATCATATTTGGACTAACCTATTAACTCAGTGCACCCCAGTGCCAGTTTCTGTTTTTGGCTGTTTTTGTATTTCAGGTTTTCCCATTACGAGAACTGCCAGAAAAATCCCGGAAAAATTATATAAAAAATCTGTGTTCCAGAAGCTTCCAAGCACCCGAAGTACAGCCGGAGGGGGGCACCAGGGCTCCAGGCGCCCTGGTGGCGCGGCCCCCCTCCTGGCCGCGCCGGGGGGGCGCCTGGGCCCCCCAGGCCTCTGCTGATGCAACCCTTTGGCATATATTTATATCGTGTCCCGAAACCCTCAAGAGGGGAACCCTTTTTCGCGATCTCATCTCTGCCCGCCGCCGCCGCGCTTCCAAGATCGGGAGCACCAGGAGAACTCTTCCCGGCACCCTGCCGGAGGGGAGGATCACCACCGGGAGCTTCTCCACCACCATGGACGCCTCCCGGATGAGTTGTGAGTAGTCTCCCTTGGACCATGGGTCCATGACCAGTAGCTATGTGATGTTCTCCTCCCGTTCTTGTGCTTCACTAATTAGTCCTCGTGAGCTGCCCTACATGATCGAGGCACATATGTAATCCTTATGCTGTTGCTATGATGAGTTTGCTGGGATCCGATGGATTGTGAGATTATGTTCAGATTGTGTTTGAGTAATATATTTGATTCACCTCTTTTATATTTATGTTCGTAAGTAATTCTTGCATGTTCTCCGTTGTTATTTATTGCTTTGGCCAAGTAGTAGGTAGTGACTCCAAGAGGGAATGTTATGCTTGATTGTGGGTTCATGCCCCTCGATGACTAGCTTGAGTGACAAAAACATGAGTCTAGGGGATGTGCTGTTGCCACAAGGGGGAAAACAACGGTGCTTGTGCCCGCGGGTGCAAGCATTGTTTACTTTACGCAAAGTTCTTTTAATGCAGTTGTCTGTTGGTTTGAGTTTACACTATGGGTGGGACTCGCAACTTAATACCAGCGAGATGTTCTGGATAGATATCTCAAGGTGGATGATTAGTAGTAGATGTAGATGGTTTTCGGTCTACTTGCCTTGGCGTACCGCCCATGCTTTGAACCTCTACCTTTCTTGCAACGTAGTTAGCATTGGTTTGCGCACATGGTCCTGTCAATTGCCCAGCTGTAATTCGTTTACCTCACATAGCTGTTTTATCGTCTTTTGGGAGAGAGACATCACTAGTGAACATCATGGGACCCCGGTCCATATTACCATCATTGATCACATCCACTATTTACTTTCTGTTTTTACTTACTATTTGCAGCAATACCTATCACTATTATCTCTTGCGTTTGATCCTTTGTGAACGACAAGGCCGGAGGGATGACAACCTCTCTGTACTCGTTGGGAGCAAAGTTATTTGTATCTATGTGCAGGTCCACGTTGATTGCTAATATCTGGCGCCGTTAGCAGTTGACACCTTCTTGTTGAAACTGGGAGTCTCAGGGAAATCGATCCTTGGTATCTTTGCCAAGGGAAAACTTCCGCTACACTGCATCTCAAACCTTCCACTTGGGGTAACCAACGAGGGGCGAGAAGCCATCAGTCGTCCCCTTCCTGTCCCTGTTCATCGTCGAGGTGGATGCCGCACCATGTCCATGGCGCGGATGGCCACGCGTCGGCCATCCCGCGGCCGTCCCCGTCGCCCCCCTCGACCTACAAGGGAACTCGTGCCTTGGTCGAACCCTAGCTCTTTCTTCCACCACCACTCACGTCGTTCCTCTCTCCCCCTCGCTAAACTGAACCGCCATCGCCATGGACGACCTCGTCTGCGTGGCGACCATGCACCTCGCCAGCTGAGACCGCACCACGAACCCTTGCCTGCTTCCTCTCCGTCGGCTCCAACTACCAGCGCAAGCCGGGCAACGTTGCATCGCCGGATCTCCGTAATCCTGTTCCTCGGACCCGCCGGATGCCGCCGTTGATCCCGTCGCCTCCACTGCATCACCATCTTCCCCGGGCCTTCCCAGCAACGACAGTGAGCATCTCCTTCCTTCCCCTCACTCCACGCGCTCGATTGCGAGTTCTAGCGCCCGATTCACTGTCCGCCCAGTTGCTCCGCTGCACGAGCTCGTCTCCGGCGAGGCCCCGGTGGACCTTTGGTCCCGTTCCAGCCGCCGCGCATGCCCACACCTGCCTCGTGCCCCCCTCCCCCAACCGCTCCATGAGGCTACAGACCCCCTGCTAAACACGGCGGCTGCTGACCATCCTGGTAGCTGCGTCGACTGCGCCTCGGGCCACGACGTGCTTGCCCCGGCCGTGTCGGTGCGCGCCCCGTGCTCACCGTGCCCTCTGGCTGCACCTATGCTAGCTCGTGGCCACGCCGGCACCGCCCCCTGCTGCTCTTTGCCGCCACCGCAGTGCCCGTCTCCGACCATCACCGACGTTGCTGCTGCAGCTTTGTCCCTACCTCACCTGGGCACCCTGTGCACACTTCGCTCACCGCCGTACTCTGCTGTTGCGCCGGGCCGCCGCCGACTGCCCCACTGCTCCGCTGCAGTGCGCGCCCTCCGCATCGCCGCCCTACGCGTCCGCAGGCCGTGGCCGCCTCACGCACATCGCGCGCATCTACCCAGGTCGCCGCCCTCAGCACCTGCCTCCGGCCGCCGGCGCCCTACCAGTCCCGCCCCTGGTGTGGGCAAGCGCCCGCGTCGCTACCTGCTCCGCCCCGCTAGGCCTCTATGCCTATGACAGGTGGGCCTAGGCCCCCCACCAAAAAAAGTAAAGATTAGAAAATTATATATATTAAAGAATTAATTAATTTAATAAATTGTGTTTAATTAACTTAATCAGTTAACTAAACAAATTAAAACTATTTATTTAAAATGTGACAATGTCATGAGGGTCCCACACACACTATTCACACCTTTGACCAGTCAATAGTTGACTTGGTCAACTGGGTCCCCTGGCCCCACATGTCATTGACTGTGGCTAGCCCCTGCTATGTATAAAAGGTATATTCTATTTTTAATATGACTTAATAATAAACCAAATAATTTCAAAATTTGAATAAAACTTAAAAATTAACATAAAATAAACCGTAGCTCGGATGAAAATACTTTGTACATGAAAGTTGCTCAGAACGACGAGCGAATCTGAATACGCAGTCCGTTCGTCCCCCACACGTCCCTATCACAGCAAAGATGCAACAATCCACCTCGGTTTCATCTGCCCGAAAACGTCAAACACCGGGAATACTTTCCCGGATGTTTCCCCACATCGCCGGTATCACCTACTACTGCGTTAGGTCACCTCTAGCACCGCATATTGCCATGTTACGCTTTGTGATGCTTTGTTTGCTCTGTTATTTAGTATGTTCCCCCTCCGTTACTTCTTTTCGGTAAACGCCAAGACTGCCGGCGACCCCCAGTTCGACTATGGTGTTGACGACCCCTCCTTCTTGCAAGAGCAACCAGGCAAGCCCCCCCCCCCTTGATCACCAGATATCGCCCATTCCCTTCTCTCTTATTCTTGCATTAAAATTTCTATTGTTGATGATTCGATAGCTCCTATTATGTTGCATAGCCTATCACTGTTGATACCTTTACCTGCTATCCTAGCATAGGATGCTAGTATTCCATCAGTGGCCATACATCCTTGTCCGTTTGCCCTGCTATACTATCGGGTCGTGATCACTTTGGGTGGTGATCATGGGTACATACTATATACATACTTTACATGATACATGACGTGACTAAAGTCGGGTCGGCTCGTAGAGTACCCGCAAGTGATTCACGGATTGGGGGCTGAAAGGACAGGTGGCTCCATCCAGGTAGTGGTGGGCGTGGGTTCCCGACGGCCCTCGAGTGATTCTTTGTGGCGGAGCGACAGGGCAGGTTGAAACACCAAGGAGAGAGGTGGCCTGGCCCTGGTCGTTGTATGCGGTTATTTCATAATAACACGTTTAACGAGTTTGCATATTTGATATGAGTTTGGCCACTGGTCTATACGCACTAACCAGCTATGTGGGAATAGATATGGGCTCTCGACATCGTGGTATCAGCCAAAGCCTTCTTGACGTCAGTGACTTAGCGGCGAGCACCAGGTTGGACCACGTAACGTAACTTCCTTAGTAATGGAGGTTGCTAGGTCTGCTCACCGGCCACGTACGCAACGTGCAGGTGTGCAATGGGTGATGGGCCCAGACCCCTGCGTGCTTAGGACATAGACCGGGATGCTGACCTCTCTATTGTGCTTAGGTAGGGCTGCGACATGTTGATCTTCCGAGGCCGGGAATGACCCAGGAAAGTGTGTCTAGCCAAATGATATCGAGCATGCTGGGTAATGTGGTGCACCCTTGTAGGGTAGTTAATCTATTCGAATAGCCATGTCCCTCGGTAAAAGGACAACCCGGAGTTGTACTATGACCTCATGACAACTAGAACCGGATACTTAATAAAACACACTAAGTGCCACATACAATCCGGTGATCGCTTTCCCACAGGGCGACAAGGGGAGGATCGCAAGGTAGTATTATGCTATACGATGTTACTTGGTGAACTTACCATCTACTCTATTCTACTGCTGCAAGACAGAGGCTGCCAGAAGCAAGGATACTTGTTACTTCCGAGCTACTCTCTTCTACTGCTGCAAGATGGAGGCTGCCAGAAGCATAGTCTTCGATTGGATTAGCTATCCCCCTCCTATTCTGGCATTCTGCAGTTTAGCCCACAGATATTACCCATTTACACATATACCTTTTCATATGTAGAATAGATCCTTGCTTGCGAGTACTTTGGATAAGTACTCACAGTTGCTTTGCTCCCCCTTTTCCCCTTTTCACTACAAGAAATATGTCAACTTGTGACCACCACTATTGGTCACTGAATGGTCACAAATTTCCATTTGTGACCTTTTTGTGACCAAAAACATAAGGTCAAAAGCTGGCCGTCATAAACTGACTGTAGCGACCTTCTCTGTGAGAAGGTCGTAGACGTTTTTGACCAAAACAAAAGGTCGTTGAACCAATGACCTTTTGTTTTGGTCATTGGATGTCTGCCCAGGCCACGTCGGATTCGACGTGGCAATCTGACGTGGCAAAATTGCGACCAATTGAAAAGGTCACTAATAAGATTCAGCCCGGTCCGATTAGGTGTCTATATGGGCCGAGCCCATTAATTCAGCCCATTTATGTTTTTTTTCCTGCCAATTTTGGTCAACTGCTTTGGGCATTTTGCGGTCCATTTTAAATTTGGGCCTCACGATTTTTACAATGCATTTAATTTTGGGGCCTTGGCCTTTTTGCAATCCAATTTTTGGGCCTTGGCCTCTTTGCGATCCATTCTTTTTGGGCTGTAGCCATTTCCACCAGTTTTTCATTTGGTCCAATAGACATTTCGGCCAGTTTTTAATTTAGGCCACGCCTCTTTGTTTCAAATACATTTACAGCACAGACATAGATTCAACCCAAATTCAATACCAATATATTCTCTTTTTGACCACTTTCAATCCAAGAATACATTTCAAATAAACATAGAATAATATTCCAAGGATTTGTACATATATCCTAGCATTTGAATAATAAGTTCAGCAAGCAAATATACACTAAATTCTCAGCAAGATCAACAATACATCCAAATTCTCAGAAAATATGGCATTACAACAAACATATAAAGCAAGTCGTTGACTTGGACTTCCAGCTTCTCCAAAAAAAATAGCACATAACTCTCCTGTAGATGAGAAGAAAAGCCACATGTTCAGTCTCGATATGGGTAATATATGCTAAAAATAAATCCAAGAACCGTGCAAGAGCCTAGGTTTTACTATCATTTGGACGCCCAGATTGGCGATCCTTCCTTACCTAATGTGTGCAAGTCCAAATAAATTAATAAACAATCCATTTTATAGAGCAAATGATATGCCCCCCTTTTATCTATAACTGTAGTGTATGCTAGTGACAGAACTAGGGGTAAGACTGTTATGATATGCCAGAGTGCCAGAAATAGTGATAGAGCATCTTCATATTTCGAAATGTAACATGCATCACATCAAAAAATTGTAAGCATTGAACCTACATCATATCTACATTAACATCACCAATCAGGTTGCATGTGTATGCTAGAAATCAAGAATCAAAAGGACTTCAGCTTGTTTCGAATATCTTGCCTTTGCTGCTCCCAGTTCAGTAAACAAATAGTCGAGCAGTGAGCGCTTTGCCTCATGGACTTGGCCGTGCACAATAGATTTCGGAACGGAGCATAAATAGAATACCTGGAAAAGAACAATAAAGAGCTATACAATTAAGTCGATGAATTATTCTAGCAATAACTAAATTAGAAAGATCCCTCGTTGTTCCATTTAACCATACTACAAGACAGAGAAGAATCACTCTTGGTGAATCAAATCATAACAAATCGAGCAATAGATACAAGAGGCACATCAGGCCTAGCCATTTTCATTTCAGTAATTTAGAAAGAGGCTACGGATAGAATCTCTGAATGGGCACGTTTAATACAAACAGCAGAAAGATTTGAAGTAGGAAACATTTTGGTGGCATATATCAAATTTGCCCAATCATTAATTTTGCACTACTGCTTCACAATTTTCTGCTTTTTGTAATATCAAAATCGTCAGTTCAGAGATTTTGTCCATAGCATGTCAGACACTTGTAAATAATAGTATAACATATAGGTTCAGCATATAGTATTATATTCGCTACGAGTAATTAATTGTGCACTGATGCTTTAAATGCTTCTAATGTCTGTATTAAGAATAACGACACATACAGGAAAACATAAAATCTCATTCCCAAAGGAATATGAATTGGCAAACACATAAAGCACATGCTTCACAGTAATGCCAGAACATGGAGAGGTGTTGAACAATACGATGCTCATTCAGCTCACACCTCACAGGCGACACATTGTCCGTACATAACTATAGCTCATAGGATTTCTAACGAGGATGAGCATTATATATGGGTAACATCTTTTCTTTCAACACAAATTGTATTTGAACTTGAAATATCAGAGATGTTTGATGAAATAAGAATTACCCCCTCAAATGTTAGAACCTTTCATGAATTCATGTTGACTTGGTGGTTGAGGCTCTCATGCCTTGACCCAACATTATTTCCAGTTTCTTTACCCCAATTGGGCTTTCATCTTATATGTTCCCATATAAAGCTACTATTCCAGCACCAAAAAAGAAGACATACAGTGCTAACCCTAACATTGTTCATAGAGGAAAATTGTTGGATTATGTCAACTTCCCTCACGCGACAACTATTTCCCAATCTCCCAACATGCTGACATATTGCAAAGGCATTGACCTAACGAGCCGAGCAGCATCATCACCCTATGGCTGCGACTAGATCAATAAATTGCACAGAAAGCACACGGATCATACCAACCAACGCTAATTGCAGCCAGCATAGGCCAAAACAGAAGGTGCTGGCGCACCACAGCAGCATCGGCAACAACCCCAACCGACCTCCACCTACTCCCGCATTTCCACAAGCACCTAGAGCGCAGGAAGGATCTAGCGAATCCAAGTTACTCCGAGCAAATGCAGAGAGCCAAAGCATCGAGGAAGGCACGGGGAAGGGAAGGATGGAGGGAAGGGAGATGGCGCTTAAGGGGCTGAAGCCAGTGGTGGTGTTGACGGTGAGGAGGGAGATCTCGTCGACCTTGGGGCGGAAGAGGGAGAGCTGGGTGAGGCGGCGGTCGCAGGGGGAGAGCTGGGTAGAGCCGGAGTAGAAGGCGCCGTTGGCGGCGAAGGCGAGGCCGAAGGTGAAGCCGTCCCCGCGCTGGATCTTGGTGTCGTAGACGCGGTTGGTGTCCCGAAGACTAACTAAAAAAGTTCAAATACAATCTGCGTGATGAAGAAAAGAAAGTGCATCAGGGAAGGGAAGGGGAAGGGGAAGGAGAGCCAATCGAAGATGGGAGTAGTATGTACCTTGAACAGAATTGAACAGGGTCGGTCGGAGCAGGGGAGAGCGGCGTCTCCGTCGTCGTCGAGGCCGACCCCCTGAGGAGAGGAGAGGAGAGGAGATGTGAGGTGAGGAGTGGCACGGAGACGGCCCCGTCGTCGGATGTCCCGGCGGCGCGAGCCCCTCCGCCCGCCCGTCTCCTCGCGCACGGTCATGGCGCGCCGTCGTCGGTTCTGTCCCGGATCCGGATGGAGACGGATCTGGTTGGTTGGGCGCGTGGTGGATCTGATCTGGGGGCGAGGAAGAGATGTGCCATGCCATGGCCGCCGCGCGCCGGCTGTGGCTGGGACCCGCGGTGGGGAAGGATAGGGCACCGGCGATGGGGATAGGTACGGGGAATGCGGCGGCGGCGGCGGGTTGGGGGAGGAGGAGGAGAGCTGGTCCGGTGGGTGGGGCATCGGGCGTGTGGGAGGGGAGGGAGCGGAGGCCGGCGGTGATGCATAAGGTCGTCGGTGAGGGTGGGTTTGGGGGCGGCGGCGGATCGAGATCTGAGGGCGAGGGCTGTGGGTGCGGGAAGATAGGGGACGAGAGGGTGGCGGCTGTGGGACGAGAGGGGGAGAGTGGATCGGGGGAGAGTAGGGGATCTTTTTTTTTTGAGAGAGGAGGGGATCTGAGTTAGGGTTTGGGTGAGAGGGTGAGGAGGTGAGGGCTGCCGTTGGATCTAGAAGCATCCGACAGTGGTTGATACATGATCCGCGTGATATGCCTCTGGACCAATCAGAACGCGCCAAACAATCTGAAGATCTTTTGACCATAGAAATTGGTCATGATTGATTACACACAAATTTTTCGTTCCATTTTCAATGCTCAAAATGAGTTTTTTTGTGAAACACCTATCAAATATCCGTTCAAATAATGTCATATTTTGCAGAAGTTTAGATCTTAGATTGGCAAACAACATTGACAAAGATAGTTTTATTTCTTTTGCACGAAAAATTCATTTTCCATTTTTCGAGTGCCCAAAAGGAGTTTTTTTGTGAAGGACCTCCCAAATAATTGTTGCAAAATTTGACCAAATCATTTTTATAAAATACTAGGCCATATTTAATGCACAATTGACCAAATGGTTGGGTGTAAAAAAATTTGATCCACCTCTCGTGAAAAAGACAAATTTCCGCCGATTCAGTTGGAAGCGGGTCAAACTTGAACTGCGGCTGCCTCATAGTTTGCTATTTATTTTTTCCAAAAATCATTTCTAGGTACATAAGTACCTATTTAATCAGAGAAACACAAAAAAATTCCAAGATTCAACCACTAGCTAGGAACGGTCATTCCCGCCGTTTTGACCGTATTTTGAAACGGGCATAAAAATTCAAAAAAAATCAAAAAATTGGAACACCTTCGCATGGTGTCATTATATATGACCAAGTTACTAGGAAAAATAATGAACTTGTAATACGGCAATTCTTTTAAAAAAGTGTTCTCAGAAATGAGCTATCATGCGTGAAGATTCATGGCTTTCAAGCCAAATGATCAATCCTATGGCCACATTCATGGCATAGTTTGTTCAAATGATCTCATATTGTGCACAAGGGTGCATCTAGGAATGGCAAACAATGTTGCCTAAGGAAGTTTTCATTTTCTTTGGACGAAAAATTCATTTTCCATTTTTCGAGTGCCCAAAAGGAGGTTTTTTTGTGAAGGACCTCCCAAATAATTATTGCAAAATTTGACCAAATTAATTTTCTAAAATACTAGGACATATTTAATGCACAATTGACCAAATGGTTGGGTGTAAAAAGTTTTGACCACCTCTCGTGAAAAAGACAAATTTCCGCCGATTCAGCTGGAAGCGGGTCAAATTTGAACTGCGGCTGCCTCATAGTTTGCTATTTATTTTTTCCAAAAATCATTTCTTGGTACATAAGTACCTATTTAATCAGAGAAACACCAAAAAAAATCCAAGATTCAACCACTAGCTAGGAACGGTCATTCCCGCCGTTTTGACCGCATTTTGAAACGGGCATAAAAAATTCAAAAAAAATCAAAAAATTGGAACACCTTCGCATGGTGTCATTATATATGACCAAGTTACTAGGAAAAATAATAAACTTGTAATACGGCAATTCTTTTAAAAAAGTGTTCTCATAAATGAGCTATCATGCGTGAAGATTCATGGCTTTCAAGCCAAATGATCAATCCTATGGCCACATTCATGGCATAGTTTGTTCAAATGATCTCATATTGTGCACAAGGGTGCATCTTGGAATGGCAAACAATGTTGCCTAAGGAAGTTTTCATTTTCTTTGGACGAAAAATTCATTTTCCATTTTTCGAGTGCCCAAAAGGAGGTTTTTTTGTGAAGGACCTCCCAAATAATTGTTGCAAAATTTGACCAAATTAATTTTCTAAAATACTAGGACATATTTAATGCACAATTGACAAAATGGTTGGGTGTAAAAAGTTTTGATCCACCTCTCGTGAAAAAGACAAATTTCCGCCGATTCAGCTGGAATCGGGTCATATTTGAACTGCGGCTGCCTCATAGTTTGCTATTTATTTTTTCCAAAAATCATTTCTAGGTACATAAGGACCTATTTAATCATAAATACATGGTTTGGTGGCGATACGTCGAGGTTTGGGCGGTGGTCGAGGGCCCCAACTCTAGAGCACGTAAACTCGCATGCCCGCTGCGTGGTCACCGCGTGACTGTGGCGTTGCCATGTGTTCTGGGCGGCCTAGGCATGTCTAGTGGGTTGGCCACTCCCCAGGTAGGTGCTAGGAAGAAAATTACAGCATAAGATTCTCACGAGGAGACCGATCGATGCTCAAACATGAATTAGCAGCCAAGTGTTTGATTAGCGGTACGGAAAATGCACATGGCTAATGGGCGTGAGTTTTGGTTGAGGATGATCAGTTACTAAGAAGACCGTCTTCACAAATTTTCAGCTCAAAAGGAGGAGTCTAGGTGGTACTTGCTTTGCAAAGTACCACACTGGACATAAATACGAATGTTGAAGATGGGCTCAAAATAATGAATGGATTGAGCTGGCATTTGGTGGAGGATAGTTATTTGGGCATAGGAAAGCACTGTAGAAAATGGATACCATTTGGATATGCCAAAGTGGTACTTCCTTCACAAAGTGTTTTTTTGAACAGAATAGGAAAATGAATATTTTTGAATTATTTTTGAACTAGGCAAGGAAGGTTTTTTACATATTTGACGAAGATATGACCCAAAGAATTTATGAGATTTTTTGGGGAATTTTGGGAATGACAGAAATATAGGTTGCTTCACAACCTAGGGCAAAAACTGCCACATGGACATGACACATAGGCAAAACTGATGAGGTGGCGCCTAGTCGTAGCAACCCACCACAATTTTCAAGGTTATGACCATCTATATTGGTCATGAACAGCTAGAAATAAGGCAGCGAACCAGTGCTATCTGCTTTGTGACCATTTCGTGTAAGGAAATTATGACCTTTCTGACCAAAATGGTCGTTATAGTTTAGGCTTTGGAGCCCCCCGAATAGCTTTTGACCAATTGGTCTGAAATGGTCATAGATCTATGACCAATTCTTCCAGGGTCACTAACAAAAGGTCATAAGTTGACATATTTCTTGTAGTGTTTGTGCCTTCTTCTTGGATGACGCAACCAGATGGTGGAGTCGAGGAGCCAGAGGATCCCGAGGATGTTTCTACATGGAGTTCGGCTTCGAGGAGTAGTTAGGAGGTCCCAGGCAAGAGGCCATGCCTTTTCGATCATTGATACATTTGCGCTAGCCTTCTTAAGGCAAACTTGTTTAACTTATGTCTGTACTCGTATATTATTAGCTTCCGCTCACTCTTGTGTATTCAAGCTTATGTATTTGAGCCCTCGAGGCCTGAGAACCCACAAGTTGTAGGGGATCGCAATAGTTTTCGAGGGAAAGTATTCAACCCAAATTTATTGATTCGACACAAGGGGAGCCAAAGAATACTCTGAAGTATTAGCAGTTGAGTTGTCCATTCAACCACACCTGGAAAACTTAGTATCTGCAGCAAGGTAATTTAGTAGCAAAGTAATATGGAAGTAACGGTAACGGTAGCAAAAGTAGCGATAGTAGTTTTGTAGTGATTGGCAAGAAACCGAAGCTGTCGTTTCTAAAAGTTTGGGGTTGCGATGCTTATCAAGAAACTTCAACCTGAAAAGCTCGAACCCAAATCGGAAAAATGCGTCTTCATAGGATACCCAAAGGAAACAATTGGGTACACCTTCTACCACAGATCCGAAGGCAAAGTCTTTGTTGCCAAGAATGGATGCTTTCTGGAGAAAGAGTTTCTCTCGAAAGAAGTGAGTGGGAGGAAAGTAGAACTTGATGAGGTGACAGTCACCCCTCCTGAAAGTAGCGCAGCGCAGGAAATTGTTCCTGAGGTGCCTGTACCGACAAGGGAGGAAGTTGATGATAATGATCATGAAGAAACAGATCAAGTTACTACTGAACTTCGAAGGTCCACGAGGGCACGTTCCGCACCAGAGTGGTACGGCAACCCTGTCCTGGAAATCATGTTGTTAGACAACGGTGAACCTTCGAACTATGAAGAAGCGATGGCGGGCCTGGATTCCAATAAATGGCTTGGAGCCATGAAATCCGAGATAGAATCCATGTATGAAAACAAAGTATGGACTTTGGTGGACTTGCCTGATGATAGGCACGCCATAGAAAACAAATGGATATTTAGGAAGAAGACAGACGCGGATGGTAATGTGACCATCTATAAGGCTCGGCTTGTCGCTAAGGGTTATCGACAAGTTCGAGGGATTGACTACGACGAGACTTTCTCTCCCGTAGCGATGCTGAAGTCAGTCAGAATCATGTTAGCTATTGCCACATTCTATGATTATGAGATATGGCAAATGGACGTCAAAACAGCATTCCTTAATGGCTTCCTCAAGGAAGAGTTGTATATGATGCAGCCGGAAGGTTTTGTCGATCCAGAGAACGCTAACAAGGTATGCAAGCTCCAGCGCTTGATTTACGGGCTGGTGCAAGCATCTCGGAGTTGGAATATTCGCTTTAATGATGTGATCAAAGCGTTTGGATTTATACAGACTTATGGAGAAGCCTGTATTTACAAGAAAGTGAGTGGGAGCTCTGTGGCATTTCTCATATTATATGTGGATGACATTGCTGATGGGAAATGATATAGAATTCTTGGAAAATGTAAAGGCCTACTTGAATAAAAGTTTTTCAATGAAGGACCTTGGAGAAGCTGCTTACATATTAGGCATCAAAATCTATAGAGATAGATCAAGACGCCTCATTAGTCTTTCACAAAGTACATACCTTGACAAGATATTGAAGAAGTTCAATATGGATCAGTCCAAGAAAGGGTTCTTGCCTGTTTTACAAGGTATGAGATTGAGCAAGGCTCAGTTGCCGACCACAGCAGAAGATAGAGAAAAGATGAGTGTCATTCCCCATGCCTTGGCCATAGGTTCTATCATGTATGCCATGCTGTGTACCAGACCTGATGTGAACCTTGCCATAAGTTTGGTAGGGAGGTACCAAAGTGATCCCGGTATGGAACACTAGACAGCGGTCAAGAATATCCTGAAGTACCTGAAAAGGACTAAGGATATGTTTCTCGTTTATGGAGGTGACGAAGAGCTCGTCGTAAAGGGTTACGTCGATGCTAGTTTCGACACAGATCTGGATGACTCTAAGTCTCAAACCGGATACGTGTATATTTTGAACGGAGGGGCAGTCAGCTGGTGCAGTTGCAAGCAAAGCGTCGTGGCGGCATCTACATGTGAAGTGGAGTATATAGCTGCTTCCGAAGCAGCGCAGGAAGGAGTCTGGATGAAGGAGTTCATCACCGACCTAGGAGTCATTCCAAGCGCGTCAAGCCCGATGACTCTCTTTTGTGACAACACTGGTGCTATTGCTATTACCAAGGAGCCCAGGTTTCACAAGAAGACCAAGCACATCAAGCGTCGTTTCAACTCCATCCGGAATTATGTTCAGGATGGAGACATAGATATTTGTAAAGTGCATACGGATCTGAATGTCGCAGACCCGTTGACTAAACCTCTTCCACGGGCAAAACATGATCAACACCAGAACTCTATGGGTGTTCGATTCATCACAATGTAACTAGATTATTGACTCTAGTGCAAGTGGGAGACTGTTGGAAATATGCCCTAGAGGCAATAATAAAAGTATTATTATTATATTTCCTTGTTCGTGATAATCGTCTGTTATTCATGCTTAAATTGTATTGTACGGAAACAGCGATACATGTGTGAATATATAGACCACAATGAGTCCCTGGTAAGCCTCTAGTTACCAGCTCGTTGATCAACAGATGATCACGGTTTCCTGATCATGGACATGTGATGCCAGTGATAACGGGATCACATCATTAGGAGAATGATGTGATGGACAAGACCCAATCCTAAGCATAGCACGAGATCGTATAGTTCGTAATGCATAAGCTTTTCGGTGTCAAGTATTTATTTCTTAGACCATGAGGTTGTACAACTCCCGGATACCGTAGGAATACTTTGCGTGTGCCAAACGTCACAATGTAACTGGGTGGCTATAAAGGTATGCATCGGGTATCACCGAAAGTGTCTGTTGAGTTGGTACGAACCGAGACTGGGATATTGTCACTCCGTGTGACGGAGAGGTACCTCTGGGCCCACTCGGTAAGACATCATCATAATGAGCTCAAGGTGACTAAGAAGTTAGTCACGGGATGATGGATTACAGAACGAGTAAAGAGACTTGCCATGACGAGATTGAACAAGGTATCGGGAATACCGACGATCGAATCTCGGGCAAGTACCGTACCGATGGACAAAGGGAATAACATACGGGATTGAGTGAATCCTTGACACGGTGGTTCATCCGATGAAGATCATCGAGGAACACGTGGGAACCAACATGGGTATCCAGATCCCGCTGTTGGTTATTGACCGGAGAGTGGTCTCGGTCATGTCTACGTGTCTCCCGAACCCGTAGGGTCTACACACTTAAGGTTCGGTAACGCTAGGGTCGTAGAGATACATGCACGTGGAAACCCGAAAGTTTTTCGGAGTCCCGGATGAGATCCCGTACGTCACGAGGAGTTCCGGAATGGTCCGGAGGTAAAGAATGATATATAGGAAGTCCAGTTTCGGCCATCGGGTGATCTTCGGGGGTCACCGGGAGTGTCCCGGGACCACCGGAGGGGTCCCGGGGGTCCACCGGGTGGGGCCACCCATCCCGGGGGTCCACCGGGTGGGGCCACCCATCCCGGTGGGGCCCCTAGGCTGCGTGGGGGAAGTGGCCAGCCCCTGGTGGGCTGGCGCACCACATGGGCCCCCCTCCCCATGCGCCTAGGGTTGAAACCCTAGGGGGAGGGGGCGCCCCCCTTGCCTTGGGGGGCAAGACTCCCCCCCAGGCCGCCGCCCCCCCTTGCAGATCCCATCTGCAGGGGCTGGCGCACCCCTGGCCCCCTATATATATGTGGGGGGGAGAGGACAGCCGCACCCTTGCCCCTGGCACCTCTTCCCCTCCCGTCACACCTCCATCTCCTTACGCAGGGCACCGGCGAAGCCCTGCAGGATTCTCCACTACATCCACCACCATGCCGTCGTGCTGCTTGATCTCCGACGACCTCTCCTCCCCCCTTGCTGGATCAAGAAGGAGGTGACGTTGCTGTACCGGACGTGTGTTGAACGCGGAGGTGCCGTCCGTTCGGCGCTAGATCATCGGTGACGAAGAACGAGAAGAGTACGACTACTTCATCCACGCTTCTTCGAAAGCTTCCGCTCGCGATCTACATAACGGTATGTAGATGCACTCTCATATGCTCGTTGCTAGATGTCTCCTTAGTTGGATCTTGGTGAAAGCGTAGAAAATTTTTGAATTCTGCTTCGTTCCCCAACATTTATGCTTTGCGATGCTTTGTTTGCTCTGTTATTTATTATGTTCCCCTTCTGTTACTTCTTTCCGGTAGACCCTGAGACTGCCGGCGAGCCCCGGTTCGACTACGGTGTTGACGACCCCTCCTTCTTGCCAGAGCAACCAGGCAAGCCCCCCCCCTTGATCACCAGATATCGCCCATTCTCTTCTCTCTTATTCTCGCATTAGATTTGCTAATGTTGATGATTCGATAGCTCCTATGCTGTTGCATACCCTGTCACTGTTGCTACCACTGTTGATACCTTTACCTACTATCCTAAATGCTTAGTATAGGGTGCTAGTATTCCATCAGTGGCCAAACATCCTTGTCCATCTGCCTTGCTATATTATCGGGCCGTGATCACTTTGTGTGGTGATCACGGGTATATACTATACACATACTTTACATGATAAATGATGTGACTAAAATCGGGTCGGCTCGTAGAGTACCCGCAAGTGATTCGTGGATTGGGGGCTGAAAGGATAGGTGGCTCCATCCAGGTAGTGGTAGGCCTGGGTTCCCGACGGCCCCCGAGTGATTCTTTGTGGCAGAGCGACAGGGCAGGTTGAGGCACCGAGGAGAGAGCTGGCCTGGCCCTGGTCATTGTCCGCGATTACTTAATAATAACACGCTTAACGAGTTTGGATATTTGATCTGAGTCTGGCCACTGGCCTATACGCACTAACTAGCTATGTGGGAATAGATATGGGCTCTCGACGTCGTGGTATCAATCGAAGCCTTCTGGATGTCAGTGACTTAGCGACGCGCGCCGGGTTGGACCGTGTGATGACCCACAAGTGTAGGGGATCTATCCTAGTCCTTTCGATAAGGTATCGATGTCGTGGTATCAATAAGAGTGTTGAACCCAATGAGGAGCAGAAGGAAATGATAGGCAGTTTTCAGTAAGGTATTTTCTGCAAAGCACGGAAATTATCGGTAACAGATAGTTTTGTGATATGATAATTGGTAGCAAGTGACAAAAGGTAAAAGTAAATAAGGTGCAGCAAGATGGCCCAATCCTTTTTGTAGCAAAGGACAAGCCTGGACAAACTCTTATATGAAGGAAAACGCTCCCGAGGACACATGGGAATTATCGTCAAGCTAGTTTTCATCACGATCATATGATTCGCGTTCGGTACTTTGATAATTTGGTATGTGGGTGGACCGGTGCTTGGGTGCTTTCCTTACTTGGACAAGCCTCTCACTTATGATTAACCTCTAATGCAAGCATCTGCAACTACAAAAGAAGTATTAAGGTAAACCTAACCATAGCATGAAACAAGTGGATCCAAATCAGCCCCTTACGAAGCAACGCATAAACTAGGGTTTAAGCTTCTGCCACTCTAGCAACCCATCATCTACTTATTACTTCCCAATGCCTTCCTCTAGGCCCAAATAATGGTGAAGTGTCATGTAGTCGACGTTCACATGACACCACTAGAGGAGAGACAACATACATCTCATCAAAATATCGAACGAATACCGAATTCACATGACTACTTATAGCAAGACTTCTCCCATGTCCTCTGGAACAAAAGTAACTACTCACAAGACATAATTTTGTTCATGATCAGAGGGGTATTAATATGCATAATGGATCTGAACATATGATCTTCTACCAAGTAAACCAACTAGCATCAACTACAAGGAGTAATCAACACTACGAGCAACCCACAGGTACCAATCTAAGGTTTGGGTACAAAGATTGGATACAAGAGATGAACTTGGGTTTGAGAGGAGATGGTGCTGGTGCAGATGTTGATGAAGATAACCCTCCCCAAGATGGGAGAGTTGTTGGTGATGACGGCGATGACGATTTCCCCCTCCCGGAGGGAAGTTTCCCCGGCAGAACAGCTTTGTCAGAGCCCTAGATTGGTTTCCGCCAAGGTTCCGCCTCGAGACGGCGGCGTCTGGTCCCGAAAGCCTCCTTCTGATTTTTTTCCAGGTCAAAACACTTCATATAGGAGAAGATGGGCATCGAGGGGCCATCTGGTGGCCCACAAGACAGGGGGCACGTCCAGAGAGGGGGGCACGCCCCCCTCCCTCGTGGACAGGTGGTGGCCCCCTGATGAATCTCTTTCGCCAGATATTTTTTATATTTTCTGAAACGGTGTCCCGTGGAGTTTTGGAGCTTTTTGAGTTGTGCAGAATAGGTTTCCAGTGTTTGCTCCTTTTCCAGCCCAGAATTCCAGCTGCCGTCATTCTCCCTCTTCATGTAAACCTTGTAAAGTAAGAGAGAAAAGGCACAAGTATTGTGACATAATGTGTAATAACAGTCCAAAGTGTAATAAATATCAACATAAAAGCATGATGCAAAATGGACGTATCACCGCGTAACGTAACTTCCGTAGTAATGGAGGTTGCTAGGCCTGCTCATCGGCCGCGTACGCAATGTGCAGGTGTGCAATGGGCGATGGGCCCAGACCCCTACGCGCTTAGGACTTAGACCGGCGTGCTGACCTCTCTGATGTGCTTAGGTAGGGCTGCGACATGTTGATCTTCCGAGGTCGGGCATGACCCAGGAAAGTGTGTCCGGCCAAATGGGATCGAGCGTGCTGGGTAATGTGGTGCACCCCTGCAGGGAAGTTAATCTATTTGAATATTTGTGCCCCCCGGTAAAAGGCCGACCCAGAGTTGTACTTCGACCTCATGAGAACTAGAATCGGATACTTAATAAAACACACCCTTTCAAGTGCCACATACATTATGGTGATCGCTTTCCCACAGGGCGACGAGGGGAGGATCGCCGGGTAGGATTATGCTATACGATGTTACTTGGTGTACTTACCATCTATTCTATTCTATTGTTGCAATACGGAGGCCGCCAGAAGCGAGGATACTTGTTACTTCCCAGCTACTCTCTTCTACTGCTGCAAGATGGAGGCTGCCAGAAGTGTAGTGTTCGATTGGATTAGCTATCCCCCTCCTATTCTGGCATTCTGCAGTTTAGCCCACAGATATTACCCCTTTACACATATACCTTTGCATATGTAGAATAGATCCTTGCTTGCGAGTACTTTGGATGAGTACTCACGGTTGCTTTGCTCCCCATTTTCCCCTTTTGTACCTTCTTCTCGGATGATGCAACCAGATGGTGGAGTCCAAGAGCCAGAGGATCCCGAGGATGTTTCTACGTGGAGTTCGACTTCGAGGAGTAGTTAGGAGGTCACAGGAAGGAGGCCTTGCCTTTTCGATTGTTGCTACATTTGTGCTAGCCTTCTTAAGGCAAACTTGTTTAACTTATGTCTGTACTTAGATATTATTGCTTCTGCTGACTCTTGTGTATTCGAGCCCTACAAGGAGTAATCAACACTACTAGCAACCCACAGATACCAATCTAAGGTTTGGGTACAAAGATTGGATGAAAGAGATGAACTAGGGTTTGAGAGGAGATGGTGCTGGTGAAGATGTTGATGAAGATAATCCTCCCCAAGATGGGAGAGTTGTTGGTGATGAAAGCGGTGACGATTTCCCCCTCCCGGAGGGAAGTATCCCTAGCAGAACAGCTCTGACGGAGCCCTAGATTGGTTTCCGCCAAGGTTCCGCCTCGAGACGGCGGTGTCTAGTCCTGAATGGCTCCTTTTGAAAAAAAATCCAGGTCAAAACACTTCATATAGGAGAATATGGGCATCGGGGTGCCATCTGGTGGCCCACGAGACACGGTGGCGCGGCCCCCACCCTCGTGGACAGGTGGTGGCCCCCCTGATGAATCTCTTTCGCCAGATATTTTTTATATTTTCTGAAATGGTTTCCCGTGGAGTTTCGGAGCTTTTTGAGTTGTGTAGAATAGGTTTCCAGTGTTCGCTCCTTTTCCAGCCCAGAATTCCAGCTGCCAGCATTCTCCCTCTTCATGTAAACCTTGTAAAGTAAGAGAGAAAAGGCATAAGTATTGTGACATAATGTGTAGTGATAGCCCAAAGTGCAATAAATATCAACATAAAAGCATGATGCAAAATGGGCGTATCAACTCCCCCAAGCTTAGACCTCGCTTGTCCTCAAGCGAAAGCCGATATCGAAAAATATGTCCACATGTTTAGTGATAGAGGTGTCGATAAAAATAGAATACGGACATGAGGGCATCATGATCATTCTCGTAACAGCAACACACATATATTGTCATATGATTCGTATGCTAAAGTAACAATTCATCCACAATGTCAAGTATGAATCAGAAACTTCATTGAAAACCAACAAACTATGATCTTAGTCATTGAAGCAATTGCAATTTATCGTAACATTGGAAAGAGTCAACATAAGAGCTTTTTAGCAAGCCCACATACTGAACTATCATATAGTCTTTCACAATTGCTCACACTCGCGCAATACTTATGGTTATGGAGTTTTAATCGGACACAGAGAAAGATAGAGGCTTATGGTATTGCCTCCCAACCTTTTACCTCAAGGGTAATGTCAACAGTAATAGACCATGATAACTTACATCCAAGTGGGTATATATGTCAGGATCTTTCCAACACAGTGTGCTTGCCAAAGGATAAAATGTAAAAAGGAAATGTGATTTTCACCTTGACTCTTATAAGGCAAGAATAATAGATAGGCCCTTCGCAGAGGGAAGCAGAGGTTGTCATGTGTTTTTATGGTTGGATGCACAAAGTCTTAGCGTAGAAGAACGTCACTTTATATTGCCACTTATGATAAGGACATTTATTATGCAGTCTGTCGCTTTTATTACTTCCATATCACAAGATCGTATAAAGCTTATTTCCCCCACACTAATAAATCATACATATTTTAGAGAGTTTGCAACATGACAACTTACTTGAAGGATCTAACTCAATCCATAGCTAGGTATGGTGGACTCTCATGGCAAAAATGGGTTTAAGGATGTACGGAAGCACAAGTAGTATCTCTACTTGGTGCAAGGAGTTTTGGCTAGCATGAGGGGGAAAGGCAAGCTCAACATGTTGGATGATCCATGACAATATACTTTATTTCGAATATAAGAAAACATAACCCATTATGTTGTCTTCCTTGTCCAACATCAACTCTTTAGCATGTCATATTTTAATGAGTGCTCACAATCATAAAAGATGTCCAAGATAGTATATTTGTATGTGAAACCTCTCTTTCTTTATTACTTCCTATTAATTGCAACGGTGACCAAAACTATTTTTGTCAACTCTCAACAACTTTTATTCATCATACTCTTTATATGTGAAGGCATTACTTCCCATAAGATCAATATGAACTCTTTGATACTTTTTATATTTCCTTTTATTCTATCATTACCAAACTGAGGAAATCAAGCCCTTGACTCAACACTAATCTTTATTATATAGCTCACGGACTCGATTACAAAGGGTAAAGATCACAAAGCAAAAGCTCACAACTAGATCATGCTAACTTTATTCTACTAGATCAAGATACTACCAAAAGGATCGAACTAAGAAAGACAGTAAAGATAGGAGTGTGATGGTGATACAATACCCGGGGCAGCTCCCCCGAGCTTGGCAGTTGCCAAGGGGAGTGCCCATACCCATATGATTATGTCTCCTTCTTCGGGGGTGGTGATGATGGAGTTGTTGATGATGTAGGCTTGTCGTCCATCTTCCAAGGCATGGGCTCACCATCATAGAAGGATTATCGAGTCTCCGGGGTACTCAAATCTGCAGCCAAACTCATCTTCTTGAATCTATATTCACACTCATGGTTTTGGTTTTGCAGGTCATAGATCTGGGCCTGGAGGTGTTCGAATTTCTCTTGGAGATTGGAGATGGCTTCCCCGAAGATCCTTGAGTCCAGCTTGAGGTTATTGGCGAGCTCCGTGATCATCATGTGGTTGGCTTTGAGTCCTCATTCCACCATACCTTGGCACTTGAAAACTTGTTGCTCCATTGCTTCGAGTCTCGTCTACATGCTTCCAGTCCTCCTTGGCCCCGCAACATCGCGGATGTGCAGCACCCCTTCACGCAACTCCATGGTATGAGGGTGATGCAGCACCTCCGCGAGGTAGGGGTTGATGACCTTCTCGAAGAACTTGTCCTTGGGGGTGTTGGAAGATGACATGATGATCTAGATCTGTTAGAAACAACAACTCGAAATGAAAATAGAGGATTTTTGTGTGATACGGTGGTCAAAACCTTCGGGAGAATATATAGTGAATTTTTACCGACCAAAAGGAGTAACATACAAGAAATCAGAGTCCAGGAGGCCCACGAGGCGCCCAGACGAAGGGGGCGCGCCCTCCACCCTCGTGGACGGCTCGTGTCTCTTCCGGACTGCCTCTTATTTTTCTATTTTTCTAAATATTCCAAAACGGTGAAAATTGCCTTTAGAATTGTTTTGGAGTCGGTTTACTTACCGTACCACATACCACTTCCTTTTCGGGGTCTGAACTGTTCTGGAAAGTGTCCCTTATGTATTCCTCCGGGGTTACGATTTCAATAACATTGGTTTCAACATTTATAGGATTACCTGAGATATAATGTTTGATTCTTTGACCATTCACCACCTTTGGATTTGTGCCTTTGAAGTTGTTGATTTTTATGGCATCGGAACGATAGACCTCCTCGATAATGTAAGGACCTTCCCATTTAGAGAGAATTTTCCCTGCAAAAAAAAATAAACGAGAGTTGTATAGCAAGACATAATCACCTATGTTAAACTCACGCTTTTGTATCCTTTTGTCATGCAATCTTTTAACATTTTCTTTAAACAGCTTGGCATTCTCATAGGCCTGGGTTCTGCATTCATCAAGAGAGCTAATGTCAAATAACCTCTTCTCACCGGCAAGTTTCCAATCATAGTTGAGCTCTTTAATAGCCCAATATGCCTTATGTTCTAGCTCAAGAGGTAAGTGACATGCTTTTCCATATACCATTTTATATGGAGACATACCCATAGGATTTTCGTATGCAGTTCTATAGGCCCATAATGCATCATCAAGTTTCTTGGACCAATTCTTTCTAGACCTATTAACTGTCTTTTGCAAAATTAATTTCAGCTCTCTATTACTTAATTCTACTTGACCACTAGTCTGTGGGTGATAAGGGGATGCAATTCTATGATTAACATCATACTTAGCAAGCATTTTACGGAAAGCACCATGAATAAAGTATGAACCACCATCGGTCATTAAGTATCTAGGGACTCCAAACCTCGGGAAAATAACTTTTTAAGCATCTTAATAGAGGTGTTGTGATCAGCACTACTAGTTGGAATAGCTTCTACCCACTTAGTAACGTAATCGACAGCAACTAAAATATGTGTATACCCATTAGAGGAAGGAAACGGTCCCATATAATCAAAGCCCCAGACATCAAACGGTTCAATAACAAGTGAATAATTCATAGGCATTTCTTGACGTCTACTAATATTACCAATTCTTTGACATTCATCACAAGATAAGACAAACTTACGGGCATCCTTGAAGAGAGTAGGCCAATAAAAACCGGATTGCAATACCTTATGTGCAGTTCTATCTCCAGCATGGTGTCCTCCATAAGCTTCGGAGTGACACTTGTGTAGGATCTGTTCCTATTGATGCTCAGGTACACAACGTCTAATAATACCATCTACTCCTTCTTTATAAAGATGTGGGTCATCCCAGAAGTAATGTCTCAAATCATAGAAGAACTTTTTCTTTTGCTGGTATGTGAAGCTAGGAGGTATAAACTTAGCAACAATGTAATTAGCATAATCAGCATACCATGGAGCAGTACGAGAAGCACTTATGACAGTTGATTGTTCATCGGGAAAGCTATCATCAATAGGTTATGGGTCATCAAGAATATTCTCTTACCTAGACAAGTTGTCTACAACGGGGTTCTCAGCTCCCTTTCTATCAATAATATGCAAGTCAAACTCTTGCAGCAAGAGAACCCATCTAATAAGTCTAGGTTTAGCATCTTTCTTTTCCATAAGGTACTTGATAGCAGCATGACCAGTGTGAATAGTTACTTTAGAATCAACAATATAAGGCCTAAAATTATCACAAGCAAATACAACTGCTAAAAATTATTTCTCAGTAGTAGCATAATTTCTCTGGGCACTGTCTAGGGTTTTACTAGCATATTGGATAACATTAAATTTCTTATCAACTCTTTGCCCTAGAACAGCACCTACAGCATAATCACTAACATCGCACATAATCTCAAAGGGTAAATTTCAGTCAGGAGGCTGGACAATAGGTGCAGAGATCAATGCTTTCTTAAGTATTTCAAATGCTTCTAGACAATCATCATCAAAGACAAAAGGAATATATTTTTGTAAGAGATTAGTCAGAGGCCTGAAGATTTTGGAGAAGTCCTTAATGAACCTCCTATAAAACCCGGCATGACCAAGGAAACTTTGTATACCTTTGATGTCCTTGGGACATGGCATTTTTTCATTAGCATCAACTTTAGCTTTGTAAACATCAATACCTCTTTCAGAAATTTTATGTCCCAAGACAATGCCTTCATTAACCATAAAGTGGCACTTCTCCCAATTCAAGACAAGATTAGTATCTTCACATCTCTGCAAAACTCGATCAAGGTTGCTCAAGCAATCATCAAAATAAGTTCCGTAAACGGAGAAATCATCCATGAAAACCTCAACAATCTTTTCACAAAAATCAGAGAATATAGCCATCATGCATATTTGAAAGGTAGCAGGTGCATTACATAAACCAAAAGGCATACATCTATAAGCAAAGGTACCGAAAGGACACGTAAAAGTGGTCTTTTCTTGATCCCCTTTTGACACAGGTATTTGAGAGAAACCAGAATAACCATCTAGAAAGCAAAAATGAGTACGTTTGGACAACCTTTCTAGCATTTGATCAATAAAAGGCAGAGGTAAGATCTTTCTTATTAGCTTTATTAATTAATTTACGGAAATCAATTACCATCCTATAACTTGTAACAATTCTTTGTGGGATCAATTCATCTTTATCATTAGGAACTACAGTCATACCTCCCTTCTTAGGGACACAATGGATAGGTCTTACCCACTGGCTGTCAGCAAGTGGATAGATTATACCTGCCTCTAGAAGCTTTAGTATTTCCTTCCTTACCACTTCTTTCATCTTAGGATTTAACCATCGTTGATGATCAATAACCGGTTTAGCGTCCTTTTCCAATTTTATCTTGTGTTGGCATAAAGTGGGACTAATTCCCTTAAGATCATCCAAAGTATATCCAATAGCAGCACGGTGCTTCTTTAGAGTTTTCAATATTTTTTCTTCTTCCTGCTCTGAAAGGTTAGCACTAATAATAACAGGATATATCTTCTTTTCATCAAGATAAACATACTTAAGATTATCAGGTAATGGTTTAAGTTCAAACACGGGATCACCCTTGGGTGGAGGAGGATCCCCTAGGATTTCGACAGGCAAGTTGCTTTTCAATACGGGTCCCAGCTTAAAGAATATTTCATCTATTTCCATTCTCTCATTCATATACATATCTTTTTCATGGTCTAGCAGATATTGTTTTAAAGGATCATTAGGATGCACAGCAATAGAAGCAAGACCAATAATTTCATCCTTACTAGGTAATTCTTTGTCATGGGGTTGTCTACGAAATTTAGCAAAGTTAAAATCATGAGACATATCCCCTAAACCAACAGTAACAATATCTTTCACGCAGTCTATCTTAGCATTAACAGTATTCAAGAAGGGTCTACCAAATATAATGGGGCAAAAATCATCTTGTGGGGAACTAAGAATAAAAAATCAGTAGGGTATTTATCTTTCCCACACAAAACTTCAACATCTCTAACAATCCCAACTGGTGAAATAGTGTCTCTGTTAGCAAGCTTAATAGTAACATCAATCCCTTCTAACTCAACAGGTGCAATATCGTGCATAATTTCTTGATATAGGGAATGAGGGATTATACTTGCACTAGCACCTACGTCACATAAACCATGATAGCAATGATCTCCTATTTTGACAGAAATAACAGGCAAGCCTACAACAGGTCTATGTTTATTCCTAGCATCGGGTTTGGCTATTCTAGGAGCTTCCTCTTGGAGGTAAATAACATGTCCATCTAAATTTTCAACCAAGAGATCTTTAACCATGGCAACACTAGGTTCAACTTTAATTTGCTCAGAGGGTGTAGGTGTTCTAGTACTACTCTTACGAACTATAGTTGAAGCTTTAGCATGATCCTTAATTCTAACAGTGAAAGGTTGTTTCTCAATATAAGCAGTAGGAACAATAGGATCAACATTATAAGTGATAGTATTTTCTTCAACTTTAACAGGTTCAACTACTTTTACTTCAATGGGAGGATGGTATTAAAACCACTTCTCCCTGGAAGATCAACATGAGTAGCAAATGATTCACAGAAAGAAGCTACTATCTCAGAGTGAAGTCCATATTTAGTGCTAAACTCACGGAAAACATCGGTATTGATAAAAGCTTTAAAACAATCAAACTTAGGGGTCATACCTAACTCCTTACCTTCGTCGAGATCCCAATCTTCAGAGTTGCGTTTAACTCTTTCCAATAAATCCCATTTGAATTCAACAGTCTTCATCATAAAGGAGCCAGAACAAGAATTATCGAGCATGGTGCGATTATTGGGAGAAACTCGAGCATAAAAAATTTGAATGATCATTTTTCTTGAGAGCTCATGATTAGGGAATGAATATAACATTAACTTAAGCCTCCCCCAAGCTTGAGCGATTCTTTCTCCTTCACGAGGCCAGAAATTATATATATAATTAGGATCACGATGAACCTGATGCATAGGGTAGAACTTCTGATGAAATTCCAACTTCAGTCGATTATAGTTCCATGATCCAATATCATCGCATAGCCTAAACCATGTCAATGCATCTCCCTTCAAATATAAAGGGAAGACCTTCTTCTTGATAACATCCTCGGGCATACCTGCAAGCTTAAATAATCCACATAATTCATCCATATAGATTAGGTGCAAATCGGGATGCAGTGTTCCGTCTCCTGTAAAAGGATTATCTAGCAGTTTCTCTATCATACCTGAAGAAATTTCAAAGCAAAAATTTTTAGTAGATGCAGTAGGTCGAGGAGCAACTCTTTGATCTTATGGTCGGGGTGAAGATACCCCGAACAAGCCCCTCAAAGGATGATGAGCCATAGTAACAAGTGACAATAAATTCAGCACACTATATAAATTTTTACTTACCAAATTCCACTTACCAAAGGCGCTTCACTCCCCGGCAAAGGCGCCAGAAAAGAGTCTTGATGACCCACAAGTGTTGGGGATCTATCGTAGTCCTTTCGGTAAGTAAGAGTGTCGAACCCAACGAGGAGCAGAAGGAAATGATAGGCAGTTTTCAGTAAGGTATTTTCTGCAAGCACTGAAATTATCGGTAACAGATAGTTTTGTGATAAGGTAATTGGTAGACAAAAGGTAAAATTAAATAAGGTGCAGAAATATGGCCCAATCCTTTTTGTAGCAAAGGACAAGCCTGGACAAACTCTTATATGAAGGAAAACGCCCCCGAGGACACATGGGAATTATCGTCAAGCTAGTTTTCATCACGATCATATGATTCGCGTTCGATACTTTGATAATTTGGTATGTGGGTGGACCGGTGCTTGTGTGCTGTCCTTACTTGGACAAGCCCCCCACTTACGATTAACCTCTAATGCAAGCATCTGCAACTACAAAAGAAGTAATAAGGTAAACCTAACCATAGCATGAAACAAGTGGATCCAAATCAGCCCCTTATGAAGCAACGCATAAACTAGGGTTTAAGCTTCTGTCACTCTAGCAACCCATCATCTACTTATTACTTCCCAATGCCTTCCTCTAGGCCCGAATAATGGTGAAGTGTCATGTAGTCGACGTTCACATGACACCACTAGAGGAGAGACAACATACATCTCATCAAAATATCGGACGAATACCGAATTCACATGACTACTTATAGCAAGACTTCTCCCATGTCCTCTGGAACAAAAGTAACTACTCACAAGACATAATATTGTTCATGATCAGAGGGGTGTTAATATGCATAATGGATCTGAACATATGATATTCCACCAAGTAAACCAACTAGCATCAACTACAAGCAGTAATCAACACTACGAGCAACCCACAGGTACCAATCTAAGGTTTGGGTACAAAGATTGGATACAAGAGATGAACTTGGGTTTGAGAGGAGATGGTGATGGTGAAGATGTTGATGAAGATAACCCTCCCCAAGATGGGAGAGTTGTTGGTGATGACGGCGGTGACGATTTCCCCCTCCCGGAGGGAAGTATCCCCGGCAGAACAGCTTTGTCAGAGCCCTAGATTGGTTTCCGCCAAGGTTCCGCCTCGAGATGGCGTCGTCTGGTCCCGAAATCCTCCTTCTAATTTTTTCCAGGTCAAAACACTTCATATAGGAGAAGATGGGCATCGAGGGGCCATCTGGTGGCCCACGAGATAGGGGGCACGTCCAGAGAGGGGGGGCACGCCCCCCACCCTCGTGGACAGGTGGTGGCCCCCTGATGAATCTCTTTCACCAGATATTTTTTATATTTTCTGGAACGGTGTCCCGTGGAGTTTTGGAGCTTTATGAGTTGTGCAGAATAGGTTTCCAGTGTTTGCTCCTTTTCCAGCCCAGAATTCCAGCTGCCGGCATTCTCCCTCTTCATGTAAACCTTGTAAAGTAAGAGAGAAAAGGCACAAGTATTGTGACATAATGTGTAATAACAGCCCAAAGTGCAATAAATATCAACATAAAAGCATGATGAAAAATGGACGTATCACCGCGTAACGTAACTTCCGTAGTAATGGAGCTTGCTAGGCCTGCTCATCGGCCGTGTACGCAATGTGCAGGTGTGCAATGGGCGATGGGCCCAGACCCCTGCGCGCTTAGGACTTAGACCGGCGTGCTGACCTCTCTGATGTGCTTAGGTAGGGCTGCGACATGTTGATCTTCCGAGGCCGAGCATGACCCAGGAAAGTGTGTCCGGCCAAATGGGATCGAGCGTGCTGGGTAATGTGGTGCACCCCTGCAGGGAAGTTAATCTATTTGAATAGTTGTGCCCCCCGGTAAAAGGACGACCCAGAGTTGTACTCCGACCTCATGAGAACTAGAATCGGATACTTAATAAAACACACCCTTTCAAGTGCCACATACATTATGGTGATCGCTTTCCCACAGGGCGACGAGGGGAGGATCGCCGGGTAGGATTATGCTATACGATGTTACTTGGTGTACTTACCATCTACTCTATTCTATTGTTGCAAGACGGAGGCTGCCAGAAGCGAGGATACTTGTTACTTCCCAGCTACTCTCTTCTACTGCTGCAAGATGGAGGCTGCCAGAAGTGTAGTGTTCGATTGGATTAGCTATCCCCCTCCTATTCTGGCATTCTGCAGTTTAGCCCACAGATATTACCCCTTTACACATATACCTTTGCATATGTAGAATAGCTCCTTGCTTGCGAGTACTTTGGATGAGTACTCACGGTTGCTTTGCTCCCCATTTTCCCCTTTTGTACCTTCTTCTCGGATGATGCAACCAGATGGTGGAGTCCAAGAGCCAGAGGATCCCGAGGATGTTTCTACGTGGAGTTCGACTTCGAGGAGTAGTTAGGAGGTCCCAGGCAGGAGGCCTTGCCTTTTCGATTGTTGCTACATTTGTCCTAGCCTTCTTAAGGCAAACTTGTTTAACTTATGTCTGTACTTAGATATTATTGCTTCTGCTGACTCTTGTGTATTCGAGCCCTCGAGGCCCTGGCTTGTAATATAAAGCTTGCATTAATTTTAATTTGTGTCTAGAGTTGTGTTGTGATATCTTCCAGTGAGTCCCTGATCTTGGTCGTACACATTTGCGTGCATGATTAGTGTACGGTCAAATTGGGGGCGTCACAGTAGTCCACGAGATCCAATCTAGAGCCCTTTCTGGCACTCCACCGAAGGGGGTAATCATCACCGGTGGCCATCTTCATCATCCTGGTGGCCACCATGATGAGAAGGGAGTAGTCCACTCTCGGGGCTGAGGGTTTGTACCAGTAGCTATGTGTTTAATTTCTCTCTTTCACGATCTCGAGATGTCACAATCATGATATATCATGGACTTTGTTAACATAGATGGATCATATGATGTTTCTCCCCCTCTCTACTCTTGTTGTGATGAATTAAATCTTTACCCATTGAATTTTTGTCATGTCGGATTGAATGTTCAGATTTGAGAACGCATTATGTATGTCTTGCGGTATGAATACTTGAGGTGACAATGGGGTATCATATTGATTCACTTGATGTATGTTATGGAACGCAACTTGCGGATTCCCGTGGTAACATTGGGGTAATCTATGCATAAGGGTTGATGCATGTTTTTAGTATCTTTTCTCCGATAGAAACTTTGGGGTCTCCTTGTAGTTCTTTGTGTGGATTGAATATTATGATCATGAAGTTGTTTGATGCATATCCTAGAATCAAATCATGGATATTTGTGGTGATATTGGAATATCTAGGTGACATTAGAGTTGGTTGATGTGTGTCATATGGTATTATTTTAGTCCGAACTCTTGGTTAGATTAATCGGAAAGAACAGCTTTGTGTTATTTTAGTACGAACTCTAGGATAGATTGATCGGAAAGAATAGCTTTGAGGTGGTTTCGTACCCTACGAACAATTTATATCTTTTGTTCTCCGCTAATAGGAACTCGGGAGTGATTCTTTATTGCACTTTGACGGATAATCATATGATCCAACTATGTTAGCATTGTTGAGAGATTGCACCAGCGAAAGTACGGACCCTAGGCCTTTTTTCTAAGCATTGCAATACCGTTTGTGCTCACTTTTGGTACATGCTACCTTGCTGTTTTTTATTGTTACTATTGCAAAAATCAATATCTACTATTCATATTACATTTGTATCACCATCTCTTCGCCGAACTAGTGCACCTATACAGTTTACCATTGTATTTGGTGTGTTGGGGACACAAAAGACTTTTTATTATTTGGTTGCAGGGTTGTTTGAGAGAGACCATCTTCATCCTACACCTCCCACAGATTGATAAACCTTAGGTCATCTACTTGAGGGAAATTTTCTACTGTCCTACAAAACTCTGCGCTTGGAGCCCCAAGACGAGTCTACAAGAACAAGTTGTGTAGTAGACATCAGGGCATTGGACGTCCACACATTCCCCACGGAAAAGTTCTTCCTTCGATTTGATTCCCTCTTCGACTTGTTTCACATGACAAAGCTGGATTTTATATTCGTACGCATTTATGCCCTATACATGAATTACATCATCAGGCACGAGAAAATATCTTTTTTTCAAAATCGTGGACCCGTACTTTATGCACAAGGTCTTCTTGGAAGTTTTCCCAACACCGTGAATATGAGAAAAACTACATTGCGGACTTCATGGTCGCCAATAAGGACAAGGAGATGATTCTCCTACCTTATCATCCTATGAGAGTCATCCGCGGATATCCTATGTGACACATAAATCCTTCTATAAGTTTTTAATCATCCCTTTACACGCATGGAGGCTATTTTGAGGTGTACTCTGTTTTGCGCAGCAGGGGGCGCGTCGTCCTCGTCATTTTTTACCGCGATACTCTGATGCTCTTTACTTGGACTCGTCGAATAACATAAAGAAAAAGGATTACACACATAAAGAGTGTTCTTGACAGTGCTATCATAAGCTACGGCCATCGGGATGGAGAAGTCAGGGTCAAGAAGACAAACAACCGTGCGCCGTGTTTCGACCATAAAACCAACTTCTTCTGGATGCAACCGAATAATAGTCTCGGTGATGGATTCTACGTCATCCACCACTTGCTGGGGTACATAATCGGCAAAAAACTTTGCATGTCACCTACTTCCGACAATGCCGACATTCTGCAATGGGAAAAGAAACTTGGAAATGTATCGGATCATCGACTCCGAGATGATTTCTATCACATCCAGCGTGAACTTTCCCAAATCATCATGAAGGAGGTCGTCGAAAATATAGGGGTATTCTATGAAGAACAGCTAATCTTACGGGCTGACATCTGAACATGCGTAGCTGCTCAGCGTCTCGACCTAAAGCCTTTCATGCAGCTCAGGTCCTTCCTTCCTGATTTGGAAGGATGGCATGACATGCTGGAGTGATTGACGATGACAATATGTCCATTTAATCACTACTTTCTCTATGACGAAGCATTAAATTTATGCACGACAAAACTTTGTGATGTAAACCGTCCTCGTCAACTAGCGTAGATCACTCTAGTTAATTAGTTTGGGTATTCTACATGTGAGCTGCATTGGTATTTCCCCGAACTTGAGGGTATGATGCAGTACAAGAGAGATAAGTATTTCCCTCGGTTATGAAACCAAGGTTATCAAACCAGTAGGAGAACCAAGCAACACTACGTAAACAACACCTGGACACAAACAACAAATACTTGCAACCCAACGCGTAGAGGGGTTGTCAATCCCTCAACTGTTATGGGCAAGATTAAATTTTATGGGTTTTATTAAATAGATCTAACTAAAATACGAAATAAAATAAATAAAAGGAAATTTCAGCAATGTATTTTTTGTTTTAATATGATAGAAAATATACCCGGAGGCCGTAGATTTCACTAGAGGCTTCATTCAAGAAAATACCATACGGTGGGTACACAAATTACTGTTGGGCAATTGATAGAAAAGAAAATAATTATGTATATAGGCATCACACTAAGATTAGTAGACCGACTCCTGCATGCATCTACTATTATTACTCCACACATCTACCGCTATCCAGCATGCAACTAGTGTATTAAGTTCATGAAAGAACAGAGAAATGCCAAGATTACATGATGTAGACAAGATAAACTCATGTATGAATATACCCCATACTTCTACCCTTAATACAAACGATACATGTGTGTCATGCCTCCTTCTATCACTGAGATTGAGAACCACAAGATCGAACCCATCACAAAGCCCCTCTTCCCATGCCAAGAAAAATCAATCTAGTAGGCCAAACTAAACTAATAAATAGGAGAAGAAATAAGAGGCTACATTAAATGGATCATGCATAGAAGAGTTCAAAGAAAACTCAAATTATATTCATGGATAGATCTAATCATAAACTCACAATCCATCGGATCCCAACAAACACACCGCAAAAAGTTATTACATTAAATGGATCTCCAAGAACATCAAGGAGACCACTGTATTGAAGATCAAAAAGAGAGAGGAGGCCATCTAGATACTAACTATGGACCCTTAGGTCTATGGTAAAGTACTCACACATTATCGGAGGGGTAGCAAGGATGATGAACCCCTCCGTGATCATTACCCCCTCCGGCAGAGTGCCGGAAAAAGCCTCTAGATTGGATCTCATGGTTTTGGAACTTGCGGTGGTGGAAAAAGTATTCCATCAACTCCCGTGAGGGTTTTGGGATTTCAGAGTATGTATAGAGTTGTAGGTAGTAGAAACAATGCTTGTGGGCCGCACTACCCACCAGGGCGAGCTGGGGGCCTCTAGCACGCCCTGGTGCTTAATGGGACCCTCCTTCATTTTCTGGTTCCCTCCCGAAGCTTCCAGGGTGTCTTATTGCAAGAAAAAAACTCCAAAAAGTTTGGTAGCATTTGGACTTCTTTGGTATTTATATTCGGCAAAGGAAAAACCAGGAACTGGCACTTTTCTGTAAATTAATAGGTTAGTTCCAAACAAATGATATGAAGTTTCTTGTAAATGTATATAAAACATCCAAGATTGATAATATAATATCATGGAACAATCATAAATTATAGATACGTTGGAGACGTATCAGCATCCCCAAGCTTAATTTATGCTCGTCCTCATGTAGGTAAATGATTAAAAAGGAATTTTTCATGTGGAATGCTACCTAACATATTCATCATATATTCTTTTGTTTGTAGCATGGACATTTGGACTTGAATGATTCGAATGAACAATCTATAATTTGGCCCGAAGACATCAATACTCGAGCATATCAACAAGCACCTAAGTCTTTCAAAATATCAATGCTAAAGAAACTTATATCTAGCCCATTATGCTCAGTCATTGATCCATTCATGAAACACATCCACATATATATTAACTACATCCAATGCACAAGTATGACAATAGTGTTCCGTAGTTGGTGCTTTATAAGAGAAGATGGAGACTCAATTGCATAAAAAAAAGGAGATAGGCCCTTCCTAGAGGGAAGCATAGATTTGTAGAGGTGTCAAAGCTCATAGCTTAAATGAGAGATAAAACTGTTTTTCGAGGCATGCTTTTCCTGTCAACGAAAATGACCGAGAATTCCCAATATCTTCCATGCTAGACAAATTATAGGCAGTTCCCAAACAGAAAATAAAGTTTATGTCTTTCCACCATTTTTTCACAATCCATGGCTAGTCGTATCCACGGGTTACTTCCATACAAACACAACCCAAGGAATTTATTATAATATTTTTCATTTGGGTACTGGGCATTGATGGCTTCTCGCCCCTTGTTGGTTACCCCAAGTGGAAGGTTGAGATGTAGCGTAGCGGCAGTTTTCCCTTGGCAAAGATACCAAGGATCGAATCCCGTGAGACTCCGAGGGTCGACAAGAAGGTGTCAATAGCGCCAAAGACTTTTGCTTGATAGGACCTGCACACAGATACAAATAACTTTGCTCCCAACGAGTACAGAGAGGTTGTCAATCCCTCCGGCCTTGTCGTTTACAAAGGATCCAACGCAAGAGATAATAGTGACAGGTATGACTGCAACTAGGAAATAAGAACAGGAAGTAAATAGCGGGTATGATCAGTGATGGTAATATGGACCGGGGTCCCATGATGTTCACTAGTGATGTCTCTCTCCCAAAAGACGATAAAATAGCTAAGCGAGGTAAATGAATTACAGCTGGGCAATTGACAGGATTATGTGCGCAAACCAATGCTAACTATGCTGCAAAGAAAGGTAGAGGCTCAAAAGCATGGGCGGTACGCCAAGGCAAGTAGACCGAAATCCATCTGCATCTACTACTAATCATCCACCTTGAGATATCTATCCAGAACATCTCGCTGGTATTAAGTTGCGAGTCCCACCCATAGTGTAAACTCAAAGCAACAGACAACTGCATTAAAAGAACTTTGCGTAAAGTAAACAATCCTTGCACCCGCGAGTACAAGCACCGTTGTTTTCCCCCTTGTGGCAACAGCACATCCCCTAGACTCATGTTTCTGTCACTCAAGCTAGTCATCGAGGGGCATGAACCCACAATCAAGCATAACGTTCCCTCTTGGAGTTACTACCTACTACTCGGCCAAAGCAATAAATAGCAACGGAGAACATGCAAGAATTACTCAAGAACATAAATATAAAAGAGGTGAATCAAATATATCACTCACACACAATCTGAACATAATCTCATAATCCATCGGATCCCAGCAAACTCAGCATAGCAACAGCATAAAGATTCCATATGTGCCTCGATCATGTAGGGCAGCTCACGAGGTCTAATCGATGAAGAACAAAGAGGGGAGGAGAACATCACATGGCTACTGGTCATGGACCCATGGTCCAAGGGAGACTACTCACAACTCATCCGGGAAGCGTCCATGGTGGTGGAGAAGCTCCCGGTGGTGGTTCTCCCCTCCGGCAGGGTGCCGGGAAGAGTTCTCCTGGTGCTCCCGATCTTGGAAGCGCGGCGGCGGCGGAACAGAGATGAGATCGTGAAAAAGGGTTCCGTTCTCGAGGGTTTCGGGACGCGAGGTAAATATATGCCAAAGGGGGTCACCAGAGGAGGTAAGGGGGGCCCAGGCGCCCCCCCCC